>VZRJ01003181.1:0-600000 GCA_013397565.1 Ptilonorhynchus violaceus | reverse complement strand
AACACACACAATAATAATAATTTTTGCCCTTCAGTGAAAAGTCCCAAGGACTTACAAAAAGCACTAGATTACCACCAATGCCTTCTTCCAGATCTGTAATGTATTACAATGTATTACATCCATATAACATACAAGTGAAATAGTTCACTCAGTGTTTTCTCCTTCCTTGGTTGATCCAAGTATCTCACTTCAATACATATCCAAAGAGCTTTCTAGAACCTGCATGTGATTTAATCATCAAATTATCTAAATGTTTTCTAGAACAGATTAACATGGATACTATCCAGATGTGACACATGATTCCTAGATTCACTAAAAATAACTATTCATCAGAGAAGAACTGGAGTAAAACAGCTTCAGAAGGAAGGCCAAAAAGCATGAAGGGTGTTTACCTCATATGTGTAAGGATGAATTACAGTCTCCTTTTCTTGTACATACTGCCAGAGCATTATTACACAGAGACCAAAAATGAAGTGAAAAGAGAAGTGCACGCTAGCTCTACCTAGCAACACAAAACTTCTTCATGTATGGAGCAAAGAAAAGTGCCCTTTGGTGCAGCTGTAAGGTGGGTCTCAATCCTGTGTTAAAATATATAATCTGTCTTTGGAGATAAGCACTTCAGGAGTAAAAATGCTTGTTTACAAGTTGAGGCTTCTTTTAGAGGCATTTCTGTGTACAATAAGCTTTTCAGCCAAGCAATGAATAAACTCCACTTCATAAAATTTTCTTCTGTTTCAAATAGATTCCAAAAGCCTAGTGTAGATCTGTCCTTTGTTCTGGCAATTCAATCTAAAAGAAATTTTAGTATTACCAAAAACATGTTGTTAAGGACCCTTTTCTTTATCTGCTCCCTTGAAGTAGTTTTTTATGCTAACTGAAAATCCAATGCATATTTTTTCATTTGAAACTTTTAGAGGTTTCATTTTGAATGCAATAAACAATGAAAAACTGAAGCTGACTTTTTTCTTTTTAAATCTGTGAAAAACAGACACAGATGCATGGACTATAAACCATGAAGATAAGTGGCTCTATAGTTCAGAAACAAGAGATGCAAGAACCAAAATGTGCTGCGTCATTTTACAACTTGTGTTCTAATCTCAATATTCTCATTTGTCTTCTTATGATATTTTCTAAGGGAACATTTCAGCTACTAAAAATAAATGTAATAAACAGAAGTGTAATAAACCAAGAAAATTGCACCCTTGAACTTTGGAATTTTTTAACCAGAACCATGCAGTCAACACTTCCAGCTAACATGTTGTGCAATATGCTTACAGTATCTGCTCTCTCAAATAGAGCATAGGCATGATACCATTCTGACAAGCTAATCAATACTTGAGTGATGAACACGCATGCATGCACAAGCTGCTTTCAGATGTATTTAATTCTTTGAATATGTAGCTATTTCATGAAAATCAGTATCTGCTCTACCCAGCCTTTAATTTCCAACAAAATATTTTGCTGATTTCATCATTGAGTATTTCAAGACCGTCGTATTTAGGTATTGGCTGTGTCAGAGGAACTTCAAAAGCATTTTAGGACATATTATTTGAAAGAGGAAAAGAAAGGATAAGAAATATTTTTCTCCTTCTAAAAGCATTTTAAAATCCAAACCATATTGAGCTGACACAACATGCAGTCTGAAAAACACCATTACTGCCTCTTCTATGATACTTTCAACTTCAGGGCACATCATACCCTAGCTTTTGGTGATGGAAAATCTCCAATCTATCCTTCCAAACTTAGCATCGAACGTAACAGAAAGGAAAACTATCTTTATTGTACCAAACTAGAAAGGATCCTCAGTGATAATCTCACCAGTAAGAGTCTTATCTCTTTTGTAAAGAAAGAAGCAAACAACTTAGAACATGAAAGCACTATAAATAGTTTTGAGATGTACTTGTCTGACCAAGTGGAGATGGCAAATGTGTGCCAGCCAGAACAGTTACTGGACAATTGACAAATTTTATGATTTTCTCTCATTTAGGAAGTTGTGTGTGTTTAACATATATCTTACCACAGACACTGTACCATGAATATATATCACATACATATTTTTAATTAAAGCCTCTTTCCCTAGAACCAGAAAGTTTGTGGTTGACGGTCATTGTGAAGGTCAACAACTACAACAGCCATTAGCAAGAGCAGTACCCTTGATTATTTAAGGCTATCCTAGACTATCGGTTAGAAACCTTGTACCAAGAGCAAAGAGATCTCAACTAAGTTGTTTGTCATGTAATGCACTTACAATAGAAAGGGAGAGCCACATAAGTCCTGTCTGCAGAATACCCAAGGGCCTTGCCATGAGATCCACTCTGACAGGGCAAGAAAATCCCAGCAAGTCCTTCCACCACCAAGTGACTACACTTTCAAGAACTCGTCCCCCAGAATTCATAATGGTTCTACCAGAAAGACGAGTAAGAAAAGTTTTAGCATTTCTATTTCCATTTCTCTATCCACCTTCTGGAGCAGGATTTGGCACTAGCTAATACAGGACTTATAAACAGCAGTGAGGATGACTGGACTCTTTCCAATAACTAAATGCAGGAACTACTTCCTGATGACATTCTCCTGTCCTGAATAAAAGAACTGTCTAGATGTCTTGGATACACTTGTGCAAGACCAGCAGCTTGTGGAAATGGTGATTGTTACTCGTTGGTCCCATGTCTGGTGTGGTAAGCCAAACCCTGTTTCCATAGTAAAGCACTCCTTAAGGCAGTCAGACTCAACACACAGGAGAACAGATTCAACACAGAAAGCAGCCAAAAGCATGACAGCAATCAGTGGTCTTCCTTTAGTCCATACTTGTCCCTTTTTCTTCTAACTGCAAGTTGTCTCTTGATGATGACCAGTGGTCACAAAAAAAATTCCGTGAAAATTTGGTTCCATAAGACAGGTCACTATTTATGGGTATTTTAAAAGACTACTTCCAAGTCATCTGTCAGTTTTCAGCCCAGTTTTGAAAGGCAGAACGTCTTCTGAGACCTCTTTTGCTTTCAATTAAATTCTAAGCTTGCTAATATAACCTCACTTAATTTCTATGGCTGCTTTCAGAATGGAACTTTTCTGCTTACGTATTGTGTCTGGCGGGGTGGAGAGGACACCACTTAAACACGAAGATTGATTTCATGATATTCTAAGGAGGGTTTTGAAAGATGCGTGTGTTTTAAACTCTTTGCTTCCTCACTCTGCATTTGAACGTCATGCCACAAAACATGATGAGCCAGATTTCAGAGGCAGTAATTCTTCCCTAATTTCTCAACACATGTCTGAACCCAGAATGATCATCCACACACAGCAAAGGTTAGCTGCTCCCTAAGTGACAATGAGATAGGGGCCAAATGAGATAAAAAGGTTAGCAGCATAGGGCCCCCTCAGAGAGGGAGCAGATGCAGAGATCATGGACAGGTTCAACCAAGAGTGCACATCAGCAGCAAGGTTCATAGCAATTAGGTGGGACCAAGATTAAACCAGGAAAACAATCTGTGTGTCAGAAGCAATTAAGGGTAATCAGGGTGAGATATTGTCCAGAGATCGGAGAGCAGTTTAAGACGGACAGGACAGGTCAAGCTAGGAGGTCAGTCCACAGGTTAGGACCCAGGTCAACAGGATCTGTGTCTAGGCACACAAATGGCTGAGCTAGGCAGAAACCGACCCTGTGACAGCACAGCTCAGAGGTGGCAGACTCCAGACTGAGCCCACACAGAGCCCTTGGGCTTACGGACAGAGATGTGGATGGAGGTCACAGATGAGGGTGGTCTGGGACACTGGAGCAATTAGTGCACTCAAGCTGCTGACATGGATGATCTTGGCCACCCGGTCATGATTTGAAGATAACCTAACAACCTATGGTGATTTCACAGTTATATGGCCAATGCAAAAGAGATACTTGGCAACCCCCAATGGGAGAACTCCACTGGAGTTTCTTACCTTTACCACTCAGAGAAGGACATAAACGGGGCAATATTCAATTAAAGCCAAAAGCAGGATATTTTTTTTAGAAAAGCTTTTTTTTAAGTTTAAAACAAAGCACCTTCAATGTATAGTTTTAGCTGTGCTAAGATTGCACGGAAAATGAGATTAATAGAATTCAGATAAGCATTAGACTTAATAGGCTTAATGAGAACATGTGAAATAGAATAATTTTAGAGAGGGATAAATCCTCAAGTTCCAAGGCATATTTCAACCAGGAAATGATGGAAGCTAAGAAGTTCATTCCATTATGATTCACTTTTCAGAATAGGCATGCTCAGAAATGAGCACTTGAAAAACAAAGAGAGAAAACAGCCCTCTTCAGTTTGTGAAAGAAGCAACATATTTGCAATATAAACTGTTCTCATACTGGAGGGTTTTTATAGTTCCCCTCTTCCACTTACTGTTATAAACTATGGATACTTTTTGGATAGTGCATACATATGAAAACTATAGTTCAGATGTCTCATTTCATAGATAGTCCAAGAGTCAGGAACTTCTCTTTGTGGATCTGACATTCAGCCTGTGTCTTATTTCCCCATTTGTGTAATAGCGTTAATAACATCTTTCCAGCTTGCAGTATAATGAATGTGTTAGCAATTGCAATAGATGGAGATATTAAAAAATTTAGGGCAGATGATAAGTAAGGACTGGATTAGGATCCAGCAGAGCACATGCAGACCTCCAAAGATCACCTTTCAACCACTATCTTACTCTCCCCTCTCCACCTACAAAACAGAAAATCTTATAATTTTCAACAAAGGGTTTAAGACTGGGGAATCATGAAATATTCAACCTTAGGAAGATACAGGTGGCCTGGGGATGACACTAAGTTGAGTGGGAGCATTGATGTATTGGAGGGTAAGAAGACTCTGCTGAGGGATGTGAAAAGCCTGGATAGTGGGCCAAGACAAAAGGTATGAGGTTCAACAAGGTGAAATGCTGAGTCCTGTCCCTGGGTCACAACAACCCCAGGCACTGCTACAGGCTGGGGGCAGAGTGGGTGAAATGACGTCCAGCAGAAAAGGACCTGGGGGTGCTGATCAAAAGCAGCTGAACATGAACCAGCAGTGTCTAGGTGGCCAAGAAGGCCAATGGCATCCTGGCTTGTATCAAGAATATTGCGGCCAGCAGGACCAGGACAGTGATTGTCCCACTGTAGCCTGCACTGGTGATGCTGCACCTCAAATCCTGTGTTCAGTTTTGGGCATTTCATTACAAGAAGGACATTGAGGTGGTGCAGTGAGTCCAGAGAAGGGCAACAGAACTGGTGAAAGGTCTGGACCACAAGTCTTATGAGGAGCAGCTGAGGGAGATGGGGGTGCTTAGCCTGGAGAAAAGGAGGCTCAGGGGAGACGTTATTGCTCTCTACAACTGCCTGACAGGAGGTTGTAACCAGGTCAGGGTTGGTCTCTTCTGCCAGGCAACTAATGAGAAGAGGTCATAGCCTCAAGCTGCGCCAGGGGAGGTTTAGGTTGGACATCAGGAATAATTTCTTCACAGAAGAGTTGGTTAAGCATTGGAACAGGCTGCCCAGGAAGATGGTGGAGTCACCATCCCTGGAGATGTTCAAGAAATGACTGGATGTGGCACTTAGTGCTATTGTGTAGTTAACAATGTGGTGATTTTTCAAAGGTTGGACTGGTTGATTTCAGAGGTCTTTTCCAGCCTAAATGATTCATGTGATTTTTTGTGTGATTGTGCTGTAAAATGCCTTAAGAAACTGGTCTTGATCCTATGTTGACTTCATCAACAGCCTACATGGATAGCCTTCTAGTCACTTCCTTGACTTATTTCATGATGCAGACTCCTGCAGAAATACACCTCCTTCTTCCCTAGCACAGCTCTCAAAATTATTGAAATAGATAGTTCTGATGAACTGGCATTAGATTTTGTTTATGTTTCCATACTTGGAGCTACGCTTCCTCAAATTTGGCCTCCTAGGTATAGGAAACAAGAGGACTTATTGCAATGCATTTGCACAAAGCGCCCCTTAATGGCCTGCCAGCCTCCACACTAAACTGACAGTCTTATTTGCATAAGTAGGGAAGCAGGAAGTACACAGAGACAGATGGGTGAATATTAATTAAAGCTTATAAGACTGAGGAAAATAAGCTATTTGAAATTTGTAATACTCTCTTCCCAAAAAGCCTTGTCTTATTTACATTATAATATAATGCTAGAAGATAGAATGTACTAAATGCATAAGAAGCTACAAGCTTTATGTTAAGTGTTTCGTGAAAGATAAGGACAGGGAGATGCACAGCTAAGACAATTCCAGCTCAGCTCCTCCAGACACTGGCAGAGGCAAAAGAAACTTCCTACATGGTAGAAAAATCTTATAACCAGAAAACTATGTTATTTAAACTGGTTATTAGGTGGAGAACCCAACCAAAACTCACCAAATAATAGAACTGTAATACTATTACTGAAAATCAGATCTTATTCACAATGAGATACCATAGATGGAGCTGTGAATAGTAAAGTTTAAGATGTCAATATAGTCTTATTGTCCATGGTTTCCATATATACTATCTTCCCGGCAAACAGTTACCATTACTGTGAAGCTCTGTCTCACTGTCAAATTAAGCACAGCACAGCAGCTGTGATGCTGAACGTACGCCATTCGTTACCTCAGAGCTGCTTCAAGATCAGGTACAACCAAACATCACATCTACTTCAGCTCTGAAAACCGAGGCATCTGTCCCCTGAACATAACCAACATGTTATTGAATACATCTTGCAAGGAATGTGGCTGCATTTCCCCTACAAAGTGAGTCCATATGCTGAAAGACTGCACTAATTGCGTCCGTAAAGAGCATCTTCTGTGCTCATATATGCACGAGATATTGGCACATTAATGTTTTGCTGATATGACTGCATTCTTGTACAATTTTTTTGATAAGCCTTCATTAAATACCTATTCATCACACTTCAGTATGAAAAGGGCAGCTTTTGCATGATTTGAAGATGATGGCAGAATAATAAGTCAGATGAAAGAACAGTCTTGAAATGAGAACAAATTTTTCACAATTTTCAGGCTTCATTTCTTTTTTAGAAAGGAGGAACAGGATCTAAAATTGCATAACTGTATAAAAAAGCTATATCACTGATGTACAATGGGATGTTATTTTATTCACACCCAATAGCAACTCAATGGACCCGTTCACATGTAGATGAGTAAATTCTAAAGTTCTATAAATTTTGCTGTGAATTAATTCACAGTGTGCCTGCAATGACTCCGAAAAGCTGAAAAATTGGAATTGTCCCTTCCAACCCAGCATATTCTATGTTTCTATGATTAAGAGTCTGCACCACTTCCACTGAGTAGACCTGCCATTGCTATTAAAAGGTAAAATCACACCTTCAAAAAAAAAATGAAAAAAAGAAAGGAAAAATGTAATAAGAGAGAAAAAGACAGGAAAAGGCTAAAAACAAAATCGGACAAAAACCCACCCCACAAGACGGAGAAGGAGAAGAAGGTGAATAAAAATTTTAGTTAGGTGGATCCTTAAGCTCAGGGAAACTGAAAGATTTCTATTGAATGGGCAGCAATGATTTCAAAAATTGGAATTCTATTTGTATGTCATGTTTACTGGTCTTGACAAAATATGCTAGGCAAAATTTTTTAGAAATACCTTATTTCTTTCCTTTTCATTATAATCATCAGTTTTTCATCACACTAAAACTGTAATTCCCCTTAAAAAGAATATTTTTTTTTCTGACAATAAGGTATAGACATATAAAAATTGCATTTGTGTGTGTGTCTGTGCATGTCTTCATTCATGTCTAGTATAAGCAAATAACCTACAGGCTTATACTCAAGATTCAACTAGTAAAAAAATAAATCAAGAAAAAATAATTTGGACATGAAGCTCAATGGATTTCCCAAAATCCCATGAAAATCTTTATCAAAGTCAAAAATTTTATCAAGCTTCTTCCCTCACTTTAGTCAAGAAGCAGATTAGGCAGAGCTCCTAGACAACTGCACAGCTTCCCATTCTACACAACAGTCTGTCCCCACACTCCTGGGGGAGCATGGAGAACTGCTTGCCCAGAACCGTGCACCAAAGAAACACGGGCCCTGAGAAAAGGCACTAAAAGCTTTGGCTGTGATTTCCTGAAAGCTCATTGACTCGAAGGTGGTTTATGACACAGTTTCAATTTCAATCTACAGAGGTTCCCAACAGAAAATGATGACAGAAGACTGGATGAGAAACAACAAATGCCACTCGTTTAAATACCCAGATTTTCCTGAGTTCTAGGTCCATGGATGCTGGTTCACAGTAAAAAATTTCAAATAGAAATGTTAGTTTAAGGAAAGACAAGTAGATTTTGTAAACATTTTCTAACACTAAGCATCTTTAAGCTTTAAGATACATAGAATTTTTACTTGACCAAATAAAATACTAACTTATGTGTAATTTCTCGTCTTGGATTCCCTACTGCCATTTAGCTATATACAGTATTATGGTAGTCATCCTTACTTCATTCACACATTCTTAGGCTGAGAAGTCTTCTCTAAAATTTGTAGCCTTCATTTTTAGCTGTGTTTAATCCTGCTTTAAACACACTTCTTCTCCATTTTCTTTTTTCATTTTTTTTCCTCTGGGCTGTCTCAGAAAACTTTCTCTGTTGCACTTTTAGAGCCTTAACATCAACAACTCATTTCTCCATTTTTTGCAAGACTCTCCTAATCCCTTAAAACAGTAATTCTCTGCACTTAGTCTGAATAAAATAGTTGACATATAGCCATGCCATTTTTCCATTTAGACACTAGTTTTCCAAACTCCAGATCATGTAACCGGTTTCATGTCTTCTGAATACAAGACATAAGGGGGAAGAATACAACAAAATAATAATAGTGGATTGATATATAATCTCAGAGATAATTCACAGACTGTTCACAGATGGATTCCCAAGTCGATACCTCAAAATAGAAAAAGGATGATGCAGACAAAAAACATTACTATATTTTTGTACTTTTGCTTTATATGGAGAAGAAAAAAAACAAAACAAGACCACTTCAGACTTTCGAAAGCTGTTGTAGTTACTGTAAAGGTTACATGGCAAGACTCATTTAGACTTTATCCAATTTTAAGACCCTCAGAAGATAACAGCTGAGCTATATACTCACCCCAGAGGAGCTGGTTAGTGTTATAATGGAATCAAATACCACTCATTCCAGAAGTACTAACAGTCAGGTTTTTATGTGAACTGTTTCTAATAATATAGAAAAGATTGAGATTTTACATAGTGGGCAGAAAAACTAGAGAGAAGAGTGGAGGTGGTAAAGCAAAAGCATTAGAGATAGGAATAAATTCCAAACTGCTATCTATTCACTGGAGCACAAATGCAGCTGACCTAATATCAGGAAGATTATCAGGTGTTTATCTGTCTCAAATGTTATAAATTACATGTAAAAGAATGGTTTGATTTGCCTCAGAAGACACTGCAGTCGAAATGATCCCCTAGCAGCTGTCACACCTGTGAGCATAAATCACAGGATGCCTAGTAAAACTAGGATTTTAAATTAAGCTGGAACAGTTCAGAAAAGAACGGTCTAGTCAGCTCTGAGCTGTTTTAATCTGCATGAGTAGCATGGGGGAAGAGGAAGGAGGGGGAATAAAAAAGGATTATCCAAACCACACAGAGAGGAGCTGCTTTTCCCTCTATATTCCTTGATAATAAACTTACAAGAAGATCTTGTTTAACAGTACTGTTATACCCTTTATAACAATTGAATGTGGGTGCCTATTTTAAACTTTCAGTCAGATTGCTTACTATATGATTAACAGAGAAGCTGGAGAATGTGAGCTCGTCAGCTGATGAAATAGATTGAAATGAGAACTCCTGGATCGTTTCAACATTTATCACAAGTGCTGGACAATCACACGTAAGTTTATAAAAAGTGAACACAACATATAATTTGAGTGTTCAGAATTATCCCATAGTCACATATAGTTTAATGGTTTGATATTTCTCAGATGCAAACACAGGTAAAATTGAAAAAAAAGAAGACCATGCGCTGCTAACAGGGTTTTGAAGACTTTACTAACACATGGAAAATATGAGAAGGTCCTGAGCTGAAAGCTGCAACAGGAAAACAAAAAGTTATTTTCTATAAAATTCCCCAAGATATGCTGAGTCTGCAGATTCCAGTGTTGGCATAATTTGCAGGTGGCTTTTAGAAGAGGTTGCACCATTTGCTTTCTCATTACAGAGGCAATCTAAAGAACTGTCACCCTGAAAGAGCAGGAAATTTTGAGCCTTTAAGCATTCCATTTTGTTCCAATCTAGAGCTGAATGCATATTTGAAGGTCAAAAAATAAATGTTGTACACAACAGCCCTTAGGTACCCTCGAGGAATAAAAGGTTCTATGTAAAACTAAAGGATTGTTTTGCTTGTTTGAAATGAACTAAGAAAGATGATTGGTCCCATTTACAAAATGAGATGCGAAAAACTGAGAGAGTCTTTGGATCATGAGAGTTCTAATGCTTCTGCTATTACAGTCTTTTATGATTGAATCACTACTGTTTGATGACACATTTTCTCCTAAATGACACTATGGAAGACACTAATGAAGCAGGAGACCTAGTGAGTTAAATTAACATTTTTAACTTTCAACAGTTATCATCATTAATATTAATTACAACACAGAAATTATAATACCTAACACCAAACAACCTAGAATAATACAAAATTTAGAGGTTGTTTCTTTGAATGACAGTGAGGCAAAGAAACTTTGGGAAAATATCTCTTTGTCTATGCCCAGTTAATTTGCTTTATGGCAAATTCTAGTCACTCATCCATCCCAAAATTGGCCATCTCAGCTTGCTGAAACTGATTGGGACGGTTGGTCCTGAGAAAGTTCTTATTTATTTAAAATTTTTAAAATTAAAAGTTTTTAAAGCCTCTATTCACACACACAAAAAATTGTTATTAAGTTTAATGATGAAAATAAACACAGGATTATATTAAAATCCAATATTAGTATGAATACCTGATTAAATTCCTACACAGATTCTTATTTGTGATTAAATTTCCTTCTCCTAATGGCCACTTGTTTATTTGATGTATTAAATAGAATTTTATCTCCTTTTTTTACCAACACTGACTTTTATATGTATCCTCTGTTGCACCTCATCCAAAACACCTCTAAAGAATGAAAACACGTAAGAATTTTTCAAATAATTGACAGAAGCTAATGTCCTCACATTCTAAACCCAATCCAAACAATTGTCATTTCAAAACCATGAATGAAAATAGTCACCAATAATAGATGACTGAAATCAGTATTTACTTGTCCAACTGCTGTAACACCTCACCATGTTTAATAGCTAATACCACAAAAATACAAACACGTGGGAAATCATAATGCCTGTTGCATAGAATTAGCAATTTAAGACCACAGTAGATCAGAATGGGAGGACATGTTCATACACATATATTTGCATGTATAATTTTTACACTTCTATGAATTCACGCACATGCTATGTTTTAAATACATGGAACAGATCTGTTGCCATGAATAGAAAAGTTTTGTATCCCTGGAAAATTAAAATAATCTGATATTTGAAGTTAGAGATTATAGTGAGTCAAACACTATTTTAATACAGAGACATCCTTGCTATATGTAAAAATGTTCTCCTGTTATACTTTGAAGATAGAAACTAGAGAGGGAATATATTATTTAATTTCTTCTAAGTTTTGAGGAGGATCCAATGTAGAGCTCAAACTAAAACCAAAAAAATTATTTTACCTATAAAAGATTCTAGTCCAGTTCTACATAAGAACTTGAGAAATTCAAGAAAATATCAATATATTTGATTTGTTGTGTGATGAGACGATTTTCATTTTTTATTTATCTGCTCTTCTCTGAACTTTAGGTTTCATTTGGAGTACTCTGCATATTCTATTTTACAGTCCTAATTATCAGGTGTTTTTAGCACATGGGAGACTTGCATTCACTCCCTAGACTGCAACACAAAGGAAAACCAATAAATACCCCAAGATTTTCAAGATGAGAGATTTCACAAGATACAGTATGACTGCCACAAAACAAAGGCTTATCCTGACTAGACAAGATTTTCTGCAGCCTTTTATCCCTGAAGTAGTGAAAAGCAAGCAAAAGTGCACAAAAGGCCAAAAACCCCTGTAAAGGAGATGCCACCACTCTGTTGCCTCTCCTGCCCAGCCCCACACGCCGATGTCACCTATTCACACTTCAGTACCTACGCACGCTGCTCCTGACATCCTTTACAAACTTAGAGTAAACTCCTTTTTTGCTTTAAATGGGATGGAGACAAGTGTTATCCACCTTTTAAGTGAGCAATGAAATTAATAAATTGATGGTAAAATCCAAAAGAAAGCATTGCGGCCAAAATTATCACCGTCCATGCAGAACAAAGCCTCTCACTCCCACTGCATCTACTCAGCTTAACAAATTGCTTTATCTGCTTAAGTAACCCAAGGATTTAATTTTGGTTGAAACATTCAGTTAACACTCAAGGCCTTTAATCATCTACCCATGCCCTCCTGATTACAAGATTACCATTTTTAGTTCCAAGACTACTCATTTGTGTGAGCATACTACTTAAATGTTAGGTTCATGTCCCCTTCAGATTACTGCTAGTCTATCGAAACTCCAGCAGCATCTTCCAGCTGGGGTACAGTGCAAGGATCTCATGTGCAGCTTTTACTCCAGGCCATTCTCACTCCTTACATGACCCTACCAGTGCATCTTGTAAACATTTCCAAGCCAAACCAAGTGCTGCCTAACAGATTATGAAACCCTAAATAATCACAGCCTAAGGTTGATCCAGATAGCGTACACTGTCTTTCTTTTGTGAAATAACAGTAATTCCTGTTACGTTATTACCAGCATTTCTGAGTTGCCAGGCATAGGCTTTATTGCGATTTTTATCATTTTCTACCTGCCTATTATACGGGTCTTTTCCATTTGAGGAGGAAGAATTCTCAGGGAGAAGAGAAATTCAGTTTCCGATACACAAATAAGATTGAAAACTAAGAATATCTAGACTGTGCATTTATAGAAGCACAGGAATTTGCACACACAAGCAGCTGTTATTCTTTATATATGCAAATTATAAATAAGAACTCCACAAAGTGTGGTGTCCAAAAGAGGCCCATGTAGATGGTGAAGGGCCTATAGGGGAAGTCACACAAGGAACTGCTGAGGCCACTTGGTCTGTTCAGCCTGGGGAAGAGGAGATTGAGGGGAGACCTCATCACAGTATACAACTTCCTTGTAAGGGGAAGAGGAGTGACAGACACCAATCTCTTTCTGGTGACCAGTTCTGGTAGGAACCAGGGGAATGGCATGAAGCTGTGTCATGGGAGGTTTAAGCTGGGTATTAGGAAAAGGCTCATTACCCAGAGGGTGGTGGAGCACTGGAACAGGCCACCCAGGGAAGTGGTGTCATCATCAAATCCATCAGAATTTAAGAAGTATTTGCACAACGCTCCCAGGTACATGCTGTGGTTCTTGGGGCTGTCCTGTGCAGGGCCAGTGAAAAGGGCTTGATGATCCTTGTAGGTCCCTTCCAACTCAGCATATTATTCTGTGATTCTAAGCACAATTGTTATCTGCTTTGTCTACTGGCATGAGTTGGTCCTGAGAACACCTGTGGAGAGCCACAGATGTTCTGAAAGTGTAACAGCTTCTCTGAGCTTTACAGTTTTTAATCTGTCTTTGTCTGTAGTGCTTGAAAGAAAATTTCTCACATATCAAAGTTCTTCCTTTCAAGCTGACCCTTTACATGGGCTCATACAATTGCCATTTTCCTTTGTACAAACAAAAGGGAGTCTATTTTGTCTTCATCCAATTACCTTTCTCCCAGAGAAGAATTAATACTCTAGAAAATTACTCCAGCAGGTTGTGAGTGCACACGTACTCCACATATACTAAAAAAATCAATCCTATACTGGAAAAAGAAGCATGCTTTTGTCAAAACTGTATTTCAGTGATTTCTGTGATTCTTTGCTAAGGTTGTTTGGCCATCCACGTGTAACACAGTAAGAGACAGAATTCCACAACTATAATGAGCCATAGCAAGAGAATAGAAGAGATCAAAGACAATTGTAATATCATATCCTATTATGAATGATAGCACAGAGTTCCTTTCATACAATTTCCAGATCACCCTAGAAAATGGAACTATACATCCCTGGGAATGAGGAGAAGGAAAAAAGAAACAAACCCAAAACACCATCACAATTTAAAAAAGGACAGAACAAAAAAAGACAACTATACTAACATACTAACCTGATAGCCATACTAACTTGAATGAATGGGATTAAATTTCATTCTGATCCTAAATATGGAGAGAAACTTAAACCTAAATGTATTAGAAGGATACCAACAAAACAGGGGCATTTAACTCCAGTGTAATTACTACCATATCACCTCCCCTTGAGTTTTCATTCTAGTCTTTTAAAAACCGAATTCTGCAGTGACAGAAGAGGAAGAAGAGGAGAAAAAAACCTTCTTGACCTCAATAAATGACCAGGAAAGCTTTGAAGCTTAAAATTAACACAAATAAAAGTGCAAATTAGAAGCTGCCAAAACTTCTTTCAGCATCCTTTAGATAAAATGGAACATCAAATATCAACATGTTCCTACTTCTTCTAGCAGGAATTTTTGGACATATTTACATAACCCCTGTCATTGGTTTATTTCAAGCCTCACCTTAAAACAATTTAGTTTCTCCGACTCTACTCAGAATTCATTTTAAAACCTGTCCTATTGCAAGCCTCCTTCAATTTATTTATGATAGGTAAATAATAATTTATATGGTCTTAATATTATCTTTTAACACAATTATTCTCCCTCTTCAATGTTTATAGAAAATCATCTTCTCTCAACTTCAGCTGGACTACATTACGCAGGCCATGTCTCCTCATGATCTCTAAACTGCACTGTAGCTCTCCCTACTCTGAGCACATTCGAAATCACATTATTTCTTCTGAGTATCTGGTATGTCACAGCACATATTGCTTATTAAACAATGACACCAGTATTCCTCTAAGGCTGCTGATAATTCCCACTTAATGCCTTCTAGAACCTGCTCTGTCAGTTCTCCGCTACTTAACACTGTCAGCAGATAGTCATTCTCTGACCAATATGTTCGGGTTCCCTCCTCCTCCCATCACCTCCAATTGATAAATCCCAGATTATACCTAAATTACCTAGTAGAGGTCTCCTCATGCCAGACTTTACTACTGGATTTCAATCTAGAGCAATTATTCAGAACAAGATCTCTCCCTGGTTTTAACTGTTGAATGATACCATCAATCTGTGCCTGATTACAGCTCTCACACTTTTGAATGCAGCCTTGTCTAATAATTTATCTTATTGAAAAAAAGATATAGTCATATTTTTACCTCCACTTCTGAACCAGAAGAAAAAGAAGTGCAAATTTTATGTTTATTGCCATTATTTATCTGCCCTTTAATACCAAATCATGATTCATTCTTACTATAACTACTCACATATCCACACATATGTATTTATCTATACTTATACATATTTTTAAAAGCCCACCACATCAACAAGTACAGACCTTACAACTTGAAGGTGAAACACAGTATCTGTTTAACACCTTCCTATGAAACTTTAAAAAAGTGTCTCCAAATGATATTTAAAATTGAAATTACTAGTGAGGAAAACATGCTTTCTAGCATAAAAATGCATTAGAAATTTTAAAAATGAAAGAATGAATAAAACATTTTTAAGCAGTATAAAATTTGTTTTCACATTACTGTGTTAATCAATGTCTTCTTTGTTCTTTTAAGAATTTTAGGAATTAATAGGAAGTCACCAAAATGTTCTGTATCATTCATCGACTATTAGATCACTCTGGAGTTAGAAAAGTCAATAAGCATTTTCATAACAATTCCAATAAAAATTAATGCAAACAGTATATCTATAGAAACTGCTGAAACAAAAATAAAATGCCAAAAGCTGCAGTTCCTTTCAAAAGTGTTATTGGGATTAATGACCTTTTTTTCTATGAAAAAAATCCCTTCAAAAGCAATCAGCTCTGCAAACTGTTTAACAGAAATACATTTAGAATGACTGGGAACTAATCAATCAGTCTGAGTGCACAGAGAAATGACATGCTACATGATTTTGACACAGATGACTTCACTTTGTGAACAAAACAACTCAATGCGCTTAGTCCATCCGAAGAGATTGGGCGACTGGTTGCTTTGTTATCTGGCACATGTCCAAACAAGGACTATATTCCTATGACATTTACTGAAGAGCCATTGTAAGAAGTTCTTTATTCAGAAGTACACAGGCATAAGAACTAAATTTCCAGAACTGTTATATGCATGATCTGAAAAACCTATGGTTATTTTGTACCAGATTTCCAGTGTGTTTCACATCCTCTCCTAACAAATCAGGTTCATAATACATCATTTATTATTGCTCTCAAGAGTCTTACCAAATAGGGTATGATGTTTGAATCAAAGTGGGGTGCTGAACCTGTGCCAAGGAAGGCAGCAAA
Source organism: Ptilonorhynchus violaceus (assembly GCA_013397565.1). Lineage (NCBI taxonomy): Eukaryota > Metazoa > Chordata > Aves > Passeriformes > Ptilonorhynchidae > Ptilonorhynchus > Ptilonorhynchus violaceus. The sequence goes on along the minus strand of VZRJ01003181.1, from coordinate 583,491 downwards.
AGAACTACATCATTTCAGCACTTCAGCCTTCTATTATGATTGCATTGGCACCTTTCCTAATGTATAAGTGAATTTAATCTGCAGCAGTGCTATACGGAAGGTGTGTTGTATGAACCTTGAATTTTAATGTAAAACATTCTGGATAATTTTCCACACACTGTATGGAAATTAGTGAAGTTCACACACTTGGCTGCCTCTAAATCTGAAAATGTCACAGATCTGCACGAAGAGTTGAGCAATTCTGAAAATTAATGACTGTCACATATGGCCATAAGATATTCCTAGTGAGTTAGTGACTTCAGGTTAGTGACTTCAGCTATAGGAGATGTTTAATACTGCAGCAAACCTGCAGTTTTGCTTTTCAAAGTTACCTAACACTCAATGCTCAAGAGGAGAAATAGAGCATAAATACAAATGCAAGATTATTCCACCTTCCCTTACTTAATCCACTGTTTTTCAACATAATGACTAAAGGAACATTAGATCTTGTGGCCAATGGCTTATCTCTCTCACTTGCCTCTATTAGATTCTGTATGACCTGTTTCAGCTTTGGCCTGTCTTCTTAGAGAGACTAGGAGAGCCTGCAAGGGTAATGGAAAATTAGCACTTCAAAAGTTGTTATACAATTACATGGTTGTAATCACTCTCATTTTACAATCTCCATAATTTTCTTTCCAACCCTCTGTCCCCATCACATTCTTCTTTACTTTGTCTACTAGACTGTCTCGCTTCTCTGTATCATAGTTAGGTTACAAGATACATGACAGGCCCATGAAAACAAAATACCATAGCACTTGAAATGCATAGAGGACCAAACTTTCTATTCCAGCACCCTAGCTAAGATCATCTTAAAATTAATAAGAGTTATTAACTGGTAAGTTGATGTAATAAATAACAACTAGAAAGCCACGTAAAACTTAATCTTGTAGGCTTTTGTAAATGAATTGTTTTACTACATCCCAGTTCAACAACTTCACTGTTGTTTCAGTCTCCAGTTGCCCTGTCACCACAGCCCCTCTGCCTACGCCAGATAGTTGAGTTATGCACATTCCTTTCAAGCTGCCACACGACCAGTTTTCCAAAACAGTTTATCTCCACAGTTTGCAGTGGGCTGCAGCATTTAGGAACTCTATCTTGGCAGGAGGCTATCTCAGTGGGTATCAGACTACAGCTATATCTCCAGAAATGGAAGATCAGAGGAGTAGCTTGTTTATCAGCCTTAGTTCCCAAGGCAAGGCTTTCATGAGCAACTCCCCAAAACAGAACTTCATGCAGAACAGAGGTACATCCCTCCTGTAATTCTTTTCATCCTAAAAAATATTCAGTCCTGAGAGATGACTCAACTTGCACAGCAGATAGTGGGTATGATGCCTGAGCTACCTTATGGCCTGTTAAGATCCAGCCTGATGGGTTGGTTGTATCATTTTGCAAGCACATCTTTAAAGATTTCATCAGCAAAGTAAAAAAAAAAATCCATATTTTTGTTGTTTGGGTTGGTTTCTTTTTCTTCTCCATGGAAGAACCAGCATTTTAACAAAAGGAGCCAGTACTGAAATATGTGTATATGTCTGTACATAAAGAAAGCAAATCATAGGTTATCAGCTTGGATATGCCACGCTTCATCTGATCATTGCTAGATGTGAGCAATGAAAACAGAGTTAATGTTCCATAGAGAAAGCAGAAGTGACAGTAATGTCCAGGAACGGACTTTTACACAAAGAACTCACTGGAAAAGCTCAAATGTCAAGTGTAACAGAAGTTTACATTACTTCAGGTTTTTGACTTATGCCCCATGCTTCCTTTTTTTCTATCCATACAACCACACACAGTAACACAATTTAAAATCTGGTTTTAGCATAGCACTTTGTTTTTAATCATTATCCGCAGAGTGAATAATCGGGATTCTCAACATATGTGAAAATTCCTTGGAGAAAATAATTCTCTCACCTTCATGGGAAGCATGTGCCTCAAGGATGGACAGATCATAGTGCAGGCAAAATTCAATTAGACCTGATATTGTTAATGTTACTTGTCTGAACTAGAAAGGGGGTAAATTCCAAAGCAGTTTTGTAGCCTTTGCCTCCTCCGTACTGGAAAAGAATTTGTATTTAAAGCTTCAGCGGATCCCTGCAGCAAAGCCTGTACTCAGTTTCCCCAAACATTTCATAGGTATTGCTCACCCTCCCTGATCTGCCCTAGTGCACTATTTCTTTATGAAATACATTAATATATTTTAAAAAACCCTGGGATTTGTAAACAACATGGTGGATCATAACACAGAAACTGTATCTGGAAGCAAACGTTTTCATAATTAAATTAGAATGAGAAAAGGAAAAAAAAAAAACACAAAATACCAACACAAAAACCAAAACCAGGATTCTCCATAAGCTGAATTATATCTGTTTACCCCTCACAACTCTGTAACTGTGGCTAAGGTGTTGGGCTCACAGGCTCTAAAATATAGCAGAATTTAATCCTTCTTTTATAAATTCCTATGACCTATTGGAAATCACGGGCCTGATTTTCAGAGATACTGAGCCTGTCTCTTCCATTTACTTTACCCTGAGATGTGTGTGCTCAGTCAACTCTCCTGGAAATCAAAATCCAGTAACTTTACATTATATTAATGGCCAGATTCTCAGCCTTCAAAGGAAGCGCACCTATTTATATTGGCTGAGGCTGTCTCTCATGCTGTGTTTCTGGAGACGACAGCCTCTCTGCTTACAGTAAAACAGTTAGAAGTAAGATAAATAAAAAATACAGAGATAAGATAGATAAAAGAAATAAATTAAACAATAGATTGAAATAGACATATTAGACTATCACAGGACTGCTCCCTCCCACAGACTCCTTTCCATCCTCTCCTGAAGCTCATGCTGCTGCCTTCTTCATTTGCCTTTGGCAAGCTGCCACTGCCAACTCTTTCTTACTCCCTGGTTTCCAAATGCAGTCAGCCTGACTGGACACAAGCTGACTGCAGGACATTCAAAACCTTTGAACTGAAATTCTCAGTTGCTTGATCTAGACACACATACGCAGACTGGCAGTGAACAGAATCAGCTACATCAGCTATACTGTACCACATAAATTATTACTCAAGTTCATGATACAGATTTTCGAAGGTCACTGTTCATGTAAATCTTTATAATGTTCAGCCAATTTATGTGAGAAGAATGTTTCCCTGTCTCACAGGGTTTGAATACACACAGCAATTTTTACTTTTGGAGTTACACAGCCTATCGGTACTTAGTAATTTTACCTTTTGGCCTGTGAAAATTTGCCTCAGAACAATATGGCATGATATGGAAACAATTAAAATTGTCCAATCGATATCTACAGAGGTTTTCCAGCACATGATAAAGAGGTGACATGATTGAATGATTGTAAGACACTATTAAGGACATGTAATTTTGATGTGATGTACTTGGATCTTGGACTGAGAGTCTGGGAAATTCCCCACAGTATCACAAAGAACACTATTCTGTACACAGGACCCCTTGCAAAACCCATTTCTCTATTTGTAAGAATTTTATAACTCAAAAAAAATATGACATTGAATTCTGGAAAGATGAAGTTTCCCTTGTGTAGGTAGGAATTCTTAATCCTAGTTCAGATGTATTGTTCTTGCTTCTGGAAATGAGACAGATGCAGACACAAACTCCTGCAAAGCTATGCCAGGAAAAGCTGTTTCTCTTGCAGTTCAGAATGTGTGTTTGTGCACTAGTGTGAGATTTGTTTTCATGGGTCAGACACTCACTTATTCCCCTAGACTGGTTCTGCACAGGCACAGAGGAGTTGTGTGTGGCAGTGACACACGGAGTTCCTCTGCACAAAGAATGCTTTTCGACTGCACATCTATGTTTCAATGAAAGAGAAAAAGACGATGTAGTGTTTTATGTTTTCCCTTACTCTACATTACTTGTCAAGAGAAAAAATCTCACTTTGTCAAGTCTGTAAACTCTTTCCCCCTCAACTCTAAAGGAAGAGGATACAGAATTAGAAGAATTCCATGTCCAACAAACCAAATCTGATTCTCTATCTCTTCTCTGCTAGACTTCTCTCTAATCCATGAAGAGTGAGAGTCCTCAACTTTCAGAGAGGTACCTGCCTCAACTTGCTGACACACTCGTGTTTGCCCAACCCCTCTAGAAATGGCTGCTGGTTGTTACAGATTTTAGTTTCCAGTCACCACACTTCCCACTTCCCACTGAGCTGCTAAAATTGTCTTCAAATAGTATTAGTAACCAGTAGCTGGACATCAGAATTCTTTTAATTTTTAACTATGCAGATCCTATACCTGCTATCATCCACCACCAATATATGTACCTCATTTATTTAAAACCTAGCTTCTATCTATGTCCAATTTCTCATAATTTTCTCATTTAATATGGTTTCATTCCCCTACAGTGAATGCTTACATACAAAAGGATTAAAATTGGCTGAATTAACTCAGCTAATTTCTGTTTGGTACCATCTATCTAATTTACCTCACACAGTTGTAAAATGAAATTATTCTGTATTTTAACTACATTAAAAAAAAAAGAACAAAGCAAAAAAATCAACAAACATTGAAACATATTTTTGGTTCAGTTCTTCAGTGTTATGTAAACAGAAAAGGTTTTTACTTACGCTATATGAAATGATAAAAGTACTTGTTAATGGATTTAACAATTTTATTTCCATGTTAAAGACTTTAGGCCCAAATTCATCTCAAAAAATGACTTAACCCTTTTTAGGTCTGCAGAGCTAGAAATTTTCACAACTTGAATCTACAGACTTGAAAAGATATCTATTCTGAGCACGGATATACTTATAGCCATGTGAGATTTACCAGTTGGTCTTTGGTGCTGTTTCAGTTGATGATTCATTTATTCTGTAGGTAGAAATAAGTATAGCTAATGAGATCACAGAAACATTCTGACAGCTTTGATGTGAATACAATCCCTATATTAAGAGCAGTGTGTGGAGGAGTAGAGGGTGGGATGTTCTCACTTGTAATTTGAAATAAGTTTGGTGTATCTCAGCACAGTGCATAGCAGACTGATGTTCAGAAAAATCACCAGTCAAACTAAAACGAGCACCATTCTTGGCAACAGCAGCAAAAATAATAATTAAATGGGCACAGTAAAATCAAAACAGGTTTACAATGCATTTGATGAAGGGAAAGTGTCCTGAGAAATTTGATGTCAATCCCATTTGTACAACAAAACCATGGTCAAGCCAACATCTTTAATGACAAATAATTTTAGTTTTTAAAATATAAGGAATAAAACTTCAGGTGGCTTAAATCCGTGCTGCTCTATTGACTTCAGGAAAGATGTGCTATTTTCCAGAAGTTTTTAAAAAAATATTAATAGTTACCTACTGCCTTAACATTTTATTTGTTCCTGTAAGGCGATGCTAATTGCTTGGTGGTTTTCCCTCACAGGAAAACCTAAGAAGCTGTTACTGCCCTCCACCTATGAACCACTCTGCACCAGTTTTCTGAGGTACGCAGTATACATTTTGCAGTTCTCAGACACATGAAGATTTTGGCCCTAGTGGTACCAGGATCAGAAATGTTGTGATCCTTTTTATAGAATAAAATAAAAACATACATTTTGTGTTACCACTATCTTCCACCACAAAATAACTGATGCGCATAGTGGCTGTATGAAAGCTCCTTCTTGTGTCTGAAGGCAAAGGAGACTAAAGGTAGAGAAAAGTATAACAGTTTTACTTTCCATACTCTTCAAAAAATCCAGTAACAACATGAAAATTTTAATGTGATGCAAACCTTTCATAAATTAATGAATAAATAAATAAATTAAAGCAAGTTTTCTTCTCAAAGCTGATCCCCCTTCCATCTTTCTACAGAGCAGCATTGGAGAGAGGGGAGAAATTACGTTTTCTTGTGTGCAGAATCTAGGAGTTTCTAAAATTATGATTCCTTTATCTGTACACGGGAACAATAAATCTAAAATACTTTACATCTTCAGCATGAAGCTAGGAGAAAGAAACCTTCTCAGCTCTTTCTGGAATGACAGAAAGAGGACTATTCCTGTTTCTGAAGACACCTTGGGGAAATGAACAGACAAATGGATCATCCCAAGACAAGATGTTCCTACCCTTGTCTCCCTCCTCCATCCAGTTGGATCCACTTTGACAGCATGACTTCTAAAAGCCATTTCCACAGTCCACACCATGACAAAATTTGCAGTTTTGTTCTCTTCCTCTCATGCTTCTTCCTTTCCTTTAGAACACCCTGATTCCCTATTATTTTAAATACAAGAACTTTTCGCTGTCAATGAATTCCATAAAAATCCAGTGACACTTGACTAAAGTTGGCCTGGATAGGAGAAAAAAAAAAAAAACAAAAAAGAAAAAGGCAAACCCCGGAATTTTAGGGAAATGTAATGGTCCTAAATCTTGCTTTGTAAAATCATTTAAGAAATACAAGTTGTTTATTAAGCTAAATGTACAGATTCCATAAAGCCGATCTTTAATTTACATCTATAAAATGTTTACATATTGGGCATAAAAGAGCATGCAAATGTAAAAGCTGAACAAAAGTATTCTGTTATTCCTCATGATCCCACCTGCTTGTTACTCTAAAAGGAGTTCTAAGGATAAGAGACTGCACACAGCCCCCCAGTAATTACACCCAGTTTCACTGTCAGTCCTTATTTCCTTGCATCACTGGAGGTTGAAGAATTGAAGGTAGTCTAAGATAGTGAGAGGGCAGTTCCTCTAAGCACTAAAAAGAGAGTAATTAAAGAATACTGACCTGAACTAAGTCCACACACTCTCTTTATACATCTCCTACATCTGGTGTGAAGGACAGATGACAGAGTAAGGAGCTGGATGCCACATGATCAAATGTGAGTGCATACAGTGCTACATTTGACAAAACCACAGCGAAATGACTTTCCCTCACTCTTCTCTCCACTCTGCTATTTCGGTTTTTTATTGTTTCGTTATATAAGGTATGCACTTTACTAGATCTATAGCCCTGTATAATTGCTGGAATAATCTCATGAGTGATTTTCCCAGTCATACTGGCAGTAATCCAGAAAAAGCACTACAGCAAACATTACGGTTTTAGCTTTCTTATTTATCTTTACAAACGTTTTTACAAAACTAAAGTTCTTATGGCCCAAATCTGAAAGGCTACAAGGATCTGAGGATTTCCCATTAATGCAATTGCTAAAGAAACATAGACCTATTTAATGGCATCAACTATTGCTCACATAGAGTCCTAAACTAATCTAACTCTCATTTTCTAAGAAATAGGAGGAACCAGATTAATAATAGTACTAAAGCATAGTAGAGCACTGTATTTTGATATTAGCATGAAACACAAGAGTATATTCTCAGGATTTCTCAAGTAATCTGGTGACAGATTGTTTAGACATAAAAAGAGTAGTGGATTAAAATCTTACATCTGGAAACAGGACAAATAGATTAGTAGACAATAAAATATAGAGTTCAGTATTTTTACAGACACATAGATTTCACTGAATTTAAATCAGTAATTTTTTTTTTAATTCAATTTGTTGCTGTTATCCATATATCTACTAAAAAACCTTGTAATTTTCATGTGATTCCCATAGTGCAAGACTTCATCATAAAGCCTGATGGATGGGTGAGTTATACCGGACAGTTAAACTGTAGTTTAGTGAACTAAAGTCAGTTAAAGTAAGTTAAACTATATAGACAGGTTCTATCATGAGTCATCAAATTTCCCAAATTAATGGAGTTTATATAACAATTAGAAATACAAAAATCTCTATCTCTAGCAACAATGAACAATAATACCAATTCTGATGCCAGTCATGATCACAAGTTGTTCCTGGAGTGCAGGTGCAGATAAGAGCTGCACCATGCTAACTTTTCACAAATACATATGGACTGTACAGTAAATGCTGAGGAACAAGAACACAGGAACATGGCAGACAAAGAGCATGAAGCTTTCAATCTGGAGAACAGTTGATCTCTGTATACCAGCACTTTGCAAATAAAATAAAACAATTTCATGTACCATGAAAAGAAAAGCTGTAAAGAGACCTTTCAAAGAAGTCAGCTATAAAGACATCTGTGACAAATTCATTGAAAACAAAGGTTGGTCAGGGAGGAAAATCTGCTGGGAGGAAAAAAAAACAAGAAGCAACGCCACCCTAACAAAAAAAAGTTGTATTTTAAAATGTAGTCTATTATATTTGGTAAGGAAGGGGTAAATTTTTTCAAGCACAAACAAGCAGATGCTTGATAGAGAGACACAATACAGTAACTGAATTCCAAATAAAGGTTAGTATGCCAAATCAAATAATTTGCCAGCATTGTTATTACATGCAGTCTTCAAACTAAATTTTTTTTCCAGAAATCTCTACATATCAAAAACATGAAAAGCAACATTCTCATATTTCTCTATACAGTCACAAGGACTACACACCAATTAATACATGTATTTCTGAAGTCACTTAAAACAGAGAAATAGGTTAGTAGGTCAATAATTGTTAGATTGGCAAGGACATAATTGAAAATCTGAATTTCTCCATGTACAGAATAGTTAATAGTCATGCTAACTCCTGCTGTACTTTCTTCTGCCTATGTGTCTTAACACTTATCCTGTTGCATCAACAACGTGACTTTATTTCAATTCCCACCTTCTGAACATAGTCCTAAAAGTTAAGTACATGTCAGTTGCACTTAGAGTTAACTTGTTGACAAAAATAACTTTTGGCATATGGATGTCCATCATTCAGAAGCTGGAGTGATTATCACTACTGTTAAAAAAAAATAAAATAAAAAGGATAATTATTTTTCATATTTCTTTATGTGACACAAACAGAATAATCTAGAAGAAAAAGAAAACTTCTGCTTACCTCAATCACTTATTACTACAGAATGTTCTTGAACATATATTAATTTAAAATATACAGAAATATATTTTATTTATCCACAACACTATCCATATGTAAAAATATAGGAACTGATCTCCTGAAAAGCTTAGAGCCTTAGCTTCTATTGACTTTGGATTTTCAGGAAATCAGCAGAGCTGGAAATCAGGTCAATGGCTCCAAAGCATAACCTCCTAAAACTAATATATTCTCCTAGAAGAAACAACCATTGGCTCAAGCTAGGGTTTTTTTTCTCTACTTCACTCACAAGCCCTCATATTCCCTGATCCAAATTGAATCCTTTTTTTTTACAGTTAAAGAAGTACATGAGCCTATTGAGGTTTTACTGACCCACTGGGCTCTAAAAAAATCCCTGATGATTTCTTGGCATTTGTTATCACTTGTGACCTTTATTTTCTACGAAGGATTATTATTACCTCCTTGTACTCTACATTTCCCTACAGGATATCACCAGCCATATGTTAGCCTTGCTCAGGGGATTCTCAGATACAACTCAAACAATTTTACACGTATTTCTAGTGTTCGCTGAAAATTATGCTCATTTTTTTCTGTATTAATTCCTATTTTTTCAATTAAATGTGGACTTCTAAAATGAAGTTAAACACACAATAACTTATATAAAATACAGACACCTGCTGGTATCAGTAATTTAAGAGTATTTAATTTTCATTAAATCACACACATGAAGCCAGATATGTCAATCAAGACAGTAAAAGATAATAATTTTTAAAGACTTTTCTAGCCTTACAACTAATCATTTGATTATATATCATTTTGTGTGATGTCCTATACATCATGGATAGGCTTATGGATACACTTATCCATGAAGCTTTGATCTTCACTCACGCCCTCCACTTTGCTCATTGATTCACCTTCACAGTCCATAATAATGTCTCACAGGCCACAGCTGAGACTCATGTTCTTTATTTTTATTTCAGTAATCTTCACCCTTTGTCTCATGAGGTGAGAAATTTTCACTCCTGAATCTCTAAGTTTTGGTATCTCATAATTTTGCAGTGTTGGAAATATGAAGCTTTGTGGGGGGAAAAAAAATAAAAAAGAAAGAAGAAAAAAAAAGAGATGTATACACAAAAGAGAAAGAAGTTATCCATTCAAGAGGTTTGATATCAGGGATCTCAAATGGCAAAAAACCTATATGCAGACCAATAAGAGAAGCATTAGTCATAAGATTATTTTTCTACTTAATTATGTTACATTCCAAGATGGTGCCCCTCATCATATTTAGGTTGAATCACATGGCTAACTTTTTATTGACTTGTTTTGCGGGGTTTTTTTGAAGCTGTGGTGAGGGAGTTGTGAATTAAAGAAATGGGGTATTACTAAGAACTGTAAAAGTTCATAACTTGTATCAGTATATTCAGTACTTTTAGCGGTACTGATCATTTTCCTAAGCAATGTTATTTATTTCCTGGAAATGCAAACTTGAGAGGAGTCTTCCATAATAACAGTGTCATATACTTCCACAGGGAGTTTGAACTGGAGATTTTCAGTGCAATGTCTGATCAGCAACATAGTGATGTAGCTTCACGTGAAAACTACCTGGGATGGCAACAGGCAGAGTGAAGAGAAACAATCATTTGAGTCACAAACTTACTGTCACGACATAGGCAATGTGGTGCACGGTATAGTCCAGGCAATATAGTTCACACCTTGAATCAGAAGTAGAGCTGTCCATAAACTTCCTATGCCTTAGAGAAGACACAATACTCACAGATTTATGCCAAATATTTCAGACACTGTGGGAAATGAGAAACCTGACTCGCATGTATTTCAACTGGAATTGTGCTCAAATTTTCACATCCGAAAATGTCCTCTACATTAAAAATACAATATAAAGAATGAAAAATTCTGTCACTCTAATTATTTCTGTCCAAAATAATTAATTTTAGTATTTATAAGACACCTTTTAATCCAACACACTTTTACATATTGAGACACATTTCTGTCATCTTTTAAACACAACCACTATAGCCCCATTTTTTATTTAAAATGATATGAAGTTAAAAATTCAAATACCCTGGAACATATCAGAATTTTTGTGCTTTCACATTTCATTGCAATTCCAATACAGTCCAAGTTTTCTAGAGATTTTCAAACCATATTGTGAGACATGGATTCAGTGGCAAATGATACCTCTAGAAAGGAAGAAAACCCATGGGGAAAAGTTTTAACCATAAATATAGGATGACTTGTGGACCCGGAAAAACTTTTACTGTTCTTGAGTGTTACTAAGTGCAAGTTGAAGAGAACAAAATCCCACAATCACATCAGCAAAATGTGCCAGTAGAAGCAGTGAGCCAGCCCCCACATAGAAAGCAGATTCACCTTTCTGCAGATGAACAGTAAGAAGCAGTTGTCATCAGCTACTGGCTGCAAGAATTTATATTATCTTCCAAAACACCTTTACCTGCTAACGGCAGGTCAGTTCCTTGAGGACTAACTGAGCACTTTCAGCCAGTTATTCACATTCTGGAACAACAACTGTTCCTCTTGAATGTCACATAAGGTCACATAGAAGCGTTTCAAATATCTTAAAATATATTTGCTCTAGCCTTTTCACTCGTGACATTTGGACTTCTGTCCTTTGCTTTTTTGCCCTCCCACTTTAGTCACACTGTAATTAGTCTCTTCCTGTATCTGAGAAGTTAAGGGGTACCAATAACCACTAATATTGAAGTTGTTAACATTTCTCACCTAAGAATAGAAGCTGTTACTAGAATAGCTGTTGGTTTGAAGTTTCGTTGGTCAGTTGGAAAACCTTATGCAGGGAGAACAGTTTTCCAAGAAGCTGAGGATATATGGATTTATGTTTGCAAGGCTACCATTCCATAGATTTTTCAAGCATCGGTCTTTAAGCATAGTATATTTATGATCAATCTGGTCCTCCTGCAGCATGTTAAAGCCTAACTATTGACAATATTATTCATCATTTTATAGCAGTGAATTTTGAGGACTGTACAATCTGGACTACAAAGTCACAAAGTTACAAAGTATTGAGTCATTCTTTTCAATTGCTTTGAAGTTTTGTACTTAAAGCCTGCAGAACCTGCAAGCGTAATATCTGCTTTTCTCACAGTGCATTGGTTCTCATCCTGTTCCTTGAGAAAAGCTCCAAGGAAATTTTGCTGATGCAGATGACAAACTGTGACAGGACAAAGGTTCAGCAGGTCCAATTCATTACCCAAGGTGACTATGAAACCTTGAAAAAAACCCGCTATTGATACATCATCTGTTGATGGTTTATAGTAGCCATTATTTGGAAAGCTTGCCTTCTCTTCCCTCAAAAAAGGTTAGTTGTCTAGACTTTGAGATGCAATGTGGAATTTGACCCCTAATAGCAAAATTACTAAAGCTCCTCTATTTATCTCCTTAAGTGATGGAGGGCATAGCTCTGCGTAAAGGGCTTTCTGAGACATATTTGAAAAGATTTGCTCCATTGTAAACAAATTTTAGATGGGCCAAGCCTTCCAGAAAGGAGACTCATTTTACATACGCCCCTTTATGTTCAAAAAGATATGAAAATTTTCAAGTTTTCAACCTTGCCTTTCCTCAAGTTATACCAGCTGAAGAAGATAAAGTTACTTTTTGCTCTTAAGGCTTTTAGAAAGGAATTGTTGCTAAAGGACATATAATGTACCTGAAATTTTTTGCCATTAAGACCTGTTGTAAATGCCAATTTCTGTGTCCATCACAACAAAATGTATTTAAACACTGGCATTATTTAAACTTAATCCACCCATGAAAAAATGGCAATATCATAACAAACTATGCACTTAGTGCATAGTACTTTAAATGCTATAGGCTTGTCCAATTTATATTCAATATTAGATAATGAGGTTTTATTGATCCTGAAAAACCTGAAAACCTATCATTTGAGCTGAAGAGGAAAATAAAAAAGATAACAGTTCTAATACATCCCTGCATCATCATGACAAGCTGTGGTGGGTTGACTCTGGCTGGATACCAGCTGTCCCTATAGCCTCTCTATCCCTCCCCTCCTCAGCTGGACAGGTGGATCTGCTCCACCGTGGGCTGCAGGGGTGCAGCTGCCTCACCATGGGCTGCCCAGGAATCTCTGCTCCAGTGCCCGGAACACCTCCTCCTCTCCTTCTCCACTGACCTTGGTGACAGCACAGCTGCTTCCGTCATGTGTTCTCTCTTGTCACTGCTGCTGCCTATTGTGCAAGTGGGTTTTTTTATCTCCTCCTTATAAACGTTATCTCAGAGGCGCTACCGCCATCACTGATGGGTCAGTGGTGGGTCTGTCCTGGAGCCAACTGGCATCAGCTCCATCAGGCATAACAGGAGCTTCTGGCAGCTTGTCACAGAAGCCACCCCTGTAGCCCTCCCAGTACCAAAACCTTGCCATGCAAACCCAACACAAAAGCCTGTAAATTTCTAAGTTTATTCAGAAGGTAATAGCATGGGTAATTCGATAATATAGACACCATGTTTGCCATTTGTGCTTCCTCAAGCATTATAAAACCCACATATTTCAAGCAGACCTTTGTGGAATGTTAATCCATACACAACAATTCTCTTCTGCAAAAAAAGCAATCCCAAAATGTATTTAAAAAAATATTTCTGTAAGACTGAGAGTGGTACTACCTATACCCAGACATATGATTTGAGTAATTTTATATATTAGCCAAAACCAATCCTGTTATGACCATTCAGCCAACAGTATGGAAAAAAAAAAAATCCCAAATCCTGAAACTCTAAGACATATATAAATAAATGAGCAGAATTCCACCCTGCATGTGGTACACAGATTTGAGATAGGAATTCTCAAAGATGAGTTGGCAGTAATAGAATAAATACCTATAATGCAAAGTTAGTTTTAACCTTTTTTTCCTAAGGGGAAGAGAAAGAAGGAAATATCAATTCAGACATGTCTACATCCATCACGCTTTCACATTTCTTTTATAAATGTTGAATTTCTATCTTTCTTTAATTTGCCTCTAAATTAATCCCAACCAATGCAAACGTATTCAAATTTAGCTCATCACCATCACTGCAAGTTCTCCAATTGTATTGCATCAACACACCAATAACTTTCCCAAAACACCTCCCAACAGTCTCCAAAATGTGACAATCATCATTGCTTATTGATTTCTATTAGTGTTATTACAAAATATAGTAATATTCTACTATAAGGCATACTAAAAACTGCTCTTTTGTAAAATGATTTTCTATACATTTGAAAATACCAAAAAGAAAACAAATTATTCTTTAGACAAAAATAGCTTTCTTCCTTGATTTATATAGACTGTCTTTCTTGGGGGGGGGGGGAGGTAATTGAACACAACATCTTGATATTCATATAATATCATTATTTCTAATTTTGTTAGGTTTGGGGCTTTTTTTATCCTGAAAACTTTTTTCAAGACCTGGATGGTTATGGAACTCAAAATAATTCTCACTTAATAGCACACTTGCTTGTAGGATAAATTCTCAAAAAATGCTAATAGAAGGAAAAAAAATAATCAAAACTGATTCTTCACCTCCAAGATGGTTCAAAATCTATTTAACTATAAGAAAAATGAAAATGTAAAATTCCCCTTCCAGTGCTGGTAGGCATCAGAATTCGCTTTTCACAGTCTTGACTGTACAAAAAATGCAAGAAAGTGAAAAATCAGAATGAAAGATCTTCTATACCCTAAATTTCTCTGATTGTTCAGTATTCCTCTATACAAACAGAAAATACAGGACTGTGCTCCAATCAACACACACTAATGTTCTAATAAAATGCTGCATGATTATTGCACCCTTAATCCCTTGGGCTGCAAGCAGAGATTTCTGATTATTCATGCTTAATACTTAGCTTTGCTTTATACTTTAAGCACAAACAAACTTGACTACAAGACTGACATAGATGAGTCACAATAAATTAATTCCCTATAATTTGTGTCTGCTATCAGTGGAGACCCCACAGTTACCATCTTAAAAGTCTGTTTAAAATCTCTCCTAAACATTGATGACCAATCAGCCATTTATACGCTTTTTTCCTTATACAACCATATGTGAATATAAGGAAAATTATACATGAACAGGCAAGAACAAAGTTTGGACAGAGGGTAATAGCAGACCTTAGTAGACACACAGTATTAATGAATGAAAGAATGGAAGGAAAGTAATTTTCCGTTTACCTGTCTTCAGTAACTCATGGCACTGTTAATTGTCCTTCATGTCAAAGTGTAGTGTATTTATTTTCTCAAATGGTAGGCTGTGTCTTAGGATATGTCCATATTAACAATCTCCATTGCACATTCCCTTTTTCTGGCAACCTGTGTGTATTGAGGGGAAAAAAAGATAACATTTCATGGTGTGGTGTGTCTCGTACTGACAGAGCATCAGATTATCATCTGCTTTAGAATGAACACAGAAATCTCATGATTAATTATGAAACAGAAACACCTCTAAAGTACAAGCAGATGAAATTTCTTAGGCAGACCACCTAAAACATGCAATCTATAAACAAAGAAACTGAAAGAGAATTCATCTGGTTTGACTAGAAGGTTATATTTTGTTCTGCTTATCTTAATCAACAGTAATTTTGATAATGATGTGGAACTTTTTCTTGAGACACCACAAAGTGGATAGTCTATGCTACAGTCATTATCCCATTTACCAGACAAAATATCTGCCAATTCACACCAGAACTCAATGACAAAGAAAACCCATTATCCTTTTCTGAATTGCATACATTGAAATGTAGCTAGTTATTTTGTTGTGGGTTGGGTTTTTTCAATGTTTATAGCATGTTATAACATTTGGCAGGAACTGTACATTTGACAAGGACAACTGTACAATGCTAGGGAGCACCTGGGAACATGGGTATTCTTTGTGCACAAACTGTCTGTGACAGTAGAGCTACTTCCTGACAGGAATTAAATGCCAGGTATCATCACCATGACATACATAAATCTTCCCTACTAATTGCAGATCTGAACAGTATTTTTTTTATCCCCTAGGACAAGCTTTTCATCAGGCTGATTTCATTGCAGTTTTATATATGTGAAAGTCATTAATGGCTACTTACATACTTTAGTAATCTGGAACTACTTTATGCTGCTCTATCGAAGAACACAAAATTCTAAGGCAGGTGCGTACTATGTTAATTTTGCACAATGTAGATGTTCAAATAGCTAGAAATGTAGCATCTCCTTCCAAGTAAAAAACATCTGGTAGTAAATATGGTAATCCCTAATTAATCAACAGATCACAGACATAATATATATGACAAGTTAATGGTAAATATCAAATACTTCCACAGAAAATATGAAGTCACTTGAATTCTGGGAGACTCATTTCTTCTATGTTTGAAGGTAATGTGTGAAGGAAAACTCAGGTAAATATGGTAACTTTCCTTTATAACTAATACTGAGCTTAATTTGAGATATTGCAATATTTGCAGTTTCTCTTACGTATCGTATCTCATCTACATATATGATACTTCTGTGTTACCAAAAAAGATGTATCTATTCAACAGGCAGTGTAGAAATAGAAGGAATGTTTTGAACACTTCCATCTTGTTTTCTCCAAAGACTGATTTTCTGTCCCAAAGACTTATCCCATTACCACTTGCTTTTATTAGCTTTTTGTGATGCAGTGGGTTTATTAATTAACGGCAATTAAATTACTCTACTGTCAGCTTCTTGTCTCTGCTGACTGCTTTCTACGTATAGAAGAAATATTAGCTTCAGTATTTAGGAAAGCAAAATCATTATTTAAAACTTAACCAGAGGGGTCTAATTGTTTCTTTTAATCAGAAAGAATTTCTATTTGGGCACAGATGCTAAAAATATATTCTTCTTCAAATTTATGAAATATAAAAATAGAAATAGAAGCATACTGAGTCTTATACAAAAATATATTAATACGATATATAGGAAATAGAATATAAAAGTAAAAAACTGTTATTCTTTAAAGCAGGAAAAAAACCGCTTTATACATACACCTACACCACTGATATATTATTCATCTTCCATAACAAATGAGAATAATCAGGGGACAAAAATAGACACAAGAGAGAAAAACCCATCAGACACATCCACAGTCACAGATTATACCACAGCTTAATTTACTATTATATAAGGGAAAACTAAAAAGACTACAGCTGTTCTGAAACTTAATCACCAGGAACATTTGAAAACTTCCCTGTAGAAAGTGATTCTCCTCCTGTGCTGCATGAAGATCAGAATTTGGCCTAATTGTACCATGAAAATTATGAGAACATCTCTGTAAAAGAACAGGGGGTACATATCGTTTTACAAATTACTATTACAAATTACTAGATTTTAAATTAACCTCAAATATTTTGTCTGCCATCAGTGGTTTATCCTTCACAAGGATGACATGAACTACCTTTGGCAACAGTAGATTAATGGATCAGATGGCATTCCAGTCTGCAAACTAGATCACATACTTTTCTTCTTTGTACAAAGACGGCGAAAATTATTCTATAATTAACAGAAGAAACTACCAGCTCATAATAAACTGTTAAGAAATTCTTCCAATGAAAACTTTCTTAATCTGTTTTACCTTTTTTAATATATCACAGGATCGATTAGCACCTAATAACAATCCAACTTTACCATTAGTCACTTGAGGTATTTCAGCAACCACACAGAGTTCACACTCGCATATGCACTGTGCATGCTGGGAACTATCATCGGTCAGCTCCTCTTCTGCTCTCAATCACAAATCAGGGTCGCGGATGTTGGAACAGGTACCGATGACCCAGGGACTCTGACTACAGACCTTCTTTTCTAATTCAGCCATATGCTTAAAATGGGTCACCAAGGGTGGTAATGGACATTAGGCTTAGAAAAGCACTGAGCATAAGGATTTTTTCTTTTGGCCTATGTTTTCCATCTGTAAAATGACAACAGTAATTCATCGTATACTTTATATTTGTATGTGTAAACAAAAGACAGAACTATTTATAAAATGCGTGTAACGATGATAAAAACCTGACACGAATGTTTTCATAATAAAGTAATAACAGCATAATCAGTAATCCTTTTATAGTTAAACAAGTATTATAATTGCAATTGAGGAACTTCCTGGAGTATAAATACAATTACACATTATGATTAATTACTGAACAATTTTCATTCTGTATTTGGGAATCACTGACAGAATCTTTCAGGTTGGAGGGGATCTGTGAAGACTATCTAATACAAGGTTTCAAAGACATCTATAATGTTTTGAGGATGTGCCAAAGTGAGCATTAGTTTGTTTGTTTCTCATCCTGCCTCTAACATCACAGAATCCTGTTTCCTGATCATGTTCCTACAATACAATGGCCACTGAAGGAAAGACTGATCTTTCATCCACTAGCGGTATTTTCTTGTTAAAATATTCTACTGTATTTCAACAACTTTCGAAACTTTGAATTAATTTTCAACTCTTTAATTTCAAGTTCTGATTGGGTTCTGCTTTCTGGTAGTTTGACAGTGTACATATCACCACACTCCATTTTCTCCTTTAAAAATACTATTTCTCTGTTTCCACAGCAAAGATTACATGGTTGAGAAAGGACAAATTTTTTCATCTGTCGTCATGTTGTATTTAAATAAAGTCTTATTTTTACAGTCCTTTTCATCCCTCACAGAAATTGTAAGGTCAAATTATTTCACATTACAAACGTGGAAATTAGAAAAATTCATGGTATTATTGTTCCCTGATGAGTGAAGACTAAGACTGAATTCTTTGGATTTGCTTTCCCATTGCATAATGCTATGAAACAAAATGCAATCTGCAAGCTCGTGTAGTTATCCACAATTTCCTAAAGCATGTAAATTTCTCAGTACCTCAGTACCTTCAGGGCAATTTCCTTGTTTTATGATGGTTCTATGCTGAAAAGTATCTGACTTCCAAATAGACTAAGTCAAAGTACCACATTGTAGGAGTCTTGCTTGGATTTATACTTGGGATTTTATGGAAGTGATTCAATTGTTCCTACTAAGCCAATAAATCATATAACTTGTTGGTACAGTTAGGGTTGCAGAATGTGACATAAAATGTGCACATCTGTTTCTCCTATTTATTGCCTAGGGAAAAAATGTTAAAAGTTTGCTATACTCTAATTCTGAGAGGGACTTCTAGGACTCTCAGTGAAGTAAATTGACTCAGCACCCAACCATAATGTTTTAAATTAAGATTATTGTTTTCTTTCTGAAACAACATTCATGTATCACACAGAAAAATTCCTTTCATGCATGAACCACCATACAGCTTTTGGAGATATAGTTTCCAGCCACGTAAAATGTATGAATTGAAGACAGATTAAAAAACCATTTCTTTACCACTCCATACTGAATAGACCACACTTAAGGCACTTTTTATAAAGATGTTTTCTTATTCTGTCATTGCTTTAAACTGCCTGATTTCTTTTGACAGGGTATTTCTCCACTCTCAAGGATAATTTTGTTTCCCTCCTCTATGAAATCTTTGCTACTTCTCCATTCCTAACAAAATAAAAAGTACGAGCAACACAACGGAAAATGACTTTCACTGCCATGAACCACTTTTTTCAACTCATTCCCTAGTGTCTGGCTTTGGATGGAGTCAGTAACACCTGTGCAGAATTAATACTACACAAGTGCACACGGCAAGCAAATCAGAATAGGAGAGTTTTATACCTGCCTCGCACAGGTGTGGCAGATTACATATGTTGCAAAATAGGATGAAAATAGCTATACTTAATTATAGTGATATTCAATCACAGCCCAGCATGCGTTTGCTTCCAAAAGACAACAGGAGGAGAGCCTCTCCCTCATCCTTGCAAAGGAAGATACATAGTCCAAAAAAAATGGGAAGGAGCACCACCAGCTGATTCAGAATGCCCTCTCACAGGCACAAAAGGTTTCCTGAGAGGAAACTCTTCTCACATCATGTTTAAATCTGTCCCTTCAGCTCTTAAATGTAACAGAAACAGCTTGAGATGCGATAGGTTTGAGATAGACTGGGAAATGGGACAGAGCAGTGGAAGTTTTCACTGGTTGTAAAGCTTTTAAATGATGCATGTATACAGTTTGCATGAAATTTCAGTGTAAATACTACTGATATTTTAAGCCTCTGTGTAAACATTCCTAACTTTAACACTGCATTCTATTGATTTAAGTCATTTTTAGCTGGCTTAAACTAAATCAAGATATGACACATTCTGGAACTTGAATGTCTTTGCTGGGGCTTACACTGAAAGAACTGACGCTATGAGTCATTACAGGGTTTCAGTACATATTACTTCTGGACTTAAGTCATCTTCATATACTCTGTGACAGATGCTATTCAGTTAGGAAAGTCAATATAGAATTCCTTTACCACAAAGAGGAAAAGCAACATCTGGACACAGGAAACAGACATATCTTAATTAGTATTTATTTAAGCAGATACATTTCCACACCATGGCTGGCAAATTCCAATTATTTAATTTATTGAGAGAGGACAGTATTTAGCTTTAATCAGGGAAAAAAAGGTTGCTAAACCAGAAAGGTTTTATATTTATGTTGCTTAAAAAATAAGCCTCATGTTTATTCATCAGCAACTGAAAAATTTAAATCACAGAATTTATTTGTATACACCTAGAATTCACAAACATCTAAAAACCTTAGTCCATACTTAATCCATGTAAAAAAAAAGAATTATCCTATTCTCATAAATATATGGATATGGATAAATGCTATATAAATAATATAGCAATAGACAATTAGATTAGCCTGAGTTTATGGAATTGTTATTATATATTACAAATATCTTGGAAACAGAATTTCAGCCTCATAGTAGGATGATATTCTAAAAAATATTGTATTATCCCTCCCTTAATGAGTGCTCAGAATTAAAGACAAGCTGAAACACATCCTGCAATTTATGAATGTAAGATAGGTTCCTATCCCTGAGAAAGTCAAAAGAAACTATGCCATTATTACTTAAATAGGACTGAAATGAAAAATGAATAGCAAGTAAGAAAGCAAACAGAAAAACACCTGAAAACCTGTAACTTAAACTTTTACAGAAATATATATTTCTTGCTGTCCTTTGCAGGTTTACACATTTAGTTCTTGATATTTTCTAGTAAAATTAGTCCATATGTATTAGAAACATCACTTTAAAACTCAATTTTCTCAACAACCTTTGATCCAAACAGAGGTCTCTAAGTAGACAGAGCCAATATATCTTATCTTCTCTATGATCCTTTCATGGGCAGCATTATACAGAAAGTTGTCATGTGGTTCTGTTTACGTTCAGCACAGTTTGATTTATTTCATTATATGCAGTTCAGAATGACATACCAAAGCACCTCTTGTAAATACTGCCTTGGGTCATTTCACCATCCAGAGACTAATTTCACTTAAAAGACATTTGTCACATCATAAAATAAGAGCAACCACTTTTGGTGAAAGACTCAAGATGTTGGTTTTTTTTAGTAGTATTTATTTATTTCAGCAATAAGGCATGCCTGTAGGCTACATATTAAGGTAAATAGAAAACAAAAGTTTGGCTTTTTTCCTGAGAACCTACAGATTTACTGTTTCTTCCATCTCTTCCCAGATCCATCTATGAACAGAACCTCCCCTCTAAGTGCATGAAAACACATATATCACCTCCTTTAGTAAATTTTAAACAAAAAGAGTTACCAGACCAATAAAAATAAAACAAAAATTAGCACCCAAACCGTGACATTTACTACAATAGTTTCATAAAGGAGAGATGAAAGGTTTTATCACTCCTTTGTCCTTGATTTTCCCCATGTGTGAGTTATTATTTCAACAGCTTGCAACCTATTAATCATAAGTTATGACCTATTATTATGACCCAGATGAACCGAAGCGTGCTGATTTTGGCTGGGATAGAGTTAATTTTTTGCATAGTACCCGGTATGGGGCTGTGTTTGGATTTGTGCTGGAGAGTTTTGATAACACAGATGTTTTTGTTACTGCTGAGCAGTGCTTATATAGAGTCAAGAGCTTTTCTGCTCCTCATCCCATCCCACCCCACCTCAACCCACCAGTGAGGAGCTGGGTGTACACAGGAAGCTGGGAGGGAACACAGCCAGGACAGCTGACCCCAGCTGACCAAAGGGGCATTCCACTCCATATGGCATCATGCTCAGTATATAAAGCTGAAGGTAGAAGAAGGAAGGGGCTGGGTGGGGAATGTGATCAGAGGACAGTGTTTGTCTTCCCAAGTAAGCTTTGTGCATGACAGAACCTCAGAAAGTGGTGAATGAATTCCTTATTTTGCTTTACTTGCATGCACGATTTCTGCTTTATCTATTAAACTGTCTTTATGTCAACCCACGAGTTTTCTCACTGTTACGAATCTCTTCCCATCCCACTGCAGAGCGGTGCGTGAGGCAGTGAGCAGCTGTGTGGTGCTTGGTTGCTGGCTGGGGTTAAACCACAAGATGAGGATTACACATCACTGCCCTTGGTAAAATGAAGCTGAGAAAAAGATCAGCATACAGTGCATCGATCCCTGAAGCAGTCAGCAGAAAATGAACACACATTGACCAATGAGTGGAATAACGGCTTTGTTGACAATCTCCATGAGGTTCAACCTCTGCAACTAAGTGGATAGAGAGATAAAAAGATAGACATGATAAAAATAATTTCCCTATCAGCTCTGTTTGCTTTATATGATCATCCCCCATTAGCCACATACATGTCCAGATGGTCACAGATCAAGGATCATATGTCACTTCTGATCACAGTAGTTTCTTTGTCTTTCTGTCCACAGATAATATGAAAATATTCCACTCATCAGCAAAATATTTCTACTTTGTAAAATGTTAAAATAGCTTATTGTAATAATTAATATTATTCACCCCTCTTCACCTCTTAATTAAATTCTGACGAAGTCAGGAAATCCACAGTGGACTTATGGTCCCGATTTATACTTGCAAATATTGTAAGGTCCCATGAGTATTATATAACCGATGATATGCCAGTTGCACATGACTTTTTAAAATGCATACATTGCATAAGAAGGAAAACAAAAGAAGAATAAATCACTATCTGAGATGGATGCAAAGAAACAAAGCAAGAAAATATATATACATCCAGAGACCAGATGGAAAAAGAGAGGTTTTTCCCTGTTTATGTAAACTTGAATTAACCTTAAAGTTAACCTTGGTAGGACATTAGAAATTTTATGAACTGTATTAAAACATGGCAAATCTGAAAGAAAATAAAATCAGCCAATTTTATTACTTTTTAAAATCCATAACAATCAATCCATAATGCAATGACATGATCTTTAAATCACTGCAGTATTGAAAAAACATGTGGAGATGTGTTTACAATGGGGGAAAGCAAGATAGTCCTGTAGAGGCATAAAAATTTTAACTATACATTGCTTCTTTGCATAGAGTCCATTAATCAGGCATGTAGGTGTCAGGGATATTCGATGTCAAAGTGGCTGGGCTGTGCAGTCTGGATATCCATAGAGGGAGCATTATCATTTGATGCTAAGAAAGAAGATTATTCTATTCTCTTAATTCAGACTCCTTAGACATTGAAGTAGATTCAGCTGGAAAACAATAACTTTCTTTTGTGATAATTGTTATGATTTTTGATTTGAACATAGTAAAAGTCAAGGTCTCAGGAAAATAAAGAGGGAAAAAAGGAAGATCAAAGATTTTTACGCAATTTATTAGCACAGGCATGTATGTGTGTATATATATGTGTGTGTATATATATATATATATTTGATTATAGATGAATAAATATTAAAGTTACTCAAAAGAAGTGGGAGCAATGCTCCCAAGAGCTGCAGATCTGGGAATTTTTGAGAAAAATCATAAGATAAAAGTAATCCTGGGTGCAGATACATGTAAAATATACTACAATGCAATGTAGTTTGACTGAAGGTACATTATCCATCCCTACCCTGACAGATATTTTTAAAAAAACAATGTCTAGGGTTTTTTTCATGCTTATAAAGTCTGATTATTTTATCTGTCTTTATTTAAGCATCTGAAAATGGAGAAAAGAAATAGGATGACATTTACTGGTACATCCAAGGTCTTTTACTACTGAGCAAAAAGGATTTACATTAAATAGTGCAATCTTATAAAATGTATATGGAAGAACTAAGGTGAAAAGTTTAATGCTACTAGAAGTTACTGGACAACCGATCATCACCATAATGAATCACGTGGTATTATTCCACTTTCAATGCAACTGTACAAAACCTAATCTGGACTTCAGTAGATCACAATCCATGTGCAAGGAATATTAATTCAAGATGTAGAAGATAACAGGATCATCATCTAAAGAACAGAAACCAATCTTATAAGAGGAATTGGAAAATGCTTAGCTCATTTACTCTAGAAAAATGAAGGTTAAGAGAAGATATGATTACAGTCGATAAATGTATTGGCTTGTTAAAATTAGAAAGACACAGGGAACTTTTAATGTAAAGGAGAGTGTCATAAAATCAAATGTGCATACCCTAATGAATTTCTTGATAAAAACAGAAGAAGACTTCTAAACATTAAAATGGTGCATTTTCTGTAATAAACTTAGAGAAGTGGGGACAAGTGTTCTTTTTAATCTACAGTCAACTAAATATGGAGAATTTTGTTTCTTAAGACAGGCTGAATTGATTTTAAGAAAGGAAATACATGATGTAGTGATCTCGTAGAAGAAGGAACCAGTGTCAGTAAGGTCTATTACAACAATAAAATCATACTTTTAATCTGTTTTAATCTATGGTCAACTGTATTCTCACACAAGAGAATTATCAAGGTAGGAATTATTTTATCACACAAGGTAGGAATTATCTTGACCATGCTCAGATACTTATTCCCCATAAGTAATTTCCAAAAATACAAATTTCCTCAGTCTGGAAATCAGCCAGTGACATAAGCCACTCAGCAGATTCTATTATGATGCCCACAGGATCACCCTCAAAATACAATATTTTCTTTGGGAATCAAAAATCTTTTTGACACTTACCTTTCAGAAGAAAAACAATGGTGGTACTGTAGGCATATATAAAACATAAATGTTCTCAAAACCAGCTGGAAATCCATGCGAAAACTGAGTTCTACAATTATTCCTACTTGTATGACTCCTTACTTCAGTAGCACCCTGGCTTTACTGACAGAGTTGTTATGGGTGGATACAAGGATATGCATGCACGTTGAGTAGGTGTTGCAATATTCCAGACGTTTTCTTTCACTGATTACATGACAAACAGTGAAAGTCGAACACAGAAACAACTTCTTACTAGAATTTTTTCACTGAAGCTTTGTTTCCTCTTTTTTTCTTATAAATGTTTCAAAATAGTGAACTACCCTACACTACTGAACTACATGAGCAACTCCAACACAAAGTAAAAAGGACACCAATATTAGCATTCTCCAGAGCAACAAATTGGTTGAGGCAGAAAAACAGAATGGGGTTTGGAAACCTATTCAGATCTGCAGTCAAAATTTGGTGAGTACTAGATATAGACAAGCCACAGTGTCAACATTCAAAGATGGTGCTTTCTGATCTATCCAGCGTAATATTTCTGCTCAGTAAAATTGCGAAGGCCATATTAGTAATTGCTCAGAGACAACATACAAATAAAAATAAGGGTCCTATTTCCTTTCCTCACAGGGAAGTATTTTATATTCCCTGTCAGAACTTCTTACTATTGATTTTTCAAAAGTAAATACCTACCCCTGTCTGAATCCAACACCCAAAGGAAACAGAACTTTTATATAATTGAATAGCATTTTCAATATATATCCTTATTCTCATGTGTGCTACCTCTCTGTTTTCATTTCTCTGCTGCACATCAAGCTTTTCCATATTTCTACCATCTGTCTACCTCAATACATAGTCATCTTTCTCTTGGCTGGTTCCAGTCAACTTGTAATTTGACAAGATGTATCAGCATATTATGTACTCTTTCATGATCAATACGAGTGATAATTTTAATACATTTAAATGAAAATTTCAGTGATATGCAATTATTATTACTAGCTTTCATTCAGACCATCACCAAGCTAACCAAAAATCAAGTTTTAAAGAGCTGGAAAGCTCACAATCCCTCACAAAGAGTCTAGAGGATTTATAGTCACAGTCACAGATGAACTCCAGACTGATAATTTGAAAAATTTTACCAACACATTACCAAGTGTATTAATGAACTGTCAACTACAATATTTTCAGGTTATATTTTTTATCAGTTCAGTTACTGTATAGAATATATGGCAGGATGAACATGTAAGCAGAGCAGTGAAGTTTGTTCAGTTCTCCAAAGAAACTGGAACAGTAGATTTGAGGAGTATGTACCAGCCTTCCACCACTTATTCCATCATTATCAGATAGTAATATTTATCAAACCCATGCACTTCTAGAAGACTTTTCAAAAAACTTGTTTTAGAGAATCACGTATTTGACAGAGACAAGAAATATAGAATGTAACTTGTAATGAAGAGCCATGAAGCCCATGTCCATCTGTAACTATATACTTTTACAAAAACAACTAGCTTTTGAAGTTCTTTGAAAATCTGACAGCTTAAGTCATTGAGCAGGTATTTCATTCTGCTGCTCCAGTTTATACTCCTTGACATGGAGAGGAAAAGTTGGAATATAGCTTTGGAGTCCTTCCCTATTTTATTCTAAGGATCTTAGTTTGACTCTACTCTAGTGCTTTTTCCCTAAATAGATGGGGCTGGTGGTGGGAAGAGAATATAATAACCTTGTTTGGGGAAAAAATATCCCAGGTTAAATGAAAACACATGTATTCAACTAAATGAGAAATAACTCACTTTTAAGCATTAATGAGATTTAACACCAAAGCATATCAACACTGTCAAACCACTCTGTTTCTTATGCCTTGTTTTCTTCACATATATAGTGCCTGTATCTTGGTTAAATACATTGGAAAGAGTTGTCTGAAGGTGGTTACCTAAAAATACTGTATATTTGGTTTCTGAATCTTTATATTAAGTGCCATAGGCAAAAGAAGAGAGGTGATAAAGTGTCTCAAGGCTCTTCACGTCATGGGAGACCACAGGAAAATAAGAATGTGAACTAGAATGATAGGATGGCAGTCTGTAGTCCTCCAAGGAATAAAACAGGCTGAGGTGTCCAAAAGCCCTGCTGTGTCAAGGATAGCTGAATTAAAGTTTTGTCACTGCCCCAACAAATACCGGAACAACAGTCCCCGGCAACAGTTGCATTATAAGACAAGCATTCCCAGTTATTTGTCAGCAAAAAGCCAACAGCAATGAGAAAAATGTCTCTTTGCAAGTACAGAAATTAAAGGTAGAAATAACCAGGATCAGATCTCTTGTTTATAAATTATAATCCTGTTTTAGGAAAACTAACACGACTTATAGATAACAGTTCTTGATATTCAAATAACAAAATATAATTGCATGTTTTTCCTCCTAAAGATAGCAAAACTGGGGAAAAGAAAGCATGCCAGGTTTTTACCATGCAAGTTTTTTACCATCCAAGTTTTTTACCCATTTGTCTGAAATGTGGTTGCAGAAAATCGAAGAGTCTAGAGACCGTTATAAAGAGTATGTTATAAACACCTGTGTAACAGCTAAACCATTAATTTGTTCTATTTCCCAAATACAGGAAACATTCATTCCCATTAGATACTTAGCTTCTGAAGTACATATTCATGACACAATATTAAAATCAGATACCTTTCCTCAATAGGTAACAGTTAGTCATACTACTAGCAGTAATACACTCATTTTTTTGATAGGCTTTTACTCTGTTAACCTTAAATCAGAAGTCCTCTCCTCTTGCTCTCAGAACACCTGAAATGACCATGCACCTGCCCTTAACAAGAATTCTCTACAGAGTGAAGTGGAAGTCAAACCATTCTGTATGCAAAATTTACGCTGCCTACTGAGTCAGCTCAGAGGTATGATAGTAACAGTTTGGGATATTTGGAATTTTGTGATATTGATGCCTGACACATACAGTGGCACAAGGCATGCCAAGTCTGTATGGTTTTAATGTTCAATTAATAACTACTTGTCCTAGGTCTGTTATGCAAAATTTAAAAAAAAATACATAATCAGGAGGAAGTTGAAATTATTATCAACATAGTAAAGGAAGATAAATACTAAATTGATTAGTGTGGTAAATGGATGTTACAATTCTTATTCTAAAAAAAGTCTCCTAAATTTGTAGACGAAACCAAATCTAAAATCTAAGTATGTTGGATTGTATACACTCAGATTTTAATTAATCTGTAGGTATCATATATTGCTGTATGTTGATATGCAATGGAAAAACAACTTTGAAACTTAAAAAAAGACATGGAAGGCTTCTACAAGATTTAAAGATTTGCATGTGAAGAAGGTTTGTGAGGTACAATTTTCTGAGGACTAGAAATATACACAACGTGCTAAATAATAAGAGAGAATCATTGAATACAGTTTATTCTTCCTTATTCCACTTTAACATATTTCACTGGGAAAAACAAACAAGCAAACAAACAACAGATAAACTTTTCCACATACTACTGAGTACACTCATCAGTGTTTAGCATTTTAAATTCTCAGCATCAATGCTGACAATATCACTGACTCAAATATTATGGCTAGATATCTAAATGCTGAATAACTGCATGACTAAATACATCTGTGTTCATTAAGACTAAATCAATGATAATCAAAATTCTTGTTCGTGCAGCAAACAAACTGCTACTAGAATTATGGTGAATTTTAGATCTTCACAAGTTCTGTTTTCATACAGCATTATGTGTTATCAGTTCTGTTGCAGGACTTGTTTTGAGAGATCAGATATGATGAGTGGAACTGACTCAGACTGAAACATGAATCTGTGTCTGAAATGACAACCACACACTCTTGCTATATTTTCTTTGCTGGATTTTGTTTTTTTTAAATATGAAGATAATGAGCAGAATTTAAAGTCTAATTACCTAAACTTGAATCATTGCTCTTACATACCTAGAAATATTGCTACAAAATGACACAAAACCAAAAATGTATAACAAGTGCATCTCCAGTGTCACAGTGAAACATTTTGGGTAGATCTAACCTATTATCTATTTATTGCACGTATCCTTATGTATCACAGAATGACTCACAGAGCTAAAATAATAATTTTAAAAATATCTTAATTTCAGGCTGGATTGACAGCCCTGGAGACTTAAGTTTTCTCCTCATCCACAGTGCAGAAGCAGTGTAAGTAGCTGTACTACTAGCTCGTTCTCATCACCACCCACTTGGAAGAGACTATTGTTAAAGGTAAAAGATTTCTTAACTTTACACGATAATGCCTACGACTTTGAGTCATATATACCCTCTTTTGAAGGTTTGATAAGCATCTGCATTTCAAACTGACTTTCAAAGAAATTAAGGGCAACTGGAATCTATGGAAAGAGGAAAGACAAAGTGTACTGAAGTGATGCACCCCAGATTCTCAGATGCTAAATTAGCAGTCATCTTGTAAATAAAAATGAATTTTTTGTTTCTTAAATAAGATCACAAAACAAAGTCAGTTAAGTAATTGCTATTAAATGCGTAATATTCCGAACTTGGGGGAAAACATATTGTAAGATTTTTTTGAAAGCATATTTCAATAAGAAGAAACTGATTATATAAATTTTGTAACTATGTGGAAGAAGACTTAAATACCAGAATATATATTTTATCGGTTAGTTCAACTAATGAACCACTTTGGTTATTTAACATGTAGGCAATGTCTTGCTCACTGTTAAGTGAATAAGAGACTGTGGAACAAAACTTTACTGAGGATTGCAGTGAGATCAAGAAGAGCATAAGAAAATAATACAGTGAAAGCAAGTTTCAAACCCAATTTTGATCAGCTAGTGTAATACAGACTCATAAGTTTTCTGGAATTTTAACCATACAGACTGAAGCTTCCTCACTTTTGCAACTGTGCTAAAGTCAACACACCATTAAATTAGACAAATGATCTGGTATCACTCTCAAAATTGTGGACATAACAATATTTTGAAGAAGAATATCTTTTGTCCATCTCTAAAACAGGAAGTGTATTACTACTAAAATTTGCTTAGAGAAAATGTTGCTGTATTTATCTATTTTAAGATTAAACTTTGATTAATGTAAGTATTTCAAAAGAATACTCCTATATAGATGCAAAGATTTATGGCATTACTGCTGTGAAAAGGTCTTATTAAGATGATGATTGCTTCTGTTGTAAATGCGAAATTATTTAATTATAATCCAAATTGTAATCCAAATCTAAATTGTACAGTTTCTGTTTCAAAGTCTCATGTGCATGGTGTTAAGAAGCTTGGTAAATTCAATTAGAGGTAATATACAGCTGTCATGCTTTCTTTCTGAACCACACTATTATAATGAAGTTCTTAGATTATTTTCCTGTAGGGCTTTATTAGTATCACATATCATACAAAAGAAAAGTTTAGAACAATCTTAAATCTTACCTTTTACCATGTCTTTAGACATTCAGTCTCAAATAAAAGAAACATTAATGGAAACATGATAATGCCTTAAGTAGATTCTAAACAAAAGAATTTATGATAAAAAGAAGAAACATGCAATAATTACTAAAAATCAAAAACTGTCAGCAGATATATGAATGCAAACAATCCAGAAGAATGTTTCTACAAAACAAGGATCAAATCTATAATGATTTTCTGGCAAGAGTCGACTTTTTTATGATAACCACCGCACACAAACAGGATTAATTTAATGCTAAAACACTTTGGTAATCAAAATTCATTGTGCATTATTTATGTAAGACTTTAAGCTAGACTCATTTGCCTCATAGAAAAAAACATTCAGTCTTCCTATAACGATCATGTTCGTATGCCTACAGAAATATGGTTTCATATGTAAAAGTTTGCATTACACTGACAGACAAGCACGTGAGATCTTGGTCCCTTCTAAGGGCAGAAGCAGCTTCTCTTTTCACAATGGCAGATACTCTGAAGCAGAAGTGAAAAAACCATGAGAATGGATTATTAACTCCCCAAATACTGCAATGTGTTTGTATTTAAAGTTACACCTTGACACAGAAAAACTTGAGTCGATATTATACGTCGATACACAGCTTAGTAAGACTAAAGATCTGACAACTCAATGGTACCTGTTTGGCACCTCCAAATTTTAACTTGGAAGTGTAAGATCATTCCTTTTAGACTCCAGATGTCAAGCACAGCTGTGTGGCTGCTTTGTGATAGCACTCAAAGGAGTGTCAATAGGAATGCATAGATTTCCCACGAGCTGCTTTGCACCGTGGATTGTCTTCCGATGTCTCTTCCCCAACTACATGAAACATATGTGTCTTATGCATTAGACCAAGTTCAGGTGCCTGAGAAAGGACTGATGAAATAAATATTTAATAGAATAGACCAGTATCTGGAATTAAATTTGGAATTCCTTTTAATGCATTAAAGGTATAGGAAGACCTGAGACCCCAGGAGTGTCCTGGGGGGTCTCAGGTGTTATGAAGAGTGTGCTGGTGGGGCTATTAAAACATTGCAAGGAAGGTATAGACAAATACTGACCACTTGAAAATACCCATGAGACCATTTTTTATCCATAGGGACAGCTGTGACAATTTCTGGCTTTCCACACCTTTTTTTTTTTTTGGAGGNTTTTTTTTTTTTGGGGGGGGGGGGCGGAGAAATGGGGCAAGGGCAAGGGTGTTTGTTAGCAGCAGAAGGGCTGATCCTCCAGTGAAGAAAATAGAAAATATAAGAAATAGGACTAATTATGATTGACAAACCTGCCAGGCAAACGAGACAGAAACATGTCAACATGGTTACTTGAGTCAGAGATGCTCAATACTGCCTTGGGGCACAGGACTAAGAGAATATTCAGGCCCCACTCCATGCTTACACTTCAGAGGAAAGAGCAAGAGGAGGGGAAAGATATGTACACATAGGAAAAAGCAAACTTCATCTGAAACATGCTGTTAATCTTTACTGTCATTATTGTTGTGACATGGTCTACTGAATAACCAAATAACCACACATGTCTACAGTCAAGGTGTATGAGACAGTCTTCAGTCACAGCCTCAATGTTTGATGCATAAATGTTATACAGAGGGAAGAGCACCACCTACTGAATCACATAGGCCACTAAAAAGTAAATTTTAGTTCTCTTTAAAGTTCCATCATCCTACAGGGTTTAGGTTTTTGCAAAAGTTACTAATATACAATTTTTTTGTTTCAAAACACACATGAAATTGATCTTGTTCGTGTCAGGCAATTCAGTTCACAGCATTTTCTTTATAATCCTTTCACTTCCTGTTTGTGCCCCTGTTCTTCCTGCATTCAGTTAACCATTTTTGCATGGATGAAAATTCAGATACCATGGATACTAGTATAACTTTCATTTGGTTTTAAAAGTTGATATGATGACTTTATAAACTTCTCAGAAATATGCATCTGAGGCATAAGTCTATGAGGTGGGCTTGTCCAGCCATGAGTTTACAACAGAGGGGTACAGCTCAGGACTTGCAAATGAAGTTCTCAATATATTAAGAGGAAAGACAGGTGATACTGGAGATACCTACAGCATACTCCACTGTCACAACTGTTCAGTTGAACAAGCTGTGAAAATGAAGCATGACTTTTTTTTCTTTCTTTTTTTTTTTTTTGGCAGGAAGTAGAACAATGTCACTGAAGTCCTGGTTTCTTCTCAGTATATCCTTGTTGCAGTCCTCTGTGAAACTGTTGACCAAGCACATTATTAATGCAATATTTATGATGAGGACATTTAGGGACTCATGGAGTCCTGGCAGCTGTTTGTTACAAGCTTAAGGGAAAATATTTCTGGATAGATTCCAAAAGCAGAACTTAAAGCATGTTTTTAATT
This sequence comes from Ptilonorhynchus violaceus, assembly GCA_013397565.1. NCBI lineage: Eukaryota > Metazoa > Chordata > Aves > Passeriformes > Ptilonorhynchidae > Ptilonorhynchus > Ptilonorhynchus violaceus. Next base: position 550,740 of record VZRJ01003181.1, on the reverse strand, counting down.
TTTTTTTTTCCCCATGCAGACACATTGGAATCAACACTTTAGAAGGAAGAGCATTACACTGTGACAAGCAGATCATGGAAACATGCAAAACAGAAATCTTATGTTTCATCCTAGTCAGCTCTACTGCAAACCACTGTTTATAAATTTGATTCATTTTTACTATAACCTAAGTTTATGTCCATCTCACTCTCCCCCAACTCCTCAAGAATCTAAAATGTTTGTGGAATCCTGCCTCTAAAAATTAGGTTAGCTCTTTAGAAAAAAGGTCACCTGTTTTCTTGGTCAAATGTTTTGTTACTACAAAATGTACATTAAAAAAAAAATATATGCACATCATCTTTGAATAAGCAGCATTACATATTAAGTATATATCACAATAAAACCACTATTGTTAATTTAAAATGCAGTTAAAATGCAGTTAAGCAGCGTAATTGCTGAAAAGTCTCAGGAATGAACATCTAGAGACTTAAGAGGAAATTTTAGTCCTCCTTAGTTCAACAGTAACAGTAGTGTGGAACCAAGACCACTTCAGGTTTGAGCTGCAGATCAGCCCATAAAGAGGAAAAAAAAATCAAAACCACCTCTATTTCTGTCTGGAGAGGTTCAGTTTCCTGTGACTCGACACTAGTTTTGACTAGTGCGTAACAGTGGCTAGGACTTTTTTAGAAACCCACTAGGTTACAGGTAGGAGCAGTGACAAACTAGATAGCCTAGATTTATGCGAGACATGAAACGTAAAACCGCAGAGGTAAAATAAAGAAGAAAAGGACTGTCAAGCAGCTCAGGATTCAAGAGAAAAAATGCAAATGTGATAAAAAGTATAAATATCTAAGGGGAAAAACAGAGATAGAACATGACAATACAGGAACATCACAGATCATCTCATTCCAAAGAGCAGCAGCAGCTGACCCTTCCCCATCCCCAAGGGCCTCAAAGAGGGTGCTGAAGCATGTTAGTGGTTAGCCTAAGTTTATTGTTAGTTCTAGTTACTTCTTTCTTGTCTCAGTCAATAAATTACTGCTTTTCACTTTTAAATGTAGCATATCCTCCTTGCCTTCTCTTTACGTATAGCAAAAGCCATCCAGACTGGTCCATAGAGCGAGACACTATCTTCAGTGGACCTTTTGCTGTCCTCTTGTCACAAATTTTACCAGTCTCTCCATGGCATGCCTCACAAAGCAAACATTGTAATCAGTCATAACATCATAATTCCATCCCAATTTTTTTACAGTGACTGCACTATATATGATGAAATTTTTTAGCATAATTTCTGCAGATTAATTAATTTCAGTTGTTGTAGTATAAATACCCAAATAAGCTGATTTTCATTATTTGAGCCAATACTAGTTCAATGGTGCAATACTAAATGTACAAGAATAACAATGTAAAAATCTAAGACATTTTTCTACTACTACTTCGTTTATTTTCTTTTTGGCTTGAATTACTAGAGGAACACTGTTGGAAAGGAGGACAAAGATGGATGTTTGCTTTTACTCTAAAACATATAATTTAATAATCTTTTTAGAAAGTGTGAGTCTTTATGATTTGCATGCTGTTCTTCACTTTCCCTGAAACGAACAAAAAACATTATGAAAACTCAAATACGAATCACTCGTTTGGACAAAGCTCATATTTAAATGCTCAGTAATTCTCTTCTACTGTCAAAAGACAAAGGCTTACAATTTTCTTCAGTATAATACCGTTTAAATTGTGAGAATGTCATCATGCTCTTTAAAGGGCAGAAGAGAAAGGGCCGGGGAGAAGCACATAATTCCAATGCTATATCCCAGCACTGAAATGGATTGCTGCCGACTGTAAACATACTTAATTCATGTCTTGTTATAAGAGAAGATGAAGACCAGTTGTTAGATACATTTATGGTACCATACAAATGTTGGCAGCGTTTTATAGTGCTGTCATATTCAGAGAAGCGATAACAGAAAATATGACACTTAATACAATTGCTCCCTCCCTATCTTCAGAGAAATATCTCAACCACTTTTAACAGTAATTTTCTGATTCTCTGAACTTTGCATAGCAAATATCAGTACTGGAGAGTAAAGTCTGTTGTACTAAGCTTCCTCTCCTGAAATCGTCCACACCAGTGTCAGCTGGGTTATGAAAGCAGTTCTGTGAACAGAGTAGTGGAATGGGGGCTAGCAGGGAGCAGTGAACATTAGGAAAACATGATCTGATAACTCCAACTGGTGAAACATTAGTACTTCCACAATACATAGAACAGAAATAAGAACTAGACAATGATTCCTGAATTTTGAACACTCATTTAAAACTTCAATCAAAATACATGAAAATGTCTAATGGTATTATACAGTGATTCTAGCTAACTATAATCAATCTCCTTTTCTTCTTTCCTTCCCCAACTTTAAATTACAACCTAAACTAACAACGCATAGGAATCTTCACAGGAGTTTGACCAATTCTTCAAGTGACAGAAATATACCCAATTCATCTGTGTTGCTCTTGGTCCCCATTTAAAACCAATACACAGAAAAAGAAAACTGTGCTGGTTTTGGCTGGGGCAGAGTTAATTTTCTCCATGGTGGCTGGTACGGGACTGTGTTTTGGATTTGTGCTGAACACAGGGCTGATAATTACAGAGATGCTTTTATTTTTGCTGAGTGGCACTTGCACAGTTTCAAAGCCTTTTCTACTTCTCCCCAGCAAGAAGGCTGGGGATGCGTTAAGAAGCTGGGAGGGGACACAGCCAGAGCAGCTGACTCCAACCGACCACAGGGATATTCCAGATCATATGGTGTCATGCTCAGCATATAAATCTGGGGAAAGAGGAAGGTAGTGGGGGGACATTTGGAGTGATGGTGTTTATTTTCCCCAGTAACCGTTGCATGTGATGGGCTCTGCTTTCCTGGGTATGGCTGAACACCTGCCTGTCTGTGGGGAGCCGTGAATTCATTCCTTGTTTCTCTTTGCTTTTGCTTTTCCTGTTAAACTGTCTTTATCTCAACCCATAAGTTTTTTCTCTTTTACTCTTCCAAATCTCTCCCACATCCCCTTGTGTGGGGTTTTGTTGCCAGCTGGGGTTAAGCCACCACCCAAACAAGCAAAAAACTGCAAACAACAACAACTACAAAAACCCAACCAAGAAAAAACAAACAAGCACTAATGAATTGCCATTGCCTGCTGTTAATGACCATTGACCACAACAACTCACTTCTAAATGAATCTATTTAAGGAATGCATGCTTTTTGTGCTGGAGCCTTCAGGTTTTATTTAAATATAACAACAGAAAAATCAGCAGCAGCCCTGATTATATGATGTAATATCACAGAAATCACAAGTAAAACATTTATTATAAAATATTTAGTGCCTTCACAGATCAACACACTTCAGGATGATCTGAAAACTCCCTACAGAAATTTTTACTGAAATCAGTGATTCTTTTTTTCAGCCTATATAAATTCTTTCTTATTCATAATTTGGAAATAACAAATCTACTTCATTTCTGCTGAGGTCAAACTATTTCCTCTAGTTTTGCTCTAGGAGCAATAATTATGTTACTATATCTATATATAATGGGTGGCCCAGACTGTACTCTCATGGATAGCCTCTCTTTAACAGGAAAAACAAAATATTCCATCAGTCAAAGGAAGAGGTAGTCTCTAACTTGCCCCTCTCATGCTGGACAAAAACGCTCAATAAGAAAAAGTCTTTACTCCATGGGGATTTATTTGCATTTTTTATCTTGAGTGATTTAGATGTACATACTCTGTAGAAAGGACATTTCACCATCAAAAAAAACTTAACGTTGACATTAATTTAGATTATCAAAATTCAATAAAATAATTTGGACTTTTTGGCAGTTCAACATTTTTCAAGATCAGGATCAAATATTCTGCTAAAGAAGACTAGAAAATTATTCATGAATGTGAACAAATGTGTTGTTTTGAATAATGACATGCCTATGATTTTGTGAGAAAAAAGAACCTGATGCTTTCCTGATAAGACAATCATTTAATTAAACCAGGATTAATTTTAATTTAATGCTTTTAACTTGAGAGTTGCAGTATTTTCTGCTGGCCACATAAACACTTTAAGAACATAAGAGACTATACAGCTTTTCTTGTCTTTCTGCCAAGGTATTAGTGAATTCAATTGCAATAAGCAAGACCATATCAGATATGGTCAGAATTCTGCCATTTCTTTCATTAACTCATATTCTCAGCAATGTAGTGATGGTGGGCTACTCCCTTCCTTCTGCAATTTGGAGTTTCATTTCAATGTTAACTTGTATTTCACGTCAAATGTCTCATTAAGTATATATGATTCATAATTTTGATTACAGTTTTAATAATCACCAGCTCTCTTTAAAAATTAGTGTGCCAACAGCAGGATAAACCAGCAGTTAGCTACGCTAAAAATTTTACTCATTATTTTGAAATCTGTTTCATCATCCAGCTTCTGACTCGTACTTTTATACCATCAGAGGGTAATTCACTAACATTAACAGATATAAATATCTTACAAGCTTTAATTTTTGATTTGGATCTTTCTCTGTCCTTTCTATAAAATAAGTTTGCATACAGTGTATCTTCTCTTCCATTCATGTTCTCCTTTCTTCCCTTCATACTTCCCAAATCTCTTTTTCAGTTTGAATGGTGCGACTTTTCTAGCCTTCTTTAGTAGAGCTCAAATAGAGTCCCACTTGAGCACAAGTTCAGTATCTCCCAACTTGAGGAAGCTGGCAGTCTAACTCTGCACAAAAGTTATTCTCTTTTATGAAAACCAAACTGCATCTCTTGCTTAATAACATCTCAACAAAAAACATCCCTGGGAACAAATAATAAAACACTGTGCATCAAAATAATGTTTAGCAGCAGCAAAGTGACTTTTCCTTAACGGACAATATGTAACTAAAATAAAATAAATAATTTCATTATTATCGAATGAAAGGGGCTTTGTGACTCTCTCTTTAGTTCTGTTTTAGCAAATGCAACTCAGTGCAAAGTACTTTCAGAAACCTGCTAAGCTTGACAAGTTGTCTTTCATATTATTTGCTTTAAAATCAATCAAAGACCTTGCTATTTATTTTTTTTTTAAACTATAGGCAGGGGAGTGAAAGGAAAAAATAAAGCAAGCCACATACATGGTACATACATCTCAGCAATAAGTAATATTCTTATTGGTGTCCCAATTAAAAATATTCACTTGGAAGCAAACATGATAAAAGACTGCAGGACATCTTTTATGAAGGTCAATTATTTTAAGAAAAAGACATAAACTGATGATTAGAGAGGGATTTTAAAATTGTACAAGAAAAGCCAATGGAGAAATGTGGTTACTAGAGTGTTTTCCATGCTTGAAGAAAAAGCAAAACCACAAATTCAATGTCTCACTTAAAAAAAAAAAAAAAATCCCAGTGGACATCAGTTTCCCAGTTTGGATAAAGTGCAAAGAAGTATTTAGACTTAAGAGGTTGAACCCTAACTCCATTTTCTCCAATCCATTTCAACTTCTACTGAGAATAATATTTCTGTCAAGTTTAAATATTCTGAAAGAGCTTACTCAAACTTTCCTCTACTTCAGAGCAACCACAATTTGGTTTTTTACACAGAGACTAAGAATTGTCTTCTAAAGTCTGTCTTGCAAAATATAACTACAGACCATTAAAATGTTTCAACGTTTGTGTAAGTAGGAAAGAAGCATGTTCAAGATCAAAATTTGTCAGTTGTTAAAAGTCTTATTTTGTGAGTAGACACTTTAACTTCCAGATTAAATACTCTGCACTACATGAATGTACCCTTTATCTCATTATGTACCTAAGTTCATGAAAACATTAGAGTTGCAGGGGATGAATCACTTCTGTTCAGCTGTGATACCAATTAAGTTAGGTTGAGTGGGGCAACAGCTTCTTTGCTTGAGGTTAAAATGGTTGCAAAACATCAATTTGAAATAAAATTGGCAACATTAATGCAATTAGGGACTCCTTCTATTTAGTGCTTATTTTGTTTCAATATGTCAAACCAGTACATGCAAAAGAAGGAATTGAAGTACTAAAGAAAAACAGATATTATAATATTTGTTTGTGGCAGAAACAATGCTTAATTAATCTCCTATTACTCACTATTACCAGTATAACACATCTGTAAAATAACAGATTTTGATGAAAAAGCATACCCCTAAAAGTGAAATAGCATAATAATCTATATCAGAAAAAGTTACTTCAGTCTGCAAATATTTACCCCAGGATTCAATCTTCACAGTTCAAATAGTTTTATAGATACCTAAACTTGAAGATACAATTACCTAAACATACCACTGTACCTAAGTATGAACCTAGACTTTTTAAACCGAGAGGTTGAAATTCGGCCTTTAGTCAAACAATTGCAAAAAGCCCCTATGACTGTCTTTCTTTTTTCCCCCCTAACAACCTCCTTGCTACAGCTTTGTACCTCACAACAGAAGTAACACGTAGATAACGCTCCTCCTCTGTCAGTGCAAACTATTGCATGAAAGCACAGAGTGTTTTCCATGCTTGAAGAAAAAGCAAAACCACTTTTAACTCAAACCCACACAAACCACATTAAAATGCTTCTGAGATTAGCTGAATAATCTGTCCTGTGGCCCGAGAGATGAGAGGACAGAGAGTGGTTAAAACTACGGTTTAAAGCAGGAGCACATTATACTGAAGTCTCTGTCAGTTTCTGCAGCAATCACTTCGCCATCATCCTCTTCTCCTTACGATCTAGTAATAACTTTGGCTGACCATTATAAACCATATGAAAACTACATAGAGCAAAACAATTAAAAAATGCATTAGATTCAACAGATAGCTCAAATATACTCTTTACGTATTCACTTATTATTTACGCTATCTAAATAAAAATGTACAAACATAATTTACATGAAAATTTTAAAAACAATCAATAATGCAATTATTATTATTTAATTAACATAATTAATATTAATTGATAATATTTATAGAAAATTATTTACACATGATGGAGAGATCCATAGAATCATAGAATAACCTGAGTTGAAAGGGGCCCACAAGGACCATCAGGTCCAACTCCTGGCCCTGCACAGTACACCTCCAAGAATTACATCATGTGCCTGCAAGCATCGTCCAAATGCGTCTTCGAACTCTGTCAAGCTTGGTGCTGTGACCCCCGTCCTGGAGAGTCTGTTCCAGTGCCCAGCCACCCTCTGGGTGAAAAACCTTTTCTTAATATCCAACCTAAATCTCCCTTAACACAGTTTTTTGTGATATTTCCTCCCTCTCACTGGTCACCAGAGAGAAGAGATCAGGGCCTGCCCCTCTGATTTCCCTCCTGAGGAAGCTTCAGACCACAATGAAGTCTCCCCTCAGTGTCCTTTTCTCCAGGCTGAACAGGCAAGTGATCTCAACCTCCTTTTATGGTTTCCCCTCCAGGCCCTTCACCAGCATTCACCAAGTTACCAGCCACTAAAGATGCTCTCTAATACATAAGCAAGAATATCAATTACTTGACACCACATCACCTATTGTTTCTACTACTTTACATAGCTTTTTCCCTTCAAAACTCTTTTGGCATAATGCAATATGTTTGATTAATAGTTGAGGGATTCAGCCCTGCAAGCAAATGTCATGCAACAAACTGTGCTAGTAAAGGTTCTCTAATTCAGATACAATAAAAGTAATATATTAGACATTGTGTGCAGTAAATAAGTTTCATTCTTCAAGGTGACGCATTGTACTTGTCCTAAGGTTTGATATGCAATAATGCAGTTACCAAAGCAAGTGCACATTATGATTTTCATACCGGTACACTTCAACAAAGGACAATAATGCCACCCAACATAACACTTTATTTTGGTCCCACTTAAAAAAAATGCATTAATTAATTATAATACATTTTAAAAACAGGTAAAAATATAACATCACTCAAGAGTAAAATCACTATTTCAGTCAATAAGCAAAAATTATTTCATCCATCTTTAAAAAAAAATCTGTTATCTCGTGAAACACAGGGCATACAGATATAAAATTCAGCACGGTTATATACCAATGTAATATATATCTTCAGTATATAGAGGAAATTATAATGCACAAGAGAGGTAGCCAGGAGTGAGTTAGAAGTCGCTTGATAAATGAAGATTAATGTCACAGAGCTAAGCTAACATGGATTATAATGATGTAAAAATACCAATATTTCCTCCTGCTATGGTGTCTTTTATCTGTGGAGCTCAGAGCACTTCACAAGCACTAATTGAAACAACATCCCTGCAAGGTGGGTACCTTTTATTTTCTGGGTTCTACAAATTGGAAAATAAAGACACAGATAATTCAAAGAGCTTGACCCAGGTCACAGGGCAAGCCATCAGCTAAACCAGAAATACAACTTTCAACTTGAAGTTCCCAGATTTAATTCTTCTTTAATCTTATATGCATAACAGTAATAGAAATTGAAACTCCTAACAAAGCGCATACTTCTGTCATTGAAGTCAATAGCAATACTGCTGCTTCCAGTAGTGAAGTTCAACTGCTTCACCAAACAATTCCAAAACTATGCTAACATCTTAACACATAAGATGGAAAACCTCTATGTGGCTCCTAATAATCTCCTAAGAGGGACACTCCATGACCTCCTTTTCCAGTGCTTCAACCTATTCCAGTGCTGTTTCTGATGTTCTAAGGTAACATTCTGTGTTCCACTTTGTGCCATTGCCTCTGGTCCTCTTACTGGGCACCACTGGAAAGAGCATGTGTCTGTCTTCTTTACACTCTCCTCTCAGGTATGAACAGGCGTTAACAAATTGCCCTTCTGAAGCTTGTGTTCTCCAGGCTAAACTGTCCCAACTCTCTCAGCTTTGGATCACTTTAACCATTTTTTTTTTCTGGGGAAATGGGTGCATGAATAATTTAAAACTCAAAACCACAGCTAAGAATTTTTCTGTTAATTGCAGAAGCAGAGAACTAGACCTCAAATGCAAGGATGAAGGAATTAGGCATACATTTTAGCAATAATTAAATGTCCAAACAAGTCTAAATATCTGAATGCAAACTATTTAGACAATATCAAAGTGACTCCTACTATTTCAACATTCATTAGATTATCCAATCTAACTTCCTCCAATATTTTACTTGACAGCAAAACAGCTGTCTACCACATATTAAGCAGAAGATTTATTCTGTTTGGAGTATGGAACAGCTTATTATTATTGTTTTATAACTGCTTTGAAAAAATTCTCATAGAAATATTTATCTCAAAGGCTTCTAATGTTTTACTAATAAAAACTTGGTTTTGTCTTTTCACAACTGTATTTTCTCCAAGTGTTCTCTGCAAAAATGACAGACATTCTAGTTAAAAACATAAATAAAATAAGAATATTTTCAATAAAGATAGAAAAGAAGCCTTGTGTAATTTTTGGTTGAGTCATTTTTTATTTATCCTGAGAAACAAAACTAATTATTCATACAACCCAGCGGCTGTCTTGAAGCACGTGCATTAATATACCAGTAAACATAGGGTACTTGGGATTTTTTTTTTTCCTAAATAAAATATTTTAGAAGTAATTCAGAGGAAAAACTATCAGAAATGTCTTACAGGAAATGATGATTGTAGCATAATGGAAATGAAGGAGACAGGGAAGACTAAAGAACCTCTGCCTACAGAATCTTTTCCTGTGGTATAATATTGAGCTATTTCATCCAGATTATTCCAATCAGTTCTGATAATTTCAACTCCTACATGTCAAGCATTAGCAGTCCAGACTATAATGGGAATAGCACACAGCTAAATGCAAGAGACATGACCAAAAAAACCCACTGAGCTATTTCTTCGCTACAAAGAAAAGCATTTACTGTACCGGAAAACACAGAAGTGCCTGTAAACAGATATGCCCATTAAATCAGTTAGTCAGCAAGGTCCCTTTCGAAAGAGCAACATGGAAAACATCTTCTCAGGTTTTACTTAACTTTCTGTTCAAAGGATGGATGTTGAGCCTCAGGGATCAGCTGGTGACATGAAAATCTATCTTCCAAATCACTCGGGTGTTTTTCAGTAATGAGTTCCCACTTCCCTATCCCTGAAAGGCATGGCAAATAGAGTCATAGATCAAAGCAGCACATAGCCGAGTGAGTACAGCTATGGAAGCTGAAATGGCAAGGGCTGCCGTGTGGTAATGAAAAGGGCCATCACTAAAGATTTACTCTAGAATTCAAAACTGTCACTTTCAATTTGAAACAAGGGATCCATTAGCTTAGTGCATTTTTTATTGTTATTGATTTGCAATCTTTTACTTTCTTTTAATTTCAAACTGTCATTGAATGCATAACTGTTTTTTACTTCACAGAATAAGCCTTGATGATTTTGCTTTCAAATAATTATTCTCAAACCACGTATTCTTCCTGCATCAGCTTCTTAATGAGTTTCATTAATATAGGTTTCCATTTACCTTAATTATATTTTTGGCAGATTTGCTTTTAGCCACGTCTCACCTTACCACAGGAGCGTTTTGTCACATCCTCTGATTAAGTCAGAGTGGCCCTGAACAATTACTTCTTTTCCAAAAGTATGTGTGTGGGCAGGGGACTAAAGTGCATGGACACTTCTATTCATACCTAATATAAAAAGCCAAACAACCTGTCATTCTCTCATCTAACTTAAGTAAGTTGCAAGGAAATCAGCTACTTTTCCCCTTGGTGATGGAGAAACTATTCAAAACAATAAAACTAAAAGTGGCAGAGGAGTTCCAGAATTGCAAGCCTCAAGCATCAAAACTATGATAATAATCTGAGCCAAATGTCATACTGAATTATATTTACACAGGACCCTACCATACAGATGTAACACTGATATTTGATTGACACCTTTACCTCAGTTCAGCAAAGCCATGAGTATTTTTATCCCAACCCAGTGAAGGCCTCACATATACACCTAAACTTCAATAAAAAACTAATATAAGGAGGTTAATCAAATACATCCTTACACACTTCACTGGATCAGGATCATAGTTCCCTGCAAGACTGAAGTCAATGTCACTAAACCCTAATCTGAGAAACCAATTTAGCATTGCTGGAGGTAAAAAACTACTTGGCACAGTTCAACCTCTGATTCTGAATGGAAACTTTAGATTTCACAGATACAAGCCCTGATCATGACATAAACCAATTTATAGATATATGCATATAACCTTGCATTGGAGTGTATATACACAGGCATATTAGAAATGACCAAATATTTTTCAACTCATATTGCTTTTGTATAATTTCCCTCCTGGTCCCATATACTTTCTTTGCCATTTTCAGCATCTCTAACTTGGAGTTAGATTGTTACTTACACAATAGAGACCACTTTGATGTAAAAAGTGCACCATTTTATGAGGCAATGTGCTGTATTTCAGTTTGGCTAAATCAGTAATTACAGTCTTCTATGATTGCCACACCTGTTGCAAATGGATGTTTCATGTATTCGAAGTTCAATCTAACACTTTCTATTGTATGTAAAAACTGCACTTGAGCATCAGTCTCACTAGTATTAAATATGGTAACTTTTATACTGAAGCTCATACACCTTTTCTGGTATACAATCCATCAATTTAAATAGATAATATCATTCTGCCTTAAGTTCCTTCCATTTTTTGATAAATAAAGCACTAGCAGGAAGTATGGACATCTTAGGTGGGGAATGACCATTCACTAGTGTTAATAATAGTAGAATGATATTAATATAATCACAGAATCACAGAATGGAAAGGACTACAGTAGGTCATCTGGGTCCAACCTCCCTGCTCAAGCAGGGTCATCCTAGAACATGTGGCTCTGGATTGTGTCCAGATGCTTCTTGAATATCTTCACTGAGGGAGAATCTACAGCCTCTCTGGGAAATCTGTTCTAGTACTTGGTAACCTGCAGAGTAAAGAACTTCTTCCTCATGTTCAGGTGGAATATCCTGTGCATCAGTTTCTGCCCATTGCCTCTTGTCCTATTGCTTGGCACCACTGAGAAGGGCCTGGCTCCATTCTCTTGGCACCCTCCCTTCACATAGTTATAGACTATATAGACTGATAAGGTTCCTCTCAGTCGTCTCCTCTTGAGGCTGAGCAGGCCCAGCTCTCTTAGCCTTTCCCCATAAGAGAGATGATCCAGTACCTTAATCACCTTTGTTGCTCTTCAATGAACTTGGTCCAGGAGCTCCATTTCTCTCTTGTACTGAAGAGCCCAGAACCAGGCATAACTCTCCAGCTGGGGCCTCACCAGGACCGAGTAGAGAAGCAGGATCACGTCACTTGACCAGTGGGCAATGCTCTTCCTAATGCACTCCAGGATCCCACCAGCCTTCTCAGCCCCCAGGGCATTGCTGGCTCATGGACAGTTTATTGTTACCAGGAAACCCAGGTCCTTCTCCACAGAGCTGCCTTCCAAGAGCTCAGCTCCCAGCCTGTGCTGGTGCCTGGGTTTATTCCTCCCCATGTGCAGGACTCTGCACTGGCCTTTGCTGAATTTCAGAAGGTCCCTCTCTGCCCATCTCTCCAGCCTGTTGAGGCCCTTCAGAAGGGCTGAAGGAGGCCTCTCCTCTCAGCTTGCTGTTGGAGAGAACTTGCTGAGGAGGCATCTGCCCCTTCCTCCAAGTCAGTGATGAACAAGTTAAAAAAGACTGTACCCTGGAGGACACCACTAGTGACAGGGCTCCAGTTAGACCTTATGCCATTGATTATGGCCCTCTGGGATGCACAGTTCAGCCAGTTCTCAATCCACCTCACTGTCCACTCAGCCAGTCCACACTTCTTGGGTTTACCTATGAGGATGTAGTGAGAGACAGTGTCAAAAACCATGCTGAAGTTCAGGCTACAATATCCACTGCTTTCCCCTCACCCATCCAGGTAGAAGGGAGTCAGATTAGTCAAGCATGATTTAGCTTTAATGAACTCATGCTGACTACTCCTGCTCACCCTCTTGTCGTCCATGTGGTTAGAGATGGCCTCTAGAATGAGCTACTCCATCACTTGGTCCAGGGATTGGGGTGAGACTGACCAGCTGGTCAGTCCCCTTGACCCTCCTTCTTGTCCTTTTTGAAGACTGCAGTAACATTTGCTTTCTTCCAGTCCTCAGACACCTCTCCTGATAACCACAACCCGCACCTCTCCTGATCAGCATGACCTTTCAGTGATCTTGGTGTCTGTCAGCTCTCTGAGCACTCATGGATACATCCCCTCATGGTGCACGGACTTGCGGTTTTCAGATTAGTCTGGGTGTCCTCTAACCCAATCCTCCTCGACCAGGGAAAGTCTTTCTTCCAACATTTCTTTACCCTTGTCTTCTAGGTCAGAAATTCCTGAGGGCTGATATTGCCAATGAAGATCACTGCAAAGAAGGCATTCAGTAACTCTGTCTTCTCTGCATCCTTTGTCACTAGGGCTCCCCCTCCATTTAGCAATGGGTCCACACTATCCTTAGTTTTCCTTTTGTTATTGATGTATTTGAAGGAGCCCTTCTTGCTGTCTTTGACATCCTTGGCCTGATTTAATTCCAGATGGGCCTTGGCCTTGTTCCATTTCTATTTTCTCTGACAACATCTCTGTATTCATCCTAGTGGCATGACCATGTTTCCCACTCCTGTGTATTTCCTGGTCATACTGGAGGAATTACAGAAATTCTTTATTCATCCATGCAGCTCTCTTGCCCCCTTTGCCCACGTTCTTGTTTATCAGGATGGATCGGTCTTCAGCCTGGAGGAAGTGACACTTGAATATCAACCAACTGTCTTGAACCCCTCTTCCCTGCACAAGCTGTTCCCATGTGATTCTTCCAAAAAGATCCCTGAATAGTATAAAGTTAGCTCTCCTGAAGTCCATGATTGCAATCTTATTTGCTGCCCTGCTTGCTCCTCGCCCTGTACTGAAGTCCACAATCTCATGGTCACTACAGCTGAGGCTCCTCCCAAACTTTATAATATTAAATTCTGTTTGCTTGACTTGTAAATATATTTTATGATATAGTGATGCATACATCTTTTTCCTTTAAAGTTAAACCAACAAACCAGAACCCAAAAGCATTTTGTGATACTGTAGCTCTTTCTGTGATGTATCATCTGAACATGCGTGCAGCACCACCTTTTAATTCATCATTGCCAAACATCCACAGTTAAGCAGAACTGTTTGGTTTTGCTTCCTGAGTTCTCTTAGGAAGAGAACATAGCTGAAAGTATTTGGATACAGAAATTCCTATAAAAAATGCAAAATACTTGATCTGCAGATAACTTAGCTGATCTGCAAATACTGAAGTCCATGTACTTCCAAGACACAACTTTTATGTTGATAATATTTATGTAACCTGAAACCTAAAAATTACCCTAAAGCTGGTGCTGACCACAAACAAGTGTTCTAGTTTAGACAGAATTTCTAGATTCCTAATCCTGAACAGCCATAAAATTTCCTATCCCTGTGATGCCTTAGGATTTTACCTTTTATATTTTTCATATCTTTGTAACCCTGCAATTCTTTAGTGTGTAACTCTAAAGTCCATATAGAGTGTTAGTTACTGCTTTCAGACAAAACAATCCATCTTCAGGCCTGAAGCTCAAGGACAACTTACTGCCTCAGGCCCGAGGTCTGTAAACAACAGTTGGTAAGGGGGGAGCAAACTTGGGGTGAATTACTTCAGTACCTGAAGCTGTGATTGGAAGAACTAGCCCCAACATGCAAATGGACCAAACCTGTAAAAGTATGAAAACTCGTGACCAGTCGCCCATCTTGGGAGTCCACCTTAGGGGGTCCATCGGGGGGTGTAACCCCTCAGTGAGCTCTGGCTGGCCTGCATGCACCTGAAGGCCTTCAAATGGATACAACCGCTTTTTACTCTTTTAATTTTGTCCAGCCTCTCTTTTTAGGTAGTCTCGGATAAGGCATCACCTGGAATTGTTCAAGGTTAGGTTGGATGGGGTTCTGAGCAACATGATCTAGTTGAAGATGTTCCTGCTCATTACAGTAAGGTTGGACCAGATGATCTTTAAAAGTCCCTTCAAACCCAAACCATTCTAGAATTCTATGAAACGCATTGTAATAGACCTTCAGACTTTAAATATTTCACTGTATTCCTATCTTTTAACTTACTTAGACACTTAACTAAAACATGAGTGTTCACTCTATAGTCCACAGAAGAGAGATACGTCAGCAGAACATCTCAAAAAGTGATTTTGTAAAATTAATTTTCCCAAAGAAACATATCATCAAATATTCCCCTAAAAAACGGGCAACAGTTATTCTTCTAAGCACTGTGATTTTGTAAAAAAGCACCTACTTTTGTCAAATAAGTAACATTTCTCTGCTGTAATATAACTAATTATTCAAGAGTATACATTGTATTTTCTAGCTGTAACCAATTTTCAATGATTTTTAGGACTCAGGAGGACTGCAATATTTCAATTTCTCTAGCAGCCATGAAAATTAACTCTGTACAAATTCCAGCCAATTTTAAATCTTCAGACCATACCAAACTATCCTCTCATTATGTTTACTTTCTTCATGCTCTCTCTCACTTCAGTGTAATCTGTATTTTCAGATGAGGAACTACATTTGAGTATAGATATTTTAATGACAGCAGATCAAATACAATCAACCACGTAAGTTTTCTTTTTATTTGTTCTCTGCTAAACTAGAATAATTGAGGTAGACAATCTTTCACGAAAATATTCCAATTAGGAGTTAAATGAGGACTGCTGAATTTTTGCAGAGAGTTTTCTCATATGATTCATTTGATAAATTATTTTTTCTGTCTTTCATTTTCAGCACTTCCTTTAAACATCTCTAAATCCAAAACAAAAGGAATCCTAGATTAAAAACAATCATTAGGAATGCACATTTTATAAATAACTAAGCCAATGAGGTGAAATACATTATACAACGAATTATTTTACAAAAATATGCATATTACCCTCTGATTTACCAGAAACCATACAAAGAGTAAAATAAAAAAATCCTGTCTCAAAGCATTTCTGTGTTCTTCAAAGCTGGAAATTGAATTCACTTATGTCAAAAATTACAAAGGTACAATAAAGCAAGAAAGATGCCTAAAATTATCCCAAATTAACTTCTTTCTCTCTCAAGTATTAGTTTAAAACCCAGACACAGGAAATGTTTGGGATCTCATTTTATCGGAAAACTGAAGATGAATTAAATGACAAAGCTGATGAAAACCTCAGGCCTTGATACTTCAGTTCTAATCCAACAGAGGTAAAAAAAAGATAAGTATTAACTGAGTAATTTATGCCTCTGTATACTAAGAATATTCAGGTATCTTTTTCTTTGTATGACAAAGATATTTTAATGCACATTCCAGAGCAAAAGACCTGGTTTTAAGACGTTATCTGTCTATGTAAAATGGTACAGTTCAGCAACTCATTTGCATTCACTGCTTATCAATATATGATGATTCTGACGATTCTCTGTAATGGTTTCCAGTGCCCAAATTTTCTTCTGAATCTGCTCACACAAATACATTTACCAGACATACATTCTCTGCCAGTTAGCAAACAATATTCAGTAAATCTATTAACTTCCTTCCAACATACTCTAGTAAATTAAAAATATTCTTTAAAAAACGTCTAATATTTGGGTAGTCTTGGACTTACACAACATTAAGTTCAGCATGGATTGGAGATGTGGATCCTTCCACCCAAAATATGAGAGACTCATATATCT
The DNA here is from genome assembly GCA_013397565.1 of Ptilonorhynchus violaceus. Taxonomy (NCBI): domain Eukaryota; kingdom Metazoa; phylum Chordata; class Aves; order Passeriformes; family Ptilonorhynchidae; genus Ptilonorhynchus; species Ptilonorhynchus violaceus. The sequence goes on along the minus strand of VZRJ01003181.1, from coordinate 534,084 downwards.
GAACTTTTGATTTTACAATCAGGACAAACCGATGAAATGCCTTCAAAGACATAGACCAGAAACTAAAATTCATACAGACGCATTAGAGGAGCTTAGTTTAATGGAACATTATAGTCTCTGCCCACTAAGGAAGCCTTTTTTGCACCCCAGCCTTTTCTACTACACAGGCAACCACATTTGCCTAGCAGATGGCCTCAAATCAAGTTAAAGTTTGAACACTTATTTTAAACTTGTACTTAAATTTCTCCTTGCTGTTAATGGCCAGGATACAGGCTTTCTACAAAGATTTTACAAATTTCTAAATGCCATTGTTACCTAAACATATTTTATAGTATAGCTATAGTCAACTGCACTATATTCCCTTTTGACAGATGATCTGTTCCACATGCACAAGTGTGCCTTTGTGGAGGGTATTTGACCATCACGAATCTGATTTCTACAGCCACAATTATTTGTCCTCCCAATTTACACTGAAAGTCATCCGTGCAATCCTATCTGAATTCACCGGAATTCACATCTCATTAGAAATATTTTTGTGGGGGAAAGCTCATAAAACAAGAAATGACACCAAACTGACAAATATTCTTTTAATCATTTAGGAAATGTGCACTACAAGGACATTTTTTGCTGCACAGAGGAATAACAGAACTAATACAGACATACAAAATAACCGTTTTGGCAATTGTTTGTGTTTTCTTGTTCATTATTAAATGAAGAATTTCCACATCTGCAGCAAAGCAAGCGGTTTACACTTTCTTTGCCTTCCCTTTCTGGTAATAATTTCAGCACTGGAAGAGAAATTCCTCTTCATGACACTGTAACTCTTGTGCTGACAAACACTGAGAAGGCAAGTACTGGCTGCAAGTCAAAGTCACAGCTCGCTTGCTTTACAAAGGTATAGTTAGGTCTGAACTTAGCATTCGAGGAAAGACAGGACATATTAGGTGTAAGAAGGGCACCGGTTTTATATGTTCAGCGTACTTTCTCACTTTCAATTACCTCAGTTCTATACAGACTTATTCCTTAGGTACAGATCTGACAGAGAAAGTAGTTCTTTTAGAAAGTGGCAATGCTAATGAGATGGACTCTTAGCAGCTATTACCACCTGCTTTTATGTGGTTTGCACATGAAAGAGGCTGGAATGTGTTTTAGGATCAGAAAGCTCTGCTATATATCTAATTACTCTTCCTACCTTGGTCTAGCCTGTCCTTAAAACTGTGTTTTCTAATACTACATCCAAAATGCTTTCAACTAAATCAAGGTACTAGGCTTTGTCTACTTTTTTTAATGCATATATCCTGAAAATTAATTTGTTTTAGTTTCAGGAAGCTGTTTAGAAGTCTCCTTAATTTTTTATAATTTAAAATGTAAACAGAATGTGTATGTGTTTCTCTCATTACACAGTGTACAATTAAGGCACGAGCAAAATCACAAGACCTTAATATTTAACCAAGTCATGCTTTCACTTCATCCTCTGCACTAGTTCTTTTTAAATAAATATACTGGATACATGAACATATATGAGTAGCAACTGGCTCTAGGTAAAGATATTCATATAAATCTGTGGTTAGTGGCAGCCAAAAGTTTCATTTAAAGAATAATCCTGGTTTCAGGAGAAGTATTTCATGTTTAAATTATTGTTAAAAATAATACAAATACAGCAAGTTACATACAACATATTACAACGAAACTGATTACTTATCTTTGAATCAAAACTATTTTAAAGTATATTTAGCAATTGTTAATAACTTATTAAGTTTATTATTCAAAATTATTAAAGCTGTGTAAAACATATTTACACTGATTAAGTTTTAGAGCCACTTAACTTAATCCATCAACTTGGATGGATACCATATCATGTAAAGCAAAGAGTGCATGAAGTGGAACACCCATATAAAAACACTCCAAGAGATAGAAGGCTAAATCATACTATTTCACCTGTCAGCTGAGCTCTCTAAATACCATTTTCTGGGGGGATAATAGATATGTCATCAGCACAACCATTACTTCTTGCTCTGTTTCAAGTTTTCATTCAATTTAGGAATTTATTTCAAAAACTCCACTACTTTTGAACAAAAAAACCACACCTCTAAAATTAAGCATTTCTCATGCATCCATTCAACCTGACACAACAAATGAAAAATTTTCATGTTGGAAAAACCTAAATCCCTTTAATTTATGTTTAATTTCAGCTTGGCTACTGAACAGAGAATTAAATTATGTGAATAAATTATCTGCATAGCTCAACACGTTATTGAGTTGAAATGTGACCAAATGTAAAGCATTCCTCAATTGGGTGCAATGAATCTGTGCCAACAGTTGAATATCACACCATAAAACACTATTGCATAAAAGAGATTTTGGGGGTGAGAGTAATTCCCCTTGAGCGGAATAAACCAGTACTTTATTTTTCAAGAGCAGGACATAGCTACTTGATAATAAATAATCAAATTTGATAATAACTACACAAAATGAACAAACAAGTAGTTTGCTGCTTAATAGGAAACAAAGCAGGTTTATATTCTATGCAGGTCTCCCCTTTAGGATCTCACAAGCTTACAAGTGCTGTAAGTATATGAAAGAAGTTGGTCTGCTTCTAATTTTGACTAATAAACAAAGAGACTAACAAGTTAAATGTTTGTTGTAGTTGCTACATTTTGAAAGTAATTCCATGAGAACAAAAACTGAAAGAGTAGAAAGATATTTTTTATTGATTATAGCCAAATTTATGAGTCTTTGAAGTACTGGATCTGTAATTTAAGCAAAGGAAGAAGTCAAGGAAATATTGCTGGACCTCATGTTTTTGAAAACAACCTTTTATATGCAAACTTGATATAAGGTCATGCTGCAAATGACAGCCTGCAAAGATGGCAAGATGCCTCAGAGAAAATATGTTTTCTCCATTCATCTCAATGGAGCTGTTCACTTTAACAATCATCTCTAAATCATAAGAGTCAGTTTTAATAAGCTACTGGAGAAATATGATGCAAAAGTCACAAGCCTATCTTCACACTTCACTGATACTAAGAATAAGAACCTTGCAGACCTCACAGAAGCTCGTTTGCACTTAGGTATTGCATTATCTGCAACTTCAGATGGTGAGGGTTGTAAAGGCAGCTTTACTTGAGTAGAATAAATTTTGTATAGGAAAGACCCGAGGGAACATAACTGAGAACAGCTCTATTTCAGTAACTGCTTCAGAGAGCAAATTAACTATCTTCAGAAACTTGCCTTGTCTGGCTTATAAAAAACCACCGCATCCACTCAGAATCTGGCTTACTGTCCAAACATCTATATTTTTCTGGTGTCATAAGGTTGGTTGTTATTGAAATGTCAGCCTTTCCAATGTGATTTTCTTTTAATTGTGTTTGGCTACTCAGAGCCCCTAAAACATTGAATCCAATCGCCAAAAAATGAAATATAAGCATCATTATAGCTTATAAACTTGCTGTCAAATCAGGCCAATGCATCTATTTTAGTTCTTTTCATTTGAGCACATAGGTCTTCTTTATTAGTAGATGTTTGATATGTCAGATAAAAAGGTTTTATTTTTCTGTTTGGAATAATTATTGATTTATACATTTCGTAATAAATTAAAAATAAGATTAAATCAATAGGAAACTTCAAAAGTATATAGAAGACTCTCAGTTGACTTAACCAAGGCATGTGCAGTGGGGTTTTTTTTATGAATTGAACTGTGAAGTAGTTGAGGAATATTCAGAATATGGTCCTCCATGGAAAAGAAGTAAGGACTCAGGCAAACCAAACAAAAACTTCTGAAAATAATCTAAGTGCTACACAAAGACAACCTTGTTTCTTTATATTGATGTAAATCTGTGTCTTTACCAAACTAGAAATTGTGTTCCCCATTTCACACTTGGTAGAAACAAAGCAAAACTCATCGCTTTTTTGTCAGTTTTCACTTAAAGTCATCTTGAATCACTGTGGTTTTTTTAAAGTCAGTTAACAGCTGATCAAGATGATTTTAAGAACTGATTTATTAGGATGATCAAGCAGGACCCCAACTCCTACACACTTTATAAATTCCTGAGTATTTAAAAGATAAAGTTAGTATGCTTTAACATAAGCTTCTTAGGCCTGTTTGAACGTCTAAGAAAATAAAGAAGGAAACTAAACCTAAACAAGGAAAGCTCTCTGACACCAGAATTGGGGAGCAGACCTGAAGCACCTGAAGATTTTTATAATGTTGACTTTATTTTTTTTTTTTAAGTTAAATAGTTTATTAGACACAGAAAGTAAGGCCAGTGGAAAAAAAAATCACCTAGTCTGTCTCTGCAAGGTATATTTATGCTAAAATATTCCTGATTGGCATTGTTTTATATGCCCTCAATGCCCTCTGGGAAGTGAGGAGCCTTGGTTCAACAATCTGATCTGATCAACCAGGGCTTAAAACCTCTACCTCTTTGCTTAAAACATTTAAAATCTACAAGTGTGTTTGAGATGGTGATGTTAGGAAGAGAACATGAGCACTAGAATGCTTCCTAGTAAGAAAATTAATCTTTTTTTCATATTCCCTGCTCAAAAAAAAAAAAAAAACACAACAAAATCCTTAGTACTAGTTAGTACTAGCACCTGGGATAAAAGTGACACTATCTAGTCCTACTAATCCTATCAACAACCTAGGGATTTGAGCACACAAACCTTTGTTCAGGGAAGTGTTATGAACAAAACCAAAACCACCCAAGGCAGCAGTTCCAAGAATCATCCTCTTGGGTTCTGAATTTACCTGTGGGCATACTGAAGTCTTCCTCAATTTTTATGCCCCTATACAACTCTGGACTGCAGCTTACTGAAGTGTGCCAAGCTAGGGAGACAGTCAGTCGTCCTGGCTGACAATCGGAGCAGTGTGTGCAGTTGGCACAGAACATGCTGCAATGAACCATAGCTTACTTCTACAGCTGGGTCAAACAGGTATTTTACTCCTCCTGTCTCTATGTTCTTCCCTTGAAATTTGGATTTCAGTGTTAAATCAGTACGTTTACAAAACTGTAAAAAATAACGAGGCGTTGAAAGAAAACATAGGGGAAAAGGCCTGAAAAGTTTGTGGAAGTTTACTTCCTTCCAGTAAACATGCTGGTTTCCTGTCAAACAATTAAAGGTCACTTTTCAGTTGTAAAGAAAACTTTTTAGAGTAGAAAGGAAATTATCACACTCTAGGCTTTTTGCTAGTCAGAGAAAAACTCAGAAATACACAGCTTCATAGCTCATTGATCCTAACACTGAAGTTATCAGCTCTGAAACACTTTCAAGAGAAAGAGTAGGACATCACAAACCAGATAAATAAATACAATAATATATCCTGGGTTTTCTTGATGGGTGTATATTTCTCTCAGAAAAAGAGGGGGATTTATCTCTGTGGACATCTGTGTTGGTAGCCAAAAGAAAAGTCAAGACATTCTGACATATTACTAGGTTTTTAAGTAAAACAGAACAGCAGTATGGAGAGAAAATATTCAGTCATCTTTGGGAGGTTTGCAGCCTCAGAGCCCTGAGCCCTTAAAAAACCTGTTCATGTCATTCCTGATGTGCTGTCACTCTATACAAGTTTTATTAGAAAAGTGCTTTGAGAACTGCTTTCTTAAAATTCACACTTGGCACAGAAAGGCTCACACATGCTAATATAGCATTTGTCTTTCATTCAGATTAAAATTTATTGTATATAATGACCAAATTTACCAGTGATTTTGTAGAAGATAGACTGTTTAAAATAAGGTTTGCATCATTAGTAATGCTGACAAGTCCTATTGTTTCAGCATATATTTTGTTATGCTGAGTTTATCTTTAAAGCACTACTCCAAGCATGAATCTATTCTGCAAAATCTTAATTTTCATGCTTTTCTCAGGAACCAGATTTTAATGCTGCACAGATAAAAAGGTGAAAGAAGAAAAACAAAAAAAAAACAAACCACAAATCTTGAAAATAATATCCAAATACTTAGAGATTCATAAAATAAGGGAATAGAGGTTTTTAGAATGTGATTCAGAGGTTTTGATTCTTTAAATGGTGAGAATGTTCAATTGTGCTAATTCAGTTGAGCACAGACTGTAACCTTCTGCATACTCACATAAAATATAAAGAATAAAATGTTATCTTATGCCAAGAAGGAGTTCTTGAAACAGTTTAATATATGTTCTGACATGTTTAATTACTGAAATATTTTGCCACTGTATCCCTAGAATCAACAGTGGTTTTTGTATAAATTATCACAAAGAACATAGTTTATAGTAGCATATTTTTCAGCAGTGACTTAATTCCTATTACTCTAAGTAAGTTTCATTAAACTAATTTACTTAGCTGGAACCACTCACAGTAGTTAAGGTTTGCAGAATTGCAAGAATTAGCTGTACTGGAAGAGTTGAGAATAACACAAGTATTTCTGCCTATAGTGAATAAACCTAGTGAGTTATTTGATTTATGAAGTATCAAACAAATAAACTAGCTAAAATACTATAACTAGCATAGCTTTTATAATGACAGCTCATACAGAAAAAGAATATAAAGATTTATATTTTCTGAACTTTGCTGAAAAAAAGCAGCATGTGTATCTGTGACAATTGCATTTTCTTATCTAAAACCACCAAAACCCATATATTTCTATCTGAGCCATTACTTACAAGGGAAAAGAATGGTCTTGTGCTTGTGGTCCAGTCATAAAACTCCTCCACACCTCTACTCTATATCAGACTACTCATACAACCTCAGGCAAGTATCTTCATTATGGAGAGCCTCAACTTCCTCAAATCGTCTCAGTGCAAAAACTGTAATTTGCTTCTGCAAGAATTTTGCTGGGTTTGGATGGCTGAACGTTACAGAGAACCATTAACATAACACATCTGCTCAATATACGTACTCTAAATACACAGTTGGGTTTTTCAAAGGTCTAAGAAACTAGCAGTTAAAATGTAATAAATAATAAATTATCACAAACATTAAAATAAAATAAATATACACTCATTGTGGTCTATCTACTCGAGTTTGTTTCAGTTATTTGTGACTAAACAGACTTAAAAATACATTCTTAAGTTATAGTTTCATAATGATGATAAATTTACGAACATTTGGGCACACACTCCAGTGTGAAGTAGGAAAGAAAACCACAGCTAAAAATCCAGAGGCTCTGAATAGATTTTTTTTCAGGGTTTAATTTTAATTGCCATAAATCCAGGCTTCAGATTTTCCATCAAAATTCACAACTTTGACATCATCATTCGCTTATGTAGTTGTAAACACAAAATGGATATGACAGTTATGGGATGAGACAAACCTTGACACAGTTCAAAGTGGTCTGCCTTGCAAAAATACAAATAGGAGATGTCAACCAAAATTCAGAAAAGCCCAGAAAAGCCCATCTCTGATTCTTCATCAGAGGAATATCCTTGACAATAAGTTTCTAAAGAAATGTCATCCCAACTTAGTGACAATGCCCCTGTCATCTGCTACTTTCATTTTGAAGGACTTGTGAGTGCCATCAGTAGGAAATCACCTTTCTTTGTTTGTCAAAACTGCTTTATATCCTCTGTACATCCCTTTATGTTTCCTTTTTCTTGTATGACTAATTTATGATCTATCTCCTTCATAGGCAGCTCCAGCCTCATTAAAACTGACTCCTGTTGCCTTGGCTGAGTGTGGCTTCAATGGGAAAGCAACATCTGAGTGCACTGGTTGACCTGAAACTTACTCTTTAACTCCAGCCCAATCAGCTGTCAGAATTTTATCAAAAATGAGACACATTGTAGGAAGGGAAAGCTTTATCCACACTACTTAATTAGATATGTTTTAATAAAGACATGACCTACTGCCTCTCTTCCCACCTGCAAGCACTATAATTAAAGTTTCCCTAACAGAACAGTAAGCTATTTTTGTTCTCTTACCATTTTTAAAAATTGAATAAAATTCTGCAAGAACTTGACAAGTGAAAAATATGTCCATCCTAGTACCATGAAAAATCTCTATTTTTCTTTTGGATGCACAGTTAAACACTTAAACCAATAAACAAACAAACAAATAAAGACAGTAAGTGTTCTAGAAGTTCTGGTTGGCACCTTGGTCATTTCCTCTAATCAGTAGAAACATTTGTTGTGTAGAAGCATTGAAAATCAACACACTTTTGTTTATTTACCCACATATGGGTACTCAAGGTCCTTAGCATCAAAACCATCTGGACTTTCACAAGTCGTAAATATCTAGTGCTTCTTACTTACATCAATGCATATGTAAAAAACCCAAAAAATTTACATACATGATTCAGTGATGGTTTTAGGGGTTAATCTGTGTACATGGATCTGTTTGAACTGACAAAACAACTAACACAAAAAAAACCCAAACCTCTAAATAAATATGAATTTCACTTAAATGGAGGAGAACTACATTTTTTTCATTTTGTAATGTTTCTATTGCTGAAAATAACTATCAACGCATAATGTTTATAGTAAATGTAGAAAGTTGAAAAACTCATGGTCTGATTTTGAAAATGGTAAAAGACATTCTCAAAATTGATTTAGTTTACCAATTTCAACACAGGTTTGATAAATCCTTAAAATGCCATTCTGGGAGAATAATCTGTTCACAAACACACATAAAGCAAAATGAATAAGCAACCTTATGCTAAAACTGAGAATCTCTGCTGTTGTTTATAGTTGATATGCAGGGGACCTGAATCATGTATATGAGAGTTCACAAGCCTAAGTTAGTGAAATCCAGGTGTGTATATATACAGTGATTACACTTTGTGTTTCTTTCATTTTCCATAGGCTAGCTGACGGAGTAAAACAAAAACTAATGTGTCTAGTATAGGTGGCTAATAACCTGAAGTTTAATTCCAAACAGGCCTTAGTTTTATTCTTGGTGTTATTTGAGGAGACTAAAAGTCAATGGGTTTCAAAGGAAAAGAGTTTGAACTTCATATCCATTTACTGACACATGACATGAAAGAGAATGATGAGATCAAGACAACCAAAAAAGACTTCATGTTATGAAAAGCCATGGGCAGGTTGATACTCTCAGCATGTTCTAGGAAAAACATACATAAGCCAATGAGTGAAGCTCTTCCAAATGAAGTGATGTAAGGCAATGTGTCTTAGCAGACTACCTCAGAAGGCTCAGCACAAAACCAGCATTCAGAGCTGCAGTCGATGTGCCACTTTAAGTAAAACAGTTCCTCATATCTGAAACACTTAATGGATAGTAAACTTAAACTCTCACATGTAGAACTGTTAAGACTTTCATCACATTTATGAGCATAAAACCTAATCTTATCCAGATGTACCAATAGATAAAAAGGAGTATTTGCTATGGTTAAATAATTCAGATTGAATTTACCGACCTGTAAAGATCAGCAGCAAATGGGATATTGTGGGTCAGAAAGTGATCTCAAGTCAGAATAAGCAGGCTTAATGAAAAAAGTAATTATGAAACCCTAAAGTGCAGACTAGAAATTGTCAGTGAGACAAAGGAAATTGTATATTTAGTCTACTCTGCCCTGAGAAATGTTTCAATTCAAAATTATCTCCATAATGGGAAGTCACACTTCTAGACAGCAAACATTGATCAAGAATCCATACTTTGTGACAGCAAATGAAACAAATAGCTGTTATTCAGTTTAGAGAAGACATGGCTGAGGAATGTAAAAGACCATTGCAGAGAGATTAAACTATTTTCTATTAAGCATTCTGGTAGTTCAAAAAGAAATATTATGTAATTATCACAAAGACAACATATTTTAGGGTAATTTCTACATGCAAGCACTAGAACACATACCGTACTCTCGATCACTAATGTTCTAAAATTCAGTTGGATTATCATGTTTCAGGAAGTGTACACTGCAGGTGTTGTCTTCTAGAGGAGGATGATAGAGAGATATCCAGGAGGAACTTCTGGTATCCTTTTGTACTTTTTTATGCATCAGAGAGCGTTTTCTGATGTGTGAAATCTTATTTAAATGGTAATTTTTTTTTTACTATATATCATTTTCAGCAGTCTCAGACAGAACGTGAAATTTGGAATCATCAACACTGCAGAGTTTTTCCTCTCTCTCCTTCTCTGTTACTCTACCCTCTTAAAAAAGGTGCCTCATCGTTGATGAAATTATATTCTTAATTCTGAAAAGTATAGATTTCTTTTAACAACCTAGTCCCTTGAAAAAAAAATTGGGGCTTTTAAGTAGCATTTTCACTTCTTCACTTTGAAAACAGTGTAAGAAGTTCAGGGTTTTTTACTGCATTTCAGATTTATTTCATCTTTAGATTTACTTAGTCCAATTGTAACAACAAATGGGCAGAAGCATCAAATGCAGCATTTCAGTACAACATCCAATGAGATACGTACAACATGTGACTGCCTTTATCCTTCCCTGCTAACCTTGCTGCTCTCCATTTCTCAGGAAAAAGACGCACTTGCATTAGTACACTAGTGCTATTGATTTATATTCAGTAATATCCCTGCTAAATATTTGATAGCATTACAAGAGGAAAGAAACATAGCTTCTTCTACAAGTAATGGACACAATAATACATCCCTAGTAATGAAGAGCAGTAATACTACCTTTCCAAGGTAGTCAGGGTGAAACCTATCGAAAGGACTGGACTGTTCCTGCAAAAGTTTGTGTCCCGTAAAAGAGCTGGATGCTCACATGCCTCTATCTCAGAATAATGCTTTACAAAGGACAAAACACAACATACAGCAAAACCAGCACCATTTTAAAGGATGCTCTCACTCCAAGAGGAACATAACACTGGCCTCTATACAGCAAAATACACAATAGAAGAGTTCACAGCCAGTCCCTCAAGGGACAGCACAATTTACTATGTTGAACAAAGACACTAGTTCAGCCTCTGACTGGTTCAATCAGTTTTAGAACAGGGAGGTAAACAGTTACGTGAATTCATATTTGTATTTTGGGTTATTTTAGGGAAGTCCAGACCTCCAAACACATCCAGAAGACAATAATCATAACGGCTGTAAAAATCGAAATCAAATCCAAATCAAAATTCAACCTTCAGCAAAGCTAACAATTATCGTGGTACACAGCTCATATAGTCATTTTTCTTAGTAAAATGTATGGTGGTGTCAATATCACAGGTCAAAACAGGCATTTTTTTACTGAGCTGCCTTCTGCATTACAAGTGGTCCCTTGCAAACCAAAAAACAGTGATCTTTCCAAATAACTACTAAATGAAAATATCAGATGTTTTCCTTGCAATTATCTACCTTTTCATTCATCGTCTTTCTTGAACATCAAGTTGTCAGGTACAGATCCATGAAATATTTCAATTGCTGTTTAGAGTAGCAACTTGTGGCAACTCACGTTTTAGTGTTTGGTCTAGCCTCCTAGCTATGATTTGTTGTAAGGGGCCATCCTTCATCACCAAGGTTTCCTTTAGTGTGATGAGTTAGGATGCATGAGTGAAATAACTACAAACCAGTAACTCTTTAAAGCAGCCTTGAGAATTCACACCTGTGCACCATAATAGGAAGACATGGGTGGCAAGGTAGTCTCATCTTCTTTACCTATTTGTAAACTCCAAATGATTGTGGTGGGGTGACCTTGACCGCATGACAAGTGCCCAACAGGCTGTTTTACCACTCCCCCTTCCTCATCTGGACAGGGAAGAATCAATATAACAAACGACTCATGAGTCAAGCTAAGGACAGGGAGAGATCACTCACCAAGTACCATCACGGGCAAGACAGACTCAACTCAGAGAATTAATTTCATTTATTGCCAATGAAATCAGTGCAGGATGATGAGAAATAAATACTAAACCTCCAAACACCTTCCTCTCACTCCTTCCTTGTTCCTGGGCTCAGCCTCACTCCCACAATTTTCTCTACATTCTCCCCTGACAGTGGCACAGAGGGACGGAGAATGGGGATTACAGTCAGTTCATTGCATCTCCCCTGCTCCTGACTCACCACGGTCTTCACCATGGGCTGCAGGGGAATCTCAGCTCTGGTGCCCAGAGCACCTCCACCCCCTCCTTCTTCACTGACCTCACTGTCTGCAGCGCTTTTCCTCTTATATATTCTCACTCCTCTCTCTGGCTGCTGTTCTGCACCAGGGATTTCTCCCCTACTCTTCAATATGGTGTCACTGGGATACTGCCACTGTTGCTGATGGGCTCAGCAGTGGCTCTATCAGACATATGGAAAGGTTACAGCAGCTTCTTACAGAAGTCACCCCTGTACTCTCTGACTACAAAACCTTACCAGTCACACCCCATAAGATGATTCTCATTTTTAACCTCTATCAGATTAGCCATTGACACCATGAAGGAGGTAGCATTTGTTTTCCCTAGTGTACACTCTTATTGTTTAGCACATTCACTGAAAGACAGAAGAATAGCAAATAGTTCAACTTGCAAGACCTTCAGGCGAACCACAAGCTCTCTTTGTACCATGATTAGTTCTAAAAATAGGCCACAGGCCCAGCACTGTATCATTGCTAACAGTGTTCTGTGTTGAGCAACCTTTAAACATTACTACAAAGCAAACAGTTTCAGCTAGAGGGCACAAAAGGTACTCTATTGGTATCATTCTTTTATGACTATTTTCTAAGCAGACTCGTGCTATATAGAGTAATGGATTACTTTCATTTATGGGGTACATTCAATAGGAAACTATCAGCTTCTATCACAGGAGAGTACTTTCATTATACTTAGAAAACACTCTTTCCTTAACACTCATATTACCATGAGAAACATTAGAACAAGAGTGACAAATGTAGTATGTCAGGCCACGTCTTTCAGCATCCACACCAAACACACTGTCATTCATAACTGAAAGCCAACTAAGGCAAAGAGGCACCTTTAGCCACCAGGAAAAATTCATGTGTCTCTGTCAGATATAGTCAGGTTCTTGCTGACAGGCTGTTTCCTATCAAGGTATTCTCAGGGGAGTAAAAGTTGCTTTTATTTCACTGTAGTTGAATGAAGATATAATAACACCTATTTTTAGCACACAACAAGAAGAAGCTATATTTATCCACTACTATTATCCACTGTTTTGCCTCCGAAACTAAATACACTTGAAAATAGACAAGTTTCATAAAACAAGTAAAGCACATTGGACTACATTTCCATGCACAGTTTTGTTCACCATGCATATTTTACCCAGGTCTTACAATTTTAACTCTGAATAGTATTATTTACTAATTTTTGGCGGATAACATACATGTATATCATGGCATTATTACTGATAACATCACAATACATTTCAAAACATCAGTTGCAAAGCTTCCTGCTTTCATGCTTTTTAAGAAGAAAACTGAGAATAACAGCAAAACTAAACAGTGGACAGAGGAGTCGAAATTCTATTGCTAGAGATGGCACACACTGATGAAAGGGAGATCAGAAACTCTTACAAAGACACAAAAAGATAAGAAATATCTAAAAGGCTATTATTACCAACAATATTAGAAAATTTTATTAGATTGGAATTTATTATAGACACAAAGACCTGTAACGTAACCAAAAATAGCAGTCTCAGCATTTTATGGTTGCATTTCACACCATTAAAAGTATATGTATGGGGATTTAACAGTTGTGGAATATGAGCCTTTTTTCGAAAGGAAAGTGACAATTAGGAAATATAGAAATCTATATTTTATTTCAGTACATGATTTACTAAATACAAAGGGCTTGAAGATAATAGCTCATAACTAGAGGATTCTTAACAGTTTAAGAACAGATCCATGGCATCTATGCTGTTACATTTTATATATCCGAGATAGAAGGGACTTTTTAGTGCAAATTATCTTTGTCAAATACTCATGGAGAACAAAAATAAAAATTTTCTGGTGATGTACTCATCAAAATTTCTGTATTTTTGCTTGAAATTCATGGCTTAAAACCTGTTATTTCTCTAAAATCCCATCTTCCTCCTTCAAGAAGTGGAACCATATCAATTTCTCCACAAGCCTCTCCCACATCTAAATTCTGAGGCAGGATATGTCCTATCTGGGCTTCTCAACATAGTTTGGCAACTGAGAATATCAAGTACATGAAGTTATATCTTCATAAATATATTGCATCTATATTGACTATATTGACTAGCCAGCTTTTAAATTTCTGTTAGATTGTGTGACTATACACAAACTGTAAATACACAGTTTTCTCACATGCTTGTGTGAGTGCAATAACAGGTAGCCTCAGAAGTTATCGCTGGCAGTGATTGTCTGGGCTAATATATGAAAATTGACATCCTTAAAGAATAAAATGTGTGGAAAAACAGAGGAAGTAGAAGGCTCAGTGATTTGACCAAGGCCAGATATGACAAAGCAGTGAAGTGAGTTTGATTTATAGCAGAGTCAAAAATGAAGCCTTGACTTTTGTTATGATCCAATTATTAGAGAGAGATGCCTCTGCCCAAATTAAGGTGCAAATGGGACCATATGCCAAAGTCAATAGTATGGATTTTATTTAACACTAAATGTGAGGTACAGAGAGAGATAAAAAGAAATAGAAAAGACAGGAGGCAAAGGGAGAGAAAGAGAGCGAGAGGGACAGTTTAAGTAGAAAGATAATCTCCACCGCTGTGGATTCAGTGGTGTCCCATTGGTCCTCTTCTTCCGGTCTTCTCCATGGTGGGGGTCCCACCATACATAGAGTTCCACGGATTAATACAGTCCAGGTATACATGGAAATTGCTAGGTCTTTTGCAACGGACTCTGGATCTGCTGCATCACTTGGGATCACATGCAGTCCTCTGGGGGGGCTCTTTGAGGGTCTTTGATTGTTTATGACTCCTTCTAAGACATGACAGCTGCCCTTTACATGACTGTCTCATGTGAATATGACCTTTCCAGGGGAACAGGGGAAAGTTTTACAACCAAGACAGATTGTGTAAAGGGAAGACTCTCCACAGGGTCTGCTTCTTATCTGGCTTGTAGTGTCCGGTGATGAGTGTTCACCTGCTCTGTACCAGAGGTTTCACCATCACACATCCGAACACTCTCCTCCTCCCTCCTTGGTAAAGGCAAACCTGGCCTCCACAATTGAGTCTGTGGGCTGTGGGCTCCCTCCAGCCCGAACCCAGCCAGAGCTGATTTTCAGGACAGCTGCTGAGTTTGGCTTTCCTTGTAGATATCTGGGATTTCTGAACAATGTTTGAGCCTTTAATCATTTGAGTCTCTCACAACTTTTCAACTCCCATTTCTGCAACTTGCAAACTAGCCTTAACTTGTTACATATTAAAACTGGAAGTTCAATATCTTCGTTTATATTTTTAATAATCTTTCATTTGTTGGGTAAACTTGAGCTAATAATTTTTTTAAAAAAAATTACTTTTTTACTATATGCCACGTGCTATTATACTACCATAAATCACCTAAACAAAAACAATTAGACCAAGTAAATCCCTATCTTGAATTTTCTCATCAACATCTTTCTCTCACAGTCCCATCCATCTTCTACAATTGTTCCTACAGTCAAGATATACTTTAATTGCTGTCTAGTTTTGCAGATTCAGTAAAGATATCAGTGGGTATTTTGTTTCTATAGGATTTCTGCAACTAAATTCCAACCCTTTAGAGCTATTTCAGGCTCTAGCTGTTTCTGCTCCCTTCCAGAGCAGAATAATCTCAAATGGTTTTCCCAGGGAGAGAGAGGAGAAGTAGATTATTGAAGTCAGTTAAGGACATTATCACCCTCTTCACAAAGAGGGTAATTCAGCAGGATGATCGGCCTGTACTCCATTGCATCTCTAGTGTGTCCTTTGAGAAAGAAGCAGAGATTGCATTTTCTGTCAAAGACGCTTTATTATCGTAAGAGATGAGTGAGGGAGGTGTTAGGCCATTTGGAGGGTTCAGAAAGCAGTATAACACATTCAGTCAGAAGGAAAACTTGACCCTCCAATAACCCTAATGCTTACTCCAGTCAAGGCAGTAATATTTGCTACAATTCACCTGCTAAATCATCAGGCAGAGCAATGAAAAGAACAATTTTCTTAATGTCACTCAGGTGATTGGTCTATCTTGTAATTCCTTTTGACACTAAAATGAACAGATTAAACAGCAGGAAATGACACAGCAGCCAAATTTGAAACACCTGCTGTCCATTTCAGCTGTATTGCTGAACCCCTCTAGAATCACACATCTGCAATGTATGCAATGTCCAAAGAATCACTGATTAGAGTTTCTATCTCACCTGATATGCTACTATGTGGTTGGGTTTTTCCCCCCTAAAAGAAAAACTAAACCTTTAGCAAAATAAAGAATCAGATACACACTCATGCAGGAATTTTGCTGTAAATGTGCAAACAGATCTCAGATCAATTTTCTCTAAGAAATGATCACCAAGGAAAATCCTCCCAGGTTACTCGCAATACAAGGCCTATGAGGTGCAGCTAAGCCGTGCCAATTTAGCTTGATAAATTTATGATGTATATACCATTTAATTCAAAAGGAAGCAGTAAGAAAACACTCATTGCTGTGTTTTGCACAGTAGTTAACCTATGACTAAAATCATAATGTAATGCTCTGTAAAGCTGTTCTTATACATTTAATAGAAAAATAACTTTCAGATAATAAACTAGAAGAACTCCACTGAGAACTACAGGAATTAACTATAAAGGCAGAGCAATAACCAACACCAAGTTATGATACATTTTTTCAATATCTAGTTGAAAAAAAGATAATTGAAATACTGTCTTTACAATGTTCTTTTACATATATTTCAAGATCTATGATAGAAACTGATTTTTTAAAAAACAATTGTATCAAACAGAGAAAAGATCTTTAACAATAACAGATAGCCTATTTCTAGATATTCTTTGCACTATCTGCTAAGTTTAAAATGTTGCTTGCATCTCTAAGTCATATTCTATAAGGCATTTACATTCAGCATGCCTCTGGGCAGGCTGGCTGGAATTCCCTTTGTACAGCGTTTCCTATACTTCAGCTTGAAATCTCACGACCTATATTTTGAACCATTCCAATATACACTGCATACTTTTAGCTTATACACAACCCTACTGTCTTCCCTAGTGGCGCAGATCTCCAGGCTGAACCTTAGAAGAACAGTACTGATTAAAGGAGACTGCAAAGACCAGTGGAGGTGATGTTCAGGAGAAAGAACACGAGAATCACAGGGGTTTTACTGCTGCAATCTTTTCACTTTCCAGTCCCTCCACACAACCCAAGGATTTCTGTTGACCTTTGCTCACTAGACGTTTGTTTCTGTCACTCCTAGCATCACACAGAAAATCACTACTAAGATGTCAGAGAAGCTGATAATAAAAGTGGTAGTGACAGCATAGGAGGCAGTAAGATTTTCACTGCTTCAGCCTCATATTCTGTCCTATATTAAAAGTGTGAAGAAAACATGAGGTAAAGTGATAGTTTGTATGCAATTACATAGAGGAAATGAAAATTTAGGAACAACAGGTATGCATTTTTCTTAGAAAACACAGGGTTTGAGTTTGAAATAAGGGATATTTCTTATAATTTTTGTTTAAAAGCCATATAAAATAGGCTAAGAGAGAGGAAATAATTCCAGTTTTTAGCATTTTTTATCTGTCAAGCTACCTGCTAGGAAAATTAACCCTACCTTAGAATACACCAAGAGAAGGCATAATAGTATTTTAGCCTAGCGACTCTGTACTGTTTGATTCTACATATGTGCTCCTCTTTACCTTCTAGAGATCATCTTTACTAGATGATCTTTAAGGTCCCTTTCAAGCCAAACCATACCACGGTGTTAGCATTTGGATTCCATGATTCCATTCACAGGGCATTTTTACAGAATATGCTCACCTGGATAAAAACAATGTCATCACCAAATTTTATCATTCCTGGTGGCTGATCTCACAGATCTTAAATTACATTGAAAAAAGAATGTGAATCTTCAAACTTGTTTTCAGAAGTTGAGGGTGTGTGGGAAGGTGGGGCATGTCTTTCCTTTGACATTTGAAGATGTTAATAGATCACTCTCCTCAAAACCCTACAAAAATGGATTTACTTAAGTGATCTATGACCACTAAGCTCCACAAAGAAAGAAAATCTTAGGGCAACAACCCTCCAAGTACATAAGCACATAACTATGCATTTGAGTGGCACTATTAAAACCAGTGGTCTTAGCACTAAATATAAAAATTAAGGATGAAGGGACATTTGCAATGCAGAGGGTGAGAATTGGAAAGGGTGTTCCTACAGTTTGTGTATGTGGGTGTATATGGGGGAAGTGTGTTTTATTTAAATGCATACTGACAGTGAAAATGTAGCAAAAACATTTACATGTGCTTTTGGAAATGTTTTTCATAATTTCTGTTTATTTTCAAATGAAGCAAAGACTTAGGACTAAATTAAATCACAAGGGAGTAATGTAAGCACTACCTCCTGGTTCTCCTTTGCATAAAAAGCCAATTATGTGAAAGTATTTATCCCTGTATGAGACAGGTAGTAGAAACAATCCAACACTTTACCAGAAATGTGGTTGATTGCAAATATTTGCTTTCCCTGGCTGAAAAGCTAAAATACAGATGTTCTAAGAGGACAGTTGGTGCCTAATATCAGACTTGGACAGTCTGATAGTCTGAGACTAGTTTTGGAAATTAAGCAGTTCAGGTTTTCAGTCACTGTTGGTTTTAGTGCTATGTATACAATCTTTTTTCAGCCTTATGTGTATATGCAACAAACAGTCTCAAATTGTGGAATTTCTACTTGATTTAATTTACTGCTAATTAACGCTTACTTTTGATCACCAAGTCAAGCACAGGGCAGAAAACGAACACAATCAAACAAACACTTGGATGTCAGGGTCATGTACACAATAGTTTCTCTCAAATGCTTTGTGCTTCTTCCCGTTTTACTCTCCCACACGTTGCTGCTTGCCGCTTTTCTCAGATGTTCTTTGCCCCTTCAGGGTTTCCTGCAGCTCTCTTTCTTAGCATCTTTGATGCAGCGTGGGTTGCCTGCAGGCCACAGCCCTTCAAGGCTATTCCTTCCCAACATGGTGCCTCCTTCCAAGAGCATGTCTCCAGTCAGATGCTACCACACCCTCAGCTGCCTGCTTCTTTCTTAAACATGTTTTTGCAGTGATGCCAGCACAACCACCACAGCCAACAACACTGTGGTTACTTTTGTGTCACCGAAGTGACATTTACATGTTGTTATTTACATATAGGAGCAGGAGAAATCCTGTGTTCTGTTGTGTCTCTGATACATTCCAACTGTTGCTCGACCAAGAATAATGAGAGGCTGGTAGAATGACCAGTCCACATTTCTTGTGATGCTTTGCACTGAAGAACCACAAAAAAGGGATCTCAACATATTGTTGTGGGATTTACTGAAATAAGTGCAAAATAGATTTCTACAAGTAAAACCAGAGTGGTGACAGAAAGACACTTTTCAGAGCTATAGGAAACCCAAAGTCCATATGGCTTAGCCAGAAGATTGAGGGAATGGGATACGATCCCACACTAGTTTTCACTCAGTAGGGTTATTGCCAGCTTCGAACAGAATCTAAGTCCAAATTTACAGAAAAAAAAGAATTTTCAGGCATTCAAAACTATTCATTTGATGCAAATTGTCACTTTGAAAAGACACTTTGTACCTAGTCTTTTCCAGATCAGGGAGGAACAAAATCAATAAAAATGACTATTGAATGCTATATGTGCATTTTGTAATCAAAAATGTGCATATGTTACCACAATTCAGTGATGACACTTGTGGGCTTTGTAGCTAGCAGTGTCTTTGGGGTTTTTTGCATTAATCTCAGGATTCTAGCTAGACTCTGACCCATACTGTATGTGCTATTAAAATCTATTCATAACCAGTTCTCAGGATTTTAAAATGGAATCGGGGAAGAGAAGACCTATTCAGAATTCACACACACATGTTTTCTTTTATGTTTGTCAAGAGATCTTGAAATGGCTTTTCTAACTGAAATAACAGCTAGAAATGTACTTGACATTTCACTTATTTTTGAGTATTTTTAACCTTGGTGCAAATGTTTCATTTCTTATATTATCTTGTATACTGGGATGCAGTTCATGAAAAATTTATCTTCCATGTGGCATCCAATATTTGGAGATTATACCACCTGGAATCTATTTATTCAAACACACCTGGTGCTGTCTTCTCTTTTTAGACTGTATTACAACTTAGCCTTGCCACTACCATGAATCATAATTTCTGGGCTGTAGAGAAGCCTGTTTACTTCTTTCCTAATAAGTTACATACACTTTGGAAAATTACTGAAAATTCATGGATACCATGAATTTCCGGTACCATTCTACTGAAGTTTCTCTAGCAGTTTGAACAGCTTTTTATATTTTATAAAAACTTTTGGTTTTATTTTGTACTTTTCTATGTTTGTTTCATAAATGCCAGCAATAGAGAAAAGGACTAGGCACTTTCACTAGCAGAAGCCAAACTTTCGTTACCCCTGAGCACGTTTATTGCTTTGTTTTCTGTTTAGTTTCACTGTTTTCCAAACAATTCCTCATCAGTGCACTCCCAGAAGAAACCACAAGCCCCTAAATAAGAGGGGTTTTTTTCTACAATTACGTGACAGAAGGTACTTAAAACCCTGTGCACCTTAATGCAAGTCTTACTTTGGCAGTTCATATAAATTCCCTCTGCTAGGGCCTGAACATCAAAAGAAATATTTTAAGTGAGTTCATAGTAGATTTTTCACGCAAATTAAATTATTGTTTGAAAGCCAAATACCATAAAAATTGCAAACCGCATGGAGCTGACTATAATGTACATCATTAGAAGCAACATTAATCCATTTCATCTTTGCCCTTCACTTTACAACGGAAAACAATCTGAAATTCTTTTCCAATACCCTGGCATTTTAAAGATAATGCTACTGTATTTTATCAGCTCACTTTTGCCTAGCCAATTGCTTTTTCAGATCACTGGGTAAAGAAGCAAGTTTATTTCAAAACTGCCAAATATTTGGTATAAAATAAGATTCTGAGGAATGGAAATACCCTCACTGCTACTGTCCAAAAATAAATCTTTTACATGCTATTTTTTTATTCATTCTCTCTGTAATTTGCTTCTATTTGTTATGCTGTCTCTCTGCTGCTGATTTGTCTTAAAAATAAATTTAAAATCTTGACAATTCTGTCATTTTTTTGTTCATGAAGAATTAACAAAATGTAATAGGTGGTTTTTGATCATCCACCTTGAAGCAAGTACAGGATTGTTTTGGCCTGGGATATTCCTTTCATAGTTTGGGTGAGGGCTTTTCCTTCTCCCTTCTGTATAAATAATGGGGTTTCAAAGAAATTTATGAGGTTTTTAACCTTTTTTCAAAGTTAATTATGTGGAGCCAGCCTTCCTAAAATACCTCTGTCTTCATTTATCTTATATTTTTGTATCTTTTAGTAAAATCAACTAAAACAAAACCAAAAAAGTTTAGTAAAAAAAAATTGTTAGCGGCAATTGAGATTCTGGCAGAACACACATTACACCAATCTCCAACACTCACCTACAGTATCATCAAACTCCCAGTGCAAAGTCTTAGTAGCAACCTACAGCATTTTCGTATCCATTTTCTCAGTGTGTCTGACTGTCACACAATTCAAGCATGGTGAGTTACCATAACTTAACACCCAGAACTTCGTGGTTACTGCCCCCATCAGACTTCACAAGTCTGACCATTTCTTCCTTATTCAGCACTAGCAAGTCTGCTGGATCATCTTCCCCGGTCAGCTTCCTTATTGCCTGTATCAAGAGTTGCCCTTGATGCTCACAGGAGACCTGGACTGTAACGGTGTCTTTCCACAATATGTTCAAGTGCACAGTAAAGTTTAATGCTTGTGATACTGACACTTTCTCTAATTCTCCAGAAAGAGGCTTCGTCTACTTTTTCTTCTTGATCAGGTTGTCTATAGCAGATGCCTACCAAAATGCCACACTTGCCGATCTGGTCCTTGCTCTTAAGTTCCCAAAGGGCTCCTCGTCTTTCCTAAGACACAGCTACAGGCTTCTCACTGGAAAAAGCACATCTACTCTTCCTTTACCCTCCTGATCCTTTTTAAGCAGCATGTACACATCCAGAGCAACCCACTAATTATGTAACCTGTCCTTTACCACTTTGTGATTCCAATGCGATTATAGCTCTGTAACTGCGCACCAACTTCTCATTTCTCCTGTGAGATTACCGTGCTGCAGGCACTCATGCAAAGCATAAATGAAGCTTAAAAAAGGAAAATGCCAAGTCCTTGCATTCAGAATAAAACAACCTGTGCAACAGGACAGGCTAGACACTATCTGAAGAGAAAGAAGCATAACAGTAGTATGTTCTTGTGATAAAGATGACCTAAACCATACTGGGCTATGTACAGTAATAGAGCTTGTGGTCAGCAAGTAAACACAAGTGATTATTGCCTTCCATTCAGTGTCTTTGGGACTACATCTTCGATACTGTGCTTTATTTTGAGATTCCTAGTTATTGCCTAATGTGGGACCTTATTGTCATGATGAACTACTTAATGAGAAGGTAAAGACAGATCCAGAATTATCTTGGAGGTACACAGTGCCAGGGTGAGGGGCAACTTACACAAGATGATAGAAAGGAAATTCTCATTTGATACAAGGAAAAAACCCTTTTCACAGTGACAGTGATCAAATGCTGCAACAAGTGCCCAGAGAAGCTGAGGAATTTACATCTTTGGAGACATCCGAAGATGTAGCAACCAAAGAATTTAACCGAACAAACTTCAATAACAGCTTCATCTAACTAAGCTGGTTCTGCTTCAAGCATGCAGTCAGACCAAGCAACTTCCAGAGGCCTCGTCCAGCCTAAATTATTCTTGGATGCTACTGTACGATTGAGGTCACTAAAACATGTCAGATAGAATGACTGTTGTTTATCCTTTTTAGTTTTGTGTAAAGTGTTGAATTGCCTTCCTAAAAAAGAGTGAAAAAGACACCCAAAATTCCAAATTTCCCAAAGCTCCTATGCAAAGTCATACAATGCTGCATTAATTCCTCATCTGCCTAGATATTAAAAAAAGTAACAAAATTATCTTTAAAAACCTAAAAAAAAAAATCAAGCAAATGTATTTCCTTGCTTTCCTTGCTATTGAAACACCTACAGTGTACTTCTAAAAAAAAGTGACTGGAGAATTCTCAGTGTAACACTTCTTCCTCAGGATTTCTGTTTCCTGTAAAGCTAAAAAGTGGCAATAATGATAATGAAAATGACAACATATAGGTTGTTGTTTTTTTTTTTCTTTCTTTAAGCATGTAAAATGGTTGAGGTATTTACCTATTTGGCAAGCAAGTATAAAATATTATACATCCTGACAGACCTCAAAGCACTTCACAACTCTATAATAGACTAATTCCTTACTACTGAAGCGCAGCCAACTATGAGACAGAACACAGCAGTGGTTTAACAGCACAGATGAACACTGTCAGCCCTTTAGATTAGTAGGTAGATGTAAATATCTTATCCATTTAAAAACCACAGGGTGCTTTGAGACAAAGTGGAATTAGCCAAACTTCTAAACAGCAAAGAAACCAGAAGTAGTACCACTGTTCTTTTGGAGGTGTATTCCTTTATTTCTTTTTGTATTTTCATTTTAGGTTTTTTGTTTGGTTTAGGGTTTGGGGGTTTTTGTTGTTGGGTTGTTTGTTTTTAATGCAGAATCATTAAAAAACGTTATTTAGGATATCTAAAAGCCTCATTCCAAATGAATACTCAATTTGACCTGGGTCTAGACAAAATTAATTCCATCGATGGAACCCATACTAATGTCTCCTTTGATGGCCCGTGGTTAAATCCTGATTCACAATGAACTAAACTACTGAATTTGTTCTGATTCCAGCTCAGAAATACTTTACTTTTCCACAGTGCTTCTTGAAGTACCTCAGTAAAGCTTAATGACATATACTCTTGGTATTTAAACATACAGGGCTCAATCTGTTGCTTAAATATAAACGTCTAATGCTATTTTTCATGCTCCAGGATTATGTGAGACATTGTCAGGAGTCTGGCAGATGTAACAGGATCTATGGGAGACTCATGCCCATCTGGAAAGGCAGCTGGAGGCTAGATTTATGCAACTAAATCAAGCATCCATTGCAAATTTAGAAAGCAGCAAGCTGGTGCTACATACACCTCTCTTTTCCTACAATTTCTGCCTATCTTATCTAGTGATAACAATTACTATAGTAGTGCCAAAACAAAAATTTCTTTTGTTTTTAGAAACTGTAAGGGCTTCCTACAAGTGTATCAGCTAAAAATTACAGACTTCGCTGGCAAAGAAAGTGTGTCTGGTTCTGGTTAGAAAGTGTGTCCTTCACAAATTAAATCACCAGAATCTGAGGTTGCATTGTCATTAGCAAGACACAGTTTTATAACTAGTAGGAATAGTTTAATATTGTACCAACATTTGTCATGCAACAGACATTACAAGCATTACTTGGTGAGCTGATCTGGCCAGTGTCACTGCTCAAAATTGAGTGCAACGACACTGTTTGACTGTAGTCATGAAGAACAATATTTCAACTTAATCATTCTGCAGAGACAGTTGAATATTAATTGTAACAAATAGAAGAAATACAATTAATATTCTCCTATTTTGGACAGTTTAAGAGGTTTAAGAGTTAAATGTTTCTAATCTGAAGAAAATAAGTACAGGAGAAGTATTAGCAGTCAATTGTTCAGCCATACACCCTATGTCCTTAGGTTAAACATGGTGTGAAGAATGAAAGTAAAAGTAATTTAGGCTTAATTTAGCTTGCTACAAAATATTTTTTTTTACTTTCTTTTCAATATCTTGGAAGACCTAATTTGTCTGAGTTATTCAGCGCCTATTTTTCTCTGATTTTTTCCTTTCTATCTCCCCATCTTTTCCCAAATTTCAGCAGGTATTTCATGAATCCCGACATATTAAGAAGGTCAAGAGGTTTGCCTCCAGCTCCTACATAAATATGCAATAAAGCAATGTTACAGAAAGGCTAAATGTTGTAATAAAAACTACTTCCCATGGACTCAGTATATTGTGTATAATATTTTGGTAATATACCAAAATACCATATTTCAATACCATAATTCTTTTGGTATATCAGACTTAAGATGCAACTTTTTTTTAATGTGGATACGAAATAATTTCATACTTCTTTAATGTGCTAAAACAAGCCTTATAATTTAAAATTAGAGAGATGAAAATATAGATTTAGCAATAATCTGTCAACTTTGAAATGGATTCATGGACTGGATAAAAGATAAAAAGGCTGAAGTTGCCTTCATTCAAAAATTATTGTCAAATATGCATGTAACCACCGATCTTTAGGCAATCGAAATACCTTAAAACTGTAGGGTTTTGGACTTTTTTCCTTCAGTTGTGGAAAAGTCATAGAACAACTAGTTTTCTTTCCATAGGTCATGTTAATTGACTGTAGCTGTAAAAAGAATTTTTAAAAGGCTATCTCTTTAAAAGTTATATATGTGCTTAATAAAAATATTGCCCACTATTTTCCCAGTAAGGGATGAAGTTATCTTCGATGCAGTTCAATCTGAGAAAGTTACCCAAGATTTTGTGCTTGATTTTTACCTTACTCTTAGATGGACATACAAACAAAACAAACCAAAGTATATTTTCATTCGTATACCTAAGTGTCATTTTGTACTATGGTAGTAGCAACCAAAGACTTGTGCAAACTCTTATCAAGTACCTTAACATCACAACATCTCAATTGTGCTATTTGAAAATGAAAAGAACAATGATGTTTAGCTACCTTATTAACTTTAGATGTTATTTTAAGTGCAAAATGTTTCAAATTGATCACAAATGTAATGCAGCAACTGTGTACTTCTGAGTACATTACTTATCTTGTAGAATATCTCCATTTGTTTCTAGCAGAAACATGTACAACCAAGTAACCTGGGCTGCTTTTTGTAGAAGGCTGTCTTTAGGATGCAACACATCACAGACTGGAAAACTCAGAGCAGCTATTTTCCCTTTTAGAAATGAATATTGTATTGCTTTTTAATACTGAAACAGAAACTTGGGCTAAATTTGATGTGGTGCAGAGAATAAAACAACAGCTAAGCAAGTAAACCAAAACAACAACCTACTATCAAAGAGAAGTTTTCTGCTTTGGGGAAATTTTTAACTAGGAGAGATCTGAGAGAGATCTCAGGGCTAGAGCTGGACACCAGCAGAGTGCACAATACAGAGCACAACATAAAGTTCCCAGTACAGTGCAAATTTTTTTCAGTAAAGACCTACTGTGGGAGAGCAGCAGGAGAGCTGATTCATCCATTCACTGGTGCCCCTCAGTGCAGTGTGCACTGTTCAGTGGGGCCACAAAGCTTCTCTGTGTCCCTAAGAATTGCATCTATGTTTGTGACTTTATCCTTCTGCACAAACGCAGACACACACAGAGTAAATCTTCCAATATTCTCTCCCAGTTCTAGAAGGGTTAAATAGTTTCTGATTAAAATTTAGTGTTACTTTTTTAACTTGCTTATCGCAGCTTGCCTTTGGGTAAACACAAAGTCACTGAAAATATTTTCCCTTTAGAAACTTATTCTCCTTCTCCAGAAATAGTGTATGGACTATTAGATTATTTCCTCTACAAACTATTTATGCTGTACTGGTTTTTTCTTTTTTTGCAAAGGAATTGAATGTTGTGGTTTTATTTGTATTAATTTGCAAGGTCTTTCCCTCTCTCTACAGTATTAATGCAGAAAAGAAAGTGCTGCTTTGCGTATAAACTGTTTTCAAGGTCTTAAGTACGTTTCAGAATTAGAAGAACAAACTTGATTTTTTCACTTTTTTTAAAAAAAGCTGGCTAAAATATCTTTCAGTATAATTCTTTCTACACTGGGCCATGACTGGCTTTGTAATCATTAATTTTTATAATTTTGTGAGCATTCAAAGTAACTAAAAAATTACTTGAAATGCAGCAGTCATCCACTATGAGTTACATTATAAAACTGCTTTACCACTGATATTTTGGTATCTTTGGATTTTCCTGTTTGAACTTAGATAACACAAAATTCAAATTCAATTACAATGCGAACCAGTACAATAGATATATAAGTATTGTATACAAACACTAGACATGTTTTTAATTTGAATCAGTTTCAACATTTTGAATGATTGGGCATAGCACAAATTTACTAGGGTCAAGGATGTGTATGTGTGTGTGTTGTTTACACCAATAAAGTCCATAACCAAGTCACATTTGGTGAAAGCCCAAAAGCTAAGCTTAGTTCAAGTCTCAAAAGAACAGTGTGAATTGTCAAACACAGTAAAGCAGTATTAGAAGGATATAGTCAATTCACTGAAGAGCTCTAGGCAGTCTGTCAACTGTTTATCTCTTGGTTTCCTCATTCATATGGAACGAGCTAACGTAACCATCTGGTGATGGCAGTGCTGCTTTAATAGAAGAATCAGAAGGATGAAGGATGCCTATAAACTCCTCAGTAAATAGATTGTGGGGACAGAGCTTCTCCAGTTTATAAACAAGATTTCAATGGGTGAGGCATGAGGTGCACTGACAGTTCCAAAAACTGCATTGCATTTGTATGCTCTATACCTAATCTGCTAATAAGGTATTATAATCTTCAGAGCTGTCAATTGAGAGCTTTCATCAGCGCAAAAGTCATAATAAAAGAAAGGAAGGACAATTACTGAACTACTGAACCTAATGAAAGAGAGAAAAGTGGAAAGAAAATCCATTTATGGTGGTGACTAATGGAAGTATCACTTGTTCATGTTGTGAGCATGAACACAGACCATGTTCTCCTTCCTCTGCACCCAGCAGCCTGTTCTGCATGCTTCACTATTTCAAGATCCTAAACAGAGGCTTTTCTTCTTTTTCAATCACAGAGAAATTATTATGGATAGACCTTTGTTTATGACATCTGTTTAGTCTATCTTTGCCTTCTCAAACTGGCTCAAAACAGTACAAATTTTAGTTCTTAGATACTGCTGAATTCAAACACTTTTTTTTAGCAGATTTCCAATTAGCTGAAGTGTGCTAAACATGAGCAAGACAGAACACAAAACCTTCACCATATAGGATCTATACAGGATCTGCCCTTACATACAGCTTTCTATATTCCAAGGGAAATACCAACAAGAATAGCCATAATACAGACTGCTGACACTCAAAAATGTCCTTTTCCTGTTCAAAATTCCAACAATTCAATAGCTTTCAAAAGAGTTATCAATGAATACTACAATTAGCTGTAAAAATTCATCACATCCCAGGCCTTTTCAAGTGCATTCTGAACTGAATTATTAACGGATGGAATTTGAATTTCAGCATTTGTAAAATAATTCAGCCCTGCGAACAAAGGGTGTCCCTGATGATTTCTTCGGTTTTTCTTATTAACCTCTGCCAGTAGAAGTAAAGAAAAAAATTCTAGCATCATCTGAAACAGTTTTTCCCTTTTAAATACTTACTGCAGTGGTGGCCATATGGTTACAATCCTGACCTTTTAATCTCTTTTTACTCTCCAGTGTTTGTATGTGTTATTGAATAGCTGCCATACATCACCCCAGAGGAAGGGTTTTGTTTCAGCTATGGATAATGGATTTGCTGTAGCATAATAGTTTTTTTTACAGTGATTTACCTTATCAGCAAAGTCCTTAAAGACTGACCCCTTCTGAAATTCAAGACTTTTACATGGTATCAGCTTGTTACATCCATTTTTACTATTAATCTCTTCAGTTTAACAGCTTTACTTAATTTGACTTGAACATCAAGAATAAAAGTTATTAAAATGTGATACTCGCTGGATGGTGCGTATATGAAATAGAGATCCACTGTTCCACCGGCTTCACCATATTCCCTTTTCAAACCATTGCCTGTTGACCAAACCCACAGAGGACTATAAAGATCTTTTACATTTGCCTACAGCCTACCAAGACCTTCTCCAGTCAATCAGAATCAATAGATACATTTTGAAGGATCTAACTGCTCTGATATTTTCAATGAGAGCGGTCAGCAGAACAACTGGTTTTACTCAAGTTTGTAGCCTTCATTTTGTAGTTCTCCTAGACAAGACCTACTGACTGCAGGGAAAGAAATTTAAAAAAAATCTTTCCTCTCAGAAAAGTATATAGGCATCCAAGAAAGAGGACAAGATTTTGCATATTGAGATGCCAGGGGTTAGAGGAAGAGAGAAAAACTGACAACAAAAATATACCTGAGAATGCAGAGGTTAGTGGATCCAACTTCGTGCTGCCAAGCAAGCATAGTCATAATTATCAGATGCTGTCAAGCACTGTGATAAGAATTCTCCCTTTTCCCAGAAAGATAGCTCTTTTCTAGCTAGACTATACAACTCCTTTTTAAAATACTACACCAAAATTTATTCATGCTTAATTTCTCCATTTACTTATCTGCCAGCACTGGATTTTAATAGATTCTTCCTGCTCTGGCACTTGTGTCTTCATGCATTTACAGAAAATAAACACATTGCCCTCTCACTTCTCATTTTTCTACACTAATTATGTCATCTTCTTCCAGATCTCCCTGATAAAGGAAGCCATTATTCCTCTGAGTATGGAAGATGCTATTGTTTACTGTAATTTGAAACCATCACCTGAATATGGAACAGATAAAAGAGACCTTTACAGTATAAATTTACTACTGAATTTTTATTTTCTCTACCTCCTTCACTGCCCAGAATATTTTAAGATTCAATTTGCCTTGGGTGATCTTGTAATTATTGAGTCCCACTCAATGAAGCGACAATTTTCAAAGTTGCTGCCATACTATATGTGCTGATATTAGCCAGGAAAAAAGGAGCAACAAAGAAAAACAAAAAAAAGTAACAAATCAGACTGTAAGAAAACAGTAGAATTTTAAAACATTTATACCCTTATAAACCATAAATAGACATACTTAAGTATAAAACTTTAATGATGATTTCTTGACAAGTATGGCTGGAGTTTTCTGCATATCCAAGAATGCATTCATACTTCAGATGGCAAAGTAATCTTTACCTACCTCTACAGTAAGTGAATAGTAATCCAATAAATGAAAAAAGAAACATTGGACAACAATTACCTGGTGTAGCTAATATTGAAAAGATGACTCTTTCTAAGAATATAAAAAGTATCCCTAAATGAGGATTCCTTTAAATTGCATTATAAAAATTGTATTGTACTATGAAGTAAAAGTTCTATTCAGCAAACATAGGAAAGTTGGTCAGCTACTGTAACCTACAGCATATAGGTTGCAAGAGAAAAAGTACACGATTCAGGAATTAGGAAGAGAAATGGGAATCACTAGACTGCTGCCCTTTAGGTCTATTTTGGCTAAAGGAAAGTATTTTTCTGCATTTCTAGCTGTTTCTGTGAAATGCATTTTAGGGTAGCAAGCATTTCCCTAATGGACAGATATTTGAGTAAGATGGCCACCAAAGCAGCATATCACAAATAAGACAAGGTTCATTTTCTTGTCTGTGCAGACAAAAAAAAAAAGCCAAAACCAGAAATGCATTTGTGAAAAATTTCCTCCAATTACAAAATCTCCACCACAGTTAAGCATCTCTGACATAAAGTGGTTGGGAAAGCAGGAAGCCATGCTTTGCATATCTCCAGGGCTCCTAATAAAACAACTGCGAAAGCAAGCAAACAAACCAAACTCGCCCCTTAAAAGAGAAAGCAGATACAATCTGAGGTAAATAATGCAATCACAATGAATGTAGAGAATATTCATGAGCTATTTCAGAAATTCCTTCCTCAAGTTTATTAATAGTGTCAGGTTTTTTGATCCCTCTACTTCATAAGTTCATTGTTTTGTTAACAAAACGAAGTCAAGTGTTATACAGAGCCATGTGAGTAGCACCAACAGATGAAATAGAAAGCAGATTTAAATCCAACCCAACAAGCATTTAGATAGAACTTAAATCTGATCATGCCTGTCATCATTCAAGTGCCTCACTGTGTATCTGGTCTCTCTATCTGTGGTCTCTGCACACCTCACACATATTACTGTGACTCTAGGGCAGTCACTCCTCTCTCGTCTGCATGGGAGACAGCAAGAAACAAGGTGCAGGAAGCCACTGGGAAGCTGCCAGATCTCTCCATTATAGCAGCAGTTTTTCTCTGAATCAACATAAGGTTTTGAATGTGTTCCAGTTTTGCTTGGAAAAGCGAAGATGGCATGAGTATTTCTCTGATAAGGTCTTTCAAGTGAAAGATGAAGTGGGATAGTCAAAGAACGCAGTTGGTGATCTAAAAATGAAAGTAAGGGGAATGTACTTCCTTGACCTGTAAAACAGCAGAAAAATAACTACCTTTCATTGTTCTCCGGTTAAAACCAAGGAAACTTAACTGTCAGTGGCTCCATTTTTGCCATTTTATGCATCCACAGGGACTTACAATTGTAGTACCTGTTTTCAGAGCCAGAAAACACTATGTGAAAAACAATAAAGGTATTTCAAACAATATACAATTAATTATAATACTATATAACTTCTCATTTGCCCTGTACTTTTTCTCCTCCCTCAGTAAAAATAAGCATCAGCAAAACATGTATTTATTAAAACTGCGACTCATGATCAGATTACATACCACTGATATGTTTCTTTCCTGACATTTGATAAATTAAGGAGTGCTGACTCCACAGAGAAGCCTATTCTGAGAAATAATACTCAAGAGAATGATCTGGAACTACATTACCAGCTTTGACAGAGAGAAATATACTCCATGATATATTCCTTCTTGTTCAGAAGCAAAACCACATCATTTAAATTTTGAAAATGAGATGTACTGCTTTTCCTTTTGTAACTCATTTCCAGTTGTGTAATCAAGTACCTTCACAGCACTGAATGGTTTCAACATGGCCCAACAAGTGTAGAGAAGTTTCTTTCCCTCAGGGAGGAGTAAATGAACATTGGAGCAGTTTGCAGGCACATTTCCAGACCGCTTGCTATCCAGAGCCGGGTTGGGATCTCTCAAGTGGTAACAGTATTTCCTTCCTGACCTTGAAACCACTCAGTCACTCCTGACTGAGAGGCAAGCATGGTAAATTATGGGCGACAGAGGAACACCCTTCCTCAGCAGTAATAGACCAACGTCTCAAATCATTTGGAAAGTGAAACACCAATACAGTTATAGCCTCATCTTTTCCCTGCTGCTATTCTACAACTTTGCTTTGTCAGCTACTGACACAAAGCAAGATATTTCTCCCAGTTCTTCAAAGCCGTTTAATGAGTGATGAAAGTTGATAATAGAAATAATTGTTATGTATACTGCTCCAAAACTGACAGAAGAAACACCTACGAGTATTATAATCCTATACTCTTTTCCAGAAAATAAAAAGATATAGACGAAGGTTGTTTGACTGTGCACAACCATCATCTTCCTTTCAGCATAATAATGGTTGTGTATCTCTATAATTAAGGATAATTACAGACCATAAAATTTGTACAGCGATTAACCAAAAACAAGATGATGCTCTGTGCTGCCAAGACAAAGACATCCATCACTGAAGTTTTTCCCTCTCGTATTTAGAATTTTCCCCCCATTCTTTTTCTGCTGTCTTCAGCATTACCATATTTCTGTAACTCTGAAAAAGTCCTTGATTTTGAAAGTGCCATGTTAAAACTGAGTTGCTCCATTATTTTAACCTTAATAGAACAGTGAAATGAGATTATTTTACAGTTATACTTTAACCAAAGAAGCACATTTATCTCTAATACCTAGAATGTGTTTAATTTATGTCCTGAAATAATAAATACTAAAATCCTCACAGATATGCTCTTCACTAATGCCATCACAGATACTCTCATTATTAACTCTACATGTCTAATGCCTTTCTGACTATCTGACTTCTGTAATTTCTGTAATTATATAGATTACTCAGGTTAGCTATTAACAAAATGTAATAGTATTTTATTTCCTTCTCAATGCTATTTCTCCATTCACTTTAACATGTCTTACTAACATGGCACATTTATTTCTTCTGGTATGAGATTTTGGAGAGACATTTCAGATACATTCCTTTGAGGAAAAAAAATAGATTTATCAAGGTTTTCCATATAATGACAAGGACAGGTAAAAATTAGTTTACTATTAAATAAGGCAAACCTCAGAACTCTTAACTACCTGCTCTGTGTTAAATACCTGTACCTATACATACTTTACATCTGCAAAGAGATAAAATATAAAGCCCAAGGTAACAAAGGAAAGATTTCAGAAAGCAGCAAAAGATTCAAGCACACTTAAATTGTATTACCACTCTAATTCCTATGTTTGTTTGTTGTATGAAATTCAATTCAATTTGTCAATTTTTTTTATAACTCTAAAATGTGGATTTCATGTTCACTCAGTTGAAAAATAAAAGCAGAATGTCATGAAGTGAGGCTAGAGGATCAATAGTTACCCTATCTTTCGGTTGTATTGAAGGTTAAAATCCACGACCTACAATTGGTTTTCATGTAATCAAACAATAAACAACACTTCCACTGTATAACATAACCACAAATATGCAACTGTCTTCATGGGTTTCAATTTGGAAACATTTGTTTTTCTTTGGCAGGAAGCATTACGAATTTCTCATTTTCTCTAGAGCTGTTTGGCCTAAATTCAGGATTTTTTAGATGCACTGTCATCATGAAAGTGCTTTATTTATATTTTAATTTCCAGCCACTCCATGGAGAATGCTACTGAACATTTCATTGCTTTTCATTCATTCCATTTTCACTGGAAAAGTGCACACTGCCTGTTTTTCTTCTCTATGACTGGAAAAGAAAAAGGACACTATTTAGTGATTTATCTATTTTATTTACAGATTTGTTGAACAATTTTCATGTATTAGGTCAGTCAGCAATTTCTATTCCTGGTATTTGAGGGTTTCCCCTCATGTACACGTGACTTAGGTCTTATGCCACTGCATTCTCACTGAAATAATAAGAGCAGAAAGAATTCTAGTTTCAGCTCAGGAATTATTCATTAACATCCCATGACTACTTTGCTAAAACAACCTTGTTTCTCCTTTGTTTCTAATTTTTCACAACAGCACTTATTTGAAGTGATCAGAAATACCAGTGAATCACATTAACAAACTGCACGTGGGAGAAAAAATACTTTTGGTGACGTTTGCCCATTTTGACTACTGAAAAAATCAGTGGATTAAGTTACTCAAAACATTTTTAATCTAATAATTCTTTCACTTTTTCTGAAGAAAGGAAGCGAAAATGTTAAGTTTATGCTGAAATGGAACAACTTGGTCGTTTTCATTGGTTTTTTTCAAGATGAAGGCTGAAAAGGGTCACTCATTTCACACTGCTATCTCTTGAACGTCTCAAAAATAAAACAAATGTGGCTGCAGTCCAAGAAGCACAAGCAGTCATCCAAGAAACTGACAGTATCTTTCAGGAATGAAAAATGACTGTCAGCATGAGAGACAGTTCTTAGTTTGCCTGTCATTATTTACTTCTAAGGTCTGACTAGTTTGGGGAGATGTCAAGGGAGCAGCTGTCAGACTGAAGGCAACAGAATTGGGAAAACAACCTTAACTTATATTTGAATCATGATTGATCATAACCTGTACCAGGCCATCAGATAAGTATAATAAGGAGACAAAGCAAAAAAGAAGTAGCTGTGCTCTCTCAGTTAAAATATTAGCAATAATATAAACTAATAGTTTAGTTTATAGCTACTCAGAAATGTTCCACAGAACATAATGAACATCACTGAAAAATAATGATTTGCTGAATTCCAGGTCTCTTAAAGTATGTAACTGTCATGGTTATATTTGTAACTGGCTTGGTTTTTTCCACTTTTTGCCAAAGAAGACCTAAGCTCAAGAATTACTTGAAACATACTTATCAAAGTTTCATTCTTCCCTACAATTCTTCATCTCAAAGTATCTAATAAATAATCAGTAACCATAACATTCATTTTTAAAGCTGAGGGAAGTAAGGAACTAGTGTAAAAGATATCACAAACCCACTAATGAAATCCACTGGTGAGTTGAGAAAGTATTATGCTTTTCTAGTTCATAGTCCAAGAGTGCACTACTCCTTTAATTCAGATTTTTTGTGCCTGAGCTATCAGTTAACGATGCATCACTTCCTTCAGAGTGAAGCTAAATTCAGTTTATCAACTTAGTTGATTTCTCCCATCTAAAGCTGATCAGCGCGCCTTTTTTTTTTCCACTCAGGCCTCTGTTATCTGGGATTTTAAACTGATGGCTAATTCAGATAATGCACAGATCAAGAATTTTGTATTCCTAAAATAAATCTGGCATCTCAGAGATTTGAATACATGCAGGCTTTTTAAAAGGGAAAATCTCTGGAGCCATGATATGACTGCTGAATGCCGTTTTGGTTTTCAGCACAACAATCTTGAAGGGTTTATATCTGACAACTTTTTGCAACACTGAAGAAATGTAAGTAAAGTAGAATTATTCATTTGCAAACATCATGATTTCTTTTTTCATTGCATTAGCAAAACATGAACATTTCAAAGATGAAATTAAAATGTCTTCTGAAATTAACTGTCAATATCTCAAAGCTTTACATGAAAAGCTAAATTAAGAAATAAAAAAAAAAGAAATTATAAAAAATGTACATCCTGATTTACTTGTTCCAGTATCTTACCACCTACCACTATTCTAATTGCTACTTTTTGCTGCATCTCTCTGTATAAAGAGACATCCCTTTCTTTTTCTTGTTTCACAAGAATATATGCAGGCTATATTACCAGAATGTCAGACAATTTTTCTCATTTATAAATGCTTGATGTAGAGGTGGTGCAGCTTTATTGATACACTGCAAATATTACTGAGTATGTACAAAGATAATAGGCTGATTATTCACAAAATTTGCTAACTGCTGTCATATATAGTAAGTTGTGCTGGTTTGAGCTGGGGTAGAGTTAATTTTCTTCACCATGTCTAGTATGGGGCTGTTTTAGATTTCTACAATGTGAGTATAGTTTATTATTACCAGAATTACTGTGAGCTTTCAAGGTTTAATTGCAATAAGCCTGTAGTCACCAGTTTTTGGTTCTTTCAGGAATTTATTTTTAAATCACAAGGTATATGTAAGTATTGAACAGTTTATCCTATCAGTAGAAAAGCAGTATTATTGCTTTCACTTAGCTCCTCTAGCAGGTTTTGGTGTAATTTTGAAGGTTCTCTTACAATTGACCTGTAACAGATTAACACTTGCTTACAAGAAACAAACAAGGAAAAGAAATATTTAATGTTCAGCTAGTTTATCAATGATACAACAAACAAACAGCAACTCTCAATATTGTTCTAACCATTAAATATGTCATCTCTATCAGATTAGTCTTGGTAGCCTAATCAACATTAAAGTAATTAATTCATCTGGCAAATGCATCAGGATAAATCACTTAGAATGTATCAGAAATGAAACATGATCTCAGAAAATCTAGCTGAATGTTCGCAGGGATTAAATTTTATTGGAAAACATCCCGAATCTTAGGTATTTATGCTGATGTTATACTTCCTGTGTGTTTCAGGCTCCAGTTTAAAAGGTAATCATGCCTATCACCATAAGCTTTCAGAAAGACAAAGTAATAAAAAAGCAAAGTTACTTTAATTTTTTTTTCCTTAAAACCTCATAGTGCAAAGCATCACATTTACACAGTTCACCAGGAGGAGTGGGAAGAATCTTCTTCCCCCAAATCTGAAAGGAACTCAAGAATACAAAAAATGTTGAAACTGCACTTTTTAAAAATTATTTATTCATTGTGCTTACTTTTACAATGAAACAACTCTGATCTGCAAATGGTGTCTAGCTTTTATTTTTCTTGTGTTCAGACTACATTCCCTTATTCTCTGTCATCTTTCCTTGAGACATTACCCCTTACACACAAGGTAGCACAGAAGACAAAGTTCTCAAGAGGGACAAATTGAATTTTATGGATTTTTCCCTACAGTAGCAGACAAGCCTTACACCTGTCCTGTGCAAAATCAGGCTCCTGTTCTTAGCTTCTGTCTGGGAAACAAAAGTTTTCCTAAGGGTAGGGCTCTGGAGCTCAGCAAGTCTTACCAGGAAAGAAACTCTACTGTCAGCTCTTTCTTCTATTTTTCATTTCAAAAGTAGTATTATCCCTCTTGGTAAAAACAAAACACAAGGAAAAACTGCAAAGCATTTGTCATACACTGTTTCTTCAAAGCCAGATAGCATGTTCTACAAAGATTCTTTGTTACTATTTCCTTTCTTGATGTATTCTTCAAGCTTTAATTTGGAGTTTTATTTCTCTAAGTATCCATAAAATTTATTTCTGTTAGCCTATTTTTCAGTGAAGGTCCTCTTCACAGATCCAGATTCAAAATTCAAGAGATGGGGCAATCTAATCTATCAGGACATAAAATGATCCTACTATTCCTGTAGGATTTTATCCATGAACTTGCCAATTTGTCAATATATTGACAGATAGCAATTCTTTCGCTTAAATATATTTAATTGCTTCTACCATCCTGTTCATTAGGTTTCTTTGAACCTTTTTCTATGTATGAAAGAGTTCTCCGTGTTTGCAGCCTCTTACTTCAAATTTGACTTTCTACATATACTGCTTTTTTGTTTTGTTTTGTTGTTGTTGTTTTTTTTTTTTTAATCTAAGAAAGAATATCCATGTCTCAGTCCACTAAGTTACCTTGATGCAGTATTTAAGCAGTATGAAGACTTCCTTTAATAAAGAACTATTATACATATTACTGATGATGCATCTCTCTTCCCGTGCTGTATACAAGCAAAAGGTTCAGGCAGTTTTCTACCAGCGAAAGTCAAAACACTGGGGGGATGGTATCTCCAATACAAAATCAGGGGAGTCCATCTGCAATCCTTCCTTGCCTTAAAACACCACCTGACTCTAGCAGAATTGCCAAATGTAAGCTAAACTATCATTAGATTGGAAAAGATTAGATTTTTCCAATCACTTAGATTGGAAAAGCCCAACTACAACAAGCCCAACAAGCTACATTTATACTCCACAAATGCTGATTCTGACTATGGGGAAGCACACATGTAGTCTATCACATGTTCAAAAAGAACATGTGAATGTTTTTTCAGGTGTTTTTTGGGGGTTTATTCTATGTGACGAAGTCACTTTCTGTGGTTTTGCAGCAAAAGAGTACACAGAACAAAACACAGCAAAAGATAAATCCTATAATGTCATAATGGCAAGAAGCATAACATCTTCTTTGGATAATATGGAGAAACTGACAGTGTTTAACAAATAATTATCAGCTGTGAAGTACTACACAAAACAGGAATAATTGTCAGTAAAGATGTGGAGCTAACACTGCATAACACGTCCTATTTGTTCTGTCAATCAAACATTTTTCAGGAATGTGTTGGTTTGTTGATTGTTTTTTTTTTTCCAAAACAGAGTAAATGTATCACAGATCTAAACATCAATTACTCTGTTCAAACAGAGCAAAAGGTTACAAAGTCTTTGCATTAGTGAAAACACAACAAATACTATGAATGGACGTGAAGAAAAACAGATATCATTCTGGGTATGTTGTGTAATACATCTCTAGCATCACTATATAAACAGAATTGTATCTTTCTGAGTGGTCTACCACCACTAAGTGTCACTGGATAGACTTTTCCAGTCCATGTTTTATGTCTTATGTGTCTTCTGGCTATATGTATTAGAAAGAGAGACTTTTGCACTTTGCTGGCCATTCAGACAGTTGCTATTAAAATGAAATAGAATTGAAAAAGAAATGTTCAGAATACCATGAGAGAATTTCTATGAGAATTTCTATGAGACTGAAATTGAGTCAGTATGATACCAAAGCTATTCTGCATTGTTCTTTAAAGTGCTTTAGGACCTAGGAGACAATAACATCAGGAAAATAGCAGGCATAATGCAAGGATTACAAAAATATCACTCTGCCTCACCCTGAATGACATCTTTCTATATCTGTCCTCCTTTTTGCTGCTGATTCATAACATGCACTGAGGAGTAACAAATAAATATTTGCTCTGGCTTGAAAGAAAGAGCACAGAAAGTGCAGGAAGTCAGAGCCTGCTGCTCATATTTCTGATCCCTTTTCCATGTCTCTGGCTGAATGCTTCTGTGGAAGCTTGAAAAGTGGCTCCAAATGTTATTAATACAGTGAAAGGGAAACAAAAGGTGTTAAGTATGTGCAGCTTTTACACCACTATTTTTACCAATTGTTTTACTAAGATATTAGCATTAAAAGACATGTACAGTAACCAGAGCATGAAACATGGGCATTTATCCAAGTTAACAGCATTTGAAATAGCAAATCATCTAAGTACTTTCTAAAAGAGGTGCTGGGACTAGGAAGCTTCTGTAAAATCCCATCTTTGGTAAGTGATAGCTTTGTCTCATACGACTCTGAAATGGAACTATTCCCTCAGGAAAAATCGCAGCATTCTCAAATGGATTTCTTTGACATCCATTTTTCTGAGGTTACTTCAAATTTTTGACCTTTTTTTTTTTTCATATCAAACCACTCAAAACTCACAGAAACACAGCTGTCTTTATGAAACATTTTTAATATATAAAGTGGAACTCAAGTTGAGAAAAACAAGAGACAGGTGTAAGAATAGCTATCACCTAGGATTACACCTGTAATCAGATGCCTGCCTCCCATAATTCGGATCAGGACAGTAGAACAGACCACTCTATCTCTAGAACTGTTTTATAATAAGAGTTTTCATCTGTCAGTTAATGCAGCTCTCTCTACCCAAAATGGTGCTCCTACCAACTATCTCCTAAGATGTAAAAATGTACTCTGTCCTTGCATTATTATTGACTCACTCAAAGCTCACAGGCTGATTAAAAAGGGCCATCACAGACCTTACAGAAAGTGCTACTAGGTTTTCTACTCTGGGCTCAGCCAAGCAGCTTTCCAAGAATTATACCTTTAGAGCCTTGAGACAGCTTGTGGCAGCTGCCTCGTTCTGTTGTTGAGACCATTTTGGCTGTGTTCTGGAGAACAGCAGTGATCCATTCTCGGGTTCATGGTGTGCAATAGCAGAGACATTTAAAGCTACACTGCTGCTCTGATTCGTCTCAGGTGTGTTAAGGGTGACAATGGTTGTTATTCTTCACATTGCCTGATAGCAGTCACAGATTAGTCTAGTCACAAGTGCCCCTGTGACTTAAGGTCCATAGCACACAAAGTAGACAACCATGCAGAGTTTGATGTAATCTAAGCTTGTGTAGGTGCCAGCAACAGAGCTGGGGTGACTGTTTAATGAAATGCCTGCTTATTAAAACAATTTATAGCACTTAATTCTTTTGTGCTGATCACCTTGTGAAATTTCAGATATTTCCTATTTTAATGCACCTTTTCCTTTCTCTGTGTATTTATACTACATATTTATGGAGATAAATGCAAGATAAGCTAGAGAAATATGTGCTTTATTTATCAATCATACTCATTATTTGTACTCACATGCATTAGACAATTGTTGGTGATTTACCATGTATTTTTAGATACATCACATAAAGAAAACTTCTTCACCAGAATTTATTTTACCGCTTCAAATGACATTAAGTAGCTGATATTTGTCATAACATGCATTTTCACGAACTCTTAGTTTCCTCTCCTACTATCTTCATTATAGTGGGAGTCAATGTGAGGAAAGCATATGGCTTTTTCATGTAGAAGCATGTGGTCACACCCATGCCATAATTAACAGTATTGATTTCTCAAATCACAAGGCATGTTGCCTTAAAAAAAATATAGTATGTACATACGCAGATCACCAGAACTGAGAATGAATGAATACAGATATATTTGATGGCAGACAATATCTATCCTACAAATGAACAAAACAAAATTAAGTGGTGAACAGGAGTGAGTGACTCTGTGTGTGGTGGATAAGATATCAGTAAATTACTATTCCAGGATTCTGAATAGATTTGGTAGTGAATTTAGTGAAGAAATTAGCTTAGTTTTATTTAAGAGAAACAGCATTATCCAAGCTTAATTACTCTTTCCCAATTTTTGAAGCATTTTTTTTTTAGAACTGACAGTTTTCTAACAAAACTGGCAATGAGTACCCAGAACTGAAGTAATACATCTTCTCTATGACAGGGATATTTAGATTATTTAGACAGACATACAGATAAATCACAGCCTGACATCTTACCTTTGAAGGAAGCAGTTCTGCTAGAAAAACAACTGTACACAGCAAGTGTCTAACTAAACTATCATATATTTACCCTAACTTTTATGGAAAAAAATTAGGACTATATCCTATGGTTACAACATAAATGCATACAGTGGAGTTGGAATTTATTCTCAGGCATAATGCAGTTTCCTAGACAAGAAAACCATGGCTGAAAGTATTGGTATCCATTTTTCACACCACAGATACAAATTTACTGTTTCAATTCCGCCCCTTTTCTCAACTAACAAAAAATGCAGGATATACTTTATAAGAATCACATAAGTATCAGGTTTTCTCTTAATAAAGTAGTTTGAAACATTTATCAAACAGAAGAATTGTAACAGAATGAAACTTCAACAAAAACAAGGACTGGCAGGATGCCAGTAAAATAGCAGCAAGAAAGAAGCACCCAACAGCTGTTTTGATATCAATACCTCAAAACTGGGGAATTTCCAACGCTACTTTTTAGTACTGGGGAGAAGTGCAACTCTCTTATGCCTCCTTAGTGTACAAAGTTCAAAGGACTGTAATACTTCTATCAAAATTTTCCTTCAAAACATGATCATTTCATCAAGGATCTGGTCTTGGCAAGCACCTCACTTCCAAGAGAAACTGCAACCTTTCAGCAAACACACTGTGCACAGACAGCTGCTACCTGTGTTAGGGCCAAGCAGCCAGCTGTGTAACAGCAGCCCTGCACCTCTGCCTCAGGCAGGGCAAGTAACAGCTCTGAAAACAAGGGAAAACTCTTGAGCAAAGCACTCTGAGAATGCACCAAGGAAACTTTTCTCTGTTTAGCAGAAAAAACCATCTGTAACAAGTATATACAAACCCAAAGTCTTTTCCTGGTTTTTCAGTCACCAGTGAGAGCTTTCAATTCTCTGACCTAAAATATCACAAGACCATATAACAAAAAAGGTTATGAGCTAAATAGTCCTTCAAACCTTTCTATAAATCCACGACACTCTGATTTGGGCAAATTCAAATGTAGAGTTGTTATTCTGGCATTTTAAAGGGCAGTCATGGAGAATAACAGTGGATCACATGGTTTTTATTTTTCATCTTCAGAAAATGGTTATATGTAAATATATTAAAGCTCTAAAGACACTAGGAAAAAAAAAAGGTATTTTTCAACATTTAGGATATAACTTAAAAAGCTTCAACTCACTGATCAGTATCAACCATGCCAAATCTACCAGAAACATTTTAAATGCCAAGACCAAAAAACTGTGATACACAGGATGTAATCTTGTGTTCCAAAGGGACCTTCAAATTGGTGACAAAAAATATTTGTAGCAATTTCACTGTCAGACAGATCAGCAGTCTGAGAACTAAAAGCCTACAAATGAGTCAGTAGACCTTTCATTTTTGGGAATAGGTTTGTATTTAACGTGATGGTATACATGGTATACATAATATACAGTGTCCATACATAATATACAGTGTACTAGGTTGATGAGGATTACAGTATCTAAGTATTTTTAATTAATAGAAATAAAGTTAACATAATTTAAACATATCACTGTGCTTAATAACCTTAATATGGAGGTTTATGACAACTAGATTGAACTGAATGTGGTCTTGATGTAGTCTAATCAAAGACTTCTTTTTATTCTCTCACTTTCTGCCCTGGGCACGTGGAAG
This sequence comes from Ptilonorhynchus violaceus, assembly GCA_013397565.1. NCBI lineage: Eukaryota > Metazoa > Chordata > Aves > Passeriformes > Ptilonorhynchidae > Ptilonorhynchus > Ptilonorhynchus violaceus. The sequence goes on along the minus strand of VZRJ01003181.1, from coordinate 491,349 downwards.
GGGTTCAGATACATAATAATACTAGCTATACTTTCTTGGGAACATTAATGATTGAAATTTATTTGTATATCAACATTCTGAGAGAGACTGGTAAAAAGTGATTACTGGCCCAAAACAATTCAGGTGTGTGTGGAAGAGGGGGTAGATCATACTCAGAGAAAGTGGAACAGTGCTGTGCCCCACACCCCATCCCCTTTGGAGCCTCTAGTGCAGCAGTCACTGGCACACTGAAAGCAATGTCCCACCCCTGCCCCTGGAGCCTCAGTCAAGCCCCAGGGTGGCTATCAGAGCAGAAGCCCCACCTGGGGAAAGGTGGCCACAGGAGGCCAGCGCAGATAAAAACTATTGCACAAAGACACACGTGATCATGTCCCTTATTTTATCAAGCTCTAGGGCCCATTTATCCAGAGGACCCTTTACAGGTTGAGTGGAGGTTTGCTATCCATGGCCTGTCAATTCATGTGTGGCAGCATGGACCAGAGGGTCCCACTCATCCAATCCAATTTCACTCACGCAGCTTTAAGGATGTGAAAAACAAAACCCTGTACGGGAAAAGGGTTTGCTTGTGGCGAAATTGGCCCTACAAGAAGCAGCAAGATTGTAAGACAGCAAATGATAGTACTGAGAGGCCCCTTAGAGGTCCTTACGACAACGATTTTGGGCACACTGCCCCCTGTCAGGGTGGCACAAATGGAGATTCTCAGGAAGTGGTATGTGCAGATTTAGCATTTTTGCCACATTCACAGAGCAGAGTTGTTCCCCTCCCTGCCTCCAAAAGGTGTTTCTAAAAAGGGATACCTGGTAGCTAAGAATTGCTAGACCGAAAGCAGCAGAAGAAATTTAAAAAATGTTATTAAATTAGCAGTAATTTTTCAGCATCTTTGACAATCAGTGTTTTGTTCTTCAACCAAAAAGATAATCACAGTAGCCAATCAAAAGCCTTCACATATCAGTGTCTTTCTGTGTATCACAAAAAATGTCAGCTAAAATGAAGCCTTATAAAGATGAGACAGTTGAGACTCTAATAGCAACTTCACCTAAATGGGAGTTCTGCTATGCAGAATACATACAGAAGTGTTTGCTTGAGTGCACACACTAAAAATTACTCAACTTCAGACAGTAATTGAAACTGATGAAACATCAAAGATTTATAACTCTTGAAACACCACCACTTTTGCCCCAAAGGAAAAAGTTAACCTTAGGGTTTAAACACTCCATATTAATAATCAGTCCTTATAACTTAAGGTCTTTATTAGGTCTTCAAATTTAGTGTTCTTACTGTACCTCCTACAGTTCCCTCACAAATTTGCTTAAACAGGAAGAACGATTTAATTCCTAACAATACACTTGGACCAAAAATAAAAGAACAACACTGTGCACATTTACAAGTATGCGTCAATACATTAGCAGCAAGGAAACATATTATTATTGCAAAATGCATGCCTGAAATTACAAGGCTTCAAAAGCATTTTTATTTCAAATCAGTTTTTAAAGAGTATGATTTGTCTAACGTGTTATTAGGACCTCTTCAGATGAAAGGAGAAAAATGGATTAATAACAAAGGACATACTGATTGAAATCTAATTTCTATTATCACAGCTAAATGATGTTTCTGCACGCAAGCTGAAGCTGTGTATTTTGTGATACACAGTCCCCTAACACAATGTCACTCATTTCTCTGCTCTTACTTAGAGACATTTTCTTTTGAATTGAAAATAACAGTGCCTCAAGTAACTACACAGTATAAAATGCTTCCAGTTAGAAGACAATTCTCTAATGAGAGAAAAGAATTAAATCAATCATTCCCAAACAGTGTTTTCAGCTGAAGAATAACATCCACAAAAAAACCTTTTAAAATAATATATATCTGGATTATTATCAGCACTACTCAGATGATTAATTTTTCACCCCCAAATCACACAGCAATAAAACTCCTAACAGAATTTCTATTCCATGAAATTATGATATTTTGTAAAAGCACAAAAGAAACTGAATCAGGAAGAACTCTAGAAAATGAAAGACACTGAAGACACTATAGAAACAAAAGAAACATATCAGGAGCTGCCCCAGGTTCAGGGATCCTCAATGTGCTGTCAAGTACTGAAAACTCCATACACTGATCTAGAGGGTGGGAGTAAATTTAACCCCAGAAGTGAGGCCCCCTGAGCCAGACAAGCCTTTTCAAAGCACTGAGATGTCCAGCTCCAACCCCAGCCCCATCTTCCAGGTGTTCAGGGTTCCCAGAAGCTACTACTAGCACCAAAACACCGGGGTTAGGAGCGCGGCCCGATTTCTACCCTCCAGGCTTTGTGGCAGACAACTTCCATGATAAAACTGTGTTTACTTGCTTCTATTAGAAAAGCACTCTTATTCCTAAAAGTTATCAGGGCCCAGTTGTGATGAAAGACTGAGGACATACATTTTAGTTTCCACCAATTTGCATTTTATGATACGAAATAAATTCTTGAAAAATGTAGATCAGTTCTTACCCGTACCAACACCTCCTGCTGCTGCCAGAATACGTTGGCTTGCTGAATGTGCTGAAAATCAAACACCTGCAGCACATGTGTTTAGTTATCTTGTTAGGTACTACACTGAGGGATGTGCAAATAAAATAGTACTGTGTGCAGCACATCTTTTGCTAACATTTTACAACAACAAGGACTAGGAGTCTCTTCCAAAAAACAGGGGGAAGAACTGGGCATCGTAAAATTATAAGGGCTGTAATAGCAGAAAACATAAATGATAGGATGTCACATATGGAAAGCTGAGGGTTCCTGATCAGCTGGAGCCAGCAGCTACACAGTCGTATTAGCCCAACTGCAATCTAACTTTTAGTCTGGACAATAAAATAGTACTAAGACATTTAATTTCTTATTTCAAATTGATTGCATATATCAAAAAAATCTAATGAGCACATCAAGTAAAAGAATCTTTCATCTTCACAATGCAATGATGAAAAATCTATTTTCTTTCCCTAACAATGGAAAGCTTGGTCTTAAATCCACTGATCATGACACTGAATGTATTTATGAACCACAAAAAAGGGTTGCCTGGTGATTTTATTTTTCCACCCGTCTAATCCTGCATGAAGCTACAAACATCTGTCAACTTCCCAGCTAAAACAAGAATTTTAACACCACATCTCCAACTTTTTTGATGAGAGGACCCATTTTGCAGCTTCTTGTTGTCAGTCTTTCAGCAGAGATCACAGATACGCTGCAGTTTGCATCGTATAGCTTTTATATCCTTGTTTGAGAACCCCTGCTGTACTCTACAGTTGAGCAGATATATTCAAACTACTCTGTCCTTCAATTGATAACTTATTTGCGAAAATACTATATTTTATTAAGCAATTTATTTTTTAGAGTCGTTGGAAAGTTCACCTGAACAAAGACAAGTTGACTGGCTGTGTGTCAAATCTCACATTTAAGTTCTGACTAGTCACTATAGATGACACATCACCTCAGTCTGTGACATCATTTCTACCCATGGACTGGAGCTTTTCTGAAAACAGTGACAGAAATTGTACTGGAAACACTGAAAACCACGATGTCCAAAATTCTCTTTCTGTGAGAGTGCATGACTATTTGGACGACAGATATTCAATCCCCAAACACTGGAGCCCATAACTTGTCCCCACAAATGTCTGTACACACAAAAGACTGAAACAACATCATGAACAAAGCTGAATCAGTTAGCCTTTCAAAAGTCAAATGAATAACAAAGATCTAACATCAGTCTCAAGAACTGTGCATTTATCAGGCAAGAAATGCTTATGGCAATGAAATCAAACATCAACAGAAGAAAAGTCAAGACTCGTCCCACCAGCAATACCAGAAACCATACTGCTACTGAGCAGTGACAATGCTCCACACAAATTGCTGTGGGAAAGAACAAACAGCCTTTTTTGCCTTCCCTTCTGTACTAGTGCATTAAGTAGGAGAAGGTCATTAATATTACTTAGTGTCTCCTTCAAACTGAAAATTTTAATCGGAGTTTACACTTCTGTCAGCCACTGTGTAGTTGTGTTTTTGCAGTTCCCACCGGAAAAGGTCACAATACTGCTGTTTTTTGGGGAAGCTAACTAATAAAGATGTTTATCTAGTGCCAGGTCATCTTGTTGACCAGACAGGCCATGTGAAATTTTTTTAGAGCTTTGCTTATCAATTGGCATTGATTTTGACTTGTGTTGCTATGATCTTTCCTGTGTGAAGCTTATGATTAGTAGAGCCTGATGAATATTAACGTGCAAAGTAAAACAAGGGGATAAAAATATCTTCTGAAAGGTATTACCTCAGGCAATCTGTCACCATACCTTATCTGCTGCTGCGATAAAAAGTAAATTGAGAAATATCTCTAAAGAATGGTTTCTTCTTTAAAATCAAATCATAATCACTACCTAAATTGAACACGTAATCAGAGTTACAGTAAACTTATTACACTTACATGTTGTTCAGAACATCCTGGAGAACATCAGTCCATTTTCTTTCTGAATCAATAAATAATCATGATTTCTTGCAATAAAGAAATTCATTTCTGGAAAGACAGAAAAAGCAAACAAACAAACCAAAACTGAGGTTAAATTATTTACAGATTATTTTAGTATTCACATTGTGGTAATACAAGAAGACTCATTACCACAGCTGGGAAATTTACAGGAACGTGCTACAATGTCATTAAAAACCCCACATAATTAAATCTTTATTTGTAAGTGTAAACATGCTATTAACATTTTATAATACTCAAGAATATATTTCATGCATAGGTAAAAAGTTACTTGAGCTGCAGGGAGTTTAATACTTCTGTTTTATTTTGTTCCACCAGGAACAAAGGTTTTATTTTCAGGAAGCAAACATTCTCAATTTCAACCAAAACCACCTTTCACAAACAGTCTAACAAAAAAAGGAATCTTGTCCAAAAAATCCCCAACACTGTTCTTATGTAAAAAAAAATTGGATTTTCCTTGAATATTAATGGGTAAAGGATTTGAAGAAAATCCTGCATATTATATCCCAGAGTACCTCCCTTTATCCCTTTTCAATATGTATTAATGAGAACACATGAAGAAAAGAAACAGGTAGGCTGAATAATAGACTCTTACTGTGAAATCAATTTAAGAGTGGAATAGGCTGGCAAGAAAATGAAGACCACTTTATACATATATACATGTATATATACTCTATATGCAGTTCATTTCTACTGCTCTGACAGAAGCTTAAGGGACCATAACATTCCCTCTAGTAGGAAATTAAACTGATTTTTAAAAAGTTGCCTCATGCACCTGTAAACAAATTCTAGTTAGCAAGTTCTGTTTCTCACTTATCCTAAAATAACAAAACATGGTAAGGTTTCCATCAGTGTTGTGGCATGTTCCTTGCTGTCAACAGGAAATTTCAAACATTTTTGATTAGTGACTGTATTCCTGCAGATTCCTGAATATTTTTTTAACTAAATAACTAAATTATTATTTTCCTTTCTTACTCTTTGTGACCCATGTGAACCAGTCCTCAGCCATCCTAGAGATGAGGACACTAAACACTGGGAAAAAATTACTTAGAAGCTTTTAGTAATTTTTAATCTTTCGAGACTGAGAGAAAATATTACTGAGGGTGAGCTGCAGTGAGAGAATATGTTAGGTTATGTCTAATAAGTCCAGTCACTACCTAAAGCTTCATCAAATTCCTACAAAGAAACAAGTGATGGCATGCAGGTGCTCATGGAATGAGTGCTGGTAGCATGATACAGTTTTGTCAGCCCTTCACGGCACAGTGATTCTGACACACTGTGTTTATCTAACCATAAAGAAATACAGACTGGCTATAAGCACATATGGTGAAGTTTAGCTTGGCTTACAACACTGGAAATACAGATACAGAAACACAACAGTACAACTTAAAGTATTAGAAACATCTCACAGTAGTTAAAACTTCTTAGCATATGAGGGGGAAAAAAAAGAAATACTGTTTAAGATTTCCATCTAGGGTATTTCTCTGGGGCCTCCAACACAAACAAGACCCGGATCTGCTGAAGCAAGGCCACCAAAATGATCAGAGGGTTGAAGCACCTCTCCTGTGAGGACAGGCTGAGAGAGTTGGGGCTGTTCAGCCTGGAGAAGAGAAGGCTCCAGGGGCACCTTATAGCACCTCCCAGTACCTAAACAGGGCCTACAAGAAAGCTGAAGAGAGACATTTTACAGGGAATTATAGGACAAGGGGAAATGGCTTTAAACCAAAAGAGGAGAGATTTAGATTAGACATTAAGAAGCAATTCTTAACTGTGAGGGTGGTGAGGCACTGGAGCAGGTTGTTCAGAGGAGTTTTAGATGCCTCATCCCTGAAAGTGTTACAGGCCAGATTGGACAGGGCTTTGAGCAACTTGATTTAGTGGAAGGTGTTTCTGCCCATGGCACAGGGGTTCAACCAGACAACCTTTAAAAGGTCCCTTCCTACTCAACCTAGTCCATGATTCTGTTGTTCTCAATAACCGCTTGCCTGGTTTGATGACTTCCAGTTGTTCAAAAGTCATGTAGGCACTCACAGAGAATAGACAAATGCATGAAACACAGTAAAATTATCTTTACATTTCTGAGTTAGGTACCTGTAGCCTTTCCCTCCCCCAAACTATGTCTCTTATATAAAAAAAATTCCAAAGATTCATTCATATGCAGCTCACCTGCTCTGAGTCTCATGGACCTGTCTCTGAAGGATCAGCTAAAAGATAACTTATTCCTGCCTAAGAATGCAGCAGTTCAATGCAGCCTCTCTGCCTAGGATAATATAGTGAAGCTTTATTTCACACCCATGTAAGTGGCCATATAGTACTAGGACTGCTACCTAAGAGTTTAGATGCAGTGACTACTTAGAAATATCTAGCTGCTGCTATCATGTGCATATTGTGAATATACAGTATATGGAAACAAAGATCACTACAATAAAAATATTACAAATTTGAGTAAGATAAAATGAAATTAAACCATAGGAAAGTAAAATTTTGGGTTAAAAAAATCCATTTATTGACATTGAAGAAGTCATCAGTATGGCACATCACACAAAAGACTTCAGGGAAGAAGAAGAAGGTTTTATGAAAAAGTAGAAATATCAAGTCCTTCAAAATATTTTGTCTTACAGCTCAATCTCAAATAGAGACCAAAACTGTCACTACTAAACAGAAAGAGGTGAAACAAATTATCTTCTCATGTAAAAACATTTTATATTTTAATAAGCACTACTGAAAGTTTAGCACTATGAGTTTAAGGGAAAAAAAGTAGTAGAGAAGAAATAAATTAAGGCGAGAATCTAAAGATGAAAACATATTTAATCAGCATGACGCTATATTGATGTAATTATAAAATTTTGGGGCTGGTATTGTACTATTGTATTTTACACAAACATTAGTCAAGGCTGTTATAATTAGTGTTATCAACACCACAGAGGGTCTTGGGCTTGAAATATTGCAGCTAAGAGAATGGTAATGATTAAGCATGGCAAGTTTAGGGACAGCAAAATGTGTAAAATTTTTTTCAACACACACACCCCCAGAGTAATGTCACTTACTTTTATTTAATAATATCCTACAAATACAGGATTTCAGGAGAATTCAACTAATGATCTAGCACACACACTAATTTACTGAAATAGAATTAAGGATCTTCAGACAGCCTTCTGCCTGCTTGCCCTGAAGTTACCTCTAGAAACTATTAGCAAAAAACATTCATGGCATTATTTTTCCACTGTACTGTTATTCTTAATTTCATATTCCCAGCATTTTAAAGCAAGAAATACAAAATACAACTCCTTGTCTCACCTGCAGTGAGAGTGAAAACCACTGATCTCAGTCTTCAGTGTAAAAACCAACAAACAAAACGTTGGGAATTTCACTGGCATTTTTTCCTACTATCAGAACTTTTGTTTCTATCAAAACTTCTCCAGTACCCAGATGTAAACAAAATGCCCTATTCACAGTTAAGAGGAGGGGAAATATTACTGTGTCATACATACATTTCTATTGCATTTGTTCATTTTTTATTTTTACTTGGGACTTCAGCAGCAGGATAGTGTATCAAATATACTTACTTTATAGTCTGCTATAAGCCCTAGCTAGATGCAAGGGCTTTCAAGTTGTCTGCACTGCAAGTTCTCCAACATGAACAGTTTCTAGTTACTTAACTACTTCTAGGATATCAGGATACAATAAATAAACAACTTATGTACATCTGTCTTAACTCAGTTTTGACAATTTTTGCCTGTATTTTAATTTGTTATTGTTAAAAATAGGCTTGTAATTAACTCTTTTTTGTGAAGATTCAGTGAATAATTCATCATCTTTTCAGGCATTAGTTATATGATCACTTATCCCAATAATATCATACAATATATTTAATATTTTCTCAAATCCAATGTTTTTTCTGAAACCTTCCCCTTACAAAGTCTTATAACCCTTTCAGTAATTATAAATCAGATTTTGACCCAACCTTTCCAGATTCATACTTAAACAAACATTTATTCTCCACATTACTACACCTCTTTATGTTGCTTTTCCATCACACTCTCTATATGTTGCTTTTCTACCACACCTTTTTTGTTGTTGGTTTGGTTTTGGTTTTTGGGGGGTTTTGTTTGCCACAAAGGCAACCCATAGCACTATCATGCAAAGTAAGTTAAGTTTTCTGGATGACAGAAAGTACAACAGAGTTGATGCAAGTCCAGCCAATTAGCCCGCAACAAAATGTGTTCAGTGCCAGTCAGTCCCTTTAAATTAACTTAGAGTAGCATAAGGTAATAGTGTAGAGGGGACTAAAACAATGCTTATAATGAGCAAAATAGGGAGAAAATGTAACAACAGAGCTTTTTTTTTTTTTTTGCTGAAAAGAAAAAAAAAGACTGGATTGTGCCTAATTTCAGTAGTGTTGGGTAAACAGAAGGGCCAATTAAGGACTTTGCTTCAGGTTCAATTTTCGTCTTGAAAATGGGTTAGCATACCTGAAGCTTATATAACATTGCTCTTACATTTTAAATTATTTCTTTCCCTTAAAAACATTAGAATGCAAATACAGCGGTGTCATGGACAACTACTCAATCAAAATCCCTCTGAGAATTCAGAACACAGCTGTCTAAGAGCCAACACAAGTGCAGTACAAAACAATTCCAGTAAGCACTGGTATTATGAAAACACAAATTTCAGACATTATACAGCTATGCAGAATTAACTGTAAGAGCTCAGGTTTTGGCCAATATTTCTACTGCTCAAAAGCTAAGCAGCAGATAGCATAATTCCTACAGGAAAGTATGGGTTTAGTTTTATGCTTTATCCATAAGAAAAGGTAGTAACTTCAAACTCTCTTTCTAAGGCACTGGTTCAATATACAACCATTAAGGTACACTAGTGCCTACAACCCACAAGCTTCTCTCCTTAAGAAGAGAGAAGCTTGTTTTACAACTGCAGCATAAGGAACACTGAAGGCTGCTCATAGGAAGTGAATTGAGTACTTTGAGCTTCCAGGTGCGTTACAGAGCTTGTCACAAATTACTCAGGTTACTGCAAGAAGTTCTGTGGCTGCAAGAACCCTTCCAGCATCGGGTGATGTTGCTTTGGGGGTTAACATCATCTCTCAACTAAATTACAAAGGCTTTGGAACTTTTCTTTTGCAGCACCACTAGAGAGGCTAACTCTTTCCTAGTGCAATCTCCCGCCCTCCTTTCTTACCAAAATAAATGGATTGAACAATGCCAAGTACTGCCCAAACAAGACATTACTGTAATCAACCTATTTTCACAATTTATTAACATCATGAAAAAATGCAGAATCTTTTCAGAACCCAGAAAAGGGCTGTTGACTCCCAGTAACAGCTATTTCAAGCTGGCACCCTGGCTGTTGAAGGAATATGTTGTAGGGATTAGCTAATGTTTCTTCTGTTTTAGCCAAATGCTTTACAACTCTATTTTGATAATTATTCCTCTATTTCCCATATAGCGCAGGGTCAAATCCCAGGAGGAAAAAAGAAGACACAGAAAGCAAATTCTACTTAATTTCTGGCAGACCATGTGTTACTGGGGGAAAAAAAGAATCACAAAGAATCAGGTGGTGTATTTGTGAATCCTCGTCACTCACAGAACACAGCTATTTTAAATCAATGGATTTTAAGGTGTCTTGGCAAGGAACACAAAATTTACAGGTTAATTCATGCAAGATTAATTTCATTTACCATATCTCCCTCATGAACTTCGCCATGTTACTTCATATTCAAATTTAGTGAAGGGGAAGTAAAAGTTTCTCTAGATTACTGATGGAAAATAAGTACACAGTTCAGAAAGAATAAGGTCAGAGCATAAGTTTAAACAGGCTTTTCATGATTGTGGGCCTGAAGTTGTATGTTAAAGAAAGTAAAGCCAGTCTGGTTGCTGTGTTTTTACACTTTCAAAAGCAAGTAGAAAGGGGAGATGCACTGCATCAGTTAAAACAGAATTGAGAAAACAATACATTTTACATTTCAATTCTGAGGCTGTCTCATAATTAAAATGCAAGATGTTACTTAACTCTCTTTGTTGTGTTTATAAACATGTAATCCAGTTGTTGGCAATTTCTTAGTATTTTGTGAATGCAGCAAAGTGCTTCTTTTACAACAGGTCTTCAAACACGGATTACCTCCATAGCATCAAAATACTTGCATGAAGCTACAAACAGCATAAAAAAACAATAGGCAACTTAAAAACAGTCCAGACAACAGTGTAGGAAACCAATGTCATCCATGTAAATTTGATGGAGTATTTAAAAAAACAGAAACAGAACTGCAGGAACTGCTATAAATTAACAACGAACTGTCAGTTATAATAAAAGCAGAAGTCATATGTGAGGCAGCAGGCCAGGCCATACATTGGATTGCTCTTCAGACCTCATGGTGTGGTGTTTCCCATGTGACTGTTGTTAAACACATAGATAAAAAAAATACAGAATATTTTCAAAAATTCCTGCCAGTTGCTGAGACAGATGCTTCTCATAATAGTATCTATATCAAAAACAATTACCAAATAGTAATTATGTTCTATTATACGTTTGCAACCATTTGACTTATTTATACTTGTGCCCCTGCCTGTACATATGACGATTGCATTCGTAACAGAATTTACACATTTGTTAAAGTTAAAATTTATTAACTATAATTGAAATTTTGCTTATAATCACTGCTTTTAAACAGAATTAAAATCTTAATGTCTGTTCAGAATAGAAATGGTCTTATAAATAGGTATGAGAGCTTTCTGTATCAGTTATGTTAAAAAAGCCAGAGGAAAGGCACATTGTTATACTGAAATATGAATCCTGGGTGACTTCCCAAAGTGGAAAGGGGTTACATTTGAGAATAAATGCTTTCTCAAAATTGTCGTATTTATTTTCAGATGTTGATTTGTCTTAATTTAAATATCCCCCTAATCTTTTTATTTAAATTAGTATTGGCCAAATTAAACCTCATTTTTGAGGGTGCTTTAGATCAGTATTATCAGGAAAGAAACTAGTCACTATGAATAAATCTAAAAGCAAATATTAGAATATATACCGAAGTAAATTGAAAATCACATGGAAAACATAAAGAATCTAAGTGACAACAACCCACCTCCTATAATGCACAGTTCAAAATTTTAATTTCATTGATTAGTTGTATAATATCTCAATAGAGAAGCAAAACTAGGCGGATAATTCAAATTAATCAAAACTTAATGAGTGTTAGCTATTACCTTGAAAGTATTTGTGAATTATCTATAGACAAACTGTTATGAACATGAAATAAACAAATGAGTATTTATAATATTATTATTTCGAAATTATCAACTTGTTAATGAAAAATTTCACATTTTTTTTTACCTACATATTAAAAAAGAGCTAATTATTCATCTGTAGTTTCAGAAAACCACACTATATTATCAGCATATTCATTACAAAGTTCTGCATGAAATCTTGTGGCAGTATGTAAGCAGAATCTTGGCTAATCTAGACCAACAGTCAAGCAAAATAACATTTATCATTATATTTTTGTCATCTTCTTTTAGGAAGGAACAGAAATCTGTTTATTTCTCACTGAAGTCTCAACAGCTGGAGAGCAACCCCCAGTGGAAGTCTCTGCAAAAGAGTATGTAAGGAAGGTTTGAAAGATGATCAGAAGAAAGGAAACTCGGTGTAAGCCAGAGACCATTCCAAGTGCTAAAAGAAGTAGGAGACAAGGTATAGAGCTGAAAGTGAAAGAAATAAAGGAAGGAAATTACGTGTAGAATTGAATGAATATTGTGTTTTAAACCCAGTAAGCAGCTAAGCACACAAAACTGCTTGTTTACTTTTCACCCTGCTGCGTGAGAGAGAACTGCAATGCTAAAACTGTGAGAACTCATGTGTTTAAAGAGTTTATTAAGACAAAAAAAGGGAGATCCCTTTTCCACCCCCTAAAAAAATGAAAAAAAAAATAAGACCAAGAAAAACAAATTATTAAAAAAATCCAACCAAACTCATTGCTCACCACCAGCTGACCAATGTTCAGCCAGTCCCCAAACAACAGCAGTCCCTGAAAACTTCCTGCTCCTCACAGTTCTAATTTCTGAGCATGACACCATATGGTGTGGAACATCCCTTTGGATGGTTGGGGTCAGCTGTCCCGGCTGTGTCCCCTCCAAACTCCTTGTGCAACCCCAGCCTACTCACTGGTGAGGCAGTGTGGGATGAAGAACAGGTCTTGATTTTGTGTAAGCACTGCTCAGCAATAACAAAAACATCTCTGTGTTATCAACACTGTTTTCAGCACAAATCCACACAGGCTATCCTGAAAAAAATTAATGCTATTCCATCCAAAAGGGGTACAAAACTTGAGAGGGTGAGACCTAAAAGACCTCAGCACTGAAATAAAAAGGAAGGTAAGAATTGCAAAGGACTCTGAAGATGAACTTCAGGTTGTATAAGCCTAGAGATCAGATGGGATTTGAGACAGATGTGTGAGGTGAATTTAGCAGAACAATAAGGAAAGCGATTCCAGTATATAACCCTGAGAGATCTACTGGTTATAAAGGGAATTAACTAGCAATACACTAGGAGAATATCAATTAGTATTATTATTTTTATAGAATGCAGCTGATCTGTGGAGAAGACACCTTGTTGTTTGTTCTGATTTCTGTCTATAATTCTTTCACATCAAAAATCTTTTTGCAAATCTTTCAGATTCACTCAGGAGTCCTCCCACCCTTCTCTCCTGTCCTGCTACTAAGGCATAATGGCCATTCTGTTTTATATTATCTTTTCTGAGTCATGTTCTCATGCTGAATGACACAGACCATTCCTCTAGTCACTTAACAAGGTGCTAAAGTAGCTTTAGGAAAATACCTATGTAAAATTATAGAGAACTTTATATAAAACTACATTTTCTCAGCTGTTCTAGTGCAAGGAAAATAACTTATGTAGCTGCAGAGAAGGCCATTCATAGAATCCCTTAGGTTGGAAAAGACTGTTGATACCGATTCCAAACTTTAGAAAATAAGAATAAATAAGAAGAAATTAACAGCAAATAGAATATAACAGCATGAGAATACATTACAAATGTGTAAAATATATTTTCTCTATACCTAGAAAAATAAAGGACCAAATGATAAGACTGCAGAAAAACAGCTCCACAACTTCAGTGAATAGCAAATCTATGAACAACTTGTGTACCTACTATAGGGAAGCTTCTGAAAGGTGGTCCTGACTGGTTTTATTGGCATTTTAAAATTACTGGATGGAGAGAAAGAAAGGTTCTAATATAGCAGGATTTTAGAAAATCTTTATCCTAAAAACTTAATCTCAAAATGAACCACAATTAGTTCAGCTACCATAAAAAAATAATAATGAAAATGTGGTTTTCAGTAAAAACTTGCTGTAGATTAATATAATAGAAACTAGAAATAACCTCTTTCCTACAGATTTTACTGTTAGGGAACAATCCAATGTCACACCAAACAAGCAAAAAGAATTTCACATGTTTTTCCACCTAGTCTTCATTTACAGGATAAAATAGCACAGACTTCTCTCTCAGTTTCTTTCCCAACAGTAGAAAGAATAAAATAGCCACAGATTAGGAACTTATGTTATCAAATTCAGTAACATTTAAGAGAAGAATCTAATGAAGGCTAATAATAATAACTATCATTCTTTGTACATGCCAGTTTGTATATTCTTAGTTTCTTTCATAACAATAGAAAGAATAAAATGGCCACAAGTTAACAAAGATATTTCAGTAAGAACCTAGGCTAATAGTTACAATTTTCCTTATTTTTATGTTCCATTCCTTTGATTTTTTGAGTAGAAAAAACAGTTTTCAAAGAAAACATCTAGAATAAAAAATTGTTAACATTAACAATAGATTTTCTGTTCAACATCAGGAAGACAAATATTCAACATCCTAATGAATTTAAATATTTTATTTGGAATCTGGAAACAAGTAAAGCAGGGTCTCAAACCTGAAACTCCCACATTAGAAATCAGTATCCTGATTATGAGCTACTGACTTTTATGCACTTTTTCCCCTTGTCTTTCTCTGATTAAGAATTGGGAAAATATAAAATTAAAAAAAAAATCCGCAATAGCAAAAAACATTATTTGGTAACTGAGACTGACATCAGATGCAAAACTAAATCTGACACTTGTAATATACTTTCATCAACCCACTTACAGTTTCTCAATAGCTGAGAAGAAAATCCAGAACATCCAGAATTTATAACATTGTTCTGTTTTACCTCCACAGTTCATTTCTCTGCATTTACATTCAAATTCTATGATGACAAAATACAGAGAAAGACTTGTATTTTTAAAACCTGTTGATCTTCTGTTTCAGATTTATATTTTGACATGTTTAAGGACAGTAAAAAAAAAATTTAAAAACACTGAATCACCTTTGGATCCAAACAAACTGAACTATGTGAATTTTCAATAGTGCTAAAATATTTGAAAAACCTTGGGAATGGATTTTTAGTGTAATTCATTTAAATGCAATATGCAATCATGTTTGAAATCTCATTCTATTTGAAGCAGGTTTCTCTTGTTGCAGAGAAGTGTAGGCCTTTAGTGCAACATCTAGTTAGAGATATACTCAAGTTTTCCTGCATTTGTACTTTCTAAGAAGTAATTTATCATGTCAAAATACCTTAATGACCATTAGTTGATATATTTGTTCTCCATTTCTAATATTGACAAATTCTGGCCACCTTTCTCTTTTCTGCTTAAACATTCCTATGAAAATGTTTATTAATTCTGGTCTCACAACTAGGATTATGAATTTTCAGGCCAGCTTCCCCAGACACAGAGAACACCTGAAGAAAAGGGTGAGAGATAAAAAGATTGTGTCATTAGTAAGGGAGAATCTTTCTCCTGGTTCTCAGTTCCCAGGCAACATCCATCTCAAGATGATACCCTGAAGTGATAGAAACACAGACCCAGAAAACTATTTCACATCAATATCTAAGACTCACTTATATTCTATTTTCCTCTGTCATTGGAAGGAGCTGAGAAAAACTTTCAGACAAACAAGGTACTTTTAAAATACATATAATAGACATATTTTTAAAAGGGGAAATCAGATATAGAATCCAGGATTATAATGATGATGATTAAATGAAAGAACAACTTAAATGAAGGACTCAAATAATGCTGATAGCTTAAAGCAGAAAATTAGAAATGAACAGGTTTTATTTAGTAATTGGGATTAAAATTTAGAAAACACTTAAATCAGAACATTTTATAATTATCAGTGTTGATAAATTTCTTATGATGGGTGAAGAAGGGAACGCTGAAAATTAAGTTTGACACACTGAAAATTAAAGCAAAAAATAAATCAATGAAACAGAGCTCTGATCTCCTCACACATACTGCATTCAATCCTGAACATCTGAAAGATGAGAGAGGCCTTAAGAATACTTTTAGGAAATAATTGTTTCTCCTCAACGTATATCAGTTTCTCTACCCTATTTCTTTTCTTCTTACTGCCTCAAGGGGACAGACTGGAGCAACACAAGTAAAAATAATGGGAATTTCCAGTATATCTTGAGACTGTAAATTAGTGTCTGTCGTGTTTTCTCCGAAGTCAGGCATTGAAGCAGTTCAGGTTTGAATATTGCTTTCTTACGACTATGGTTGTTATGATGACAGCAGCAAATGTCAGGCCATGAATCCACTTACAATGCAATAATTGCAGCACAAGGACTCAGACCAATGTTCCAAACTCTGCACAGCTTTAAGGTTACAGCATACTGGTAATCCTCAGTGCCAGCAACGCAAGGTATGAATTGTCTATTCTTAGGAACATTTTTACAGTGACTAACCTGTTTTCCTGACAGCAGCAACCCACAAAAGAAAACTGTGATTTCCTAAGCCATGCTCAGTCAAACTCCTTGAGTAGAAGCAATCAGTAAGAATACCTTGATCAGGAGCACCCTAATTCAAGGCTCAGGTACCATGGCACGGCACAGAGGCTTTAAACATATTTGTGATTAACTTCCCAGGCACACTAGAGCTCCAAATGTGAAGTAACCAGTTGGTAAGTACAACATGGTCGATCCCAACACTTTCATTTCCTACGTCATCCTTCAAGTTAGCCTTTTAAAAGCCTATCCGGAAGACCAACACTCTACTGTTTTCTCTCTTCTGATCACTACAAAAGCATTATTTATTCCAGTATGAAATCTGAAGGTTTTAGATACTGAGAATAACCAGAAGGATGTGAATGGCTTCCAGGTGCTGTGTGGTCCTAAGCAGTATGGCTGCACTCTTGCACCATCAGGACATTGCTGTCAGTCCTGTTCTTACAACCCTTGCTGCGGCATAACTGCAAACGCAACTAAGATCAAACCATCAGCTTCTGAGTCTCTAGCTTGGGAAGGCAGATCCTTTGCTAGATTCTCCCTATTTATGTTTGACTCCACCCTTGCTCATATTTACTGGCATCCCATTCTGTCAGTGTCCTATACCCACATTTATATTTTTATTTTTTTGTTGATTATAGAGAGAATATGTGGCTCACACATAGAAAATACATTATATAACAACTACCTCAAGTTTGCAGCATTTTTAATTTCTCAATTCTCATGTTACTCTAAATTCTAGGCCAGAAGACAATATTGTAGTCATCTGATCTGACTGAATAAAACACAGGGTCCGACTTTTACTAAGAGTACTTTGTAATCAAATGTATTTCTTTCAAAGGAAACCTCACAAGTTCAGGATCTTGTTTATTCCTGCAAAGGAACAAAATATAACTTTTATACCTACATACTCAGACCTGAAAACAGTCAAGTACGAAAAAAGCTCATTCCTAAAGACATAGAATTTGCAGCTTCAGGCAAGCACACAGAAAACTGATGAATGCTTACTCAAACTACCAAAGACTACATTGAGCAGACGTTTAAACATAGCAGTGATCAGAAGAGCATAACTTCCTTTTCTCCTTCTGCCTGACTTATGATTTATTTCAGCAATAGAAAGCATAAAACATTGAGAAGAAAACACTCTCCAAAACAGCCAGTGAAAGATGGCCACTAGATGCTTTGGAAGCAAATAAGAGCCAAATAATATGCCCACACTTTCAACAGAAATATGTTTATGTTCTCACACTCAGAATCATAACATAAAGAGAGACCAGAAATTTCTAGAAATAGCCCTTTTCAAAGTTGTAATACAAGCTTGTGGCAAGTATCAGAGAATTTAATAAGAGACCAAAAACTTCACGTTTCAAGACTGATCTAATATTTAATTTTTAAGAGCAAGGGAGACAGCTAAGGTCTCTGGGAAAGGGCACATCATTAACAGCCTTTATTGAATGTTATTTTCAAGAATCTTTACCTGGCCACTTTCAAAGCTCTGATGTAGTAGTGAATAAACGACCAGGCAGTATTCTGAAGAATCAGTTTGGGGCATCATAAGTATGCATTATTCAGAATAAAAGGTTTCTGTGATTTGCAAGACAAATATTAAAAATAGCTGCATCTTTATATCAGTATACTTCATTTGCCAGGATTTCAATTTAAATCATCATAATAAACTCCTTAAGTAGAATCAAAACAAAAATATCAAAGAGCAAACCCATTCCTTTCTCTTTAGTCAACGCACCTGGGCACAGAAGCAGCAAATGGAGATCTTTCATTTTGGGAGGAATTATTAACATGCTGCAGCACAGCATGTGAAAAAATGGATCGGCTGCATGGCAGAGTGGTGAGGTTATTACTCCTGCAAATTGACTGAACTTTTCCAGTGTTCAGAGACCCCACATATTAGATGATTGTACACTGCTGGCCCGAGCAGTGCAGCAACAGGTAATTCATTATAGAGGGTTAGGACATGGATACACAAGGTCAACAGCCTAATTCAACTTCAGTGCTTCTATTTTATTTTGGTCAATGCTGTCCCTAAGAATATATTTTCTTGTCTGTTGACCAGTGCAGTGCTAGGATAAATATGAAAGTTATGAGAAATTTCAATGTCCTGCAACCTAATAACTCTCACCATTGCTAAGATTGTACTTGAGTCTGCCTAAATTCATCATTTTTTAATTTATTTCTACAAAATACATCAACTGTGTTTTTACTGGAAGCTAGTAACACTACCCTGTTTGAAGGTCAGGAAAAAAGATTCTTTCAGTTTAATTTTATATGTCCTAGAAACAGTTTCTTAGCCAGCTACAGTGCTGATGGAAATTGGCAATTTTCAGAAAGATGAATTTTCACTTCTGCGGCTCTCTGTGAAACACCTTCTAATGTAAAGATTAATTGGAGCAGAAATAGCTCTGACTATACCATTTTAGCTCCTGTCAAAACTATTTTGTCAAAGAATTTGAAAGAATCTCCCCCCAAAATGCATATGATTTAGAATTAACATAGTGGTATGGGAACAGTATGTATTATTAAGAACACTTCTGAACATGCCACATCTCTAAGGGAATCCAAAAAAAGGATTTTAAGCAGAAAAGAAGATGAGGGCTTCTCTGAAAGTGAAAAGGGGAAAAAAGTAGAAGGAAGAGAGGAAGAATTTCCAGGATGCTGATAAATTTTGATGCTTTGAAGATGTCTTGAACAACAAAGACATAGTGTGTGGCATACAGAGACAGGAAGAGAGAGAGAGAGAGGGAGCAGGAGAGGTGAATATCTGATTGAGGGTCAGTTTGCTCTTGGGTCAGCAAAGAAGAGCAGACAAACACTGCTGATGACAAAACCTTAATACAAAAACAGAGAAAAACTCTAAGCAATCTGGAATCTGGGGTTTGTCAAAGACAATGCAAAAGAAGCTTCATCTGAGAAACAGAGCAGGAGCTCTTGAAAGTTGTTCTATTTCTTATATACTGAAGAGTGATTATGTCACCTCCAGGTTGTACGCTAAATGTTTGCTCTTCTGTCTAAACTCATATTTTTTATTCCACAGCACAGGTTGGAACTATACAATTCAAGGCAATAAATATTCAGAGGAAAAGTTTCTATTTATTTTCCTATAATTAACATAGATAAATAATATTATTTTTCTTAAAACCTTAGAGGTTAAGTGAAAATTCCTCATGAAATTACAGAGCAGAAGCAGAAGCTAACCAAAATGTACAGCAGTTTCTGAGTAGGGGAGAAAAGGTCGTTGAAGAAAGTAGTGGAAGAAAACAGCATCCTGTGTCTCTGGAATGCAGTAACACAGTCATTTTTTAGCAGAGGGGTAAATTTATTTTAAAATTACGGTTGTGGCACTGAACTGCTTTTTTGCTCACTTCATTTAAGTTGCTCAGCAGATCTGCTCTGCGTCCTTCCTGCCTTCTGTTACAACAGTGAAGTTATGGGAAGGAAAAAATTCTTTTATCAGCCTTTTTTCTGTGCAGTTTAAGACAGGCTGAGTTGTTTCACTAACACGAACATGATTATATAACCCCAAATCAGTACTGCCACAGGTGTGGAGTAGGGAAATAAACTCCAGCAGCAGAGGTTGTCACTCAAGCACAGGAGTGCCAGCCAATTTCCTTAAATGAGAGTAGACAACTAATGTGTAGATTTGAGGTAGACATCACAATGTCAGCCTACTGAAAATGGAATGCAAACAGTATCCAAAAATATAGCATTAGCAATTAAATATCAATACAAGAAAATAATGAGTAAATTCTGTTTGAAGTCTAGATTTTTAACTACAGACACCATTTAAAGGTGAAATACTGTGGCACATCACAGTGCACATTGATTAAAATGCAAGTCTGATATTTCAAAATGCTTTATTCTTGGCTCTAGTATGTATTCACTGTGCACAGTAATTCCCTGTCCTCAAAAGTTAAAGAGAACACTAGAAAGATTTTTTTTTTTTAATAGCACCCAAGGAAGTAGGAACTTTAATGGATTTTAATGCAAAATATTCTGAAGTCATATAAGCACATTGTGAAATTTAAAAGAAGGAAAAAGAAAAATAAACAGAAACTTCATTTTGATGCTTCTAAAACTCTTTTTCTAAAAAAATTTAACAAAATTGACTCAATTTTATTTGAATGTCACTTTGTATTTCAAGAGAAAATTGCTCTGCCAAGGGAATCTACAAATAAAGAGAAAGGTTTGATTTGGGAAGCAAAAAAACCAAAACCAAACCAAACAAACACCTTCCTTCGTGAGTTGTTAGATTCATATTACCTCTGTCTGACTGACTATAAAGCTCTTTGTATTACATGAATTACATGCAAGACAGGAATAAAATTACATACTTTTCCAAAAGAGTCTATAAAGGAATGCAGCAGCCTACTGAACTCAAAATACCTTTTGCTAAGGCTATCATCAAATGTGCTGGAAGTATTGAAGCAGGTGGCTGGAAGTGATCATCTTTAAGGAGCAGGCCATCAAACTCCATCCCCAAAATCACAGCACCTAAAAGAATTTTATCTAAAAGGATGCACCACTTTATCATCACCCAAACCACAGCATATTTGACAATATATGGAGCAAACTTGAAACACATAGTACAAACTGGTAAAAAATCAGCTAGTAAGACAAAAGCATAAAAGATCAAATTCAAAAGCAGTACTGTCTGTAATAACATGTTGGTCACTTTGACAACAGAGATTCCTCAATGGGAAACTAAACAACACTCTACCAGTGGTGACTTTTGTTCAGTTTTGCAAAAACTTCTCCATCTCCATACTATGCTTTCTGGAACAGAACAGGGACAAAAAATACAGCGGAATAAAATGCACAATCTGGATTTCCATCATGCTTTTCTGTATGAAACATTGTTAATTAAATTCAATTTAGATAAAGTTCCAGTGAAAATTAAATAGAGTTTTGTGATATCATTGCATGAATATGAAAATTTCTTTGGGGTGGAGGTCTCAGTTTAATAAACTAATGTGCTTTTCATTAGAGTGTAGAATATCCCACAGCTAGTGCTTCAGATATAATTTCTTAACACTTTAAAAGGAGAGGACAGAGATGTTTTTCAATGCAGTTGGAAGAAGAGTTTTATAGTTGCTATGGTAATAAACACATCTTTTTTACTTTCTTTTGTCATACCATACAATTGGCAGGCTTTAAGCATTCAGACTGGACAACCAAGCTTCCTCCCCTCTGCATCAACAACTTGCCATAAAAGAGGGGAAAAAGGGTTGCAATCACATAAAAATAAATTTCCTTGAAAGTAAGTAGATTTTAAGCTTTCACAGGGCAAACCACAGTAGCTGATTGGTTCACAGAATGATGTGTTTCTGCAGTCTTGAGTAAATAAAAATTGTGATATAAATAGCCTCTAAAGAAAAATTTCCTTACCCTAAGGAAAAAGAAAACTTGTTCCACATGGTGGGATTTCCAATAGAGAGAAGGGTGAGGTCTTTTCTGTGATGAGCCTTTTTATATTCCATTCTGAGATCTCCCATGAAATCTGAGAAGAGGTAAACTGCCAACTCTGGCAGGAAGCTTATAACTTTACTAAGAAGCTGCATGTCCCCAAAGAACTGGGGGACAAAACAACTCAAAATACAGTTATAAGAGAGCTTTTAGACAAAACCAGATTTGTTAGCTTTTAATTACTGAAAACAACACATTATTTTCTTTCCCAATACAAAAAAACTACAATAATAAATGGAAGCAAGTCCAATGAAGGGTTACTGAGATGGTCAGGGTTGGATTCACTCTTCCTGTGAGGAGAAAGTGATGGAGCTGGGCTTGTTCAGAACAAATGACTTGAGGGGCTGGGAGGTGGCAGGGGCAGTTTCTACAGGAGGATATCTTCACGGTGATACAAGGGAGGAAGTAGTGAAAGAACATACAAGTTAAAACTAGAGAGGTTCTGACTTCTCCACCATGAAAATAATGAGGCTGCCCACAGAAACTGCAGTCTTGATGCCCTTGGAGGTTTTCAAGACTCATCTGGGTAAGGCCATGAGCAACCTTCAGAACTCAAGCTGTACTGGCTTTGAGTAGGAGGCTTGAAGTGGTGCCTTCCAACCTCAACTACACTATAATGCTTTATTTATATGGAAATTTTCTATATAAAATACATTATATTAATATGTGTGTATTATAAGTTATACAAATACATTCCCTTAATGGTTTAGCTGAAACAATCTGAGAGCTTTCAATGTCCGCTTTATGTGATCAGAAGTAGGTAGATCTTAGGATGAAGGATTCCTTTTGGAGCAAGATTCTTTAGTTTTTTGGAGAGAAAAAATAACCTATGAATCTCTTATCTCCTTAAAGAGCAAGTTCTGCTCTAAAACTTTACCCAGTATCAATGGCATTACACATGCTTAGTGTGAGATCACATTCTATTTCAGACTTAAAAACCTGTTCGTTTTCTCTAAGTGCAAGCACCCCACCTTCAACTTACAGCTACGCGCCAAAACTATTTGTTTTCCTTAAAAGCCTTTCACTTTCATAATAACAAAAACCAAAAAATCCTTTCTAATAGATTCTACCAATTCTTTCAAGCTTATTTTATTTCTGAAAGTTGGAATCTTCCCACTTAGTATTATTCTTACTTCAGTTGATTTAAGACATTTCTGAAAACACTTTTTTTTTTTAACTTATCTTTGTAGTTTGTGGTAATAATTAGAATATCTTGTGTATTACACTGCTGTCTTCTCTTAATGAGTTCTGCTATATTATCATCTGAATACTTCTTAAACATTGTCTTAAATGAAAATTCAAGCTGTTGGCAAAAGACTGAAATTTTGCGGCTAAAGCACTCTTTCATCTGCATTGCAAATTAGCAGCTAAGAACATGTCTACTTGGAAATAAAGCAGCATAGGTATGGAAATCTCACAAGATCTACGATGAGGTTATTCTTCCATAAAATCCATGTACCTGAGACATAAGCACAGCTTTATTCCACAATAATATTCTTATTACTCTCACAGGCTCACTAAATAATATATGACATTAAAAGAATATATTTAAAGGTCCAAGTCTCGTTTCATTTTTGAAACTGTGTCCATGTCACTTTATAACTGCAAATTAAATAAGATTTCAATGATAAAATGAGTCTATATACCAAGGAGCTATTAGAATTCACATGCAGGAACATGGGACTAAGTGTAAAAAAAAGCTTAGAAACCTTCTAACTCAACAACATTGGTTACATCACAGATCATCTCAATTGTTTCTCTTTTCAGACAAAAAAAACACTCTAACAGCTTGTTTGGATCATATTCAAAACCATATTTTTGAATTAAGAACACATTTTTTAAAATGTGCTTAAAATTGACTATAACTGCTTTTGTTAAATACTGTTCTCAAAAAAAAAAAAACACCAATAATATATTTAGCTAAAAATTGGCCTCAACACACTTCATTACTGTAAAGCAAACAATCTCCAAAAAAATCCTAAGAGGAAAGTCTTTATTGCGTTACACTTAATGTTAGCTTGACTAATCAGTCATTAAACTGCTGAACAAAGTTACTCTTCTGTTCTAGCTACTGAAATTAATTAGCACTTTTGCTGCAGTTTCTGTTGCATTGGGGCAATCACTCTGGATGACAGCTCTGCCATTGGTAGGGTGGACATGTAATGATGACAAACAACTATTTTTTCCACTGCTGTGTAGGATTCACAAAATACAACATGATCATATCTTGTATTGGCTGCATGTGCCATGCTTCTAAATGTCATCAAGACAAACCAGCCATCTATCTGGATATTGGCTTTTTTCACCTCCTCACAGCAGCAATGGTTGAACAGAGCAGTAAGACTGCCAGTGCTTCCCCAATCTATTTTTTTTGTTCTATTTGTTAAAGAAGACTGGATCTTCAAATCTGACAAAACAAATCAGTTTGGTTGCTGCAATTCAGACCTCATTCAGGTAGCAACTATATCAATAAAACCACACAAATTCAGAAATGTGGTGTTTTCCTTAGAAGACTGCATTAAATAAACAGAAGAAGCAGGTCCCTGCTCTCCTGCTGCGGTTTCTTCACTTCACATCATTATAACACATCAATAAATCTGTCTGAGCACCTGCCTGTTGTTATTGGCTATAAATCCCACAGTATTACCAACCACTCCAATTTCATTTTAGCAAATGTCTGTTACTGATTTAATGCTCCACGTTTCAAAGTGTTGCATCTTCAGTTGAAGATGTATGGAAACTGCAAGGCTAACAAATCAGATGTTGAAATGGATTAGAGACAGTTGTCTTGAAAGTGCTACTTTACGTTCAGTAAGGTTAGTGATATCCTCAAAACATAATAATTGTCATAACTGAGGGACTGGAATCAGTGGGTCTTCCTCCCACGCAAAATCTTGAGACCTCGGAGTGAACATCACTAGTAAAGAAAGAAGAAATTCTACTGTGCCACGATGTTTTTTGGTTTTTTATTTCTACCCTCAGTTTCTTTAATATATCAATGGTGAGGCCACATTTGCAACTCTGATGAAAAACAATCTGTGCGCGATCTCTTCTTTGAGAACATACTTGAAAGCTATTATGAGATCATCTCTCAATCAACATTTTGATAAATTTAGCAGACTAAATTTCTGAAGTCTTTCACTGGTAATGGTTCCCAGATTACAGGCCTTCCTTGAAACTCTTCTTTGAATTCATCTCAGCAATTTACATTCACATACATGCATAGCTAATCTGGACATTAATACATAGAGCAGTTACATTGATGTACAGAAAAACAGTATCAGCCTTCATGATCTCTCTTGATGTTTGCCTTCTAACTCAATAATGTTTTTGGGATAGAGGATATTTACAATGCTCTTGAGATACCATCACAAGATCACATGAAGTAAAACATGAAGCAAAGTACTTTTAACTACTTAAATATTTCTAGCAAAAATCAAAAATTCAGACATCAATATGTTTTATATTTTCTCCTTCATCTAATGCTGGAACATACAAAACTCATTTAACTATTCATTGAAGCACTTTGTGATTATCTCTACCAGGGATCATCTAACTCTACTTATACTGTCAATTAACAAAAGTACATGACGTATGTTATCGTCTTCTCTATCATCTCTTTGTTTAAATTTGGCAGACTTTAAAATGTCATATCAGAATTTTGCTGTTAGAGTAAAACTGTGATCAAGTACAAGGTTGTTGCTTGCCTGTTTTCAATGTTAAATGTGATTAGTGGAAGACATGTAGAGAGTCTCACAAATACTGTTGTTAAGTGACTTAAATTCTAGTATTTTCTCAGCAATTGCTGGATGTAATCATACACAGAGTTTTATCTTGACCCTATTTCATTGAAGGTATGAGTGTTTCTTTTCTTCAATTACCTTTGCTGTTTGGGGTTTATACTCATCTATGAAATTCCACTTAAATACCATTCACTTGACTGCTTCCCTCCACCTCCCCCCTGCCTCCCTTTAGTAAAATTTTTTAAAATTTCCTACAGATTAGCTGACACATGTACTGTTAATTACCTCTACCTTCACAGAATGGGCATTGATGTCTTGATTACAGTTGGATGCTTCTGTTTCCCCCTTTAAGGCCTTTATCTGATGAGGTCCCTTATGTAAAACTGCATGTAATTAACAAATGTCTCTGCAATACAAATATCTACTGAATTTCAATTCTGACCTAGCTTGACTTGCTACGTTAATTGAATTAAAGTGGTTTCCTGGAAGGACATTGCTTATTGATGAGATGACCTAATCAAAGTTAGCTTGGCAGGTATCCATAGTCAATAAGGAGTCATATAGAATCTGGGGTGGAAAAGCAATCAGATTGAAATTTTCTTTTCAGCTGCTTTTGAAATTAGGCTACTTCAATTCTTAAAGCATTCCTAATACAACTCACATGAAGCTCTGGGAGATATTCTGTCATTTAGAAGCTGTATCTGAAAATTTCCTCTAAAGATACTGACTTGTTTTGGTGAATATTAAAAAATCATGCAGATATTGCTCTTGCCAGGGACTTCTCTAAGAAAACAAAAGTTGCCTATAAAGGAAAGTAGCAGTCTAAAGGCTGACAATCAGATTTTGGGGTTTCAGAACTTTCAGGCAAATGTACAGGGCTCAGGAAGAAAGCAGATGCAACCTGAAGACAATGTGTGCTTGGGCAGAGGAGGGTCCATAAAGGCCACAGGATGCATTTCATGCCAATGTAATATAGGCCAGACAGATTAAAAAATATTTTTCTTACCAAATTACAAGTCTCTTCATGATTGAGGGGAGACAGTAACAGAAACCCGTAGAGAGGCAAAAAAGTTACGACTAACCCTAAAAATGTAGGAAGTAGATGAATCACAGGAAAGAACAAGGAGGGAAGCTTAAATATGTATGCCAAGCATCTAAGGTGATTGCATAATAATACAAGTATTATAAAGGTGTACATATCTATAGCAGGGCTTATTCATCTAGTAAACATCACAAAACTACGAAAATTAAGCAAACAGAAAGAATTTGGCCTCATGATAACTAAGAAATTTAACTCAATTGCTGGCTATTGGGAAAGGAGTATTGTGTGAAACAGATTGCTCAGCAACACTTATATAGAGTGTCCTATGACAACTTTCTGATGCTTAGCATGTCATTGTATGACAATATTTCTATACAGCAGAGTGGTGGAACCAGAGTAGGGCAAAAACTGTTTCTACACTTGGGAAAAAAACACAGCTGGGGAGTTTTGTGTTTTCAACTAAATTTAAGGTCTCAGGAAAATACTGGCAGGAAAAAAAAAAAGCCACCAAAACAATTAAATAATAACCACTAGTAATTTCTTTCTACAACAACATAAAAGGCTTTATGAAGGTTTCATATACTAGCACTTCAATTCAGGGTTTTGACACTGCCCCATCTGATATGCTCATAAACAGGAGCAAAAGCACAACCTAGAGGAAAACAAATTATCACAAAGTTTCTTAGAGAAAATTCTCAGAAGATATTATCAATGCCATTTTATCAAATGAAACAAATACATGTGTTGAAGTTTCCTCTTGATTCAGGCCCACTCACTGTTTTAGTTAATGATGAGGATACTGAAAGATACAACGTGACAACCATTTGGAAGCCTAGAACTGAAAGTTATGTTGACAATGTGTAACTATGATTTGAAAAAACAAATTGAACCAACCCAAAATATCCTTAAACATAGACAATATTATGAATCTAGGGTCAGCAACCTGCTATACAAATAGTGTGGAAAAATGGTTTCACAGAAAAGGATTTGGAGGTTTTTATGGTTCAGGAGCTAAACGCAATTTTATGCTGTTGTAAAAGCAGTAAATTGTATTTGGGATGTACCTGCTAATACACAGTCTTGAAAAGGTAGGAAATTATCCTCTACTATACTCATCAAGGTTAGAGACTCACAAACAATCACGTCAAATTTCAGCCATTTCAGTAAAGATTAGGGTCAACTGCAGATAGTCAACAAGGAGAATTACAAAGAAATCATGAGTTGTGAAAAAAGGAGGAGGAAAGAAATCTGTAAAAGAGTAATAGAAGGTTATGATAAGTTTCCAAATACCTAAAGAGCCACTGCAAAGAGGATAGCATGAATTCATTTTCCACGCCTAGGGATTACATGACCAATAGTAACAGATTTAAACTGCATCAAAAGGAAGAACCAAGTTAGTCCTAAGGAAAAAAATCTATCCATGTGGAAAATAATACAATAAAATATAATACGGAAATTTTGATTCGTCTGTCCCCACAACCAGTCCCTTCAGAGGGACTTTGGCCTTCCACAGACATGGGCTGACAGAGACCTAATGAAGTCTGACAAGGGCAAATGCGAAGTCCCGCCGCTGGGACGGAGTAACGCATGCCAACTGCACACGGGGCTGCATCAGCCAAGTGACAGCCAGCAGATTGAGGAAAGTGATTATTTCCTTCCACAGCACTTGTGAGACTCAACTGCTGTCCATGGGTACTTCTTGTATAAAACAAGTGCAGCCAGTATGAGTTAGAGCCTGGCAAACACGATGTACAAGGAGGCACCAAAAAATGGAGTCGTTCATTCTTCAGAAGGGAAAGTTCATGGGCCCTCTTACCTTAATGCTTAATGGGAAGCTGTCAAGAAGAGAGAGAGCATGACACCCTCCTCAACAGTGACAGTGACACATTAAAGGAGATTAACACAAAATGCAACAAGGGCAATCTGTTTAAATGCAAGAAAGAAAAAAAGATCACCATGAAGGTGGTCAAATATTCAGCTGGCTTCTCAGAAAGATGTGGCATGTCCATCTCTGGAGATACTAAAAACCTGGGTAAGCAAAGTCCTCAACGATCTGATCTCAGCTGGCCATAGACTAAGTAGCAGCTGCACCAAATGATCTCCACAGCTGCTGTCAGGTTAGTCCATGAAATCAAATCCTCCTGAAAAAGAAGTATCAGGAATGACATAAGCATACTTGAGTGTATCCTACATCAAAAGGATGACTGCATCACCTTGAGCTATTCTGTCAGTTCTATAATTCCAGTGTTTTCCATCTTGCGGGGGTTATTATGAAGATATGTCAGTTGACAACAGAGGATCTATCAGCAGACAGTTTCACAGAATGACAGAAGAGCTGAAGCTGGAAAGGACCTCTGAAGATCACCCAAGTCCCTAGAGCTGAGGGCCATGTGAGACTCAGGGCCATGTGTATGTAGATTGAGGTAATACGAAGAACAGAAAACTGCTGGTGACCAGTTTAGCTTCCTGTTGTGCAAGTTCAGGTCTTACATAGTGAGTCAAGTTTGCATGGCACATATTCCTACCAGACACACAGACATTTGAAGACGCCATATAAAAGTGTCACCGCAACAATGAACCTACCTGTAAAACAGAAAAATGCTTGCAACAACCTTGATACATTTTTATTTTCTTATTTTTACCATCAGCATCACTTACAATAATAATGCAGGGAATTTGCTCTTTTCTCAGCACAGCTGGAAAATTTAACTCAATTTTGCCTTACACCACCCCTTTCCCATGTACTCTGCATGCAGTTGTTTGTCATAAACAAATAAATTAGCCTTAACTGTTATGAGCAAGCAGACTGCTTTCAATTAGAGGTAGCACCTTCAGACCCTGTTCACTCAGCAGCAGGAGGACAAGAAAATGTTCTGTTATTGAACTCCTTGGCACTGTCTTGCTCGAGGATATTTATTTTAATAAACACAAGGTCGTTATGCTGGCATGAGGACACCACAGGTTCTCCCTAAGTGTTGCTCTCTGATTACACGTTATCTATCTTGCTAGTGTATCTATAGCTGAATTCTGTCAGCCTCAACTGAGCAGCTCCTGTTAAAATTAGAAAAAAACCTCAAGGGAGGCCAGTCTCATAAACAGAGGACTCTAATTCTGGACAGTTAGCAGACAGCTCCATATGCAGGAATAGCTCCAGCTCCTTTGTGCTGCTTGCTCTATCAAGCACCTGTCACCTCACAGTAAGCTGCAAGAATTGCATCTATGTCTGCATACTAAGGACAAGGTGGTTGATGTCTTATTCTCCTGTTTTGTTTTGTATGCAGATTGGAATGTAGCAATGGAGGTGCTGGTCATTAGGGAACTTTTTTAAAAGTTAGAAATGTTAGGATATTATCCTGACTGAATCTAGAATGAACAATTACATATTCTGTTTGGCACTTCTCTGTTATAGACTAATTATACTGTCAGACCGGATAATGCCACTCAGTTTTATGGATGTTTTAGTCCACTTCTGCTGCCACAAGGCACCCATTTGCCACAGTGCAGAACAGCAAAAGCAGTGTAAAGAAAACTCACTCATGGTCCTAAAAAATCTTTTTAAAAAGATCAGTGTACCTCCAGTGAGAACACCCTCATTGTTACTTCCTCTCTGCGACAATGAATGGAGAACTAAATGTTCTTAGAAAATATTTGAGACATGGTACTGTCCTCTGTCAGTGGTAAAATGACCAAATACTCTTATTTAGCATTTGGAATGAAAAATAAAGAGAACAAAAAGATTGTTGAAGTGGGAGGGACCAAAAAAACCAAACTCTCAAGCATTTGCTTCCATTAACACATCACTTATTTAGAGATTGAGCTTTCCTGAATCAAAATATAGAGACCACACTCTACCATCTATTATTCTATATATTGAAAAATACAAGGCAAAGACGTTGTTGGAATTCTGTTGACCTAACAGATACAGCAATGGGGGTTATGTAAATGGTGGGAGGGGGATAGAGGGAATTTTTTTTTTACTTACTCTAACCCAAGAAAAAATTGGAAAAAAAATTATTTCAAGATAAAATAAAATTATAATACACTACATGTCTCAATTCCTGAACCAATGGAGAAGATACGTTTTTTATTAAGACTTTAATGATTAATCACAGTATTTTTTTTTAAAATCAGAATGAAGCTTCTAATGTTCATAGTAAATATATACCTTACAAAGTTGCATCTATGACTTACTATTGCATTTGAAAATCTTGTATACACTGTGTGTCCATTTTCTCAGGCTCAGAGAATGGTAAAAATATTCTCAATAGTCATAGTAATGTATGAGAGTAGAAATACATTCGTGCTTCCTTCAGAAATGGATAAAATTTTGTCTGCTGCCAAGAGCAATTAATCTTCCTGCTAACTCTGCCGTTTATAACAAAACCTGTAATTCAAGACCACTTTTAATTATCTTTCACTTTCAGGCTGTCAGCCACTATGGTAATACATTATATGTTCTTTGTTAGCACTAATCTCCAAAATATCTGGTTTCTTAAACATTTTCTAGTGTTTTAGTTCTCTCAAGATAAATAAATTGCTCCGTATTTTGGTGTATATAAGTAACCAAGATCTCATTTTCAAATCCCATCTTTTTCCTATACATGTTCTTCAAAAAACAAGGCCTTCTACACCTGGAAAATGTAATGACAATGAACAATTCAGCTGCAGAAAGACTTTCTCAGAGCTCTGTGTTCAAAAGATGCTTATACAAGCAGGTTTCAGCGCATTTCTTTCAAACTGAGCATGACCATTTAACTATGCTTTCTGGAATACTGTGCAGTCCCCAAAGCATCAGCCAGAGCAAATGCAATCTTGTGTCATGTTTGCCATCAACTATTACTTCCACCTGGTACATCTGCTACATTGATTTAGCTCCTTTTCTAAACTTTAAGCACCCTAGGTACAAATTGTCTTCTCGGGAACCCTAACCACACAAATTGTTTCACAGTTTGCCTTTTTAAAAATTACTGTGTTATGTTCCTCTTTCTGATATTATTCATTATTAAATACCTCTTCTGACTCACTCTTATACATATGGTGAAGCACAACTGCCTTAGCTTTCTGTGTCTTTTGTGCCCATTTTGCATGCACTCCATCTCTACTACGTATTACTATGCACATCCAGATACATTCAATCCATTATTGTCCTTGCAGTTCCCACAGGTGGTTCACTGTTTTGTAAAACAGATGCTAGAATCATCACAATCATAACTATTATTATTGTTATTATTGTTACTGCTGTTATCATTATTATAGTAATAATAAAGGGAATGGAGGATTGATGTAAAAGCTGAGCTTTTAGACGCAAACATATCTCTTTCCTTGGTTTGCTATAGGTTTTACCACAAACCATTTGCTACACAGACATTGAACCTGTCTGGAATCAAATATCCTTCTTGCAGACCTGCTGCTTGGCATCTGAAATTTACCCCAATGTATTTCATTGTCCTTCAGCAAGTAAGTGTCCTGCTCCAAGTTCTGATTACTCTTTGTGTGGAGAGGAATAGAGAAGGGAAGAGCTGCATAGTAACTCTTAATGTACTGGTGTATTACAAAAAAGGAATTAAGAAATGCAGTCAGGATTATAAATTAAAAGAAAATGTTAAACTGTTCAATTTCTATTCAGAAGAATATTGGAAATATTTTTCAACTCATTAATAACCTATAAAAAGTTACTTAATATTTGGAAAAGAGAGAAAAACTGGTTGCTTGATTTCAGACAACAAGATTCAAATGTGGGATTCAGATTTGAGAATGTCATTGTTGAAGTGCATCTCTCTTTGCATTGAAAATCTCCATCTCAAAAAGAAATATTTTTCTTTTGTCCATCCTCCTGCTATTGTTCAGCATCACTCAGTCTTAACTAATGTCCATACTTAGTCCCTGATATCATGCCTTTGCTTTGAGCAGATTTTCCCCAGGGATTAATTTAACCAAATTTGGAATATACTTTAGCATCATCTAACACAAGGTGTTGTATAAAGGGAGGAATGGGGACACCTATTGTTTAATACAAGTTAGAGATTTAATAAAGAAATCCTCTGAGTAATCACATATTCCTGAATACTGCTGTGCGTTTTCATTTAATAGCTCCAAAACTAATTATTATGTAGCTACCTCAGTGTTTTGGAAAACATAACATGCAGTTATTTTGTGATTGCATGTTATTTTTTCGTATCAACCTTGTCACTTCAAGAGGCCTTAAAACATAATTAAAATATCAGAGATCCTGTGATTAAGCTGAAGAGAAGCTTGTGCTTTGAAAATTCATCATTCAGCTACACCATTTAATGGCTCTTCAGAAAATTTTAGCTTAAAAGACATTTAATAATACGTATTTAATCAAGCAGCAAAATGAACTGTTCCTATTTCTTTTATAAGGTATGGTATTACAATCAGCCATCAAGAACAACCTCTTTTTGGGCTGCTCTATAAGCTGCTGTAAATGGCAATTCAATAACTAAAAAAAAGCCAACCTGGACATTTTCTGCAAGTGGGGCAGCCAAGTACCAACCCATTCATAAAAGAAAAGGAAGCAAGACTCGAGCAAACTATCTATTCATCAGGCCATTCACAGCTCTTCCACAGAAAGCATGAGCAGATAATTACTTGCGGACACAAAGCATACAGCAAGAAGTAGCTCAAAATTAAGATTTCACTGAAAAGTCTAGATGATATATACATGCTCTCATAAACATAAAAGATTAATTTTGTGATTCTAACCCATACACTTTTTCTAAGTTACCTATTCCAATGTGCAACAATAACAAAGCCTACATTAAAGTGGTAGAACAACTATGCTAATTTTGAATGACACCATCCAGGACATGAAAACTATATATGAAAAAAATGTGGCATGCAGCTGGAATTCACTTTCCTTGTTCCCAGATACACAAATTACCAGTAAAACCCACCCCAGGCATCTCTACTGTAATCCAAAACCAAATCAGTAAGCAAAAACTAAGGTGGTTTCAACCCAGAGCATTTTTTCATTAATTACGAGCAGTGTTGAAAAGTAAGAATTTCAGCACTCAAGTATGGTCCTTTGGAAAACACTAAATAAATTATTCATCTCATCACTTATCCATCAAGATGTGGTTGCCTATTATTCAAGTTCAGATGTTTACTGGAGCGTCTTTTAAAGCTATTGAATTTGTATAACCTTGAAGTTTACTTGATAGGACAACAAGGAGGTCTTTAAGATTGATGCCAATAAAGACATCCCTATCATCTAACAACATGTAATCATAGAATAACTTGAGTCAGAAGAAACCCATCAGGATCATCATGTCCAGCTTCTGGCCCTACAAAGGATAGCCCCAAAAATCACAACACGTGCCTGAGAGCATTGTCCAAATCTTCTTGAACTCCGTCAGGCTTGGTGCTGTGACCACTGCTGTGGGGAGCTTGTTCCAGTGCCCAAACACCCTCTGGGGGAAGAACACGTTCATGATATCAAACCTAAACCTCCCCTGGCAGAGCTTTGTGCCATTCCCTCGGGCCCTGTCGTTGGTTCCCAGAGAGAAGAGATCAGTACCTGCCCCTCCATCTCATGAGGGTGCTTGTAGACTGCAATGAGATCTCCCCTCATTAATAATTATGTGTAAACATAAGAGAATCCCACTAAAAAAAACCAACATAAACATGGTCAAATTTTTAATATTTAGAGAGTCTTAAGAGAATGTTTTATGTTGAAATCTAAGATTCTCAGCAAGAAAGAAGAAAGGCAACAAACCACTTTAAAAATCAGAGATGGGTGAGGGAAAAGGCACATCTAATGACCCGAACTTTTACACTAATAACTTGTCTGTTTTAAACCTATGAATAAGCAGCATGTTCTAGTTAAACTCGGACTTATTTCAAAATTGTTTTCCTCTCCTAGAACCACATTATGGACATTCTCATATTTGATTTTAAATATTTGAGGTTTTCAATGTGGTGAGATCATTCCTAAGCAGTTAGCAATTCAGCTGAATTAAAAAGATACTGCTAATTACTGTAGAGAGTAAAGATAATCTTGATGGTCAAGATTCAAGCTGCTTGTGGGTTTAAAAAATAATAAATACTGCAACAAAAAGAATGAATTGTACAGCTTTAGATTTACTATGTTCTTACCACAGCTGCTGGCTGAAAATACTGTCAAGAGTGAAAATTAGAAACTGAGAATTTACTGGATACCAGGTAGCCTATTACTATCTGCCCATTCCACTTCCACAATTGAGCTTTCTGAAGGTAAATTTCCTAGCATCATTTTTTTAAAATTACCTGTAATAGAAAGTAGAAGAACAAAACAATTAGGTCCTTTAAAATATCTCAAATTATGGAGTATACTGCAGAAGGAGTACAGGAATGTAAGAAAAGATTATAAACCAAAAGTCTTCATTACTCCTACTGGGACCTGTAGATTGCTAACTTCTTTAAAAAATCCAGCAGCTATATAAAATAACTAGCACATAGCATTCTCAGTTTGAAGACTGGGTGTGATTGGAGACATGCAGAATTTCTGGCTATCTTGCTCAAGATATTTTTTCAGATCTAATGTTTGCTAAAATTAGTATTCATGAACCAAAGCTCAAGTAGCAACATCTTCAGGTGGCCAAAACAACACCTGTCAGTGTGGGGGCATTGTTTGTTTTTAAGATTTCTGCTGAACGCACACAGACGTGAGTGGGGATTTCCATTTGCATGCTACAAAATCCATGGATTTCACAAATAGTTTTTTGTGATTTCCCAATGACCCGTTTCATGCACCTTTATTATAAAGCATGCCTTTATATTCTTACACTGATAAAGAAAGACTAGGTCAGAATTTAGACCCGTTTTCCCTATCCAGGGGAGTTTTATTTGTTTTGACTGCTTTCACAAAAGCATAATTTATCTCAAAAAGAGGAAAAAATATTACACATTCGTCTAATTCAAAGATTTGGAAGTTAAGCGAGACCTTAAAATTACTTGAAATTAATTTGCTGAAGCAAAGGGAGAGGTAGGGTACAGGAACTCTTTGGTCAGCTCCACCTTCATTTTGTGAAATAAGAATTTCACACATATTTGAAAGCTGTATGAGGGATCACATCCTACTTGTAGGAAATGACAAATCTACCACCCAAACTGAACTGACATTTGATAGAAGCGGGATGATAGTGCTCATAACCTTCTTATCAGCCTCCCCTAATGGGAGCAAGATAATTAGGTCAAAGTTGGAATGGCATGTAACAGTGGCAGAGGACACTTAACTGTGGATGCAAAATCCAGTGAATCAGTGTGGACATGTGAAATGCACAATGTAACATCAGAAAGATATTATTTATGGAGAAGCTCGCAAGCTTGAGCTGTAACTCTTGCTGTCAGCAACTGACCCTCACTATGTGAAATGTTATTGATGTTAACTAGCAAAGCTACAAAATAGGCTTTATGGTGTAAGGAAACACCATTCTCACTTTACACTTGCAAAAACGAGGCACAACAGGTTAGAATTTGGATATAGTAATATTGGTATGTATGCACTATAGAAATCAAGTGAAAAATTAATACATGCTCTTAAAATTAATAGAGCTACCAAGGAGAGTTCCAGCTGCTTGTGGAAGAGGAAAGATCATCCATTTACAAGATGCCATGTAAAGAAGTGACCTGTTTTATTTGACTTATTTACAAGGTCTGAGGTAAAGTGAAAAGTAGAAATCTTCTGTAGGGAGGGGTATGAATCACTGCAAGGACAAGAGGACACCCACGGTGCTACAGACAACTTGAATGAAGGGAGCCCAGATGGCTTTGAAGAAAATACAAGTTCATTTCTGGCTACCCCAGCTTACTTATCAATAGCAAGGCATAGAGGAGTGAGCAAGCCTACTGCACATCCATCATTCACATTTCTCCATTTCATTATAGACAGAAAATGCACTTGCAGCATGTCAAGCTGAAATAGCTCTTGGCATGAGTCAGAGAAGCAAAACCATAAAAGATCAGCCAGGAGGAAATGCAAAATTGTTTAAAACTGGTGAAGTGTTTGTTTCTCCCAGTCTCTGGAAAAGGAAACTGCTTCATTTTGCAGAAAATCAACTCAACAAAAAAGAACAATATAGAACTTCTTATTTCCTGATTATTGTTTAAAAGTAAAATAATTTTCTAACTTCCTCCCTCCCTAATAGCTGTTCAAGAGAAGGACAGATGTATAGACAAAATGACTATTTTCTAGAATATATCTTCTGTTATTTCCTTCTATGCCTTTCATTTTCTCTAGGATTATCATGCTTTACTTACACTGAAGATATTAAGGATGAGACAAAAAGACAGTATTTTAAAAATACTGTTTAATGTATTTACTGGGTTTAGCCATCCCTTACCATATCTAGAGGCTGAAGCACATAAAGGCTTTGCCTACACTGCCTGCCAAATGTGCTCTAATATGCTGAAATTCTGCCCCTCTAGCTATTTTGAACACCAGTGAAGATTTCTGCTGCTCTTTTTCTGTCTATACACTACTACCTCATTCTGATGGAAAATCAGGGCACTAGTCTCCTTTCATAATCCAGATGGAGGCAAGTTCAGTCACCTCTGCATCGGTGAAACCAAATGTTCTATAGTCATCAGATGATAAAATGAACCTGAGAAATCTTGATGCATTTATTTTATCCTTCCTTTAGCTCATCATCTTCTGTTTCAGTGAAAGGACTGTCAAACAATGTTAGAAGGGAAAAGCAAAGCATGCAGCAGTTAATAACTATGAAGCATTTAATACATAGCATAAATCAAAAGCCAGAGAGAAACACAGAATCAAGAAATTAACCATTTTGAGGGTAATAAGCAGGCTGAAAAATAAAACTTTCTGTGCAATACAACCACATCATGGACAGCAGCAGCTCATCCTTTCTCTAACACTGCTGCTCGCAGTAGGTGCCTGTCTCGCAGTCACCAACCCTAATTGCTCACAAATACCCCAACTGCCAAACCAATACCCCAACAGGCCAGATCAAATGATCACAGAACTGATCCACTAATAACAGGTATATAAACGAATATATAATATAAATATATATAGTACTATATATAATAATAATAATGTATAGGAAATAATAAATTGACAGCTGACTGAACGTGAGCCAGCAGGGTGCCCAAGTGGCCAAGAAGGCCAGTGGCATCCTGGCCTGAATAAGGAATACTGTTGCCAGCAGGACCAGGACAGTGACCGAGCCGTAAGGAAACCTGGTGTGACTGTGTGAGTGTGGTGTGTAGCTGTGAAGGAGCCTCAGTCCCATCTCAGCTGGTGTGACTGACTGCCGGAGTGACTCCTGGATGATCAGACAGAGAAGTTGCCTTAACAGAAACCTTATCACTCCCTACTACTACCTGAAAGGAGGTTATTGTGAGGTGGGGCTCGGTCTCTTCTCCCAGGTAACAGGACAAGAGGAAATGGCCTCACGTTTTGATAGAGGAGGCCTAGATTGGTTATTAGGAATAAATTCTTCACTGAAAGACTTATTAAGCACTGGGACAGGCTTCCTAGGGAAGTGGTGGAACCACTGTCCTTGGAAGCATGCAAAAAATGTGTAGATGTGGTGCTAAGAGACACGATTTAATGGTGGACCTGGCAGTGTCAGGATAATGGTTGGATGTGGTTAAGGGCTGATGGATAACCTTAGAGGTATTTTTCAACCTCACTGATTCTATGAAATTTAATTTAAAAAATATTCCTCACTCAACAGTTTTGTTATCTATTTAATTCTATTGCCATATTTTACACATACCATGTATAGTGTCACGTGCTTTCTTTCAGAGGTCATCCTTGGTCCTAAGGCACATCAAATAATTTGAAGATCTGCTCATCAGTACAAACAGTTTTGATCCAATGCATTAAGCAACCACTACTCTAACAGTCACATGCTAATTTCTACTACCTGTCAAGAGGGTATCTGCACCCAGCCCTTCCCTATCCCTCCCATACATAAAGGAAGGGAGAAAAGGCAATAATCCAGTGACTAGAATACTAACTAAAGTATGAGTACCACAACATTGGTATGCTTCTCTTAAACTTTTCCCTCCATGCAAATCTCCATTACTCATTACATATGCTAAAAATAAATTTTAAAAAAACCCCTGCAAATCAACCGTAAGTCTCCACAGCCCTTATCCACAAAATATTAGTCCAAAGTTCACATGTGTCTTGGGGTGACTTTATGATGCTATAGATCCCAATTGCCTGCTTAATGCAAAATATTAACTCTGCGCCTTTAAGCTGGGTCAAGAAGCCAGGCACTGTGTTTTGACTGCTTCAAGGCCATTCGCATTCCTCGCTTACCACTGCTGTGGCCGTGCATTTTGGCAGCTGAGTTCAGAAAGGAACATTTGCTTTTTTTCTTCTGCCAGCTCTCTCAGATTTGTCATTCTCAAGAGAGAGGGAGAGCCTTGACTTTCTTTTTCTTAGCTGTCTCGGCCCTGTGTTTTCTTGGGAGAGAGCAATCGGAGAGAGTTAAGAACTTACTCTTTGTTCTTTAGCTAACCTCCTGGCTTCAGAAAGAAGACAGTTTTTTCTGGGACTGTGGGTTTTCCTTCTTCCTTTGGAACTGTACAACAGACAACTGAACTCCAAGGCCTGCACCATTCTGGGACTGGAGAGGTGCCCACACCGTACCCTAGCAGCCAGCTGGAGACAGAGCAGAAACCACACCCAGTAAAAGGACTCTGAATTCATCCAGGTTCCTCCACCAAGAGAGGTTTATTATCTAACATTATTTATTTTTTTCTTCCCTTCCCCTGGTGCCTGCGTTGCACCCCCCAGCACCCTGGTTTGTTAAATAAACAGGTTTTTTTTCACTTTCCTCCAAGAAATTCCTAAGGTGAGGGGAAGGGAGTTTTAGAACCCTATCATTTGCAGAGACTTCTCTAGTCTTCCTCCTAAGTTTATCCAAACTGACAACATGGTATGAAACATCCCAACTCGCAGGTGTGTCCTGCATTCTGCTTATAAACAAAAACAGACAAGACAGCGAAGAAGCAACCCACAAAAAAGGTTTTTCATCCTTCTCTGCCTGAGGATGTCCCTGCCAGGCATGTGTCAGTTAGTCACTGCTGCTTAAAGCACACGTATATAGACTATGCAAATGAGGACAGAATATCCTGTCAGAGAGAAAAAGTCAAGTTTCTGGATTGGTCAACAAATCCCTAAACTCTCAAACTGCACTCAGATAAAATCTTAAGAAACAAAAGAAATGTTTCCGCATGCTTTGGAATTTTACGTTAAGCTCATGATTATACTGTTTCTCACAAGCAGAAGCTTGTACCCATGGTGAATCAACAAATCAACACACAACCATTTCATATATTGTAACAGAACTATCAATCTTCTCCATCCTTTCCTTACAGAAAAACAAATAGTATTTTATCTTAACATTTATATTTTCATTTCTTAATACAGTGCTTGTTACTGCCAAGTTCTTATAAGATTTTCCTTCCTATTCCAGGTGAGTGGATCAGAGGAAGACAATAGTAACACAACTGTAAAGAAAACAGATTGCTGTGCATTTGGTTGTTTCACACACACAGAATCAATCAAGTGAGAAAACTACATCTCTGAAGAATGTAAGCCAAAGGAAGAAACAGCATGCAGATTTACACGCAGAAAGACAGCTCTGCAAAAACATTCTTCTCTTGCAAGGACTTGATCCCATGCTCAGTAAAATTGAAAGTGTAGACACACTATTCTGGAGGGATTAAAGATTCTGACTGGTACTCGTAATCACAAGAAGACTTAGAGAGCAAGAATAAATTAGGAAGATCGAGTACTAATGACCTATAAACTGGTACCGACTGTGTGGGACACAAAGAGTCAGTCATCTGCTGTTTTTTTCGAGGGAGGTTGAAAGGATTGGGATGAGCACACAGTGAACCTGTGACACAGATGCACACACACAGGCCAGGTTCAGACACAAACCACGGTGTTTAAAAGTGTGTTCCAGTTCAATAAATGACCCACTTGCAATCAATCTTATCACTGTGAAAAGTAATTTTACTTAATGAGTGGAGCACTATTTTAATATTTCAGATTAATCTGAGGAAATGAGAAGTCATCCAGTTTTCTCTACTTTCTTTCCCCCAACCTCAGTCACATTTGATCCAATACATTTTTTGTGCAAGAGGAGAAAAATTAAGATTGCAACCGATCACAGATTTTAATATGCAATGCCCCATGTGTTCAGGAAAAAGTTATGTGGTCCAAATTAGGGATGTCTGAGAACAATACTTTCCTATAAGAATCAA
The DNA here is from genome assembly GCA_013397565.1 of Ptilonorhynchus violaceus. Lineage (NCBI taxonomy): Eukaryota > Metazoa > Chordata > Aves > Passeriformes > Ptilonorhynchidae > Ptilonorhynchus > Ptilonorhynchus violaceus. The sequence goes on along the minus strand of VZRJ01003181.1, from coordinate 450,472 downwards.
TGAAAAGTAAGAAAACAGTTTTCCATCAGAAAATGCAGCATTTTGCAGGAATGTATTATAGTGGACAGAATTGCAGAGAAAGCAATGTCAAAATTAATCACTATACATTCCCACTTAATTTCAATAATGTTAAAATATTTCTTTGATGAGGTAAATATTAATCCCTAATATATCCTTTTTTTTTGCATGATGACCCTATTGATATTATTTGAAGTGTATGCACTACCATATTTTGAAATTATCAAAACAAATTATTTAAGAAAGAAGAAATTCAGTATTTCATTTCAATTTGGAAATGAAACAAAACAATACCAATTTGTTGGGATTTGCCACTGGAAAGATAACTCAAACTTGTTTGTAACTTCAAAGGGTTGTTTGTGGCTAAATACAACACATTGAGAAACCTAAGAAAATTGGGATTTTGAGCATATACAAACATAAAACATGGGTGTCTCCCTATTTTTGTGGTCCCTAATGAAACTTTTGCAGTTTCAGTGGTGGTCAGTATCCAAAGAATTTAAGATCATGATGTGATCACTCAGAAGTGTTATCAGTTGTAGTACAATATGACTTATTTTTTTAGATATGTTATTTATATATTCTTGCTATACATAACTCACTCTTTTCATATTTCAAAATCTTAGAGTTTTATGTATATAGGTGTTCATTGCCAAAGCTCTTTCTCATAAGAAACTCACAACTGGATTTTCAGCTAGACAGTAGAGCATATTAACGTTGCCTAATATTAGATAATGAAGTTAGGAGACTTGTCTCCCTTGGGGTCCACATAGTTCAGAGTGAGCAAGAGACTTGTTCAGAGAACAACACACACCTCTTCCATCAGACATCTGTTCACAGTCACCTGATACAAGATCCTCTTTGTCTTCTTTAGATATAGAAGGCTTCTCAGAGATTAAATTAAAATACCTTTAAGAAGTGAACATTCTCACCTAAAATGAAGAAGTACAAATATCCTTTCCTTCCCCACAGTTTAAACTATGTCCAAATTCGTACTTGTAAAAGAAAAAAATTGGTACAAGAATTGCAAGCCAAGACTCAGACATCAGAATTAGAGTAAGAAACCCTCATCTAGTGCAAAATTATCAGGAGTTCACTACCAAGTAGTATTTCTAAATTGGTCATTGATTACCTATCACATGGAAAACAACTCCTTTAGACTCTTTGAACATGATTTCAGACACACCAAAAGAACTCATTTTGGTTTGTTTCTCCAGCTGTGAATGGACATCTTCGGGTTTAGGTTATATCTGTCACTACAACACATATGAACAGATAGAAGTACACCCAAGTGGCAGTCACACTAATTGCTTTATAATGGAAAAGTACCTTCAGGATATGAAGTGTGTATTAAGTATTGCAAGCTCCTACCTCTTTTCAAAAGAAAGTTACTAGTGCTTGCAAAAGCAAAAATTACTCCATGTAATTAAACAACTAAGACCCCTGCTAACTCTGCGGTGTACAAGCCTGTACACCAGTCAGAAGCCAGCACTCTCAGGACCAATCCTGCTGAGCTGTCCTCATTACAACAGGGCAAACAAAGATGTTTTCTTTATGTTCTTTCAATAATTACATTTGATCTGCCTCACTGAGGATCTCCTGCTAGCAATGAAAAGTATGAAGTGTTTCAATGGGTCAATCTCTAGCTGTTTTATTTTCATTTCAAACATAGCAGAGACTTCCTATTTATAATTTCCAAAGCAATAACCAGTGTACTTTCCCATCTCAAGCCTTTCCAGTGATGATGAGCCAATTACACATCAACTGCAAGCTCAGCTAGCAATTATCCTAATTTACCAATGAGCACAAAGTAAAATGGGCTTTTTCTAATACTTCAGATGTTCTGTGACCGTTATACTCAGAAAAGCTTTGAAGGTTCATCAAAGTTAGTTCAATGATTCTTTTTTTTTTTTTCTTCTTGCTCAATTTCCAATATACCTCTGCTTCAGAAACTGGTTGATTAAAAAGATTAAGGCCTATCTCTTAACACGGATGCAAAAATAAATTGGTAACATGGGTTTATATGGGCTTAAAACACCATTCACTAACTTTACCAAGCATTGTGTTGAGCTATTTGCTCTGAAAAAATCAGAATACATCGTCACTGAATGGACAATACTTTCAAGTACAGAATTTATCTAAACAATTTTTCATACAGTAAAAGCTTTACAAGTTAAAGAACAAATAGTCCATCTTAGGTTCACACAGAGGGTCTGGATTGGAGAAAAGCAACTTGAGTTTGTCAAGGCCTGAAACCTGTTCCACGTGTGATTTCTGCTATAGTTATGCAACTCTGCTGTGAAACAAACCACAAATACCGTAAAAATAAAAACATGAATTAGGACAGAAATCTGTTTCCGAAACAGAAAGCTTTTGCTCCAATTAATTCAATTTTAATTTCTCAGAAAAGGAGGGTACTGGCATTTAAAAAAAAATTTGGTAAAGAACTAAAAACCAGTGAGAAGACTTGTGAATTGCATTGCCTGGTATTGCATAGACATACAATATAGTTTATGAGGATTCTCATGCCCAAATCCTCTTTAAAAGGATGAAAATGAATGAACAAAATGGAAATTTGAGGAAACTATGTGAAAAAAAACACATAAAGAGGAGAATGGGTTCATCTCATAATTTTTATTTTTCACACACCAAATTTTAGACCACACAACAATTATCACTGTTGTCTTTGCACAAGTGGGATGGCAAAATAATTCCCAGTATATCACATCAATTATTTGAAACCACAGATTTAAAGTGAAAATAGGTAAACCTCACATTTCAATATTCTTTCTGAGCTCACTGTTGACAGTCTGCTGAATCCTCCCAGCAGGGATCTCGTAGCTGAAGAAAGGTAAGTTCATTGCAAGAAAAAACATAAAACTTGAGGCAAGAAGACAACAAATAGAATTTTCCAAAGCACATTCAAAGGAAGGTAAGACAAACTGATTAGTGAGATCATTTCATTGCTTCCTGTAAAAATTAGTGAAGACTCATACAGCTTGTTTAAACAATATCTAAACAATTATTTCATAGCCTTTTAGTACTGCTTCAAACTTAACATGACCCAGCCTACTTGAAGCCTGTTCAATGTCTCCCCTAGACAGTTCCAGGAACTGAGCCTTAGCTTAGATTCCAGTGATCACATTTCAGCAATGGGATGAGCATCTCTGAGTGCACACATTGTTCAAGAGCTCTGTCATAAATGCAACTCTCCCTATCAGCATTAATCACTTCAGACTCATCTTGTACGCTTACAACCAGCAAAGCCTGGCTTTGAGAAGTGATAAGGCAATGCATCTTCTCAGAGGAAATTTTGCCTAAGCAGCTATGCACAGAATAATACCTCTTTGTTCCCCCACCACAGGCAGAGACAGATTGCAAGGCATGATAAAAACATCTCTACCCACCAAGCCTTTGGCATCACATCAGCAAAGAAAGTTCCCACCACCACAAACACGCTTTTGACCTTGGGAAAAGCTTAGTGTTAACTGGTACCAAAAGGATTAGTAAATGAACAATTTTTCCAACACAGTTTTCAATTACTTTGATGAGCAATTAAAATGTTAATTAAAAAACAATCCAAAACTCTGTACTGAGAAGGTTATGAAATAATAAGCTCTCGTACACTTGCTGCATTGGAAGCACTGAGAAGAAGGTCACAATGCAACTGGAGCAGAGAGGTACAAAAGAGAGGGACTGTATTATACTTGGGGTTGTTTGTTTATTTAAAGAGAAAAAGATACTTTAAATACATCTGGCAATGTGTTTTCTAAGAGCTGAGTTAGACCAAAGATTTATATAAACAGTACCTTGGCAGATAGTGGCTTCGGGCAGAAATCACTCACCTAGGACAGGAAAAGAAACACCTGCACTCTGTTGGCAACCCAAGAAGTTCAGAGTTCATCAGTCAAATTCTGAAATTATCATGAATTTTTTAAACAAATAGGAGGGTTTTTTTAAATGGCTAAAGTTTGGACTTACTTCCTTTCAACTATCAAGCTCGTGTCTGCCCTCAAGAGAATTAGAAACTTGCTTCTATTTCAACTTCCTGCTGTGATTCTTATGCAACTGTAGAAATTTAGAACTTGGCATGTGAAGAAACCCCCTAATTATTGCAAGTCACAAAAAAAAGATTTTGAAAGCTAGTTGTACTACCTCCTTCACTATGTACCAGTTCAGGAGGTTGAACTGGCTCACCTGTTCCTTCAAAGATACCAACTGAGATCTTGTGCATTAACCAAGTCATGTTTTTTATAACTTTCATATCTATAAATATTTGCTAACAAAAAAAAAAAAAAAAGAAAATAATAACCCAACCCAACCAACAAAAAACCCTAAAGTTTTGTTGGTTTTGGGTCTTTTTAATGCTGCGAAGTTGCATTTCATGCAAGGCAGGAAACCAATTTCCTTGTCACTATGCACTTGCTCTATCATGGATGCTGCAACAAAGTGATTTTCCCTTAAATAATCTCAATTACACAAAGTGCACGATCAATAAAATTAAAGCAGTAAGGTAACCTCAGCCTTCTAGTATCTCCAAAATCCATTGTGATTCACTAAAAGCAAAAAAAAATGTTTCTGTGTTTTTTAAGATTCTTGCCATCTATTCAATAGTTGCAATGTCACATGACTGATATATAATATTTGAGGTTAAAGATGGAGACCTTTTACATTCTTGGAAGCAACTATGTCGGTTCTACTATAAAACAATATTAATTTGCATTTCTATCTTATAAAATCATACACATGGAATCACTCAGAAAAAACTGCCCATGTCTTACACCTCAGTTTATCCATCTGTATTTAAAAATAAATAAAATAGCAGAAAAAAAATACTATCAGGGGAGTCAAACAGCAGAAGGCATAAGAAAAACATGTCATAAAGTATAACTCAGATCTTATCTCAGAAGTTAAATTCTTATTCTAGTGATATAACTTCTGAAACTGCATTGGGCTCCATGGTTACACAGACCCAGACACAAGGCCAGAAAAATATTTTCATAACAAGTCTCACTGAAGTAAGCCATATACTAGCTTACAAAACCAGTCTAATCTAACCCCACAGCCCAGAGCATGCTAGTAAAAACACACAGAAATTCTTTGCCTTAGAGACTGAAAACCCTAGTAAGTTATTACTGGAAGGTCTATTTTTTCATATTAATAACATTAATCTACAAAATAATTTGGAAATTAAAATTTGAATCCTTGAATGACACTTTTCACTTCAGTACATTACTAATATTCTTCCTGATGAATAGATCTCCAGGGCTTTACATGACAGCTGTTAAGAGAATCTAGTAATGCTGCAGGAAAGAAATAAAACTCTTCTCTTCATTGGAAACTGTCAGGCGAAATTTGATCTGCTAACTGTAATAACCATGATTGGATTTTGGCCAAGACCTTGTGAGCATTAACACTTCAAATTGTGATATAGATCAAATTAACATTTCAAAGAAACATTACTATAACCATACCATTAATTTTATTTGGATACATCTTCCGAAAAAAAGGCTACTTTTCAATATTATTAAAAATATTTTACTAAGCACTAACACATTTGAGTAGTATCAGCTAAAAGAAAACATGGCTGCAATGATTTTTAGGGGGAAAAAAGTCCTTAAGGTGTTCATTTTTCCTTTATTTCATTATAAATCCCCTTAATTCTGTTAATCCAACTTCATTTCTCCAGCATCATTTACATTTTGTATTTGAATTTCCCAGCAGGTTCTGGCAGTTCCAGGTATTTTCCTTAGCAGAGTGTCAGAGAATTCTCGCATTTTTTCTATCCCAGAAAATCCTTGTTATGCCACTTAGTGTTGTGGTACATTCTAGTAAGATCACATTTCTTAGCTGACAAAGTGGAAGTAGTCTTACCCTAATGCAAAAGAATTAAATAGAAAAGATTATATTCTTAGCATATTTAAGGAAAGTTGGTGGTTTCACCAACTTTGATGGAGTGTGACTTCCTAATACTAGTACCAATAAAGAGTATGGAAGAAAGTCACTGAAGGAACTGACCAACACTCAGATTTTTAATTTATGTTTTCATTACGTATACTAAAGAATGAGAGCCCTGAAGACAAACAGGGGAGTGGAACATCTCCTCTTTCCTATGAGGAAAGTCTCAGAGAACTGGGATTGTTTGGCCTAGAGAGGACTCTGGGGAGAACTTAGAGCACCTTCCAGTACATGAAGGGGACCCATAAGAAGGCTGGAGAAGGACTTTTTACAAGGACATGTAGTGATAAGACAAGGAGGAATGGCTTTAAACTGAAATAGGTTTAGATTAGATATTAGGAGGAAACTCTTTACTGTGAGGGTGGTGAGGCACTGGAACAGGTTGTCCGGAGAAGTTGTGGATGCCCCATCCCTGGGAGTGTTCAAGGCCAGTTTGGATGGGGCCCTGAGCAACCTGGTCTAGTGGAAGGTTCCCCGCCCATGGCAGGAGGGTTGGAACTTGATTATGTTTAAGTGCCCTTCCAACCTAAACCATTCTTCTTCCATCACATTATTCAAGACAGCAATCATTTGTGGCACTGAGGAAAAATACTGAATATAAAATACTTGACAGTACTAAGAATTGAACCAATTCAACTCCCACAGAAGCCAAATTCCACATAATTTAAGATAAACAACGAACTGTACCAATAGTTTTCAGTAGTTTAATACCTAAAAGCCAGCAATGAACAGTTTGTGTTTCTATATAGCCAAGAGCAGTTTCTGCCTAAAGACAGCTATTTTGTTAACTAGAGTTTATTTAGGTTTCCGTTAAATATAAAAATACTAATCTATTTCTCTTAAGATCCACAGTCAGTTTAAGGGTACTCCAAATGTGTTCACCTTTTCTCTACCTTTTCTTTGTGCTAACATGGAATTAGTCATCCCTTTCAATTATCATCACAATATCATATAAAACTGTTAATATGTGGATTCTTATGAAGTGCATCTCTTGACCTAGGCCCACAGTTTCAAAGACACTTCATCTGAAACAGGAAAAGAGTAATTTGTGGAAGGGGAGAGAAACAATCACAACACAAATAGAAAGAGTAGTTATGGAACCCATAAATCTGACAGAACTGAAAGGTTTTCAAAACAGACTATAAAACAGCAGATATCAGAGAAGAGGAACAGACAGGGTTTCTTCCCCTTTCAAAATGTTAAACTGACCAACTGTCTACTCCTAGAGATGAGCTCAAAAAAGACTTTTCTGCAGTCTGCTACTAACATTTTTTACTTGCTTTGTGTTACTGTAAAGAACACATTTCTGATACAGTGTCACATCGATATTCACACTATAAACCATACCTATATGGTCTACACAGCCAAAATCCAGAGGTCTGATGCTCAGGTTTGTAGTTTACAGTTGCCATTTGGATTAATGTTATGTTATGTTCATTATATATATGTGTACGTTAATGTTTCATAATGCTCTATTTTTTTTTTTCCTTTTTTTTTTTTCTTTTTTTTTTCCCCTACTATCAATATCCCAAAGGTTCTGCTGAGATACCATCAACACAAAATGGCAGTTTGGGGTTCTTTGATAAAAAAAAGCAGGAGAGGAGAAACAGTAGAGAAGTCATGACCCATTCATCTCCAGAGAAGAGGTGAGAAGAGGAAAAACTAGTTGGAGGTGGAAATAAAAAAGAATGACAATATGGTTTTGGCCTTTCTGGCTTCCTTTTTACTATAGAAAAATAACTCTGGCAAATAAAACACAGGCATTTCCCTCTGCTGGGGCAGATTTACTTTACTGCTGTATTTACTTCAGCTGATTGCTGTTCTCATTCAAAATCGCTTCGTTCCAGAAATACATAACTTGTGACTCCTTTCCTTCATGTGCCATTTTAATTCGTGTTCCTTTGGTTTTCTCTTCTCCACTCCCCAAGAAATTTCTTTTTCTTCCCCTCCTAACACTTTCCGCAATATTGTTCTATTGCTTTTACAGATATTTTTATATTTGATTCTGTGAGCCAGACTATAGCTTTACAGCCAAAATATTTCAGTTAACAGTATAAAAGACAGATGGCAGAATGTGGAGTGTTTTAGTAGTGATGGTCTTTTACTAACAGACAATATATGGAGAAAACAAAAGTTTGCCGCAACTATCTCCCACAAACTTTTGGAAGTAGGAAATCCTAGAAAGTGTTTGTAAACTCTTTTGTAGAAACATTGAAAGATGCAGGTACAATACTCAAAGTTACATATTCATGAAAAGAAGGCAATAGGTCTCCTTTAGGCAAGGAGATAATACAGTACAGTCAGTACTGGAGTACTGTCAGTAATTCCAGAACCCACTATTTCTTTTCCACAAGAGAATGTCCTGGTAAAAGCTGCTCTTTGTTTACAGCTTGTAGGCCATCCCCACATGTTTTTACTATTTTACTACCATTCTGATCAAGGGATATAAAATTTAGCTGTGTTTTTAAGGACATGAATAAAAAGATGCAACACTCAAGGGCAGAAAGATTCAAAAGTCAACCTTCTATCCAAAGTGTTAGCAGGAACTACAGCTTGCAGAGGACAGCCCGACAAATTGTTTTTCTTACAGTTTCATCCTCCCAAATATTCCTTCTCTCAAAAGTTTTGAACTATGAAGGCAGAAAAAAATGAGGGTAAAGACCACATGGTATCACCATAAGGAGAGTAGGTGGAAATATTAAAATGGAGACATTTATTTTATAATGTGTATTTCCCCATTGCACCTTCTAGATTCACCCATCTTTTCATTCTAATATTTCTGTGCAGTCACCCACCTAATTTATTGTTGTGTTTTTCAGTGCATAAATGAAGTCTCCAGTTTGCAAATGGAGAGAACAATTGTACCAGAAATTGCATGCTGACCCATAATTTAATGCGAATCTGCACATAACAAATAGTAAACTTTGCTGCTTCTGCTGCCTCTTTTAGAGCTTCCCAAGCTTTACAAAGAAAAGAAATAAGATTAAAAAAAAAAAAAAATCAATCTTGTGCTAATTTGGCATGGATTGGTAATTTTCTGCGAGTTTGTTCGACACAATTACTTACAAACTGCACATAGTAGGGTTTGAAAGTTTTGCATTGCAGTGAGCTTCTGCCACCTGTTTCAGACTTCTCCCTACAGAGACATTGGAAGTCACAGCACAGCAGTTCCAATGAAATGAGAAAAAAAAGAAAAAAACATACTGAAAAAGGAAAGGATTAGCACCGAGTTTTCTGTTTGATCCAGTAGTGTTCTTTCCTCCTACTTGCCAGGACTGAGCAGTGTGCAAACATCCAGCTAAAGATGTGACAGTGTTCACAGCTACTTTTGTGAGTTAGCATATGGCTCCAGGTCTAACGGGGGGGAAGGAACTCCCTCACTTTGCATTTTGGTAGAAAATCGGAAGCTCACTTCCCAGCTAATCCCAGATTCACAGCTACAACATGGAGCACCTCAAGAGCAGTAACAGGAGATCTGTCACATCTCTGCATAGGATTTTCTCTCCACAAGCTAATGGTCTGTACAACTCTCCAGAGAATGTCATTACGCACAAACTCATCTTGTTATCAGAAATATTCTCTCTGAATTAGACCTATTTTAATTTTAACAATAGCCTTCTGCTATTCGATCACATTCGCCAGTTTCAATTAGCATCTGAAAATCTTCTCTATTTGCATTCCAGAGCTTTAAAATGGCTTAATATTCCATTAGCTTTTGAACACATAAATTTAACATTTAAAAAAAAATTTAGATTGCCATGATGCTGGAAAGTCAGGAGACAAAAGTGCGAGACTGCTTCAAATGCAAATAAAATCTCACTAAGACCTTCACCTTTAACATAGCTATCTATCAAAATAATAGGAATATGGATAGAAGATGCAGATCAAAGCAACCTTTCAGAATTGTCAATTAACATGGCTACTGCAAGACATCATTTCTTATGTTTCTTTGGGCTCTCTATAAATTATGTATAGTTACTACTTGCATAGTGGTAATTTTATTTAGATCTCATTTCCCTAGTTTGCCTCTGAATGTCATGGGCTTTTGTTTCTTTTATTTTTTTGTTTGATTACTGATTTTTTCCTCAAAAGGCATCTATGGAGCAACACTGATCTCTATTTCCCATCTTTGCTCCACAGCAGAAAAGGAATCATTTATCATTTTGCCTTTAAAATAATGTCTCTCCAAACACCAAAAAGCTATTATGCTTTAAGTTAGTTTTCCAGGAGGCCTATAAAAGTGGTGCTCGCTGTTATACACCTTAGTGCCAACAGAAGAAAAGAGAAAAAATCTCTTCCCATTTCTAAATCCATTGGATGTTCTACCAAATCTTGCATTTATCATATGCCAGATAAAGTAAATTAACAGATTTAGTAAATGAGGAACTGGTAAGTAAATCCAATCCTCCTACTCTTAATAAATGTATAGTAAATGATAACATCAGGGAAAAGAAAATGTAAGACAGGGAAGGTAAAGATCAAACAGCATTTTGTATAGATATTCTTGGTATGACTTAGCAGCACTGCAGGGGCTAGTATAAATCCACTAGATATAAAATACAAACTCAGATGTTAAAGTAAATCTCCACAGTCCGTAACATGTGTTCTTGTCACTGTGTAGGACTCCCTTGGTGGAGGGGCTGCCTTGCACACACTTCTCCCAATCATAACTCCTCCTCTCGGCCTCAAAAGTGATCTTCCCTACTACTCATCTATTTATCTGCCACTGGTAGAACTGTGCATCTCCAGTTTTTTCACATTTACATTTAAACTGGATTACTTTAAGAATTTTATATGTTAAGAAAAATAAGTGAAAAATTCTAGAAATCAGAACAAGAGATAACTGTACATCACCACATTCATCATTCACAAGAAGTTTTCAGTCATCAATTACAAATTAATAACAAATTATGTACAGACCAGCTATACCCCAAGCAGCGAATAACAAATAACTGAAGCAAATAAATTGCACATTTTCAATGGTTCATTTCATGCCATTAGTTGTTGAAAATCGTTTGCTAAAAACAGCAGATATTTATGAATGACTATGACAATCACAGAAACAGGGATGTACTAAAAGATAAGGAAAAGAAGAGACCACATTTGTAATTATAGCACTGATAATTAATACTTTAACTAGTCTGATCTGTCATGTATTTTATTCCAAGTGACCAGACTTGCTAAGTCTGAAATTATGATTTCATGCCTTACAGTACAAAAGGAAAACAGATCAGGAAACAACAGCTTTTACAGGGCATGCAGAAGGTTCTAGTGTTTTCAACCATCTAATATGAAAGGTGTGCGGAGGTAACAGATGGGTCTCAGTCCTGTTGTTATCCATGTTACACCTGACTTCTTCATTCCTTTGTTCACACACGAAGTACAGCTAAAGAAAAGTGTTGTTGCTCTAAACCTGATGTCATCGCTACATGCTGTTTTCTTTATGCCTGTTAGCAAACCAACTGCACACTGCATCAAGAAACTCCTTCTGGAAAAGCCTCAATTTGTCAGTACTCCTCAGCGTCTAAACAAGCAGATCTCCTCAGATACATGAAGAAACTTCTGACCACCACCTCTCCTGTCCTGCCTTCAAAGTGCTGAGCACTTCAAAGGAATTTCTCATAGTGTGATAGAGATACCAAAAGCATAATGCTAAAAACAAAGATGAATAAAAAGAGGAAAATAGGAATAAAAATAGGGGTTTTTTAACAATCTGCATGGCATGATGTAGTTATTTCCACAAACTAGAATAAAATATTTCTAGATCTGAGGCAAAATGTGATAAGTACAACATCGTAATTTTTTAGACGTGGCAATTTTTTAGAAAAGTTCCCAAAACCAAGATACTAAATGCTATTGTGTGTGAATGTGAAGTGGTAAAGAATGGATAGAGAACATATGTTAAAGAAAAACTAATTTTCTCATTTTAACTATAATCTTAAGGTCTTCAGAAATAGAAGTGAAATGATGTTTTATTTATTCTACTGTACCATAAGAGAAAAATGTAAGATTTGTCATATTGGTTCATCTCGAATGCTCCATCCAAGTTCAGACAGCAGCCAAAAGTTGGCCTCACCAGAATGCAAGTCATGAGAAATCATGTATCATATTGCCCCAAAGCTCTCCCAGCCTCTAAGCATTCATATCTACAGGCAAAGATATTAAAGATGTAATTGATTAGGGTAAAAAATACCCAAGATATGGGCAAATTCTTGATTTACACAGTGACACATCTGTTTTCTAACAATTCCTTTCAGTTAATTTGTTTTTTCATTTATTTTGATTTCCTACCAGATACTAAATTAATACCTTTATGGACTTTTTGTTGTATAACCTCACAAATATTGCTCCTGACTACTAAAAATTATCTCAGCTTTCATAATTTCACATATAACATGAAAATTTACATTTTTCATGTGGAAAATTTCTTTTGCCATTTTATTATGCAGCTACTGAGTTGCACAAGATCCTCCTTCAGTTCTTCAACTTAACTTTAGTATTTCCATTTACAGACGTCAATAAGCTTTCCCACTCTACCAGCTGCACGTTGTTCCATATGCTAGATAGCCCAGGTCCCAGCACAAATATTTTTCAACTCCACTGGTGACTTCGGGAGCCAATCATTTGTTCCTTCCCTTTGTTTTCCATGCTGAAATCACTGATTCACCCATTCAAGGACTTCCCTTCCTATTCCCCTGCTCATTGCTTTGTATATTTGTGCAGTGATTCACTTTAGAGAAATTATACTGACCCTTCTTCCATGTATTTATCCAAAAGGCCTTTTACTTTTTGTACAGACTCCAGAAATTTACTATGTACAGCTGTCCAGATTTTCCTGAAGCTCTGTTTAGGAACTTGTATTTTGCACCTTGCAGCCTTGAAATACCTGGGCAGCAGGAAGCAAAAGGACACAAACCACATTTATCAGTTATGTGTAGTGTAGTTTGACTAATTCATCCTCATTTTCCTCCTGAATTCTTTTCTGGTTCCGGCCTATTCATCTCATCTCATGGTTGCACAGCCCATACTGCTGGCATTGTTTCATTTCTGAAATGACATTGATCCAGTTTAAGACCCCCAAAACTGTCATTAACATGGGAAGACCAAGCAAGGAAATATTGCCTGTCCTCAATAACCTCATTTTTAAATTGCTTTATTGTAAGCATTTTGAACTGATCACATCATGGCCTGAAATATGAACAAAAGCTTCTCCACAGGGACAGAGTATCAGTAATCGGTGTTTCTCTTTTCAGATTCACACAGCAAAGTTCTTCAATTATGTTTTGTATAGACTATACAGTTGCTAATGAAGCCAGGAGCAGATCCAGAAGGACACCCATTCTCAGCAAATTTTTATGGACAGGACAAAAAAAAAAAACAGCAAAAACCGAAATACCACCACCAACAAAACCAATCTTATTCATCTGTATTATTTCCATAATACTTTTAACTACTTATTTTAATATTCAATAAAATAATTTAGTTTTCATGTACTTTAGTTTTAACATTTAATATATTTGCAAATGTGGGACTCAGATATTCATTGTCCAGAACTGGGAAAACACCCCCAACCTAATAAAAGAGAGGTCTCAGACACCCAAGATAATATTTCATTGGTCTGGATATTTTTCTGGATATCTGTTGCAACTCTATTTTGATCTATGGGAAATTCAGGCACAGAATATAAAACTGATTTTCTGAACTTTAAATTCCTTTGAGGTGGGTGCAGAAAGGGTGTTCTGACATGCACTGAATAGCCTGCTAAGAAGGTCTGATAAAAGTTCAGATTCATAATTATATCCATTTCTTTGTAGAGCACATTTCCAGAGCTGAAATAGAATAGACCTTACTAAAAAAAAGCCCGCTAAGCTGAATCATTAGCAGAAATAGCAAAACAGCTTTGCAGACATGAAAAGCCAAGAATTAACATGGACAAAAATCACCCGCAGTAAGTCAGTTCCCTGTTACTACTCAGGTGTTCTCAGGTCTGTTGGATGTCAGCTGCTTAATCCACATGCCTCTTCTCACCTCTTTCCCCTCCTGATTTTCTCTTGTCTCTTGAAATTCAAAGTACAGCACAGAATAAATGTAATCTTACATGTTATTACCCTGTCCCTTTCTTGTAAAATTTGGCAAAAACAGTAGATTTCCCAGTATTCAGCTCCTCCTACTCAGTGGTAAAATAAATATTTCACATTAATCCTTAATATAATAGAATCTGTTTGAATGGTTTATGGCCTTCAAGCCAGGACATATATTTCACATCGAAAATAAAATGCTGACCCAAGAGAGAAGACTACAGATTTCACATTGTGGGAAAGGAGGAAATCAAGGAAGAGAAAGGAACATAATTTAACAAGCTAGATGACTAAATCCATCCCTAAAATAGCTCTACTGAAAGCAAAGGGGCTATTTCCAGCAAGGATGAATTCATGCCAGAAATATCAGTTATTGGATTGCATTAGCAAACAGAGTTTTACAGCAGTGAAAATTTCTTGGATCCGTAGCAGTGAACAGAAATGAAGTAGATGCCTTTCAAAGCCACTGCCTGAACTTGGTATATATTATGCCTGCTGTGTCCCTGCTGGAGTCACTCCCATCACCTGTCTGGGTAAACAAAGCAAGGGAAAGGACAAAGTGTACTATAAAGAAATTAAGTGATAGAATTAAGAGAGCTGAGGGGAAAAAATTGAGAACTCCTAGCTAGACAATCCACAGTCCAGCAGATCAGTTAAAAACAGGTAGACGCATTGCCCTTCTCCCTAGTTACACCAGGATGTGGTGAGAAACAGATGAGTTGCCACATTCAAGGAATAATAAGGAAAATATTTCAAAAAATCACAAAAACTTGGTATGTGTTACATAACTGTTCACTGCAATGTCCCAGTAAACCCATCAGTAGTTTTATCACCTCTATGAATACATGAAGTTCAACTACATAGTAGGAATCTATCTCAAATAAAGTTCCTGGTAAAACTGTACTGAAAAGTACGATTTATCATTACCAGTTTTAAGGATCTTATTAATAACATTTGTTACACAGAACAAAGATGAATACGTACTCTAAACTGACAACCTTGAAAGCATATAGACATTAAACAGTGATTAGAGTGGAATAAAATCTCAAAGAAATATTTACATAGAGGAAGGGTAACTCAATCTCCACCAAATCCTACATAAGGTCAAATTGGAATCAGATCTAATTATTTTGGAAATCAGCTCTTCAATTAAGAACCAGATATCATCTAAATAGATAACTATTACTTGATACAAATTTAAAAACTCACAAATTAAAGAGACTCTTAGTCACTAAAGGATAAACCCCTTAAAGACAAAAGACAACTGTTTTTAATAATGTTCACTGTAGCTAGAAGCAGCAGGCAGGAAGAAGTCCTAAGTAGTATTGAAAGTATTATACTTTTATTTAGTACTGAAAGTTCTATGTCCTTTTTGACTGCACCACATAAAAATACTTTAAAAACAAGATAATCAGCATTTGAAACATTTACTGCTTCCTAGACCTACACTGATATCCATGGCTTTATGCTGCATGATCTGTGCACAATTTGTAAACCCAATGTGAAAATACTACCGTTATACATATATAACTCATAACAGCTACTTATTGTATTGACAAAATGCAGGTATTTAGCATAAAAGTAGCTTTACATACAATTCAGTGCACAACTATTATTCTTCAGTGCATGCCACTTTTTTTTTGTTCAATAGTTCTTCTAATAAATACTTGTAAATCCATGCATCTTGCTACAACTCTCTGTTCTGCATTTATTGAAACCTCTGGAACGTATCTCTGAGAACTTTTTAATATTAAATCAGGTCAACCCCACTACATTCACACAAGGTAACACCTGTTGCAAATGGGAAAGCAAAGGCACACAACAGCTTTTAAATTTAGACAACACTTTAGTGCCATTTAGACATCTTACAGGCTAAACCACAGGAATGCAGCTGTATGGTTTTATTTAAAAATCAGCTTTACCCTTGTGTACTTGCACACCTTACTTCATACTGCAGCCTGTAGTCTGCTCCTTTGAACCTGGCCAGGCTCCATGTTGTGACCCAATGAAGTGCTCAAGTACAAGACTGAGGAGGAACTCATGAAAGTAACTGGACTGTAGCCTCCCAGAGCAGTCTTCTCACCTAACCTCAGCCAGATTTCCTATGGTCAGGCTCAGCTAAACATTCTCTTCTGAGTATTTATTCTAAGCAGACCACTTAGCACAGGTCCCCACCAAACGTGATCTAGGGAAGGCTTTCTACTCCTACTGCAGGATGGGATGTCCTGGCCACAGGGAATCAGGACATGAAAGCCATGTGGTACCCAGCTGAGAGTTATGCATTACTGGGTTCAGCCACTTAGACCGCTGGGTAAGTTAAGGGGTTCTGATTTAGGAGGAAGAGCAAAATGAACACTGTAGGACTTTACCCTACAAAAGCAGGCTGCTTATTTAGTGTCTAAACCAGAGTAATAAGCCAACACTAATGGTTGTTACTAATTAGACTTCTAAAGAGCTCACTGGGAATTTGTAGCTAAAAATTACCGTGCCAAACCCCAAAGAACTGGCCATATTTTAACTGCTTGACTGTGGCTGAAGCAGATAGAAATAGTCTTAAAATGTGGCATAATTATTCAGCTGTGTTACTAGTTAGTAGTCAATGTTAATTATGCATTAAAAGCTAAGAATGTTATTTATGACTGTCCAGGGTAATATTTATTTATAATGTGTACTCAGGCTTTTTGACAGAAGGCTGTCTTCTATGTGCTCCATGATTCAGGAGCAGGAAAGAGGTTCCCAGATTTCATTTTGTATGTGTGGGACTGATTTCTTCCTATATGGTAAATGTAAGCAGCCACTCAAACTAATTTTTGGATTTAAAATATAATCAACAACCAATTAAAAGAGCAAGTTGACATGTAAATCTGCTATGTAACTGACACCAACTTTAAACACTCCTAAGAAAAGAGTATGCATGAAATATCTCCCAACACCTTCCCCCTCACTGAGTTTCACAGAAAGTTACATGATGCTCTGCAATGAATTGGGTGCAGCAATCAGTCAACACATCTTCTCACTAGGTGATTTCACAAAAAACAGGGCTTTAACAAACAAAAACAGAGGAGTTTGATTTTTTTACCAAAAATTTATTCCAGATCACCATGAGCCTAGCTAACCAATAACTAAATTTCTTTTTTCCTGGATTTAGGAAACTCCCTTGAATGTAAACCATGTAAGTTTTGCTACAACGCCAACCTGCAAAGGTCTGCTTTCCAGCCCATGCTAACACAGAAGCAGACAGCAATACCAATTAACTAGCACAAATTCTATGTGATGCTGCTCTTGTGAACTAAGGTCAGAAAGAAGCATAGTGGCTTAACATGTGGTAAAGTCCACTGGCTAATTTTGAAATTAAATTTGGTACAATGGCATTCAAGGGGGCTCTTTGGGAGAGACAGCAGAGAAGGGGAGGACCTCAAGATTGCAAAGACTAACAGATGTGAACATTTGAGAACATATATGTTCAATGCCGTATTCAAGGGCACTGCATCAAAACTATTAATGCATAGTAATCCAGAAGAAAACAAGTTTGGGCAGGAAGTATGGGGTCTGGAATTATATAAAATGCAATTATAAATTTGCTAAATTGTACTCATAACTAAATTTCTATACATCCTTTCAAGACCAGACAGCTCATAAGTAATTTAGAATAAAAGTAAATTAACTAAAAATAGACCTTCAAATTTGTTCCGCACAGGAAAGGAACAGATTTAAATCAGAATTCAAATGGTTTCAACCTTATGCAGGCCACTACTTTTGAACTTAGCAAAAGTAGTGAATAGATTTTCAAAAGATAACAACAAACCCGTTTCTTTTTTGTTTTGCCATAAAGCTACCCAACACAGAAATGAGAGAAAGAGTCCTGATTTTCAACCAGTTCTCAGTTACAAGTGTTCCTGGTCATTTCTCCGTTATCCAACCGTACTTATCTTCGTCTACTCCTACAGGACACATTCATTTGAAGGAATAACTACTGCTATTTGTGAAGTTCCAGATACAAAACCAGTAGAGAAAAGGACAGCACATCCCTCCCTCCCTTTTCTTCAACAAAGGACTCTGCATTTTAACATTCTTAAAATCCCTTCTCATCTTAATGCCTCTACCTCTGGCTGCCTTCCACTGTAAGGATGGGATTATGACCTGTCAACAGGCAATGAACTCCACTCTTCTAAAGCTCCAGGCTTTACTGAAAGAATAGCCAGATTTGGGGTTGCTAAGGCTATTTTGAAAGGATGGGGAAAAGTTTATACTCTATCCTTTTTTTTCTTCTCATGTTGCTGTTTCCATGAGTAATAGACCCCTTACCTCTATCCTACTGTGAAACTTCAGCAGACCTCTCTAACCCCTATTTCTTTCACAGAGAGGCAAAGTGACTGTGATGGGACAGCTGAGACAGCATTCTTCTGTTTTCTCATGCCAAAATATAAATTGTAACAACTCAAACTGAGCAGCTTGCAATACGGAAGGAAAGTATATTATTGCATCAAACCCCATCATAAAGTAAGCAGATTAGGAATGCTAGAGAATAAGCCAATTTGAAATCCTTGCTGGCTATCTCATTTTCCACAAGATTTTAGAGGCAGTTCAGATGAAGCTGCCATCCTTGCAGTCTCCAAAACCTCTGCCTGTAATAATTTTCTTCTCAGGAAGATTAGCAGGTTTTTGCTAATAATAATTTATACCTCCTCGCAGAATCACAGGCTCTCATCTATCACACTCCAGCCTGCATTTACTGCATGTATGTCCTGTTTTTCATGTTTAGATGAAATACTCCTTTACTCCAAGAACAGATTCACAGGAAAGATTTCAGTGTCATTTGCATACTGCAGAAAGGGAGTGGTACCATTTTCAAATGAGATATTGTGAACCTACAAAAAATAAGGATGTAAAAAATTTGACTCTGAATATGAAATGGTATGACAAATGCAACCTTCATACCCAGTTAAGAGCTCAGTTTTGAAAATTCATACAAATGCAATACTCATTATGTATGGTTGGAACTTTGAATGGTCAGCCAAACTCAAGGATGTTTGAAAGAAAGGTCACTAAAATGTGAACAGAAATGTGCTAGTTTTGAGTATAAGGAAACACATGAATTTTTTAGATTTCTGACATGAGGAAATATATTCCATGGTTAAAAGAATACAAAAATATGTGGTAATACTCTAAAAATCACTTTTTATATCTAGATATAAAAACTCGAGGAACTTAACAGAAGATTAGGTAAAGTAACTTTCTATGAAAGAGACAAAGATTTACAATTATCTCCAAAAGACATGATAAAAATGAACATCAAGATGCTGAAGGAGCCCGGAAAGTTTCTCAAGGGTTAAAAAGAGGTCATAGCTGGGAGCCATAGATTGGTTAAAACTTCATTAACATAGCTTATAACAAACAACATTTCCAATACAAACAAGACCCTCAGAAACAAAGGGAAAAGCTACAGTTCACGGACAAAAGATGTATTTCCTCTTCCTTCACAGAAGGAAACAAACTGTTACTAAACACATTCTCCTGTGAAGGAAAGTCAGTCAAGAGAATAACAAGGGGACAAGGGGGTGTCTTAATAGCAGAACAACAGTTTATAGCACAGGGCTTACACCAGCTGTTTTTCCTGTTGTAATTCAGAAACATATTAACAAACTCTCCCAATGTCTCACCATCAGCTGTCTTCACTTGTTATCATATTAAACCTGTTCAAAGTTATTAAATTAATAGCAGTACAGAAGTATAATGATTTTCCATCTAATGCATGACTCTCCTCAAATCCATTTCAACAAAGTAGCCCTCTCATACACACTGGGATTCTATTCCTCATTGCAACATATTGCTTCTCTATAAAACTCAAACTCTAGCTTGCAAAATGCTGACTTCAACATGCAGAATCTTTCCAGGCCCTATCCCAGACCTCTCAAGCCCCAGATCCTGGTACTGACAGACACCATTTCCATCAAATCTGTCATAGAAAGCTCCTAAATTCTAGTACTAGCCTTCAAACATTGTGAATTATGACAAAGGGAGTATGAGGGTTTGGTTTGTTCAATTACATGCTTTAAATTCAGACAAATTGATGAGCTACGCAAGGCAGTGCCAAAAAAACCAAACGCATTTGAATTAAACTTCTACAGGGACAGTGAGAGAAGAGTGTATTAGGACACTGAGTCAGCCAGGCCCATCCTTTTTTTTTTCTTTTCCCCCTTCAGAATTTCAGTACTTATTTAAACAATGTTATTTCTGTACAACAAGATATTTTGTATTCTCCCACGTCCTCCTGAAGGTCTTTCTACTGGATGGTTTTGGGGTTTTTTTAAACACAAAGTTAGTCATTATCTCTTGATCAGTTTTCCAAAACTAATGCACAGATTAGATGGACTTCAGAAACAAAAAAAGCAAGAACAGACTGAATTTCCATCATAACAATGGTGGTTGTGATTCTAATGCATTTTTTCTGTTCTTGACCTTTGCTATTTAACATTAAAAATGTTAAGCACTGGCACTGTTTCTAGAGAAAGACACCCTACAAGAGCAATCAAAAGTACTTACAGGTCCTTCGTGACAGGACAGGATACTGAGTCACAATTTTCATCAAGCTGCCTGGGTCAAAGAATCTAGCAGTTTTGGATGTTTAGGAGAAACAGTAATGTGGAATTTTCTATTCTGTCTCTTCCTGCACCCTCAAAAGAATTCATGGGTGTTTTGTGGTTGGTTGTTTTATAAAAAAATATTGAGAAAGGGAGGGAAAAAAAGAGACAACCTATAATGTCTTGCATCAAAGTCTAACTTGCAACAATGAAAAAAACTGAAATGTTGAAAATTCTTCAGAAAATAATGATGAAACAGTTTATTCTGAAGAGTAAACCTTAAATGTAATCCAAATAAACAAAATGAAAACTACAGGCCACATTCTACAATCCAAATCAGATAGGCTGTGCTAGACACTGAGCTTTCCATGAGATTTACAAAAGCAGGATGTACTTTCTGGGTGAACAGCTAAGCAGTCAGAGAGGTCGTGTATTTTGGCCAGCCAACAGATAGGTGCTGACAGGGAAGCCAGATGGCATCCACCTAGTCCAAGTGGCTGGCTGCCTCTTGGCTGGCCACCCCGTGGTGCTTCTATCCCTGCAGTAGATACGCTGGCCTGCTGGTTAGCTGCAAGATTCTGTCTTGGAGCCTTGCTTCATTTAGCAGGGAGTCAATGGCAGATAGCATGTTGAGGGAAAAGGAAAGAAATGGAAGTCTGGGGAGACACAATTTGATACAGGGAACAAGGTAAGAAGAATGGAGAGGGGGATGTACTACAGGAGAAAGGTAAAGCGTATCACCTAGATCAGCTGGAGTATTTAGCAGCTCACCTCTGCATCTGAGATGGAAACTTTGACAACAGAAGATGTATTGACATTACAGCTCTTAATGGCTCCACCAAGTGCATTTAGAGGATGACACTTGACAAGGAAACAGGTAATTCTCTCTCCTGTGCTTTCCCTGAAACTGCCAGAACTAAAGCTGTCATTCCTAAGCAGTCAGAAAAACAAGACCTTTTTAGAAGGTTTTCTAGTATCAGATGAGGACACAAATCCTTTTTTTTGGTTGTTTTTTTTTTTTTTTCCAGTTCACAGTTGTAGTCTCAGTGGGGAATCAAACGACTAGATAATCTTGGAGACTGACTTAAGGACCTGTGGCTGGTACAAAATGTACTCTGGCAGCTTGCAAAAGAAGTGTGATAAATAGATACTGTGTAGGAAAACCTTATCCTGTCTAATGCTTCACCTCTCTAAGATCACAAGCAACTGTAGCCATGGCATTCTTGTTTTTATCATGATGATTAAATCCTTAAAATATTCTTTGCTTTCATTTTTGGGATTTGTGATATTAAGTACTACTTCTTACTTCTAAAAAGGTACCCCATTTTCCAAGTACACAGTAAAAGCAAACTGGTAGCACTGCTTGCTGGTCTCCCATAAGGATAAGCCAACAGAGACCACCTTGCCACCACCACCACTTGAGCTAGTAACACACATGTGGTAGACTATGTTCTGTAAGGACCATCAGCACTCCTACCTCTGAAAGAGGTTTTCTGGTTTATCTTAGGTCATTCAACACCATACAATACAGCCCATGAAGAAACAGTTCTGTCAACTCAGCTGAGAAACTACTGAGCAACTGCTAGAGAAAACAGCTACATGGAGAAATAACACTGGATTTTCTTGCTTGAGTGACTATCACAAGAGTAAAGAGCAAAGTAAGATCAGGAACATAGTTCTTCCTTTCTACCCTCAAACAGTAATGTCAGGCAGTTATGGAGTTCAGATCTAGCTAAACTATCACACAGACATACACAGGACCCTGCCAATAGTGAGTTTGAAAATGCCAGTTTCTGCCCTGACCTCAGCCGACTTGTATTTGTCCTGCAGCCTGGATATCTTTTCTTTTTCACTTGCTGAGGAGACACAGCATGTCTCTTCATGATATTTTTCATGTGAAAAACTAGAACCTAGAGTACAGTAAAATTTTTCTTCTTCATTACAGCTGCTTTCCCAAATCAGTTATTTCATACTGCCTGAGTTTTTCTCACTCATTTGAAGAGACCAGAAGTTTTGCAGTACTTTTAGCATTTTAGCCATCTCAGTTCATACAGTGGATAGTGACTCGATGGTTTTATGCTTCATTGCTCTATGTTTCGGAAGTAATGGTTTTGATCACGGCTGATAAGGACCTGTGTGGTTCTCCCACTCAGGATTTGGCTCAGCACTACACATTCTGTGACTCAGTTTATTGGCTTCACATCTGAGTTGCTCTGGTTTAACCATACTGGTCAGGTTCCTAAACCTTCCTATCTTCCACCAATCTGGTGTAGCACCTCTAATATTCTTTTCTGTACCTATAACAACTCTATAAATGCACAGTTTAATACTCAGGTTTATTTTTTTTCCTTAAAACGAACCTATCAAAAACTCTTTACCTTCTTATACTGTACACAAAACACAAACATAGCTTCCATTACATATTTGATCAAGATTTAATCACTTGAACTGTAATGCAAAAAAATAAAAATACTTTCACAATATTAAACTTTCCCCAGGAATACTCATCTGAAACATTGTGATTCTGTTTTTAAAGGGTTGTACTAAACTGCTCTCAAACCCTTTCTCACTGGCAAAGCTGCTATGATTTCAGTTTCATTAAAGCTCCAAACCAGCCAACCCTTTATGGCTGTAGGAGGTGTCAGGATGGGATAAAAGAGAGGAGTGAAGTACTTTAGTGGCATATGTGACAATCACTTCAAAGCCATAAATCCTACGAAAGTACCTCAGAGAATAATGATCAGTCAAGACTTTAATCATCGGCAAAAGCGAGTTGAGAGAATAAGGAGGGCCCTAAGGGTAATAGCTGTAAAATGAAAGTGTCCACTGAGCGCATTTTTTTCATTACAGACAATTGAGCCATTTCTCAACCTTGTTTATCTTTAGCTTTTCCTGTTAGACCAGAGGGAGAGTAAGGGATATTATACCAAACTTCCTCCAGTGAAGTAGAAAGAAAAATGCCAGAAATTCTTTAAGACAAACAATGCGACTTTCACGTATCTGGTTACGTGCCCTTTCTGGGGGCAGGCTTTCAGGCTGAGTTCCAACCCTTGGTGCCTTGAACATCCAGCATCTGGCAGAAATCCAGACTCAGTTCTTGGCCCAGGATACACAGCACACTTTGGGTATCCTAGCATGAACTTCTGAGTACTGAGACACATAATCCCCTTACTCACATTATCCCCAACAATCCCATTGTCCCCCGAGCCTTCATCTGATTCTTCATGCTGTCTTCTGGCTTAAATGCACCCCGTCCTAGAAGACTTGGGAGATGTGACAGACGTGTAAGGTTCAGTCATATGGATCAGTTTTGCGCCAGCTTTGAAAAGTCTTATCACTCTTAACTAAGTAGAAGGTGGAGATTAAAAGTTGAAAAAGATAATCTGGAGATTTACTTTTCACTGGAGCCTGAAATTTTATCTGAAACAAATGAGCAGCATTCAGCTTCCTTCTTCTTTTTCCTAACACTTTTTGCATAATCAATACCTCTAAGTTATGCAAAAGTCAAACAGCTGACATTATAATATCTACATCTGTAGCAAAATTATCAGAACCACAAATAAAAGCAGAGTTTTTATATACCAAGCGACTAAAATTTTCATTTTAACTTTGTTGACTATTAACCTGCATTTATAAATTGAATTCATGTCTAGAAGACCAATTCAACACAATTCAATTCTTTCAAACTCGGTCCATTTATTGATTACAAACATAAAACCCCCAAACTGATCAACAATCTGGAAGTCTATATTACCAATCTTTTAAAGAATCACAGAATATTCTGAGTTGGAAGGGACCCACAAGGATCATTTGGTGTGTTACAGTTTAATAGCAGCTAAAAGATCAGTATAGAGCATACAGTCTATGGTGACAAGGTAGCTGTATTTCTGGGATGTTTTTTTAATCCCACCCACTTATTTTAGAGATAAGGAAATGCAAAGCATGAAAGAAAATTACATTATTAGATTTGTCTAACATTCTTACCCAAGCAAAAAATAAATACATTAATATAAACTCCTTCTGGATTAAGATAAAACCTCTTTTTGTGTTTTAAGTAAATTGCAAAGCCAAAGGCCAGTGTAATATATATAATTTTCTCACAGAAGAACTCAAACACAAGTGACCGAAACATTAATACAAAAGAAACATTGCTAAATAGATAATGTTAAAATAGATACTTAATTAAGTACCCCATGTTAATGTGAAATAGTCTAGCAATAGCTGTAATTTTTCCATCATGTTGGTGTACTACTGCTGTGTGAAGTCGTTGGAAAGTGCACACTTACATCAGATTCCAGGTTAAGTTAATTTTCCACACTTCTGTGAATTAGGACACAAATAGAGTTGGTACTTAATCTTAAAGGAACCGAAATAATTGTTGAAACTACTGTCTTAACAAATTTCACCAAAACAACCCAGTTGTCACTTGGAAAAATGTGGAATCTATCTATTATTGTAGCTGCCATTTCACCCCAAAATAATTGAAGAAAAGATTGGTGCTTTTTTCCCCCTTAGGAACCACATTTTGATCTTGTAGGTACCCAATAAGATGAAGTAGGTCACTTCTGTCCACAACGAAAGGCTAAGGTAAAGTTCTTCTACATACTGAATTTCTTAAGGACAAAAGAAGTCCATCTTATCTGGCGAGGGGGGGGTGGGGGGGAGGGATCACAAACAAAAGATTAAGTATTAATAACGAACCAAAAAGCCACTTGGAAAATGGAAGCAAACTGGTATAAACTCAATATTTTATTTTTATTTCCTTTCCCCCATTTTTCAGGGTTTTTTTAGTGTAACTTTATTTAAGCTACAGAATATAAGACCACGCCTTTTAAAAAGTATGAAATAATGTGAATAGGATATTAGCATAATGAACCATTTCAGTGTTATTTTTTTCAGTAAAAAAATATTGATTGAAAAACTCGTAAGAGCTGATTATTATATATATAATTCTTCCGAAAATATTGTTTGCAATACTAGAAAATGTGAACTTACTGCTATACACAGAACAGTTAGCAGTTACTTTTGGAGCACTGAATGGTCCCACTGGAGTTGTAACCTTCTCAGCATCACTGAAGAATAAGACAAGAAGCAGAAATAGCAAACCAAAACACTAATACAGGTTTTTTAACCACTGCTTTCTAGTCCATCAACAACTGGCCACTGGGGGAAGCTCCTCCCACCCCGCCATTCGATTGCATATCCCTATTGTGACCCTGCAAAGCGATAGGTTTACAAGACTACAACCCGTTAGGACGTAGAAAACCATGCGGTGGAAACCTCACCTGCAGCAGGATATGAATGAGTAGCTGAAAAAGAAGCAGGGGAACTATAGGGCTATTTTAAATTATAAACCAGCTATATCTGGTAAAAATGGCAGGCCACAAGCCCTCTGCCATTTAACATCCCATTAAGAATTAACCACTAGAGAATCATTGTGCCCAAAGAGAACCCTTTCTAGATTTAGAAAATCCAGAGTTATGTCTTCCAAGAAGAGAGAATAATCAGGAATTTTTAAAAAGTCTCAGTAATCTCATAAGGCTCTCCACTTCCTTGTGCTCTCTTCACTTGCACAACACACAGAAAACTCACTTCTCCAAGTGACAAACTATTGCAGTTTATATAATATTAGGTGAAATGCAACAGAAGGGTAAGAACATTCAAAGTAATTTATGTGTAGGAAATAAATTGGGAAAGACTTGAAAAGTGGTTTTTCAGGTGTGAGGATCTCAGCAAGAGAAACATTTCACAACCACCCTGGTTTTGACATGTGATAGAAATCTTCAGGGATCACCCCTCTCAGATCATAATCTGCCATCTAGCAAGACTTCAGATATATCTAGGTCACACACAACACCCCATCCACCCCCCCCCAAACACCTCGGCTGGCCCGACAACTGTAAATATTTTATCACAGAGCTCTAAGTCCTGGCCTATTTCTTCAGGATATTTAGAACATTAAATAATCATTTGGCAGTAAACAACTTATAATAAACATTTTTCCTCACTGTAGCACTGTTGGCTGTTTCAGGGCAGAATACTGGATCTTCTTTCTGTCTCTGTGCCAAACAGAGGATTTCCTAATTTTAAAAGGTCTGTTTCCTCCCTGCTACAGAGCAAGCTTTCAAAAGTTATTGATAAATCCCACAGGCTAACAAATATTCTCTTAGCAGCACTAATTTGCTTGTTTCACTCTCAGTATGTTTGTCTTTGATTTCAAAGACTCAATTCCTGACAAAGCATTCCATGCAAAGTACCTACAACCGCTGGTCCATCAGGTTGCTCAGTTGGCCACGTGTCCCACTAAAGAGCTGAGCCTGGAGCAGTGCCCTTGAAGCACATCACTCCCTTTTATGTGCCAGTCAGGGAGCCTGCAGGTTACCTTGCCCATGGCAGAAACACATGGGGAAAAGATACCGCAAACTAGAATGGGGAGGGAAAGAGTCCAAATCCAAACTTTCCTCTCTAGCAATTAGTCACAGAAAGAGCAAATCAAATACTTCAGGTGTATGCATTGTCAAGACATCTGGATATGATTTTTAGCCAATGATCCTTATGGGTCTGAGAATTCGCCTTTGTGAGAGTAGGAAAAGCACTCAGCATGAGCACTCAGCTCAGGGAACTCAAAGGGAACATTTAAAATACACTCCATTCACACAGCAGATGGAGGATTTCCTATGAATGATGAAGTGACCTTCAGATTATTCATATTATTATTCATATATAAATTGCAGCAAAAAATTTTCTTTCAAGATGTTGGTTTACACATAATGGCTATTTAAGGAACAGTTCAAAATTCCTATGCAACTATTTACATATCCAACACATTCCCTTGTGTCTTAGCTGATGGGTACACATTAAACCAAAATGATGGATTTATTTCTGTAGTGCAAGGTACCTATCAAATATTCAAAATTATAAGATCCAAAAGTCATTCCCTATGGGGGGAAAAAAAAAACCAAACTGGAGTATAAGAAAAAACTCGTCATTATGAGTGATGTTTTATTCCTTACTTCTTGTTTATTTTTAATTTTCTCTCTTCATGTCCAAAGAAAGTACCATGCAAATGATGTAGCAAATCATGATCACATACAAGCTGCATAAAAATAAATTTGAAGAAAGAAGGTATTTTCTGCTTTCCTTCGTGAGTTGGATGATATTTTAGGCAAGATGAAAAAATCCATAATGTTGTGTGCAAAGTAAAGGAATAAAGCGTGTTGCTGCTGTAACCAGAGGGTCACATCACTGTCTTGTAGCAAGAAGAGACTGAAATGCTTGTCTCCATCTACTGCTTCGTCATATAGACTGCTAATAAGAATCTCAAGGGGCAATCACAACAAGCAGCACCCTAGATAGAGTCTGTCTGTCACCTGAAGAGGCATGAAAGCAGGCAGAATGTCCCTTTCTGATGCCCCAGATTTCTTTTGCCTGCAGGGCAAAGCTGAGAGAAAACTGAGAAAACTCAGTTGTGATACTTTCAGAATAGAGATGAGCTCAGAAACAGACCTCCAGTTTCTCTAACTGTTCACTTGACTTGAAGCACAATATTACACAGAATTACCAAGAAATAGAAAATTTTCTGTCAACATGGCTATATAATTGAGTTTTAAAGTAAAGGGAATCTGAACCTCAAGGGAAAAAGAAATTTATTGTAAAGTTGCAGGAAGCCCCCCCACCCCCGTCTCCCATCCCCCTTAGGGTGCTCTCCTCTCTCACCATAAGGTTGTGTCAGTGAAAGCTGTGGAAACTTTGACACTACGGAGGAGGGTTCAAGTCAGGGCTCAAAAAACGCTGCCTAGACTTCCCCACAGCCTGGAATAGCTTTTCACAGGGAACTTAATTATCTGCATGACTGCTATGGAAATGCTTCCCTAACACACAAACATCCATAGAAAGAAAAATTATTAGAGGCTGAGAAATATTTAGTAAGTCTTTGAATGTAGTCCTAGTTTATAAACTAAAAAAGATCAAATGAAATACAGGTTCACTCCTTTTTAAAAAATCAGATACAGATGCACAGAATGATTATGGCATCTGTTTCATTCCTAACATCTGTATTCCAGAGATTCTCCTATACTCCTTAAGATGGCCTGTTTTGAAAGAAAACAAATTCCCCCCCCTCCCCCCAAAGTAAAAATAAAGTGATATCACATTATTCACTAGATTACATGTGGTCTAGATTGAATTGGCCTTCCTCAGTGATGCAAGGGAAACAAGACCAAATAAAAAAGAATCTGTTAAAGGAAGAAAAGCCTCAATCAATGCAAAATCACTTGGCAGATAAGAGTACAGTTTTTACTGCTATCAGGATGGATGGGGTGGGAGGTAGAGAAGGGTATTTGTGGTTTTTTGTGAGCTTGTGGATTTTGTTGGGGTATTTTGGGGGGAAAGGGTGTTTATGTGTTTGGGTTTTTTAATTCCACTACTGCTATTCAAAGAGATTGACAGTCTAATAAGATCTGCCTAGAACTGCATTGTAAGTTTACATTACACAGCATGTGTTCTGTCATTATTACACTGTATGGTAGGATAATGGTTTTAATACACAGTGCCAGAGGCGGAAGAGGCTTCAGAAAATCACTTAGGAATCAACACTGCAGAAAATAATGTGACTTCTTTTTTTTACTATTACTACTTACAAAAATACAAATTCAAATTATTATTATTCAATGAGAGAAGCTACAACTAGCAGCATCCTGATCCAGGACCATCTAAAATAATGTGACTTCTACAAGCTGCTGCTTCAAAAATACAGCATATCAGTCCCTTAAGAAGGCATTAAATTTAAGGGAAATAAAACATACAAGTCAAAGCTCGTATCCGTTATCTAGAGGTGGTGACATATTACTCCTCAGGTCTCAAAGTGAAGCCATTTTTACTTATGATGAGAAAACTGCGTGAAATAAATTCTAACACCAAGACTAGAACAGAATGAATGAAACCAGGACACATAAAGGATTAAAAGAAAAAGTACCTGAAATTAGGAGAAAAAGACAGACTCACCTGTTTTTTGGAAGGGAGTTTGCCCTAACAATGCCAAATTTTTAGAATACATGAGACACTAATGAAAATTCTTATTATATTAAATATGTGATTCCCCCTCATGGAAAAAATAGCATTGAAGAAGGAGGGACCGCAGAATGTATTTCTACAAAACTACTGTTTATCTTTGATTCTTTAACCAAAAGTCACACTCAGCACCACAGAATGGAATGATTAAACATATCACACTTATTTTAAGTATTGGTCACCTATAGGAAAAGACTGGTTTTGTCAATTCAGAAAGTGTATTGATGTTGTGACATCAATATGTTACTGAATCAAGTTGTCACATGATTCTAAATTTAGGGAAGACCAACAATTACTAGGCATTGATACGCGTAGGAACAGGAAAAGTGCACACACTAGCAACCTCAAATTCTAAATGAGGGGGCACGTACAGGAGAAGGCACCACTGAAAGCATCCAGATTTGGATGTGCTCTTCCTATAGCTCTCTCCATCCCCAGAGCTCTCATGAACCCTTTCAGAGTTTCATATTAGGCCAGATTGACCATTGTTCTTCTAGCCCAGAGGTGCATTTGCTATGATTCTTCCATAACTAGCTTTTACTTTCTTTTTAGGCAATTGCAGAAAAATCTCCCAGCCACAGGATGGAGAGAATATGTCACTTATGAAAAACTTGCCTGGTTTCTGAAATGCAGCACAGCTTGTCTTGTCTGACTGTTGGCTTTGAGCTAACAAGGTGCCTTCTGTAGGTACCTTATTCCCTCATGCACTTCCCCATCAGAAACACTGGTGCTTAGAGAAGAGAAAAGGGAGAAATTACTCCTCTATCCTTCCTCAGGTGTGCTGTAAATTTAGTTTCAACTGCCTACCCATGGAATATGTTTGAAAACCTAATGCAATTGGCAACTACTCAGTCACTGAGGAAGATGATGACATTGACCTCTCTACAGAGCATCACCATAAAGTCTAGTGTAAGATTCATATCAAATTCCAGTCAAGTTTTCAAAAATAAGGTTACATGTCTTCCTAACATTCAGCCACAGTGTGAGTTTTCAATACTGTATTTGATAGTGCATTTCATAAATTTTTTACCTTGGTGTCATTACAAAAATCCACTTCATTTGAATAGCTTACTCACAGGAAAACATAAAGATGACTAGCAAAATTATACTATTTGGTTTTATATAGGGCTCTGCCAGTAAGAACATTCTTTGATAATCCCTTTTCCAAAATAATGACTATCAGAAAACCTCAGACAGCAGCTCTCATTTAATTTATAATATCTGGCTTGATCCTAGACGTTATATTGTTTAAAGGGCACATACTGGAAATCACATGTAATTGATTATGGCTGACTGTAATCAAGTTAAATGTTTTGATAAAACTAAAGATGTCATCATTGTTCTGCACTAGATTTGGTATTGCATTTTCCTCTCTCTAGTATTGGAATAATAAAATGAACTAATCATTCAGGAGAAAATACATCCAAAAATTCTGAAAAGGAATCAACAGTTATAAATGTTGTTCTGAAGACAGAAATATTTAGGGTCTGTTGGCTCTGGAATTTAGATCCCTTCAAAATAAGCAAGCATGTCGAGAAGTGTTACGCATTTAATATTACATAGAATATGGTCTGTGCAAGGTGTGATAAATTACTGTGAATTAATGCTGGAATTTTCGAGGTAAGAGCTAACTATATCAGGAATGTATCACAGAATGCAAAATGCAACACTGCTGTAACCCTCCCTAATTAATGTTTTGCCTGCTTGCCTGAGATATCTGCCTTGTTCTCTCCATAAGTAGTAAAGCCAAATTGAAGTCTTAAAATTTTCATTAAAAAAACATGTAAAATTTAGCTATATGGGGCTCAGTTCATTTGTCTTGTAAGAACGAAGGGTTAAGCTTACAAGGAATTCAAACTTATCTAATAGAAAAAAACCCTAAAACTTCAGCCAAGCATCTGATAAAAACAAACATGGAAACACTGACGCATGCCAGTGAATTACTAATAACTGGGAACTTGGTACATGTGGTTCAAGGCTTTTGGATTTAGAACATTAAACAACTGAACAGTTTCCCATAGTTTACCAAAGTAACACACACCAGCTTCTCTTGTCTAAGAAAAGGGTGGGTGATGCACGTACAGCACAGCGCTAAGCCTCTGGAAAGAGATAATGCCCATTATGTTACCATCTTCCTTTCTTTTGATCCTGTTAGCTTCAGGGCTTCCCAAATCACTAATTCCTCTTAATAGTCAGTCTGCTGTCACTGCACTGAAACTAGTACTGCCATCAAATCAACCAGTATTATTTCAACATAATATCATTTTCTCATACTCAGTGTTAGACACAACCCAGAGCAGAAACCAGTTTTGCCCTGTTCAATCAGCAAATGGTAGAGTTGGGTTAAGAGTTCTGCCATCTCACAGTCAACAAATGCAGTTTAGGATATTTCAACTCGACTCCAGGATAAACTCTTAAGCAAATATTCATTTCTGAAATTATTTGAAAGTAAAACTGTGCCAAATGTTGGGGAAATGACAGGCTGCGTAAGATCAGAATTCAACTGAATTTGCCAATTGGGAAACAAATTCTGTGATTCCGGTGTACTACTACTATTCTCATAAAAATAAACCAGGAAAATTCCAAGTACAGTAGAACTCTGCCAGTAGAGATGAGAAAATAATGCTGATTACAAACAAGACCTCACTCTAATTCAAAACCATCAAACCCAGTGTCCATATTCCCCACTTTTCTTTACCGCTAGGTATTCTTTAGGGTTTACTCCTGAAAACATTTGCCAGAATTATGTTTGAACTCTTAATTAAAGTTTGTATAGTGCTCCATGAGCTATAGGCAAAGTCATGCTATGGAGGTAAAGTATTACTTCAGATCTTCAAAAATATGAATTTACCCATTCATCAAGGGAAGAGACTTCTCTCACTGATTTCAATAGGTTTTGAATAAGATCTAATTTCCCACAAGTATTATATTTTGCTTAGAAACCACATAAGTAAACACTACTCCACCCTATATCTACCATTAACTTAATTACAATGCCAGCTGAGGAATCTCTCCTTTTGTACATGGATTTAAAGATCTCTGTTGTTTTCATATGCAAGTCAAAGTTCATCTTCAAAGTATTAAGACTTCATCCAAGCTTAAGACTCTTTCTGTTATCTTAACAGAGATAATTGATTTTCTTACTTCCTCTTACAGATAGAATTTAGTATGATAATGAATTCCCAAGGAAAGCCCCTGCCAAAGTTAGAATTATTGAAAAATAATTGCAGAGATGGCTCATTTTTCTGAAACACATTGTTATAATTTAGAATTCAGTGGGCCTTTCTAAATGAATACAGAAAATGTGACACGGCCTAAATTGACAGCATCAAAGGCTAATAGAAAGAGCTACTGTCTAAACAAGAGCATGCAATTTACACTCTGAAGATGGGTGGACTCAAATTCTCTGCAATTACAGATCTCAACTGCTACTAGATTGTTAACTACTGAAAAAGCCATGTGCTGGTAAAGATTCTCCCACTGTCCATTTGGATTTGAACCTCATGGTATGTGAAGAGCATAGTCTGCTTATGGATTAAGGAGGGTTTCTTTTTTCTTTCCTTGCCTCTTAGGAGGTAAGGAGCCTTTCAAACAGCTGTGTTTATACCTTCTGGATAGAATCCTCATCAATAAATCGGTACCTTTAGCCTGAATTCCTGCCTCACGTGGTACTTCCCCAACCTCCTATTTCAAACCCAATGCCTTTGTTGCTGAACTCTCATTATCATTATGCCCTGTCCCTTCCCCCAGTCCCTCTGGGACTGCACATAAAATTTTCAGTTTCTTCCCATATTTTTCCTAGTAATTTCTCCTCCAATTTAACATTTTACGAACACTACTTTTGTACTGTGTTGAATACCATCTCATTCCTGCACTTCATTTGCTTACCTTCACATTTCATATAGAACTAAATATATAATAAACCATCTTCATGACTATACAAATCGTCCTTTGAAATAGATTCTTAACAATGAGTCAAAAAGAAAAAACTGGCAAATACTTTATAGAAGAAAAAGAAGAGAGGGTCTGAGTACAAAACAGAGCTGCAGTACAGCTAACTTTTAAAGTCTAAGAATGTTTAGCTATTTTTTAAGCCACTTGCACTAATTCAACCTAAATTTTGACAAAAGGTACACAATGTTTTAAATTCTGTTCTGTCTTCCAGTCCTGAATATATGTAAAATGTACATTCAGCTACAGAATTTCCCTTTTCCAACTTCATCTATTCTATGACTTTGTGAAATGCTATTATTTAGATGTGAAATCAAAAAGTTGTTAAAAGCCATATTTTACACAATAATCAATATTAAAAATAGATGCTATTTGCCTTCATATCAAATTATCTAATCCTCCACCGCAAACATAATGTTTCATGGAATCATACAATATGCTGAGTTGGAAAGGACCCACAAGGATCATCAAGTTCAACATCTGGCTCTGCACAGGACACCCCCAAGAGTCACACCATGTGCTCGAGAGCATTGTCCAAACACTTCTTGAACTCTGTCAGGCTGGTGCTGTGACTACCTCCTCGGAGAGCCTGTTCCAGTGCCTGACCACCCTCTGGATGAAAAAGCTTTTCCTGATATCCAGCCTAAACTGTCCCTGACTCAGCTTCATGCCCTTTCCTCTATCCTGTCACTGGTCATTACAGAGAAGAGACCAGTGTCTGCCACTCTGCTTCCCCTTACAAGGAAGTTGTAGACTTCAATGGTCTCCCTTCAGTCTCCTGTTCTCCAGGCTGAACAGACCAAGTGACCTCAGCCGCTCTTCATAAGGCTTCCCCTCCAGACCCTTCACCATCCTCATGGCCCTTCTCTAATACCCCAGTATCTTTCTTATACTGTGGCCCTCAAAGCTGCCCCCAGGGCTCGAGGTGGGGCCGCCCCAGCGCAGAGCAAAGCGGGACAATCCCCTCCCTTTCCCGGCTGGGGATGCTGTGCCTGATGCACCCCTGGACATGCTTGGTCCTCCTGCCTGTCTGCCAGGGCACTGCTGACTCATATTCAAGTTGCCATGGACCCCCAGATCTCTTTCCACAGCGCTGCTTTCCAGCATCTTATTCCCTAGTCTACACACACAACCACATCTAAACTTAAATCAATTTGTTCATTTGTTTTATGCTTTTAAGCAGTCACTAAGGAGATTTGAAAACATTTGAGGTTTAGTTCTCAGTAGGCAAAGCCCTTTTTCAAAAGGGTTTACCTTCTTATAATTGGACATTTTATTATAAGACTCAATACACAATAATACCTTAAAATGCAAATCCTACTCTCTGGGAGCTGGGATCACGTTTATACACCTGGATCAGAGAGTAATAGTATTCTGTGTGTGGGAGAAATTGGAATTTTTAAAAAATACAAATAATTCTACACCGAAAATTAAACAGAGTATATTACTTTTTTAATTGGAAATTGCACAAATAGAAAATTGCAGTGTTGAGGCATTTTTTTTGTTCCCTGGGCTACAGAGACGTGCTCATATTCTGTCTTTACCAAGGTGAAACTATTACTATGTAGACCACGGCATTAAACAGACAAAATTGTTTCACCAACAATACTAGATTGGTAGATTATTTTTTTGTCATAACCAAGTTACTACAGTAAGGAGACCTTGTTCAGAAAAGCAAGGTAAACTCACTACATTTCAGAAACACGGAACTGTAACAAGGTTTCATTTCTCCACCAGTGTACACACAATTTCTAATCTTCTAAACTTCAAGATTTCAAATCCTTTTGTATGACCTTCAGCAATTCCATGATTTATTATAAGCATCAAAGACTGTTCATCTTAACCACTCAAATGAAAAGAAAAATACAAAAGATTTCAACTTTTTTTTTTTTTTTTTAGTGTCTTGCAAGGTATTTTCCCCCTGAAGAAAACCATAATTACATGTTCTCTTACCCACTTAATGATCCACAATGATTTTTCACTTGGAATGTGTAGTACCTATAAATCAAATGTCCACAGAAAATCCTCAAGTAAAAATATAACCTGCTAGGCAGACCAAAAGATACATAGGTAGTGCTGAATTTGGATGCAGGAGGTCATCTCTGTGCCCTTAAGCAGCCATTTGTACACTAATGTGAGAATTAACACATTCTTTTTAATAGGTAAATGACATCAGGAACATACCTTAGCAGATTCCTTTGAACAAACATTTCATTGTTGAGAAACTGATAAAGCATTATGCATTTTTGAAACACCTCTGGCACTTGGCATAAACTTATGGACTCCATTCATAATCTTTAATAAAGGTCCAACTTTACAGGACTACAGAATAGTCATTCAAAAATGAATTTGTTTCAGATCTAAAAATTCTTTATTCTTTCATTTTTTCACAGTTACAACTATTTATACATTTTCAGGGGAACAGATTGACCTTACCTTAGAGAATAAGGCCATAAGAGAAAAGTTAATTTCTATTGAGAAAAAAAAAAAAGAAGGACCTTCTCAAAAACATAACCAGTCTCTCCTGAAAACTTGAATGTCTGTTGTCATTACTCTCTCATTGATCTTCAAGATCAGACAAGAAAAGCAAAATATGCAATAACATCACAGAAATGTATGGCATTCTTCAAAGATCTTGTCCACATTCTGATGAGTTGTGGTTACCACTTTAATTCAATGAAAAGTGCCATGGAATTCACTCTGAACTACCTTAACATTTACCTGGTTTTCAGAGATCAGATTCTTCTGAAGGCTGAGGTTAACTATCAAGTGATGATCGACAGATTTACCATTCAATTTTTTGATCTGTATGCTGTTTTCCAGAGCATAGGTGATGAAGGATGCACTAAAGTATTGACTGCTTTGTTAAATCTTTGAGATTCAGTCTTTTTTAGCATTATTGATCCAAGGCTGAGAAGGGTACTTAGAGCATGGCAACGTAACAAAAAATAGGGACTAAAGGCTACTGAGCACAAGATGAACAGCTACTGCCTGAACTGCTTCTAGTGGGGAATTGATACCAGATTTCACCATGAGGATGACTGATCTGTCCAAGTGGTTCTGAGAAAAGCATTATTTCCAATTTCCTAAAGTTCACAGTACCCACACCGAAGCTCTGCCTTTCCAGAGGAATACAGATACTACTCAGTATGGAATAGATACCAGTTAGTGTTAATGCTACCAAGTACAAGAAATATTGAAGCAAAAATGTAACTAAATCCCATTCATTACATTTTTAGTGGATGCAAGAATTCTGAAGATGGCAAAACAATAATACTAACAACAATAATACTAACAACAATATATTTGTAACATGCTAATCAACTACAGATGTACACTAACAAAAAGGGAAAAGCAGTTCTCTTTGTTATCTCTTGAGGGCTATCAAGGGAACACGAGATGTAAATATCCAATTGTAACAGATGCCAGACCTCATGAATATATCAATTTTCATCCCTGAACAGATATTTTTAACAGCCCATTGGGAGTGTGCACATGTCAATAAATATCCACACGTTCCAAAACCGAGAACATTTCTTGTTTGTAAGAGGACCACTACATTAGAAAGATTATTACAAGAAAATACTCATGGGAGAAGTCAAGCTTTCCTTTGTAATTAAACTGTATTTGAAACTGAAACGGAAGAATCCCTGAAAGAGAGACTTCTAAAGCTCTCAGAACAGTTTTCACTCCTAATAGTCACACAAGATTTAGCAAACATTTATAACATTTGGCTTTGTTCAAAAGCAGAGAACTATCTTCTTTCTTCCTTTCCAGAATAAAAAAAAAAAATCAGTGTAACAGGACAAACAAAAGCAAAAACACTCTCCATAATTAGAAATGGTGTGGGCTTTTGCTCTCACTCACATGGGCTACCATACTACCATCTTTCCACCATTCAGCTAACAAAGTTATTACAGAAAAGGTAAAAATTCTTCGAGTATTATCAATGAGGCATATAGAAAAAAAAAGTGATACACTACACCAAATTTCTCTTTGTTCTACAAAGCTGTTTTCCTGAACATCTTCTTGTAAGATATTATTTCTAAAAATACTTTTTGTATAAACTCATAATTGTTTGTGTGCAATATGCAAATTCAGAAAATTCTCAAACAATTCTAACATTCCAAATTCTTTTTCCTAAATTTCTCACACCTCCCTCTGAACTTGTTTTGGAGGGGTGAAAAATATTTCCAGAATTTCTGATTTTTTTTTTTTCGCCACTATTTTCAATCCACAAATATTTGAAAATTTGTTTCAAAGCAAGACTTAAGAATTCTTTTCATGGATGGAGTAACTTGCTGCTCAAAGGAAAAGGGACAGAGGAGGAACAATCAGATGAAATAGATGGAAAGTTCCAACCCAGCAGGAAAAAGTTAGAGAAGTTCTTTTTCAAAGTGAAAAGGAACTTTTTTCTTTTTCAAGAATTTCTTTTTCAAAATGTGAAAAAGTAAAAAGATTAATCTAAAGGAGAGAAAGTAAACAGCTATTAAGTCTCAGAACTTGAACTTGAGCCAGACGTGAAAGACGGTAAAATGCCAAAAGACAGTAAAAAGAAAGTACTTGCTGTAGTTACCATTTCACTTCTGAAGACCTCATCAGGGAATCAGAAGTGCTTTAAATGATAAATGACTGAAAGGAGAAAGATTTGTTTATCCTTCTGCCTGTTGTAATATGATGACCTAGTTAAGAAGAAATATGAAAAATGTGATACCAAGGACTTCTGTTCTAATCTCCTGTTAAGGTCTAGCTCGAGTTAAAGAACATTTTTTTATTCATGCTATAAAGTCAGCAGAAAAAAAGTTATCTAAGAAACAAAGTAAAAGCATTGAGAGACAAAATAATTTCTCATTAGCAGACAAAAACTCAATTAAAAAAAAAAACATTACAAAGCAAGACAATTATTCATATATTAAAATTCTCAAGGAGAAAAGAGAAAATGCTTAAACCCAAATATTTTGTGTTCAAACAGACTCAACATCAGCACAAAACTTGGAACAAAAACATCAATCGTGAAATGATATTTCAACATGGCATATGAATACTCGCCTGAAGACCTACCTGGATAGATAATAAGGATTAGATTCAGTTTGTTCATGATGTGAAACAAAAAGTCTGACAAATGGTGCAATAGTGAACCCATTATTACAAGACCTTTCTGGATTCATCTGCCACCTTCAAAAATTTCACCCTAAATCTCCCACTCTCTGCTAAGTGAGAACCCATTAATTCTATCTGAGCAATATGCACATGCACATAAGTATCCCACAGGTACACACATGAGAAATCATACTGATGCCAAAGAGATTTTTGCTTTTATGCTTTTTATATTAATAGTATATTAGTAATCCTGTAGCTCTGTAGCCTTTACCCTCTAACCTTGTACATTCCTAGCTAGCAAACTCTCTATCCCATACTCCCTATCCCTATAGTCAAAATAAGATTCCTGTGTCAACCTTATCACCACTAGTGTTCTGGGGACCAGAGACATTTCTCTGTCCCATGTCTCCTAAAAGCCCAAACAACAGTAGCTAGCAGCATTCGGCGGGGGTTTCAGTAGGAGGCTGAGCCAAAGAAAATCACCTCATTAACCGTATTTCTAATTGGGAGATTTTTGTAAACTATTTTAATTTGATGTAAACCTATAAAAATGCTACAGGTACACACACACTCAGAACGGACACTTGTGATGGGACACAAAACTGATCAGTGTGTTTTGTACTCTGGGAAGACCTCAAATAAAGGTAACTGCTTTCCCTACCCTCATAACAATCATCCAGCTTCTGATTTTAAGCAGATAAAGGCACCAATACCCTAGATATATCCAGCTGCCATCCCAAACAATGCTCTCCAAGAACCACATGAATATCCAAATATCTACTTTGTATACTTCGTTGGAAGACTTTGAAATGTAGTAACCCAAGTAAAATATGACAGGCAGACAGAGTAATACAAAAAGGTAATTTCTACTATCACTACCACAACGAGTGAAAGGAAACTTGTCAAAGTCAAAAATTAGAAAAAAATATTCACTGAAATCTGAATTTATATATGGAATTCAAACACTTAGAATTTCCTTTCATGTGGCAAATACCGACCATACAGAATGTAGAAGAGTTCCTACAGGAGCCAAGACCTAATTTACATCTTTTAAAACCTGTAAGTTGCTAAAGTAAAGAGCAAAACTTTCCTTATAAATCACCATCTACTCCCACACAGGAAACATGATTACTGTAAGCAAGAACATTATATTATCAGTTTCCAGTGCAATTTACGGCAAGTGTAAGAATTTCTTAAGAAGAAAAATTACCTCACACAGGAAAAATATTTTTGGAAATGAACTTCACTGCAAAAAGGGACAGCGTGCAAATGAAAGAGAGACTAGTGAGGACTTTGGGATTTGACTTGAAATTGCTTGCAGCTGAAATAAATGAACAAGCCTGTTAGGAGACAAATTTTTTTCTGATTCTGAAGGAACAATAGAGAATATAAAATGAAGAAAGGAAGAATAAGGATTTTAAAGACATAGTGGAACCTTCCTTTTCTCATTTTACTTTCTCCTTCCAGTCACACACAGAAAGAACTAACCACATCAGCAGAAGAAACTAAAGCAAAACAAAATTTTCCCTCACAGATTGCAGAAGCAGTCAAAAATTGGCAGTTTCGGTGAAACTTCCTTACTGCTTCGCTAGCTGCAAAAAGGAGGAGCAAAAGGGAAGAAACTGCTGTAAAAACAATAGCAAAATTTTGTTCTGATGGAGGAATATAGACAAAAACACATCCTCTCATCAAACCTCAAAACCTAATTTCAGTTATAAACATTTCATCTAAAATTTGCACCTTTTTCCCCCAGCCAAAAAAGTTCCATAATTAGCATTTTAAATGGGTCACTTGGATTTACTGCAAAGCACATCAGACCTTTAGCTTAATTAGTGCCCATAAACACACCCCCCTTTTGAGTTCACTGCAAATGGCTTTAAATTTTAAACCAATCTTGACTGATCCAGAAATATATGATAGAAGCTTGAAGTAAATGTCAGTCATCAGGATTTATTCTTCTCAGGAACTCAGAGGAAAAAAAAGCCCTGAATTGGTTTTGACATTTCCAATTTTAATTTCAATATTTAGCTTCATTTTTGTTAAAGCCATTTGATACTGATTCGACTGCTATTAATTACAGAAAAACAAGAGAGAGGCTAATCTTGCACTAGTCATAGACATGAGCAATGGAACACAGACGCATGTGCCACTTTTCTTATCAAGATATGAATCTCTTTACAGTAACATTTTCTTATGGTGATATATGAAGTCTGTTAAACAGAATGAACACCTTTGTGAAAATAATCTTTTGAAAATCATATACCAACATACATCTTCCCAAACGTGCAAGTGCAGAAATACAGACATGTATGCATTCAAACACATACTGAGAACACATACTCCTATTCTTCAGAACAGCATTTCTTCCATATGAAGAAAAAAAACCAAAAAGCATCTTTTCTATATATGTGGGAAGAAATGGAAAAATAAGAACTAAACTCACTCAGTAGGCATCAAACCAAAAGCCAGGATTAGATGTAGGTATCTACAATCTCACAACAGTTCAATACATTAATTCATTAATTTACCAGTGCTGCTCTGACTTCTGAGCTTTTTTTTTGTTCTCCTTATAGCCCTAGGTTATATCATGCACCTGTACAACAGATGGCAAAGCCGTGGGCCACTGCCTTAAAGACCCAGCACAGGGACCTGTGGCCTTCTCCAGACATCTGTATAATTAGCAAGGGAATTTCCACCAAAAACCTAGGAACCGATTGTCTAATTGTCTGAAAAGGGGCATTTTTTTAGTACGTTTTCAGCGGAAGAGGAAGGAAAAATTGTAGATTTACTGATCATCTTAGAAAAAATATTGGGATACTTTAACAGTGATGCATTTTCTGTGGCCACTCTGGCAAGAATAATTTCACAAGGGAAAACAGTTAAAAGCAAATGATAAAACATGAACACAGGCAGGTCCAGATCATACAAGGGATAAGAAAAGGATCTAGTAAGAAACAATTGTAAATCTTATACTGGTCTCAAGCCATCTTTAAATACATCTCTGTTTATTTGGACTTCTTTCTAATTAATGAAATTTTGAATTATTCTGATTCACTTAAAAAAGAAAACAGAAATTTATATACCGTTTTCCATTTTCACAATGTTATCCACAGAACAGACCTACCACTTTTCTGGTTCTCACTTGGCAAAGCAACTATATTTAAGCAACAGCTCAATCCAAGCCTGCTGCGACGCCAGCTAGTGATTCTGGAGCACGTTCTGTCTCGAAGTCAAAAAACGCTTGCAGGCTGACAACTTTGTGGTTCTATACTTAGGTGAAAAGGCAGAACAATGAAAAGCTCTTCAGAGAGTAACACTCAGACAGGGATTTGCTTGCATATGGCATTTACCAGGAGATCTCTCAGTAAAATGTAATAAACTCAACATGTCCATTTTTATTTCTACCTCCTGTGAGGCTAAAAGATTGCTTATTCCTTTACATCCTCTAACACCTTTTCAAAGGATCGAGTGTTTGTGGGAACACAATCCTGTTCTGAGAAGAATATAGCAGTGCTATTAGAAAGCCAAAATCTACAATACTGAGCATTTTAAATCAATGTTTTGTAGCATAAAAAGAAAAACATTTATCCCAAAACTACATTGACTGTTTCTCACTGGAAAAACATAACACTTTTGCCTAGTTTCATTTTCCTTCATATATTTCTGCTTTCTTTGTTTACTGCTCTTTATCACATGAAAAACAGGAAAAGAGAGGCCAGATGAAAAGGAACTGCAGCAGTAGAAAAAGAAGCAAGCACACCAGAAAAGCTCTCTATTTTTTAAAATTTTCTCATTAAGAGAAAAATCCATGGAAAATTGTAGCAAAACAAAATTCAGTTCATATTTTGTAGCTTAAAATGCTACTTCTGTAAGTATTACTATGGGCCATAGTAACAAGTTAAATCAGTTCAAACTGTGCTGAAGCACCAGTTGGGAATTAAACATGGGTCAGAAAAACTATACAATGATTACAATTATTTAAAGATTTAATACTCAAAATATGTACCTTTTCCCTCAGCGTTGCTTACAATTAGACACAGAACACCAGCCAAGCTTATAACATTATTAATGACTGAAAGAGCTGAAAGAGGAACCTTTGAAATCAGTGACACAGACCTCCTAAAAGGTCTATAAAAAAGAAACCGCAAATTAATTGATCAGTACATTAAATCATTTTTTTAGAATGTCTCATAATTCGTGACTTTGCATAACAACATGATAACACCCAGGCAAGGACAAAGAAAAGCTGAAAGAAAGCATACAAAGAAGCTTCTTTTATATCAGACATTAGATACAGATGGAAAAAATTGCATGGTTCAAAAACAAGTACAGAAAAGATACAGGCTTTCTCCTACTAACACTGTTTCCTCACATAACCCTAACCTTAGCCCCCAAAACTGAGCACCAGTAGGGCTTTTCTTTATTATTTGCACAAATAATTATCTAATTATTAAGTAATTTCACCTACATTCTAGAAAAACAGTATTTTTACATCACCCCTGAAATAAAACATTCTATAGGAAT
Organism: Ptilonorhynchus violaceus; assembly: GCA_013397565.1. Taxonomy (NCBI): domain Eukaryota; kingdom Metazoa; phylum Chordata; class Aves; order Passeriformes; family Ptilonorhynchidae; genus Ptilonorhynchus; species Ptilonorhynchus violaceus. The sequence continues at coordinate 407,193 of VZRJ01003181.1, read as the reverse complement.
GTACCATCTATATCCCATAACCTATACTGTCTGCAATCAAGAATATCCAAATAAATTTGATATTAAAAAGCAACTGCTTAGTGACTCAACAAGCTGGGGGAAGGTGAAGTTGTCTGAGTCACAGAGAAAATTCAACACTGTGCAGGCAGATTTTGTTTTATTAACTAGAACTGCGTAGGATTTAATGATCTGAATGAACCCTGTCTTTATGAAATGAACTCAAAAATCTTCCTAAAGCGAGAACATACACACATCTGTCTAAATGTAATCAGGAGAGTAGATGTACTGCATATATGCGCAGGGCGCCTGTATTCTGACAATTAACAAAAAAATTCAAAAGCTATAAACATGGATTCATGGGGTGGAGGACCCAGCTGTGTACTCATCCTTGAGATACATCAGACCAGGAGAAATAGCATGAAGAGTGTGTACAAAAAAATAGGTTAAAGGGGATGTTCACAAGAAGGTGCTTGCTATCACTTTGGCTTCACTGAAATGAAGCAGATAGAGAGGAAGAAAGACATTTGGTTTCACTGAAGAGTTACAATTCAAGACATTTTAAAAACAGTAGTGCTGTATTCTTCATGGATGTAATTTCAATGACCTCAAGGATTTGAGAAATTCTAAGACTAAGTGCTAGAATTATTTTTCTTTGCTAATTGAGAAGATGTTAAAAGCAAGTCTGTTTATTTCTAAACTGAAGTCCAGTCCAGACATGCAGAGTCTTCCCCCCTCCTCAAACAAAGAATCTTTCTTTCAGAGAAAGTAATATAAATAATTTGATGGTTTTAGTCAATTAAACAGTTACAAGAATCACTCAGAAATTACAGTTCTAAACCTGATGTCAAATTCATGATTTATTGATGATAGTATATAAAGGATTGCTGCAGCTTTCTCATCAAATCTTAATGATAAACTGCACCTCTTGCCTGAAACTACATTTCAGGTATAGCAGTTACTGATAATGCAAACACAGCAAGGATGCTATGGTATGACATGGAAAGTTGGAGAAGCAGGGCAAGAAAATACATTGCCATCAAAAAGAAAGTCTTCCAATTAAGACGCTGGACTGAGTCTCAAAAAACTTAGTTCACACATATGCCACAGGATTTATTGCCTGCCCTCCCACCCTCTGTCCTCAACAGTTGCTCTGTGTTTGTTCCTAACCAAGGAGAAAGAGTAATACTTCTCTCGTTAGTTGTCTCCAGCTCACAAGTAACACACTTGGAAAGAGTGATCAAAAATGGAATAGAATTCTTCAGCACAGTCGTAACCATCTCTGGTGGCTCAATGCATCAGAGAAAAGATATTTCTTTTAGCATAGTGTAGCCTAGCACCATATAAAAAAATCCCTCAGTTCTCTTCACAAGGAGGAAAAGAAAATATAGGATTAAAACCTACCAATATTCCACACTTAATTGCACAGTAATTGCCACAATGAGGGACAGTGAACAACCATAATAAAGCTTTCATCAGCTGGGACACGCAAGTCTACCTAAATTTCTCCAGATTCCCTAGCAGGCTAATTTTGATGCTGTTAACTTCAACCATATTACAACCTGGCAGAGTTTGGTATTGTTTGACTTTTGCTTAAAATGTCTAAAACTTCTGTCACTTCTGAGAGACTTATGAGGAAGTAAGCATCTTGCTTCACGCACGTACAACAAAGGATGCAAGAATAAACAGCTTAAAAAATGATTACTAAAGATTACTTACATTACCATAACATTTGGTAACATGACATTTCTAAAGAAAACTAGTACAAAATCAATACAAGTCAAGACACAAATACAAAATATTATTATAGATATGGAAATATTCATATATGAAAATATAATTTAAAATTATGGATAAAAATATTATTAATCTTCTACCTTTAGGTAGAAAACTAATAATGAGCAGTTACACTAGCAGCCTTCCTCCTTCCTTCCTCCCCCTAAAAATCACCCTTGCACTGGCAATAGATCTAGTCCAGGTGGATTAGGAGATCCTTTAAACAAGGCAGATACTATTCTGAACAGTCCTGCCACCCTGACTGAAGTTGTGGCAATAGTGGCAATTTTGGTAAATAAATCAGCAGGGGAAAGGGGCAAGGAAATATATAAATGGATACTACTTGTACTACTGTATGGCAATAGCAATAAACATACAAACAGACACACACTACAGCTTTATCAGATGGTATAATTTCCTTTCTTAGTGCAGACAGATGATCTAAGTCACACAAAACCATAGCGCTCATTAGCATTTTGTGGTGGTATGTTTTTTTAAATTATGTGCATAGAACAAGTAATTGTAAAAGCATGCTTCTTATCAGGATAAAAAAAAATGTAATGTGAATATGCAACCATCTTTCTTCAGGGAAAAAGTTACTATTTATGCGGGAGAAGCATAGCAGCCTTATGGCTCTTTTGCACCTCAAAGAAGGAGAAACACATTGTGAGGAAAGCTTCACTAAAGCTTCTCTGCAGAACGAACAAACCAATCCTCCGTGCTCCACAGGTAGCATGTTAATCGCCTGCTGCAAGCTCAGGCTGAGCAGCTCTGATCAATGTCTCTGGAGAGCACACTACCCAGCAAGGACAGCTCTATAAGCTGTGCTATAGCATTGCTCATGGGTTGCTCCAAGGCACATTTTCAACATTCAAAAGCCCAAATATTTCTCTTGATGAGACTGGTTTACAAGAAGTGAAATAGAAAAACAATAAAGGCAGAACAAAGGATGAATGAGAGCAATTATTACTGATCAAAAAATGGTGACTCAGATTAGCTTGTTGATGAACGACAAAAGCTTGATAGCTCAACTCATTGTGTCTTTACTTTGTTCAGTGAATTTGTAGGAGTTCAGGGTCTGTTCAGTCCAAATCAATTTGTTAGGAAATGAACTTTAATTATTTGTTTAAAATCAATGCAACTTTAAAGCTTATTCTAACATCTTTCCAGTACGCTAGTGAGAAAAAGCTGAAAATCTCTATACTGCTGATAGGCCTACTAACTCTCAAATTACAAATATACAGAGACATTAAAAAAATATGTATTTTTATAAGCCAAGAAGTAATTTCACTCCATGTGAGACACTGGGATATGTGAGAGAATTATAGCATCAACAAACACAAGACGTCGTTAATAGAAACAAATATTTCTATTTGGTCAAGTCCAGGATCAAGCATAAGTTGTCCAAGCCCATACCTGACAATAAAAGGGATCAGTTGGAAAGCTTTGCAGAAGCAGACTGTAAAAGGGTATCTCCAACAGGTCAACTAAGATACAAGGTAGTATCCATTCCAAAAGATGTCAGTGACCCACTGAAAAAATTCCCAGATAACAGTGAGACCTGCAACAGAAGCTGAAATGAATCTGTAGACGCCAAAACCACACCAAATCAGGCAAGAGTATATTGCAATATACTTTTTTTTTCTGGATCCTCTGAGTACAAGGATTAAAAACTCCTGCCAATTTATGCTTGTTAGCCAAAGAGGCTCTTAAAACTCAATTTGTAAACCCATCATATTTCTGCTCTCTAGATCCAGTTACATCTACCAATGTTGTGTCCTACACAACACACATCTTTCACTTTGTGCACTGTTTCACAAAAAATCTCCTTCTTGTAACAACTCTAAAGCTTCATCTCTGAAGTAATACTTAACTTTCTAAAGGACAGCAGCTTTGGAACTGAATACTGCAGTGGTTGCAAATAAGTTCAGCTGAAACACAAAAGACTAAGGATCTTTTTCCTATGCTTCTTGGCACCAATGAAAAATTAATTCATAGTTCTCTTCCTGGGAATACGAATAATCAAAGTTACAGGACAGAAAATCTTTGCTAAGGTATCCCTTCAATTCAACCTTTGTTCAGGTTTGTAATAGAAATGTTTGCCTAAAAAATATACCATTCTCCCAACTACTAGAGTTTTCATGAAGCCTTCACCCACCATGCTGAAGGAAAAAAAAAAAAAGTCATGGCAAAGGAAGTAGCAATAATCTTTGCTTTACCTTTCTCCCAAATTCAACTTCCAATAACAATAACCTCTTCATTGTAAAACCTTTTCTAAATATCATCTGAAAAATATCCCGCCTCTGTCATTTTCTCCATCTCATAATGCAGTTATTTCACATGATTCATAGCTATTCCATGATTATTTTAGCTTCTATGGGAACTGAGTCGTACTGAGAAACACTTAACAGAGATCCTGGTTTTGTGCTGCCTACTATTTCCTGTGTCATTTTGTCTTTCACAGAATTAGGACTGCACAAGCAGAATCTGAACCTGTAAGTAGGTTTGAAAAAAGTAGTTAATATCTTGCCTCTATCCATGCAGAGTCATTGCTCTTTTTACTTGACTCCTTTCCCTGTACACATAAAGGAAAATGTGCTCTGAAAGATTTACTGTTGTCAGATATCATTGTCTGTCTTTGTCCACTGTTGAAAACATGCTCAATTTTGGCTATAAGGCTCCTTCTCTGTCCCAGATTGGTAGATAGCACAAAACACATATCAGTGAACAAGGGGTTTGTGCCTAAAAAACTAACAGGACCTTAAAAGTATTCATCAGATTTTATGCTACTCTGGAGAAGAATTTCACATTTCACAGATGGAGAAATCAAGAATGAATAATTGAGTCACCTGTCCAAAGTAACTCAGTGGCAAAATCAAGAACAGAACCCAAATTCTTTACTGTATCCATTAGGCCACATGCATCATATCAACAGTCAGTATCAACAGAAACTCCTTTTGCTACTTTTCTTGTTTAATGAATCTTTCTGATCAAGCCTGTTACTAAGATGTCCCATTACAGAAAGAACAGATTATTACTTCTGTGCTAATGAACTGCAATCTTGATCTGAAATGACAGTACTCCACCAACAGTCAGCGTTTGGATTGTTTGCCATCTGTTCATTTATGTATAATTTCAAAGGGAAAATCATCAACTGATCTAAATGAACAATTTTGTGATTTGAGCTCTGTAAGTCATTTATCTCTGAAGATCTAAGTTACTTTGGCTACAGTAACTACCACGTTTTTATTATCAAATGAACAATATAAGGAAATCTCATTTTCGATTCAAAGTTTCAAATACTAAGAACCACAGACACTTTTCTAGATGCTAAATATCTGCAGCTCCCAGCAATAAATATATTACATTTGCTCAGCTCTTTGATATTCTGTTCTTCTACTCCTCCTCGATGAGTTACTTATGTAACTTTTTGAAGACAAGGGAAAAAAGAGCTACTATTTGAAAAAGTTTCCTGAAAAAGAACACTGCTTTTGAGTATTCAAATAGTACAGATAGTCCAACATACTGATTCTGACTTTATGATTAATGGGAGCTGTTGGATGTTGTTATTATTCTACTGGAACGTGCCTTCACTAGTAGGCGACAATTCTAACTGGAAAAGGCTAAGCTGTATGAAGTATTACACATTTATTGATACCTTTTGGTTCATCCATCCATTTTGAATAAGAGATATAGAAGTGGCACTTATTCAGTAACCACTACAACCTGAAACAAAGTTACTGATCAAAGGGAAATTTAGACACAGCCTAGTCTTGGGAGAAAAGTTCTGTAGCTTTCAGTTCTAGTACTCTAGAGTCAAGTATTCTTTAGATTAAAGGGCCCAAAGAAAGATTCTAACACTGTAAGAGTAATTCTAGCACTAATATTTTGATCTACCTGTAGGAAATTAAAATACAGGAGTCATAAACCAAGGATTCAATCTCAAACTGATCAGCACAGCAGCAGTTAGGATGCTTCACTTTGTTCTGTTTCAAAATTTAGTTCCAGAAATTAAGTGGCAGTCAAGTATTCAGCAGAGCCAGAGAAATCTAATTACTGTGTTGGGAAAAGAAGACTAAGAAAAAGTATTTGGAATTCCAATTAATCAAGGAATTCAGTGTGACTTCCAGGACTGAGGCAGGGATAAAATAATGGGAATTTGTACTTCTAACAAGTTTGACAATTAGTTCACCTCTGTGAAACTGTGATTTCGTATCAGAATGTCAGGACCTTGCTTCGTGACTGGATACTGAGCTGAGCTTGCTATTCTGAAGAAGGCAGTCACCTAAAAACCACAATGGAAATTGCTTCCACAGTGAGCATATTAGTATGCCAAGGCTGAAGCATGCCACAGAGTAAACAACCTGTCTTTCATACTGCTTTTGGAAATAGCCTAGGCACAGAGTTCAATCAGCTGCCCAGAAACTGAAATGCAGACAGGTCTAGATTTGGTGGTTTAATTTAGAATTAACTCTGCTCACAAAAGCAGAGATTATATAGAAATAAATTTTGGAAATCAACTGGCAATCAAGGTAAAATGGAAAGGGCGTGCAGGCAGTTTAATTTCATGGAGAGAATGAAGGAACATCTTGCTTAAGTGGTTCTGTTTTCCCTTTACCTTAGGAGTCCTATCATAGAAGCTCACTGCCCAATCCATTATATTTTCACTTTATGATTATACCCTGACATCCTGGACCATTAAAAAACATTTATCATTATGAATTGTGAGGTGATGCAAAATGAAGCAATGATCCATTTCCAACTTGATAACCAGAATGTCTGGAAGAAATAGTGATAGTCAGACTGCTGTTCAAATGCCTGAGTCTTTAACGATCAAAGGAAAATATTATTCCCTTTGACTGGGCTATCCAGGCTTTTCTTTGGGTAGTTAGGGATGAGCACTACAGAGCGTATTGGATTCACTTATAAAATGTAAAGCAGCCAAAACATGAAGTTGCTACTTAACCCCATTTTCATAACATGCTCTGTTACCTCCTTGCTTTTCTTTGAGAAACAGGACAAAAGCACCAGTACATTTTGTTCAGTGCTCTGTTACTTAAATTTATTTATAAAATTGAAATGTGGGTGTCAGAGTTCATACATCCAAATGAAGAAAAGTAGAGGAAGTTCCCTTCTTCAGAAAAAGAAATGTGTTCAAACATACATTCAAATTCTGACACACCTGCCTGAACTGAAAGTACCATGGAGAAACCGCTCATTCTCTCATTTACTATATTTCTTTTTAACGTGAGTGTTCCCTCATGCTCACCTATCTCTGCTTTCTTCTTTCACCCCCACAAACCAGTAAACAAGATCCATTTATAAAACTGTTATGTAACTATTTTAATTACTTTTTTTTAAAATTAAACACCCTGGATATATTATAATGGACAATGAGAACAAACTGAAATAGGCATTCACTTTCCATACTCATGTATATACAAGTCTAGGTTATTTTCCCCACACTTATTCTAAACTCGTCTCAAAATCCCTGCTTCCCTGCTTCATTTCCTTTCCAAGCTTTCTAAGCAGAACATTAAATTCAAGTGACACCCATGTGTCTCAGTTCTTTTAATTTTTATTGGTTTTTGACATGAACAGTACTGGATTCATATTGTATAAAGCTACATGAAGGCATAGAACATCGTATATCTGTCATTTGCATATTGTACCTGCATTTCATTTAAAGCTATGGAGCACTACCATCTACATTAAATTTCAATGAATATAAAGCTATTGCCAAGAAAGCAGGATTTCTGGCAGCTCAACAGGACATGATTTTCTCAATAACCAAACACTTTCTACTTAGGGAAATACTTTTTAGCTTTTATCAGTGTACTAGAGGCTCTTCCTCTCCTGTTTTCTTTTAAGACCACACTGTAGCCGTTACCACCCGTGACATATTTCCGTAGAGCATGAATCTCTATTGAAATCCAAGTGACATTGTAAAGAGTGAACAAAGAAACTTCTAAAGCATGTTCTTTACATTACCTTCTATCCAACCTACCTTTTACAGGGTGTCATCCTGCAGGAAGGCTGCTACTGGCAATAGAGCTAGTTAAATGAGAAATGTAGTGTTTGTAGTTCATAGAGCGAGAGGTATGTACGTGCTTTCATGGTTTTTTTAGCATTATGCAATAGTCCAGGGAAGGATGGGATTTTTTTGTCAAGGACGCACCACAACTCATCCTTTTTCTTCACAAAGCTCAAACATTATGTTCCATATCAGTTGATAGCATGTTCAGGCTAGTGATAGGAAATTCTTCTAAGAATGCGACTTCTAGAACTACCAAGCAATTTAAACAGAATTGCCTATCTTGACTAGAGACAATCAGTTTGTTAGCATAGGCATTATTCTTGGTAAAAGAAACCACAATACAATTCACTGGTCTCTGACAGGGGACCACAACTGGGATAATCTAAAGGGAACGTGACATAAAACGTTTTCCTGACATAAAAGACATTGAGGAAACTGATGAAAACAGTTTTCTCTCTGGATACAGTAACCTCTTCTAATATCAAAGGCATCATATAGTAAGTTCAGAGTAGTCTTAACTTGGGAAAACAATGTATAAAAAAGATAAACCGGAAGATTCACAAAATTACTTTAGAAAATTCTTATTCCACTTATTCAAATATCAAGATGTGGAAACTGCAGTATTTGCCTACTTGATTATTAATTTACTTTTAAGTTAGTGATGATTTTCACATTTCACCTTCTACCTCTTAAAAAAATACCCCACATTTTGATAACTGTGCTCATAGCCAAGGAGCATCAAGGATATTTCACCCAACATGATTTTTTTGTCAAGTCATGAGTGCTCTTCAGGACAGCTTATCGTGGAATCATCGAAATGTTGAAGTTGGTAAGTACTTCCAGGGATGGTAACTCAACCACTTCCCTGGGCAGCCTGTTCTCTGGCAGCTGCAGCTCCCAGCTAGTCTCAGTCCCTCCCGGGGGTTTTCCAGCTCAGGAAACCTTCCCCGTAGCCTGTGATTCCTCACTCTGTTGCAGGACAGGCTGGCACCGGAGCAATCCAGCTGGGTGAGTGAAGGCATTGGCAAAGGATCTTCCTGAACCAACAAATACTTAGGCACCTTCTGGCTTTTAATCTAAGATGCAATGATAATTTACTAATGAACATACAATGGGAATATCATTTACTTGACTGAAAGAATTTCAAAATAATTTTCAAACCCCAGTTATTGAGGCAACTTGAAAATAAAAAAGTTGCTTTTTAATTTAAGCTTCTGTATGTGATACTTGTCTTCCTCTTTTCTGGGGGAAAGAACTCACCCCCCAAAACCAGCACCCAGACACTCAGGTTCTGTCAGTCATTAAAATTGGAGCAGACACTTTACTTGCTGGCAAAGTCTTTCAACTTTCATGGCAGAGACACAAAATATTGGACTATTGTCACTTTCTGCTATTTCTTCCCAATGATTTAAGCTAGTTTATAAGCTCCTTAGATCAGGATTTGTAGCTTTAATACCAAATGTCACACAGAATTATAGTCTGACATACAAATGTTAATATAACAATAATTGACCCCCTAGGCATCTACAAATTCTGATCTATCAATGGCTGTCAACATGAGTCAGTACTAACAGCATACTTGGCATAAGAAATACTTTACAATTTTTTCAACAGGTTGAAAAATATTGCTTTTCCCCTTTCTCTTCTATTTTACAGCTCTAGGTTCCCTCACCCTTTTTACACCTAATTTTTGAAAGGGTCTACAGGGATTTCTTCTAGAATTTCTAAGCCTCCTTATTCCCACAGGTAAATTTCATCTAATTTTGCACTGAACTAAGTCTGTATGGGGAATTGTTGTATACTGAGGTCTTATGCAGCCACATGTCTCTATGGCAATACTCACAAACAGAAAGTAGATTCTCTTCAACAAGTACCAGTAATAGTTTTAGCAAATGACTAAAATACTTGCCAAACTAAAGTACCAACCTTGCTGGATTAAAACCAGAACAAATTAAGAGTAACGAAGCTGTCAGACAGAGTTTAGATGGTCTTGCTTGTCAGCACATCAATGTCTGTAAGCTTTCTGTAGGTCTAATCCAATGGTTTAAATCGTGTATTATCCCCTCCATCCCAAAAAGACAGTAGGAATTCCTCACCAAGTTAAAAAATCAGCTTGAGGCTTTCCTGTGTGAAGAACAAAATAGTTTTGAAAATGACCAGACAGGGCTTCAATCAAGATAAATTCTTCAAAAGCCAGGCTAGTAGACATAGTTGATATACTCCCCATATTTCAATAGAAGAAAACCTTTGCTATGAATATTTCAGGTCAAAAAGTGCAATTATTCTGGGAGACAGTTTTGTATTAGTTCTCTATTCAAGGAAAAAAAGTAACTCTGGAGGACTGGTAGCATCAGAAAAACAAAGCTGTTTGAAGTACAGTTTTTGTAGGATAATATATTTCTACTGCACTTTATACTATATTTATTCTACTTTCTGGATGTGTAGAAAAGTTTATACTTTTTTCTTTAAATACGTTCTCTGTCAGTGACAAAGTGCTAGGAATAGAGATATGAATTTTTCATGAGAAAACACTGCTGAGGCTATGACAGGGTCAAACTCTTCCCCTTGAGCTCTGCCAATGTACCTTAACATTTTCCTCGAAGCTCTGTCCCTTGGAGTCAAATTGTGCAGAAATATTCAAACTGTTCCTCAAATGTTCTTCTCTGATGAATGCTGAGAAAGTTCTAGTTATATGTGCAGGAGTAGAATTAAAAATCCTTAAATGGTCTACAATAGCTATCAGACAATCTCTCTTTTTTTTTTGTCCATTTTTTATTGATACGTTCTGAAAGCCTTAAAAAAAGTTCCACTATCCCAACAAGTACCTAATTTTCTTAAAAGCATCTAAAGAAAAAAAATCCTAAACCTTTTATCCAAATTGGCAGGGTTTTTTCAGTGCCAAAGATCCACAGCTGATATTTAGGTATGTCAGAAACAAAGAGATAAACATATCTTGCTTCAGGCTTTTGGATAACTTACAATTTTTTTCTCTCTAATATATATTTTTGAAATAGATTTGAAGTCAAGCCTGCCTTCTAGCAAGAACTATTCAAGATTTATATTACTTATTAAAGACATTGCAATTACTAAAGACTATCTGATGACTTTTAAGAGATTAATGATGGGCTTTAGACCAGTTCATAACGTACAAATATATTCGCAACTGGTGATTTCAGCAGTAAAGCCCAAGGACTCCATTTACCACCAGCCTGGAGTACCAGTTCTTTTCCAGGTCAGCACAAAATATCTCAGTGTGGCATAGAGACAGGAAATTTTCCAGTTATGTTTCTGGACAATCTTTTCCTGCTCAAAGCTTAGAATGAGGTTTCTGCCCTCATTCTGCTTAGTCTGCCAGCCTCTTCAAATTTTTTGTCCAAAATTTTGCATTCTTCTTTCTTTTAACCCTTGTGGTTCAGAATTCATGTCCTCCTTTTATAGTCTTCTATTCATTTCTTTAGCAAGTGGTCATTCACTTACACAGTGTTCACTGGGATTTTTGTAGACTCTTTATCCATAAGTAAAAACCACTGTCTACCTCTGTTTCAAATTTGACTTCTCTCCAAAATGAAATCTTGTCCGGTCTGTTCAATGTGTGAAAGGATGACCAACAAATGAAGCTCAAGACAACTGAAGCAGTGTTTCTAGTCAATTTTCTTTCCCCACCATTGACTGAAATCTCTCCTCCTGGCCCTTCAGATTACCAGACCTCTCTCCAAAGCTAGAAGCAGATACTATGAAGTCAATTTTTATGCGGACATGAGGCCAGCAGTTTGTCATGTAACCAGTAGCACATAGTGCCACATGCTTAATAATCATCATCTTTCCTCTTACTGCCTCTGGTTTCATGTGCTGTGAAGAGGGTGTGTCCCTACTAGAGTTGACCAACTTTATCACCTTTCTAACTGCACCTGTTGATCATTTTTCTCATGCTGTCCTTCTCCCTTTTGGAGAATATTCATCAGAAACATTTCCTACATCACTTCATTAGCAAACTTAACATTCCTCTTTAAAAAAAAATCACCTCTGACATCTACCAATTTGTTTTGCCTAAAAAAAAAAAAAAAAAGAATAAAAAGCATTAGTAGTGTGGATGCCCCATCCCTGGGAGTGTTCAAGGCCAGGCTGGATGAAACTTTGAGCTATTTGTTCTAGTAGAAGATGTCCCTGCCCATGGTAGGTGGATTGGAATCCAATGATCTTTAAGTTCACTTCCAACACAGGCCATTCAATGATTCTATGATAGCAGGCTACTGCGTGCGTGTGTTCATCAAATCTAATGGACTGACCAGCAGCAACCAGTACTTTCTCTGTTTTTCATCACAAGCAGTTACGTTTGTAGTATAAAACCTTCATGCCAAGGACAAATCCATTCTGTAATGGGATATTTTGTCAAGGGGCTATGAAATCAGCCCCTTTAGACATATATAGAAGAAAGGTTAGGTATTTCATAGAAGAATATATTTGAGATTTATGTTTTAAAGATATTATTATTAAAAGGTTTCCTGCACCTGATAAAAATAATTGTATGCCATTATTTTGTCTGTAATACAAGAGACCGGGCGCTACATAATCAAAATGTTCAGTTTCAACTTATTTTTTAAAACTCTTCAGGTTACATTGCCCCTCACTTTACTCAAGTAAACCTTGAGCTGTAAGAGGTGGCACTGTTAAATTATTCCTTTCTGCCTGCTTGCTTGCCTTCATAAATAACTAGCCACCTAACTTGCACATCAAATACAGGTTCAGCTTTTGACCTCAGTGGTCAACTAGCTTAAACCCTATTAGAGTCTTTTCATTATGGCATTTCCTTTATTCTTAATTACGCGATATGCTAGAGATTTTCTGATAAGCAGCACATCTATTAATTAGTTTAAAAACTGAAACTCTGATCCAGATCCAAAGAGTTTTCTTGCTAAGTTACTTTTATAAGTAGAAAAAATATATAACTCAACATAAATTATGGTTTTCAGTTATTCATCTTATAAATACTCCAGTGTTACACAATCAAGTTAGAAAGCAAATTAAAGCTGTTCCTGGATATACTGGGTCTGGCTGAGATGAAGTTCATTTTCCCCATATCAGGCCCCACTAGTGCTGTGCTGTGTCTTGGTAGCTAGAAAGGTGTTGGTAACACCCCAGTATTTTGGCTGCTGCTAGGCTGGGCTGGCTCAGCATCAGCACTGTTTTCTCTGACATTCTGCCCCCATCAGGAGGCTGGGGATGGGCAGGGTCTTGGGAGGGGACACAACCAGGACAGCTGAGCCAAATTGACCAAAGGGAGATTCCATACCATATGCCATCAGCTCAGATATAAAAGCCAAAAAAAGAAAGAAAAAAGAAAAAGCAGAGGCATTTTTTAGTTACAACATTTTCCTTCCAGAGAAACCACTACACATGCTGAAGCCCTGCTTCCTGGCAAGCGACTGCACACCCTTGCTGATGGGAAATAGAGAATAAAACCTCAGGGTTCTTCTTTTTCCTCTGTTTGTGCACACACAGTCTCTCACTTTTGCTTTAGTTAACAGCCTTAACTCAACCTAAGAGTTGTTTTCTGTCTTATTTTCTCTCCCCTTTCCAGCTGAGGAACGGGAGTGATAGAGCAGCTTGGTGGCGCATGGCATCCAGTCAAGGTTAGCCCATCACACTGGATCACGCTATTTAAAGATGAAGTAGCTAAAAATCCAACTGTAATTCAGAGTTTATCAGTTTATGAAATATCAGTAACATCATCTGAAATCCGCATTTTCTGTTTCCTTCCCACGGGAGATGTTTTGCTCATCTTGCTCATGAGTTATACTATAGGAAGTCCATACATTTAAATTGGTGGTTTATTGTCCTTCCTGTTTCAAAATATTAAACTGTCTTTGCTTTCTTGCCAAAATAAGCAAAAATCAAGGTTCACATCTATACTGTTACTTGTGTTGAGCGGTAGTTTTTTCTTCAAGTAGTTTCATTTATTAAACTAGAACGGCATTATTATTTGTGAGTAACGCTTTCTCATTTGAAATTTTTTTGGTGAAATTCTTGAAGGATAAGGCAAGAGTAATGCATAAATGACAAGACTGTACGTAAAGATAAATAGCACAACATGAACAAAGACTCAGGAAAGACTCTCAAATAAGTCACCATGTTTACAAGATGGCTTAGACCCATTATAATCCTGCTCAGGTCTTGTGACTCCTCACCTCTCCCTGAATGAAAGCAGCCATTTAGCCAATAAGACCAGTTTGCCTGACTGCAGCCTCCACTGCACGTTTCACATTGCCTTCCCATCTCTGATGGCAGATCCTAAAACTGTCCCATGAAAGTCCATCCTGTGAGTGCAACAATGATTAGAGAACCAAGAACACGATTTTCAAACTCATACTCTACCATTAACCACGCATCACGAAGTGCACAGAAATGGCAGCTTTGTGGACTTGTTGGGAAGCAATTAGCCATTCTGGCTCAGTGCCATCATTTCAGTATCTATTTTCTCTCTTGTGCATTCGGTATTCTTTTGCTTCTGGCTTCAGCCCCACAAAAAGCAAACTCATTTCAGACTCCCCAAACCCAAGTGAAAAGCTTTCACATCTTAGTACCCTTCCAGCCAATAAAGACAACTGATATTGTCTTGTTTGTCATATATGCATTCAAATTTTGCAGTTATCAGGTAATAATGCAAACCACAGAAAACATAGACGAGAGGAAACAAAGCAGGGAAAAAAAATTAGAAACTTATTAATAGCTTTCTTCCAGGTGCCAGAGAAATTCATGGTTCAATTAATTTCAGCAGAACTTTTGAAAATTCAGCACTTTAAAAAGGTAATAAAATATTTAATGGTAATTGAAAACTTGTCTACCTCTGTGTGGCCAACACAGATGGATTCCTAATCAGTTTACTAAACTCAATCTTCTTAAAGTGCAAACGTGTTGTTACACTTTTTGTAAATGTATGTAAGGAAAGAAAGCTTTGTAGAAAGAAATGTAAGGACATATCAAATAATTTTGATTGTACTCCTGTCTGTACCGTGGGTTGAGCGTACAACCCTTTGTAATGTCTATAAACATAACATTTTAAAGCTTTGGCATGAGGATACACAGCAACTCCAGTTGCACATAACAAAACTTATGATGCTCAAGCATTCTCAGTCTCTGACTCTTTTTTGTTCTTAATAAGATCCAACATAGTCCAGTGATAAATGCCATAGGAAAGTTTGTATCTAGAAGAGGAAAAAAGGAAAGACAAAAGTATTCTACTTTTAGGAGACAATTCTCTTTTTAGATTTGCTGATAAGCAGCACAACTATTAAAAACAAGTCTTGGAGGGAAAAAAGTTAATCTGAATTCAATTTATAAATATTCAATTCAAAATTTAATTAGTATTTTGAGCTAAAAAGGGAACATTTCAATTAGTGATTATTGTCTTCTTTACAAAAGAGACTTTCAGACACCACAATATTTTGCATTAAGAATTTTTTGGAGTTTTTAAATAATGTATTTCATTCATAACAATCTTTTTGAAAATCACCCAATTTAAAAGGAGAAATAGTTAAATTGAGTGGTTAATATTTTAAAGAACCGATTGACACAATATGTCTCAATTCAGGTATGAGGGAGGAACTGTTTTGGCTGATCCTGAAACTATTTTTTTCTTTCCATTATTTTTCAGTTCTGCCTTCAAATTGAATGTATTTTTTTCTTCCTCTTCTACTACATTGTGCTTATCTGATTTTCCAAACTACAGCAGGGGAGCTACCCAGAGAATATTTATTTGAGCAAGCTACTAGGCAAAGAGAAGAAAATGGCAAAAAGCTGAAATAACACCAGACACAACAAAATTATGTTGTTATCCCTGCCCAGGGATTTTAAAATTTCATATCAATACCTTTTAAAATTTCATATCAATACAAATTACCTGAGAGTAATTATCTCTCTCAGATAACAATGGGAATGCTATACCTAAACAAATTCTAAAATCTGTTTCTGTTGTCTCTAAGCATGGTAGCAGATGCCCTTTATTTCAGTCATCAGATTTCCTGGTCAGAAAGCAAGTGGTTCCTCCGCTTTTCTCACACAGATTTCCTGTACAGAAGAGTTTTAACAGGCTTGAAATGTCTTCAATGCACTGAAATCACCGTGCACACGAGACAGAGTTGATTTACATACATCCACAATCAGAAATTATTTTCAGAAAAAGTACCAGACTATTATATATGAAACCTGAGCATCTGATATTGCTGCTTATGAGGAATTGCACCTCTAGCAGGATTTAAGAGTCATCCAGAATGACTGTGGTACGCAGGTTCTACAGCACAGTTAATTAGAACCAAAGTCATACCCTTTGGTTGTTCTTATTACTGAACCATAATACCAAGAGCAAAGGACTGCCTGAAAGAAGGGCTGGAGGGGTTAGTAGTCCTGACAGACCATAAAGCTTCTATATGACCAGGGCAGCAGAAAAACATTAAATAATGTTAAAGCCAGGCAAGAGGGACTGTGAAACCAAATTCTGAGTTGTGCACTTAATGTAAAAAGCAGGAAAGGGAATGCAAGGATTATACGAGAGAACAAAACAGATAGCAGTTTATAAATTATGTAAGGTTAAGGACCAGTCTTACTATTTTCAAAAGCTGAGATTAGCATAACATACTAGGTTGTAACCTCAATTTGAGGAAAAAAAATTCAGAAAGTGTTGAAAAAATACAGAATAAGCCATCAACAAACCAATATGAATCTGCTAAGTAGGGAAAGTCACCCAGTTCCAACTGTAATTTACACAGGATAGATTACACTCAGTCATGACAGAGAATTCAAAACTGTGCAAGAAAAACACCTAGACAGAAAATTTGTGAAGCCCAGAGGTCAAAGTTCACACAAACAGCACATGGAAATACACATGCTGTGACAATGCTAGCAAAACCAATGCTTTTCCTTACCAAAGCAGACAACCCACTCACCTTGTCCTTGATAAACATTATTCCCACTCCCATCTCTTAGACATAAGAGCCTTAAATCAGCATGTGTCATCAAACCTCTTTTCACTGATCTTCCAAGGAATATCTACCTCCTCTAATTCTGTTTTCTCATCTCTATCTCAGTGTTGCCAAGTCACACACAAAAATATTTCTTATTTACTTCATGAATCTCAATCATTTTATGGTAAAGATACCACGTTTAATTTTCCCTTGAATTGCATCTTTTTAGTAATTTCAACTGACAACAATGCCCCACAAATGGAAAATTTTTTGTATTGTGTTTATCTTGGTTGTTGTAACTGCACCACAACCAATAGCCTGTAAGCCAATTACATGAGAGAAAACTTTATTGTTTAATGTGTTTATGGTTAAAACTATGCAATCGAGGTCTATTTTTTGTAGGTTATTATCACGCCTATCACTTCTTTCACTAAAGTAAGACCTCAGCTCCAGTGTATACTCAAAAACATTGAGTCTAGTCATGGAAACCAATCAACCCAACAGAGCAGGAAGAATTTCACAATTTGAACAACACTGTGCTACAGCTTGGAAACATGGAAACTTCTGCTTGAATAACTGACCACGTTTTTAAGGAAAAAAAAAACCCTACTATGTGGTGCAGATGTCTGACAGAAAGGTGACCTAAAAGCTGGGGAATGGGATACATACAGAAAGAGTTCTCCCCCCCACCAAGGGTACAACACATCACCGAACGCTTTCTGGACATGGTGAAAAATCTTTTTCTGGAGCTCTTAGCAAATACCTTATCTATTTGACCCCACAACAGATGAAGGTATTAAAGTGAAACATTTTTGCTTTAAATTTCTTTATATAAAAACATTGTTTTAAAAAATTATACCAGGCTGCGATCTTTCATGGTGTTTACGCTCATGACAAAACAACCTTGCAGTCTCAAGGTATAGAGCAAACTGTCCTAAAAACCATAATATTCTTCTACACAACAACCTACTGAACAGGGCATACATTTTTATGATGTTTGTGAGATTAAGTATCACTTGTCCCCAACAAGCTTTAAAACAGCTTTAATTTCTAAGGATATTTAGTCTGATACAAAGGACTCCCTTTTTGCTTTAATTTCTTTACTTAAAAAAGAGGCGGGGGGAGGGGAGATCTTTTTCTTTAATAATTTACTTCTTTTTCCATCAGGAATACAGTCAGCTTTTTATGCCACTGGTAAAGTATTAAAACAAACAGTATCCTCCAAAAACATTGTAAGGTCATGAGCGGAAAAGCGGCAAAATTAGATTTGACATTTCCTCCCCTCAGTCCCCACTGCAACTTTCACTGCAATATCCTGGCAAAAATACCACGTTCTTCTGTGTTGCTTTAGTTTCTGAATATATACAAAAAGTTCATATAAATACAGCTAACACAAAATCATTCTGAAAACCCACCCGTAATTAAAGCTCTGCAAAATAGTTTAATGTCTCCTATGGTACACTTCTAGTGAAAAAATAAGAAGTCCTGTATAAGAAAATTTATTTTTCCTCTTTGAGAAACTGAAACATAAATAAGCCATACTTCCTACATGCCAGAATCAAAAACTGATAGACTTTTTCTCTGCTTCAGTTCAGTTTTCATGCCTTATCACTCCCAGATGTACTAAATTTTTAGTTACAGAAATCACTGTTTTCCCACTTTTCCTACTACTACTACTCTGTTGTTCTTGTCCTGGTCCAGCAGCTCCTATTTCAGTAAAAGTAAATGTGACTGTTGGTTTCCAGGTTGAGATCATACTCCTACTATTTTCCATCCTAAAGTCCATTAGAAAATCACAAATATAGTAACTCTGTTCAAAAGGCTGACTTCTAAACCAAAACTGAGGAAAAGCAGCAAATTTTCTAGTAGGTACTAACACCTTAAGAAGAAACACGTTATCAATGATTTTCTAGAATTGGTGAATCAATTCAATCCATAACCGAAATCTCGACGATCTCCATGAGGACCATGTGACTGTGGGCAAGTCCCTGGGTCACACAAAGTGCAAAGGGTTTGGCAAGGAAAACACAAGCCCCCTGGTTCCAAACACGCTGTACGACACACAAATGTACGTCATACATGCACTGTGACACATATGCGCTACCACTGGTGTTTCATACCTTACAGTACAAACAATATTATGATCATTCAACCTACTCCAGGTCCACCAAATGCAGAGAGAGAAGCAAACCCCTGATAATTGGCTTTACAGGCAATCGTACTCAGTGTTTGCAGTGCATAGCCTATGATAAAACTCATTAATTCCGTTCAGTGAAGACATGCTCTGTGAAACAAGGACACACCAATGTCAGAAAATCCCCAAGAAAAAGACTGTTAAAATGCAGCTTCTAACACTCTTTTCTGAGTAAATAGCTAGCAGAAGATAAGCCTCCAAAGAGATGAGCACTGTGACAAGACTCAGAGCAATGTGACATTTGAATGTCTTCTCAAAGTTCATTCAGACTACGCAAACCCGTTCTATTTAAACAGTTTGTTCCAAAGCGAACTGCACCACAGACAAGGTGTCTGGCAAACAAGACCTTCCATTTTCTTTTTCTACAATTAATTAGATTTTAGTAGCAAATAAATTACAGTGAGAGCTTTCAAAATTCAGAGGACTTGCACTAGTCACAGAGCCTTAACAAAAAGATATGAAAGAAAAAGGAAAACTTCTCTCTTAAAAGATTTATGGGCTGTTTTTTTTTTTTCCAAATGGAGATCTAGTTTAAAGCACAAGTCTAAAAGCATCACTCCATTGAGTAAAACAACCTATAGTGGTTGGTAAAGAGAATTAAGACTTTGAGGCATGTTTGGATTACACATTACTACCGGGAAACCAGTGCTAGCTAAAAATAACTTTTCTAACTGAACATAGACTCTGATAGCAATGAATTCAATAAATTCTTTCAAACTCATTTTTACCTGTAGGTGGATAGCCACCCAAATCAAAACTGTGAAATAATCTGTGTTGTTGGTTTTTTTGGTATTTTGTTTTGGTTTTTTTAACTAAAGGATCATACCTGTCCTGGTTGCAGCTGTGATGGAATCAATTTTCTGCCTAGTGGCTGATACAGTGCTGGAGTTATTGCATTCTGTATGAGAATAATGCTGAAAACACAGATATTTTAGTTGTTGCTAAAGAGTGCCCACCTTAAGTCAAGGACTTTGCAGTCTCCTGGTGAAGAAGGTGTGCAAATAACTGGGAGGGAGTGTATTGGGGCAGCTGGCTCAAACTATCCAAAGGAATAATCCGTAACATAGAACATCGTACTCAGTATATCAGCTTCGGCAAGTTGGCTGGGAAGGTGCTGACTGCTGCTTGGGGACAACCTGGGCATTGGTCAGTGAATGGTCAGCAACTGTATTGTCCATCACTTGTGTCTCTTGAGCTTTATTATTCTCTCTCTTTCCATTGTTTCTCTTTTTATTACTAGTACTAATAGAATTGTATTTTGTTATATTTCAATTATTCAAATATTTCTCATCCCACAGGCTATACCTTTTTCCAATTTTCCCTATCCCACTGAGGGGCCTGGGGCATGAGCGAGCAGTTGTGTGCTGCCAGCTGGGGTTCAACCATGATTGTTGGTCAGCATGTGGAAGGTGAAGGGTAAATTATTGGCAGGGGGGAGGCCTTTCCAGTGACAGCTAAAAAAGTAGTTAATAGAACATTAGTTAAGTGAGCCATTATTCAGTCTGTCTCTCCATTCTTTAAGCAAAGACAGAACATACTCATAAGCAGGTTTTCTTCTCTCCTATTAATATGGATAGTGGTACAATATTTAACTTTTCATTAGACCAATACTGTATTTGTGTAATAGGATCTACAGCACAAATCAGATTTTTCACGCTACATGTTTATGGTTTTGTTTTGTTTTTTTTTTTCCCTTAAGCAAGTTAAATTCTATGGTGAAAAAATTCTACACAGCAGCTTTTAAAGCAGAAAAAAAAAAAAACCTTAAAGTGAGCTCTAACATCCACAATTAGGGTACCTGAAAAACATTTGACTTTCATAATAGTGAGGAGTATTAAGTCTACTATAGTAGCAACTACTGTGTTTCAAATGCTAGGCCAAATAATCACCTGTCCAAAAAGAATGTAATTTTTAAAATCTTTGTCACATCACAATACCATTAATTACCACCCACTTTCGCAAATATTCTTCATTAACCTAGAAAATGGATTAACCATGCTTGCCCACAGTTAGTCATCTGTCCAAAGGAAAATTAATACAAATCCCATGTTAGCATCTTGCTGAAGAACACAAACTGTATGGTTGTACGGTCACCTATCAACATCCATCTTTAGTAAAGATACGAGAAGAAACAAACAAATAACTCTTTAAGATGTTATCGAATACAATCCCATATACTCCATATGCACCCTTGGGGGTGGAAAAAATTCCAAAAAATTCCAAAAATTAAAAAAAACATTTTTTGCTCTAAGGTGAAGTTTCAAAGATGGAACAGTCCTTGCCAAACATTATTCAGGTGACTATCCTAAATTTCAAATTTACAAATAGTAATGTCTGAGAGGTATTTATTTTTATTAATGAGAATTCTCTACAACAGGCGAGATCGACAGAAACTGAAGTCCAGGCTGGCAGACCCGTGGTGATCCAGACAGGTGCCCAGTCACCAAACTGCTCAAGGGGCTGTTCTTTTATCTCAATATTTTGAGATATTGTTGGAACTAAGAATAGTTTCAAGGGGGTATAAGGAAATTTTTTTTGAGAATTTTATTCATTACTATGTCTCAGAATTTTCATTTAACCAGAATTAAAATGTACTCTATGATGCTCTTTCTGCAGCTACATTCTTGTCCTATATCAAAAAAGTACTGTGCAGATCTCAGTTTTATGTTGTTAACTTTAGTAGAATGAAAATATCTTAACCTCTTAACCTCTCCCCAATTTCTTTTCCATCCAAGTCTAACCCTTCCTTCCTTACCTCCACGATACCATCAACACGCTTTGCTATGAGTTCTTGATATTCCAAACAGTCCTCTCCAAGTTGCCTGCACCTCTCCACTGCACTGCCAAGAAGAGGATAGTCTATTTTATGAGGACCCATTCTCATCACTGCAAGATGAAGCCCAACCACCCGATAACTTTTTCATAAACATCAGCAGATTTGAGTATCCTGCAACAGCAAAATATTTCTTGTTTTTTCTATAGGATCTTGTCTCCTGTAACTCTCTATGTGCTTCTAAATGCTGCACTGCCTAATCACTTATATATATTTTTACTCGTGCATGTGTTTTCCTTTACTTGTAGCACTTTCGATTTATCTTCACACAAGTTTGTATGTTTTCTTTTTAGGTCATTTCTCCCCATAAGAGTTGTGAAAATGTTACATTCAAATACTGTCTTCCCAAGCATCCAACATTCCTCCCAAGATGATGTCATGTACAAATATATTCCTTATTATTTCACGCACGTTCTTAATGAAAATACCAAACCAAAGGAATAAAAAAATCCTTCTGCTTCTTTAATTACCAGTAATAAATTTTTCACCACCATGTTGAGTGGGCACGACAAACACAAATTAGGGTCTCACTGTGCTAAACACTATGCAACAAACCAGCAGCCCTTGGAATAAAGCAGTTGTTAATAGATATACACCAAGACAACAAACTGACACCGATCAACAGCCAAAAAAAAAAAAAGTGAAAGTATATTTAAAATTTTTTGTATCTCAGCACATCTGAGATAACGGAATTCACACGTACAGAACAGAAACCCAAGAGAACCCATTGTGCGAACTGGCAGCATATGTGTTGCCACACTGCATTGGCCTACATATACTCTCCTTTTTGGTTGAAAAACTTCTAAGGAAATCTGCTTTATATTCTTAAACAGAGGATTCAGGTGGGAGACAGAGGCCAGACAGTTTTGTAACAGAAATAAAAACACATTTTGTGTCAGAGGGCACAACTCTGCTGACATAGATACACCTGGCTCTGTGAGGCACAAACACCACACTGAGGGACAAGTGTTGCATAATGTGCTACCCTGTAAGTGGCCAGACACCCTTTCACCTCTGGTCAACTCAAACTTGCCATAGTAAGGCTGTTGTTGGTGACACCTGAAATTTCAGAGAAAATTTTGTGCACATGGTGATGATGATGTTTATATATATACACCCAGGTAATACTTCAATTTCCAGCACAGAAACTGCTGCCGGAGGGAGGAGTACCATAAATCAACTTCAGAACAGTGAGAAATTATTTCCAGTACCTGAGTGTAGATATTTCAGCCATGTACAAGCTTGGGACAAAACAGTAGGTTTAACAGATTTAAATGATAGAATCTTCTTCATCACCTGTTAGACTTACAGCATATGATGCAAAGAAAGTTGGGTTTTTTTCTTTTGTGGGAGAAAAAACCACAAAGCAAAAAACTCTATTCCAAGTTCATTGCTATTTGGTAGTTAAAACCTATGGTCACAATGCTTAACGTAATGTATTAGGGTTTTACTTCTTATGGTTTTGTTTGGTGAGGTTTTTGTGTGTGTTTGTGGGGTTGGGGTTTTTCGCTTGTTTTTTAAGTATTCCCAGTGATGACTCAATGGGCAGACTGGAAACACCCAGAAGCACAGAATGGTTGAGACTAGAAGTTGCCTCTGGAAATCATCTAAATTCAACTGCCCTGCTCAAGGTGGATCACCTATAGAAAGTTGTCCAGGACCACGTCCAGGTGGTTTTCCAAGGATATTGTACAACCTCTCTGGGGCTGGAAGCTTTTTCTTCTGCAAAACTAGAAAATCCAGTTTTTCAAATTTGTGCCCATTTCCTCTTGTCCGTTCAGAGAGCACCACCTGCAAGAGTCTGATTCATCTTTTTTCTCCTTCCATCAAGTGTTTACACATATTGCTAAGATGATGCTGTTAAGGAACTGTTAAGAAATGTGACAATTTTGATCGAGTGCAGGAGTGAAGTACAGAAAAAAACACATAAGCATGGCAGGCTTATTTAGAAAAAAAAAAAAAAAAAAACACAAAAAACCAACCAAACCAAAACATTGCCCCCACAATGATTCTGTATTCTCAATTACATATTATAAAACTCATTTTGGTAAATAGAAAGTTCAGTATTTGACATTGTTTTCCGTGCTTATGAAACCAAACTCTTCTTGCAAGAGTCCTTCTTTATAAAAAGCTTCATTATGTTCAGGTTGCTGGTTGTTTGGGTGTTCTTTCTTTTTTTTTTTTTTTAAATTTTTGGCTCATTTGAGTTTTATATGATAGAAACGCTGGAGAAGGATTAAAAAAAAATCATATGTTTTTTTCCCCATATTACCAAGTACGCCCACGTGAAGCAATTTTAACACTTTTTCCTAAGCAGATCTGTGTGTCTTGAGGATCTCTGTGAGAGATCTGATCATCTGAATGAGGAAACGTCCGGCACCTTTGTTGCTTTAGGTTGTGTAGCAACGACTCTTCTCCCCCAGTGATGCGTGAATGATCCAGATACACTGGGGAGGCACAGGGCAATCACAGACAGCAAAATTAGCCCTTTTAGACACTCAAATACATAAAAGAGATCCCCTTCCTTCATCCAGCACCTCTGATAATCTCTCATGCTCCGAAAGATGATCCCAGCATGACACCTAGTGGCAGCAGCATTTTTAACCCCGTCAGTGCCTTCTCAGAAGGTTCCTTACTACCTCCAAAAGATTCACACCTGTTCTCAAGTTTGTTCTAATTTACTTGCAACAGCTCGAATTCAAGAAAGAAGTAAAAGCGTGAGTATTCTCAAAATCATGAAACTGGTTTGTTTTCTACCCTCTTAACCAGAATTAATTGAGACATATCAGGAGCCTTTCATAAATACTGATAACTGGGGACAACCAAATATCCAGTTGCTATTTATTTCTTTGCAACTTTTTAAAATTATGCTTCTGATAACATTCTCAGGAACAGGAATTGCTCAACTAAATGGTCTTAACGAGGTTGTAATACTCTCTTCATGTTGAGGTTTAAGAGTATACACTGATTTTCTAAACTGGCTTGCTTCCATAACTAAACATGAGATCTGTGAAAATATTTAAACAACTAATTCCCACTGTCTCAGTAAGTCAGGAGATCGTGACATGCAGCCTGAAATATAGCATACTGTTATATAGACTATGATTTATATAGATGGGTGTTATAGGTGTTACCTCTAGCATAATATGTGTTAGAGAGATTAATGATAATGGCCAGATTATACATACACAGAAGGTTGTAACCCTTTAAACAACAATAATAAGATTGCCTTCTATGGTACAATATCTGCTCTGTTTCTCAGCTGGTATTTTGATATTAATTTTTTCTCATTGAAAAATAATTTATAGAAGTAATATAATGGTGTTCATCTCTAAGATCAGTATAAATTCAAAATGACCACAAATGAGAAGAAGGGAAAGAAAGTTTGTACCCAAAAATGGCAGGCCATTATTATTTGACATAAAGTAATACTTGTCTTGCCTAATTATGTTGCCTGTTGTATTGGATTTGCATGGCAAGGTTTTGGTAGTGAGTGGGCTACAGGGGTGACTTCTGTGGGAGGCTGCCAGCAGCTTTCACCATGCCTGACAGAGCCAGCTGCAGCCACGTCCAAGACGGATTAGCTGCCGGCCAAGGCTGAGCCCATCAGTGACTGTGGTAGCACCACTGTGATGACATATTTAAAGAAGGAGGGGAAAAAACCTGCTAAGCAACAACAGCAGCACAGAGAGAAGTGAACATATGAGACAAAGAGCTCTGCAGACACCCAGGGCAGTGAATAAGGAGGAGCAGGAGGTGCTCCAGGCATCAGAGCAGAGATTCCCCTGCAGCCCCTAGTGCATCCTATGGTGAGGCAGCTGTGACCGTGCAGCCCATGGAGGTCCAAGGTGGAGCAGGTGGATGCCCAAAGGAAGCTGGGACCTTGTGGGAAGCCTGTGCTGAAGCAGATTCCTGGCCGCACTTGTGACCTGCAGGAGACCCATGCTAGAGCAGCCTGTTCCTGAAGGATTGCACCCCTTGGAAGGGATGCATACTTGAGCACTTCATGAAGAACTGCAGCCTGTGGGAAGGACAAATGTTGGAGAAGTTCATGGAAGACTGCCTCCTGCGGGAGAGAACCCGGGCTGGAGCAGGAGAAGTGTGAGGAGTCCTCCCTTTGAGGAGGAAGGAGAAGCAGGGACCACATGTGATGAACTGACTCCAGCCCCCATTCCCTGTCTCCCTGAACTGCTGGAGGTGGGGGGGCAGAGCATTTGAGAAAAATGTTAAGTCCAGGAAAAAGGGATAGGTGGGGGACAGTGTTTTAAGATTTGATTTTATTTCTCATTACCCCACTCTGAATTTGATTGGCAATAAATTCAACGAAATTCCCCAAGTCAAGTCTGTTCTGCCCATGACAGTAATTTGTGAGTGATCTCTCCTTGTCCTGACCTCAACTCATGAGCCTTTCATTATATTTTCTCTCCCCTGTGCAGCTGAAGAGGGGAGTGACAGAGCGGCTTTGGTGGGCACCTGGTGTCCAGTCAGAGTCAATGCCCCACACCTGTGATAGAAGCTATGTTGCTCCCATCAGCTTCATGGACAAGCAAAAGGCTATTGCAGAGACAATTTCCTTGTCCTTCAAATAAAATTAAAAAAAGAAAAGCAACAATAACAACAACAAAAAAATCACAGCAGCACTAAAGCAAGACTCATTAATTTCATTAAATTTCCAGGTGAGAAGAGGATCTCATAATATCACTCTCTCTACAGCAGACCAGGACTTAACATAGAAAAACAATTTCAAACAATACATTTTCAAATTTGACAAAATGCATTTTTAGATTGCAGTTTTGTCCTTGAGGCTCAGTGTTTCTTATTAATATAAGCAAATATGCTTACAGAGTACAAAGAAAATAATAAACTAAAAATATTTCTTTAAACCCAGTACTTTGGTATTTTCTTTCTTATTCTTTACCAACCCCTCAAACACTAAATCACTACATATACAAAATAAACCAAGTAATTTTTTTGTTGTTGTTTTGGGGAGATGAGGGGGTGGAATACATGTATGTGGTGGTTTGTTTTGGGTTTGTTTTTTTTTTTTTTTTAGAACATTAGAATTACAGATATCTTAAAAATATCTTCACAAAATTGTGTGCAACAGCCTTATTTATGCTAATTTGTGACATACAGAAGTAACAGCTTCAGAGGAACTCTGTGTGTCACCAGACTGGTTGGATTCTGGAGTTAATGTGGCTTCGATGTCTAGGCAGTGAAGGAGAGTCACCTTCCAAGGCATCTCCTCCAAGGATACATCCTTTCTAAGTCTTTGAGAAAGGCTTGAAAAAACAGGAACATGGTTTGCTAATGGTCTTGTGATGTACAAAACCAAAAAAAAACTTACCATAAAGACTTCAGTCTAAGAAAGAAAGGCGTAAAAAAACCTCAACAGCTGGAAGTAGTAGTCAGTAAAATTCTAACCTTAAAAAAGGCAACAATGCAAATTGATGGTAGCAGCAAGTGAAACTACACCGAGATGGATTACTGAGGAAATTACAGATCCTTCACAACGAGCCTTTAAGGGAAGGTTGGCTGCCTTTCTAAATAGGTTGCTACAATATTAGACATACAAGATACAATCAACAAGAAATTCTATAAACTGCAAAGAGGATGGGCTATTAAAAGGAAGTTTTAATCATGAGAGAAATTAGATTCTGTAACAGACTTTGAGCAAAAAGATTGATGCCACATCATCTCTTTATTTGATACAGATATGAAAATTATTTCCAAGCAAGCTTATTATCCAAGACCAAGACCCGATCTTCCTGACTCCAAAGATCCCTTTCTTGTCGCATACCAACTATTTTACATTTATCAATTTCCTTTTCTTGAGAAATTACAAAAAGCAGTAATTATTAGGAAGGACTAATTTTGCTATTGTAATGGATATTGAAAAAAATTCTTTGAGGCTCAAACAAGTATCAAAACCCCCAGTGTGAAATACTCTTCACAAGCAGCATCTGCTTTGAAGATTTTTGACTATCTAAAAGAAAAAAAAAAAAATTAGCAGAACCTAAGAGAAGAAAGTCATAAACCAGGAGTACACAACAGCAATAAAAATCTTGTCCTTTAGGTCACATATTGAGAATATGAGAACAGTTATATGTACTCTTGTCCTATCTCTTAACAGTGACCAATTGCCAATGTCTAAAGAAAAAAACCGAAACTTGAATGATGGTTGCCCTGAATGCCTGCCCTCCAATGTTGGAATGCCTGCCCTCCAATACAGACAAGGGAAAGAAGAAGCAAACCCCAAATCTTTTCATTTTTAATCCAGCATTTTAAAGAACAAAATTGGCATGGTGCTCAATGGTATGTTGGGGTTTTTTTAGCAAAGAGCAAGTACATATCCGTAAAGTCTTATATAGAATATTTTAATTCTGGTAAGACAAAAATGCCAAAATGGAATAATTAATGAAAAAATAATCTTCAAGGAATTGGCTATTACCACCATTTAAGACTATTTTTAGTTCCATACTTGAGCTGGTTAACTCTCTAATAAGCTCACCTAATTTCCTTAGTGTCTATTTTTAAATTATAATTTTAGCAAACTACTGAGCTGGCAAAGAGGTAGCTATTCAGATCAATTCTTTTTACTTCAAGTAAATGCCAAGTGATTTTACCATTTGGACATTTACCTCTAACAAATGAGTCACTACCACCAAAGTACTTAATTGGTGTCACACGAAGAATTGCTTGAAGAGCAAAATAAATGTCAATTTTTCACAAGCCTCTAAGAAAGATTTGAGCAGTAAGTCCCATTTTCAGAAGGCACTGTTCAGGTCATTTAATTGAAGCTTAAAAGCGTAGGCACATAATTTAAGTGTGATGAGCTTAATCAACTACCATGTTTGAGCTCTGTCACAGTAACTAATAAAAGTCATGTTCTTAAAATAGAACAAGAGACTTCTCTCCAACTTATCTGGACTCATAACAGACTTTCTGAAGATTCCATTAGTGTCCCTTACCATCAGCCAGAAGTTAGCAGCTTCACAACTCAGCCAGTTGAATACAACAGTACAACATTTTAACTGCTGCAGAAACTTAACACTCAAACCATATTACTTGATTATTGAAGCTAAAATGACTGACTTTCAGTTCAGTGGATAAGGACCCCTCTCTTAAGTGATGTTCTGCTCACTGTGATTTTGGGGTGCAACACCTACTAGAATTTCAGAAGACAACATAGGGCTCTAATAACACCTGCTCCAGTCATGACGGAGTGAACCTATCTCAAAACGATGGGTTTCCCCCAACACTGACAAAATTTCTTCAATTAACTAAAATATCAAAAGGTATTTTAGGTGCCAAAGAATATGATCTTTCATTTCCAACCTAAGAACCGAGTAAAAAGAAAATAAATTTTATTTACTTTTATATATTTTACAGATAGCATCGAGGGGAAAGTGTAAAAAAGGTTTCAGAGACTATCAAATTAATTATTTCAGTATACATAATACAGTCACCATGCAGTTAAATTTTCATGCATCACAGCAGAAACTAAACATGGGCTTCAGAAAGAAATTTTTCCAAGATCAAGAACTCTCTATCTTAGAGTGAGCTGTACATTTTGAAAAACACCAAACACTGGCTGGCCTCAAGACAAAATAGGTAGATGTCTCTAGTCTGACAAAACAGTGCAGTTCCTAGATATGCTCCTAACTTAAATCTAGTTGAGTGACCATAAACAGGAGGGGACTTACCATCATTTCTTTCTCCCACTTGCCTAGGGCAGCATGGAACTGGGGAAGCAGGAGTTATTGATGAGGTTTTTTTGAGGTAAGCTTGTTTCTATCAAATTTTACTGTAACCACTGTTGTTACCATATAGAGCTTCAGTAGACAGAAATTGCTGATCTCATTTACAAGTGACCTTTCAGATCATGGAGGACGACACTGTCAGCAGAGTAACAAAGGAAGATTGAATTGTTACAGCCCCTCTAGAAGTGGCTTCAAGATAAAAGGGTCATCACCAAATCCCACTGAGGTGACTTTGTACATGTTACCGCACAGTGGATGCAGGTCTGGATCATTTGGATGTGACATGATATAAGACATCTATAAAAGTTCTGCATGTTCTACAATACATGGCTGTTACCGGCAAGAGCCAAGCTTTGCAAATACTCTTAAAAGCCATACTGGTATTTTCTGTATTTATAGACAGCAACAATGAAATTACTTTACCATGGTTTTTTTAGCATTTTCATTGCTCAGGTGAGACAACATTAAAGACAAAAGCTTAATAGAAGTAATTATTAATAATAAGATATAAACATTTTTAAGTCTGCTTTTTGATCCATGTAATATAGTAGTCATTAATAGATAGGATTGCAATAATTAGCTCAATTTATTAGCATCTTTAATGAGATTATTTTTCTGACTTGAGATAACAGGCATTAAAACACTTCAAAGGTGACTTCTGTTTCACTATGATCATCTGCTCAGAGTAGGAGGTTTATTAAGTTTGAATAGCATATGCTGTGAAGATAAGGTAGTGTAAAACCTCTGTTAAAAATTTCAAATATGACAATGATAAAGTGGAGAATTAGAGTGAGTGTGAATATGGAAAACTTTGGCTAGTTGCGAAATTTAACATGAAATTTCAAGATGATCCTCCTCTTTGGGTTTAATATCTACTGAAAATAGAGTATATTGTATATTTTAAACCCAGAACTGGGATGACCTCAGTGCTGTAAAGAGATGAACTCAGAGCTCATGAACAAGATGCTGGAATCATTGGGGTTTCACACCCTTACCACTCCTTACCGAGAAGCTAAGGGGCCCAGACTTGAGACCCTGGGCTATGGGGAATCTCTCCATGCCAGATGACAGGATCATGAGGACCCAGATTCAGGATTGCCAGAGGACCTGCCACAGAGGCAGGATGCAGGATTTCTGCTCATAGCCTAATCCTGAGACTTCTGGGTGCACCCACTGGTGCGACAGGTCCAGGTCAGAAGAGGTTTGATAATAAGAAATGAGAAAACACACATAATACTACATTAGAAGACCTCATTTATGGTTTTCTCACCACTAGTGTCCTAGATACCCTAGTGTTGATCTAAGAGCTTAAAAGCCTTGAAAGACCATACATGGATTTCCAGGCTAAAGAGTCCTGACATCTCAACTGACTAAATAATTTCTTTTAGTGCTTCCCTCAACCCAGAAATACCGAAGTCAGGCAAGTTCCAGAGTCAGAATCAGTCCAGGCAGCAGAGCTGTCTGCACCTTTTGATGCTGCTGTTTACCAGGTAGGAAGCAAACCAAATAGATTTCATGGCATAATTTAAATCATAAATTTGACAAAATCTGTATTTCTATGAAATACAAGAATCTGTAACTTGTTTCTAAAAACCTTAACAGTGGAAAATTCTTAAATTCAATAGCAATCAGCATTCAGAAAAGATCAACAGAATGACAATGAAAATTGGAGTGAAATTCCCAATTCGACTGAATAGGAGCAAAAAGAAGGTGGACAGGATACCTTTGGAGAAGAAGCTAAAGGAACATTCAGTTCCTATTGCTGCCTCAGGGACAAAATGGTCTGGGGACAAGTTGCAGGAAATCTCACAGCTGGAAGAGGGTCTGGAAGTACCCCAGGGCTACAGATGAGGACCTAGAAACTACACGGTCAAGTCTAGAAGCAAAAGCCAACCTCAAAGCCTACAGAAGCTACAGTGAGAGAGGGTAACCTAATTTTACTAGAGGGAAAAGGAAACCAAAGTTCCAAGAAGATAAATGTCTTGAAATTTTGAAGACACAAAGGCAGCCTATTGTAAAAATAACTGTTTTGGTCCCTACACTTGGATAAAGGACATATAAGAGACAAGATTGAATATTGAAGGTGTCACACTCCCTGGAAATGTCAGCCAGGACTGTACTCTCAGTTTAATTTTAGACTACCTGCACCATACCCCACCAAGTACTTGTGCTTTCTGTGCTTAAAAACACTCTGAAAGAACTATTTAACATCTGTGTCCAAAACAATAAGATCTAGATGAAAATTTAGGTAAATAATTTCATCCCAATAGATTTTGTTCACACCACCATTCAATATCATACTATTGAATTTATTCTTTCTTTGTTTTCTGACAAGTATCTGCATGTCTGGATTTCAGTCAGAACTGTGTGGGTTTTCATACAGGATTCATCACTATAGTAACCAAGCACAAATCACCAAGTGTGAGGGGTTTTCTCTTTCCCTCTTTTTTTTTGTTTTTTTTAGCTTTTAAACTGACAGAGAAGTGGGACACAGTGAGATGGTTGAGATTCTCAGAAGCTTCCACAGAATTCCAGTGACATTTGGGTTTATAAGCCCTCCAAAATCCATCAGAAATCCCTGCACAAATAGAATTATGTAGGAAGTTTCTGTAGCGCTATAAGACCACAATTACAATAGGAGCAAATGTTGTTCCTAATAATTTTATTAATAGGAAGGAGAGGATAGATGAAAGGTTGTACTAGTGAGTTTTCTAGCCTCATGTTCCAGATGAAAATGTGGATGATTTTGAGATAAGTCACAAAACATATCAAGGACCATTGATCATTAGTTAAACAGATTATAAAAAGCCTGAGCCAAATAATTTGAATTAAATTCAGGGATAAGTAATCTCTGCCCCTTGTAATCATTTTGAGAAAACCTTTTAAGCAAAACAGTAGGGTTTTTTTCTCACAGAAATATTCCTACATGCTATGTTCCTCAAAACATACGCAGAACCAAGCCACTGAAAACAGTATTCAAGAAAAGGTATTAACTGAAAGATCATATTTGTATGTGTAAATGTGTGTGCATGTATATCTATAAATAGATTTGTAGTAAGACTCGTTAAGATCTCAGGCTCTTCTGCAAATATCAGCTAAAAGCAATTGCCTAAGTTTCTCTTAATGTTACCACAGAAAACTTTTATTTAGCATTTGTATTTATCTGACAGCAGTGTTCCTTATTTTGATACTGTTGCTCTTAAAAAGAGCTATGGACATGGAAATCCTGTAAAGTTATTGTAGAATGTAAAATATAATGAACAGAGCTCTTGTTTCACTTATTTGTTAATCTCCTGATGACATACATTGCACTGAAGCATGGGAGCAGGTATCAGGAGTGTGCTGCAATCAGATACTGATTTCTAACTGTGGCATGCAGCTCTAGGAACATTTGACATAATGTAGTCCAAGAACTGAATGACCAAAACGATGCTTAACAAACAAACCCCCCATGTCTGAATTAGTCAAATCAATTTCAAATATGAAAAACAGCATAGATGAAATGGGTGTCTGATGATCAAATTTCAGCCTACAACTATTATCATCTAACACTGCATATACACAGGTGTAGGGAAATGACATTTGAACAATCATACTGACCAAATTTTATTCTGAATGAAAGGTAAATTGAACTTACTCATACAGTCATTAAGCACAAGGTTTAAAATGCAAATGTCACAAACCACTTAATCCCATTATACAATTTCCACCCTTTGCAAATTAGAACGTTTTCCTCTTGCAACCTTATCAGCACAGGAAAAATGTAACAGAGTAGGAAGACTTGTTCAGTTATTTGTGCACGCAAGTAAAACCAAAACAAGATGACTACATCAGCAGACAGTATCATAGAAGAAGAGCAGTTCAAGTTCAGTTAACCCAGTCCAGTACTTTACCAAGAAAGAAAATATTTTAGGAATCTCACTACTATTAGCTCATTCATAATGAAATTAATTTGTCAGATCTGGTTGCTTCAAATAAGCAGCTATTTGCATCCTGAAAAAAATCATCATACGCAACACCAGATCCTGCTTACAGGAATGAGGTCTCAAGTGGGATGACAGGATTCAGTAAAAACAGGACATACACAGGCCTAATGAAGTGCCAGCATAGCAGTGAAGTTACAGAGCCATTTGTTCACAGCCTACAGGTTTGCATTAAGGAGTTGCTATAGAAATCTAGAGATAGAGGCAGTCCTACATTCAACTCCATCACTTTTCTCTCAGTTGTCACGAATTTTTACACAAGCTAGTAATGAAAACTATTATACAAAAGTACTATTTATGGTCAGTTTCATCTTGTAAATTATGTAATAAACAGAATGGAAATGAGGGAAAGCTGTACTGTTATTGACTTCTTAAAATTGAGGATGAAATAAGCATCCTGCCTAATCTGACTTCTGCCTGTCATTCTTTGCCTTGACACTGAGCTCATTAATTTGCATTTAATGAAAGTTTAACTTGTATTTGGCCAAGGCATATTTTCTAAAAGTGACAGAAATTACATCAAAATATAAGAAAATACACCCTCCATGACAGTTCAGTAGTTCATCGTGTTCATTCACGTTCAAAAGTACCCATTTCTAATTTAAATTTGGCTGGCCATAACCTTCTAGGGTAATTATCTCCTTTTATCTCCGTATGAAAGGAGAAAGCAGTTGTTCCCTTTCCCAGCTTGATTAGAAAGCCCCACAGTATTTTGTAACAAGACTTTTCTAACTAAAGGATAGCTCAGGATTAGTTTCTCCCCTCCCAGTGAAAATTTATGACTAACAACATACTGATTCTATTAACCAAAAGAGAGATACAAAAGACTGAAGTATAATGAAATGACAAAAAGAGTAAAGAATGATGAAGGACTCAAAATACACCCAAATATCACACAGAAAATACTTACTTGTCCAGCTGGCCAAGATGATAAACTACTAACCAAATAAACTCTTCTTGGGATGAGCAGATGTAGGGGAAACTTAGCATCTAGAGATTACATGACATGGGTTCAGTCCTAAAAATGTCCCTTAAGAAAGTGCTTGGAAAGTAAAAAACAAGCAGCATATGAGTGAGTAAATTGCAGATTGCATGAAGACATGAAGACAGAATTACCAC
The DNA here is from genome assembly GCA_013397565.1 of Ptilonorhynchus violaceus. Lineage (NCBI taxonomy): Eukaryota > Metazoa > Chordata > Aves > Passeriformes > Ptilonorhynchidae > Ptilonorhynchus > Ptilonorhynchus violaceus. Next base: position 372,534 of record VZRJ01003181.1, on the reverse strand, counting down.
TGCTTCCCTACTAAGAAAACTGTATACTTGTTGAAATGTCTTGCAAGGAACTGCTGAAAAAAGCAGAGTTAAGAGTCTGCATTCAGTTCCCCACAGGCAGCAATTGGCTAAGATGACACTGGCTGATTAAAATGGATTCTCTATTTTATGCATAGAGGAGCTACGGAAAGAGGAGATTAGGGTATAAGACTAATGGGGCAGAACAGCGAGAGCTATGAAAAATCTGTAGGGCTGAATTATCACCCCAAGGACCAACCCCTATGGATGAAGAGTTTGGGCACACTAAAAAGTCTGTAGTCTGTCATACGAGTTTACCACCTTGTATTTGTGGAATATATACCATCAGTATTTGTGGAATTAAAAACAAACAAACAAACAAGTTCTTTTCCTTAGTAGCATCTTGGGAAAAAACTTTACTCAACTTTAAAATATATAACAAGAAGAAACTAATGAAAACATTGACTCCATTAACAGCCATACTATACTTGTAAATAAGAAGAATTGCACAAGAAAATCTCTCTCTCAAATATGGAAAGTTTCAGATTAACAACCACCACCCCCTGAAAGAGAGGACCTAACTAATGAGGACAGATCTAATTTGTGTCCACATTGACAGCTGTCTTAGAAACAGATTCACAGATTCCTGATAACATTCTTTCAAACCAGTTTCCGTAGCAACTGCCGCCTCATACTCCTTTCCCTAAGGCACAAAACATCTAATAAAGTAATAATAATAGCAACAATAACAACAATACTATCTACTTCCACAATGTCTATCAGGAGAATAGGTTAGATTTCTGCTAAGAAACAAGGTTGACTCTTGCAGTGGAGATTCAATCTATTGCAAACACATTATAATGTATTTTTTATTATTTATTTTGTTTCGTGGAATGGAAAACACAAATACACAACTCTCTAGAATCAGAGTGAACTGTCATTTCATTCAAACCATTTGCTGCTAGGGGTAATGAATTTCAGGAAGGAAAGCAGGGAAACATATAAAAGAGAAAAAGGAAACACAGCAAGAACAATCAAATAAGCTAAAATTTTAACTTGTTGGTCAGGTTATGTCCATTATGAATTGATTAAGGCAATCTTCCTGACAGGTGTTGAAAGAACTGGGAAAACCTGTTGGCTTTTCAAGTAAGTGATGCCCACTATCAAGATCAGTGACATCTATTCTTTCTTTGGCAGCATTGATAAAGAAGTGTAGTATTTTCTAGCCCTCAGAAAATTCCAGGAGAGTTGTAAAAACAGATTCTTTGCCACAACTGCTCCAACAGAGCATGAGAATTTAACCAAGTAGTACATCTAGTATAAAGCCTAGCAGAAATACCACTGTATGATACCACGTTATATATCCTCTCTCTATTCCCTCATGGATTATGCATGACATATCTTTCATGATAATTGTAAAACTACTGAAAACCTATGCAATTCTTCTTTCACAGTAGAGAGATTATAAATGCAGATTCACATGTCTTATAATGTACCTATTACTGGGCAGATATTCTTGAGTTATTCCAGAGTCTGGTATTTTGATTTTTGAACCTATGGCATAAGGTTCATACTTTTAAGTACATTCTCAGAACAACATAGACCAACAGGATAGTAATAATGAGAACAGGTACTTTTATACAGAGATCTAAATATCAAAATTCAGTAAACAACCTCCACACACACACCCCATACTTTTTAATACAACATAGCACAATACAGTGGGTTCAAGTATCTGATAAGTAGCGTAGTTTGCCTTGAAGTTGTAGACTCAGATATTTAACGTCACCATGTCTTGAGTGTGTAAAAGAAGCCTATGAAGTAGAAGTGATCTTACTACTACACTGTACTGATTTTTGACCAGCACTGTTCATATTCAATCCATTTGATCCATAAGCAAACAGAGAAGTAGTTTCATATCTCTGTAGACAGGCTTATACACGGAAAACATGTAGTTATAAGGAGGTTTTCTGTTCTTACCAGCAAAGCATAACTGAAAAAATGAAGCCTTCAAACAAATTTCAATTTCCTAGGAATAAGAGAACCAACACTAACATGGTCTAAGAGGTGGAGGAAAAGAGTTTCCTTTCCCTGTCCCCAGAACCTAAGGACTTAACCATCATGCTGTGAATACGTCTTCTGGGAAGAGTTTGCGTTTGTTTTTGTGAGACAAAATTGTATATATGCAGAGTAGTCTCTTCCATGCTTGTGATCAGCAAAATGGTTCTCGAATATCTCCAGGGAGGGAGAGTCCACACCCTCTCTGGGCAACCTGTTCCAGTGCTTGGTCACAGTAAAGAAGTTCTTCCTCATGTTCAGGTGGAATTTCCTGTGCTGTTCTCTTCCCTGAAGCAGTCCAGCATACCTTTGGCCTTTTTGGTTGATCCTTCTGATCCTAACACCTTCCTACTTTAAACTACATAATTTCTTTGAATTACAACACAGTTAATGCAGTACAGCATGTGATGTAAACCCCTAACTCTCAACACATTTTAAACAGACAGCTCAGATAACACTAAAATACAGCATTGCAAATTCTCTACTTAGGTGCAGAGAAGAAAATCAGAAAATTAAAGACAGCAGCAGTAAAGAGTGGCAGTAGAGGGAGATGCAATCTTTAAACTGGCAAGCCCAGAACAGCACCCTTCTATGTGATTCCCTGCACATTGTGTCCATTTAAAAATTCAGAGGATCAAACTTGCATGTGCAGTCAAGGAAGCAACAGTAACTGAGCATTATAGTGATCCTGTTCCTCAGGAAAGCATGAGCATGTCTAAAGCAGAATGCTTCAGCTGGTACACTGACTGCATCAGTGTGTTACTTGCTTTGAGGGCACAGTTATGTTTTGTTTAAACAGGATGCAACTAGGGGTTTTTGACACTCAGTGCCACTTCAGGAGGTTAAGCCTAGGCTAGACATCTCCAGCACAACAACTTTCAGAGAGCAGTGGATACTGTGTTGAGGTCTGCATATCCTATTCCTCCTCCATCAGTGACAACAGCACATACGCATGTTTACACACAGACACACACAATAAACATGAGCTGCACTTTAACACACTTTTGTTGGTATTGGGGCTTCTTGTGATGCACATTTTGTGAACATTGTGCATTTTCTCTCTGAGACTGCACTGGTTCCCCATGTTACACTTATGCAAACTTAGCACTGGTATCTGTGCAGTCTGAGTAAGTTCTGAAGTTACTAATCCTCTCTTTTTCTCCCCAGTCTCTCTCCCCTAATTACTGTGCAAGAAAGAAAAGAACAAGAGACTGAGATTACAAGAAACAGGTTTAAGGATTCACTTCACAAACATTCTCCAGCCTCTCTATACAAATGCACTAACAGTGTCTGGATGCTCGCCTGTTCTTTCTCTACCATTGATTTATTATAAAATCTTGCGTAAGTCATTTACATCCCTGTGCCTTCTATTGTCTCCAAAATGCAATACTAAAGCTTATATTAATGCTAATCCTCAACTCATACTAATATTAGTACTTATATGAAAACTAATACTTGCACTTTTCTAATAAAAATTTACTTATCTACAGTGAAGATATTTGAGTTAATAATGATTAAGACACAACAAAACTTTGCTCTAAAATAGACAAAATTTGCAACAAGTGATAATATATCCCTCTTGTTTTCTTGTGCTCGAACATCTTATTTCCTTAATAAGATAAACTTCACAGTGCTATTTTTTTATAGTTCAGATACAATAAGAGAACAATAAAATTAACAACAGGCAATAGTGCCATTTTACTACATTTTAACACCAAAGCAGTAATCTGTTCCAAGATCACTGTTATTTCTTCTTGAATAGATGAATTATCTCAGCTGTCCCATAAACAGCTATGGCAGTTTATTGCTTTTAAACCAAGAAAGGCAGAAAAAATATCCCTGTGAGGTTCACGAGAGACACTGGATTTTATTTTAAAGCTCCTGCCGAAGGAAATGCAAGCAAGAGGGCAGACTGGTGGCTGTTCCGTGTGCCATTTCAGCTAGAAAAGATGCATGGCAGCTCTGTACAGCTACAGCCCCGTGTGGTGTATGTTCTCCTAATTGAAGGGAGCATCTCTCCAAGCTCCTGTGGCAGCCTGCCTAGCCGGGCACGAGGCTTGCTCCTGGCAGGTGACAAAGTGCTCTCACTCTCCAGCTCCCCAGGCTGCGAGGGCACTGCTGCTGCTGAGCAAGCCGAGGGAAAGTGGGGGGAGCACCGCGGAGAGCAGGAGGAAGAGCAAAATTCCAGCTGCACTTGCTCACATAAGAGCTCCCTGTTAAACAGCCTTGGAAGCAGCCACAGCACCAAGTTCAGAGGAAGCCTGCACGGTGCCAAGTTGGCACCTGCTGAGGAGGAAAGGAAGCTGCTGGTGAAAAATAACTAGAAAGAAAAAAGAGTGAGGAGTCACTTGAAAGATGTTAAATATTAAAAATAAGTATGGAAAATGGACATTAAGTGCTGCTTTGGTCCTAAAACTACAGTTTGGTAGGAAAACCTAGGTTAAATAAAAAATCTGAGAAAAATACAGCCAATATTGTCTTAAGTATTTGTCTTGCTGAAGTAAGCAAGCTGGGCAAAGCACAACTTGGTAGACTGCTATGCAAGGCAGATGGAAGGTTAAATTAAATTTCAGGAAGCCATTCAAAGATGAACATGGTGTTCTCCACTCCATAAAAGAAAGTAATTTCACTGGGAAATTTATCTTTTGGTAAAGGTATAAAACAGAATTAAAACTCTTCCTATTTATTAAAATGTTTAAGATGTCTTCCCTAGTGCCCTAAACCAATTTAAGCACTGCAACTGCAATTTGCCTATCGAAAATACACCAGTGATTACACAAGTGTAGAATACTACTGGTCCTGCAGTCTCAGAGGTAACTCACATTACAAGAACTCTATCACAATGGTTTTTACTCAAGTAGCCAAAAGCTTCATATTTATAATCGTTAAAATTAAATACTCACGTGCCACCACAGGCGCACACACAAAAAAAGGTGCTTTAAGAAGTATGTTTCAAAAAGTATTTGAGCAAATTAAATACTACACACTTTTTAAATAATGTAAAACACACACCACAATTATCAAAACTTACTACCTGTAACAAACCTACTGTAGGACAGAATAGGAGAAGAGGTTATACTAATGGGGTCAGCAGAAAATCCTGGTTTCAAGCTATGCCACTAAACGTTGGCAACCACTAACAAGGCAAGTTTAAGAACATTTGAAGCTGTATTCTAAGTATTGGACAATCACTATAATTTAGCCAGTGTGATCATTTGGATATTTAGCTAATTTGATCTGCAAGTGTTTTTAGTCTACCTTGATGCCAAAGAGAAACTTCTGATTTTTGCAAAATACAGACACAAAATACTGGATTTAAGTAGAAATTAAAATATGTTCTTTTTGGTCATTTTTATTCTGCCCCACGAGATATGTTTTCAATTACTTTGCTGGAGTTTCCTAAATATTCTCTCTGCTTGGGGGCTTACATCTGCTTGTTACCACTATGAACAAAATGGCTAATATAGATTAACGTAGAAAAAAGTATGAATCTAGGGTAATAGAAAATTTTTCTGAGGAGTTATTTAAAAATGGTATTACTGTGCAGCCAAAACAAGCAATTGCACCCACATAAAAGGACAGTAAAGAATAGAGGAAAGGAAGGGCCGGGAGCTATGAAAGGGACCATGGATGCAGACATGGGTATCAAGTAAGTTGCAGGTAGTTGTTGTCTGACTACACAAAAATAAGTCAGCTGAAGTATTGGCTGCTTTGAGAATTCAGCCTCATTTTCTCTTCACCTGAGAGACGTTGTAACAGTGAAACAGGGACACATGGAAAAATCATGCAAAGAATCATAAGCATAATCTAGTTTAGAAAAACTTTTGCTTAAGTGAAAAAAAAATCCATACAATTTTCATGCACAAAGAGGCTATATCACAGCAGAAGTCTAGGGAGCATAAATAGAGTGGTGAAATGGCTACTGCTGAGATGCAGGAACTATTGGGAGAGGAGAAAGCACAAGAGGAATTTGGTATTGTTCTCATCGCCCAAGCTATCTGGTAATTTCATAGCAACAGCAAAAACCACTAGTTTGAAATGGTGGGAGGAAAGGTCCCTTAGTTTTGTAGAAGGAAAGGAGGTGGGAAGAAAGGGACACTCCCTTCATTCAGGATCTCAGAATCGCTTTGTAGGAAATGAACAATTCAAATTACTTGCATCTGAAGGTCAAACTTGGTGCCATGTATAAGCACAGTGTTCATGAAAACCTTTCATTGCTTTCAACAATGAAAAAACGTAAAATTAATATTAAACGTGATGTGGTTTAAAAAATGGGATCCAATCTGTTTTCAATTTTAATCATTCATTGCTCCTCTTTTATTACACCAAAAGACAGAAAAAGCTTACAATGCATTAACTTAGTTAAACAAAGCCTGATTTTATGATGCAAATGTCAGTCTTCACAGTTCAGTAAGTTCTTTTCACGTTATACGACTTGTCTACATTACCTCAGCTGACAGGTTTTTTTATAGCTCTTTTTTCAGTATGTATCAGGGTCCCTGATTCTACCACCCACAGCATGCTGATCCAAACATTATCTGAAGTTAGGCATGGTTGTTTCACAAGCAGCTCCTACTCTGCGGGATGACACATGGTAACCTTCATATTCGGAGCAGCTCACAGGAAACCTCCTGCACAGCCCTCATGGAAAGCATTTTATTTCACATACATACATACATACATGCATGCATAGCAGGTACAACCAAGTACCTACATTCTAATTCATTATATGTCAACAGCTCCTTGTATTTGTTTCCTGTTTGGGAACTAAGGCACCATGAATTACATCACCTCCTCCATCTTCTCTTTACTAGCTGAGGTTAAAAAAAAACTTCATACATTTGCCTGGTTTTTCACCGGCTCAAAACAAGTGAGCTAATGAATTAATCAATGTTAGAAAAAAATCTTTTTAAATTACTGGAAGAATATGTGTAAACAATGAAGAAATGAATTATTCAAAGGTAGTGAGTCATATAAACCAAATACTGTATTCTAGAGACACCATCACAGGAAATAAGAGTCATAAAAACTTCAGGCAGACACACATATCCAGGTATTGGTAAGGGAACTGAAGAAACTTTCCCATTAAATCCCTGATTATAATCCCTGTGAGAATGTATTTAAAGCTGCTCCTAATTAAGAGAATTCGTCCACTTTCAGCCAACACCAGAGTAGTTTAACCCTTTAACATCGAGACATCTTATTCAGTAATAGAAGTGTTCAATTAATTCAATTATTTTTTCTTTTGCTGCAAGAAAATGAGAGGGATTTAACCTTGCTATAACACAAGTGATAAAAGAGGAGTGTATACTAAATAATGTCAGCATGAAGCAAGACTCAATGTCTTAGCTGTGCCACAGTCCAGCATAAACAAGCAGTGAATAGATTATTTTAAATAACACCACACAAATAAATAATTTCTTTAAAGAGGCAGCTTATGAAAACTAGGAGTGTCTGATGTCCATCTTGGATATCAGTTAACAACAGCAATTATCTATCGGTAGCATGAAGCAAAAAGTAATATTTTGTGTTCAAGCTATGCATGGAAGTATAAGGTAAATGGCCAAAACTGATAAGTACAGTTGTGAAATGGAAAAACAAGACATATATAAGCAATAGGAGAGGAAAGAAGCACACTGAGTTGTGCTTCTGGGGAATTATTCCCTTTTTTCTCTCCCATACTAGGTGGTCACAATTTTACTTTCTCTTGCTCAAGTCCCTTCACAAGGGCTGTGTATATGATAAAGTAATACTAATAACATAAAAATAATCAGGATACTCTACACATTAGACTAAGCTGTACACCACTGCCACATGTGCGTAGCTTTTCCAGGAGAAGTTGAAGAACACCATGTAAGGAATCATTTTGCTAGAATTCAGAGACTGGTTTGAAGATAAAACTTTCAGGTTGCAGTTCCCTCCTTGCCTAATTTATTCATTCTGAGTTTAAAGCTTTGGAAAATTATCTGTAACAATCATCTCCATCAATACTCTGTGGAGTGGAGCTATCTGTCACCACATGCAACTAAAGATGGAGTACAGATGGGCAGTAACTTTATTATGATGGAGAATAAATATTAAGTAAATTCTATAACAGCATCATTAAATAACCTTACAAGTATTTTAAACCTGAGCACTGAGAGAAAATAAAAATTATATGACTTCCAAGAAAGCACAAACTTCCATTACTTCTTCCCATTTGAGTGGCCTTGTCTTGTATGCAGAGCACGGTTACCATCAACACTTCTTGTGAGACAATTCACTACAAAACCATTAATAACCAGGGATGCTTGTTACCAGAGGGACTACTACTTCCACCATAACTTCTATGCCTTCAGATCTTTGTTTTATTTCCCTGCTGCACCAAGCGTGGACAATCCAGACCTTAGCACCAAGCACAGCCCCGCAGCAATGCCAGAAGAGGCGGCACAGCCGGGAGCCAGACGTGCGCTGCATCTGTGCAGCCACCCTCGCACGGGGATCCCCGCCAGCAACGCTGCATTGCAGCTGCCACTGCCAATTATGTCTGTTTACCACATGGGAAAATCCTTGTCTTGGGCAAAATTAATCCTCGGTTTACCAAATCTTTACATTTCAAATACGTGATGTGGCCACATTTCCTAAACAATTCCTCCAATCCCATTCTTTCTTTTTCTAACTTACAGCCATCCCGTCATTAAAAGAAGTTAAACTGAAGTGTTACGTTTGATCTGAAAGTTTCTCATCTCAAAAGATCAACTAAGATTTCCAAATAGCTATAATATATGTTTATTACTTTTGAAGGCACAAAATTATACAAAAATAATCTATAATTACCATGGTGCCAGGTTTACTTGTTCTCTGTTCTTACTTTCTTGGAATAGTAATGATCTAAATGATCTAGAAAGCCTAACAACTGACAAAAAAACAAAAGCAGATAAAAAGTGGTAACTCCTATTCTTTGTGAAAATCCAGCATTTCAAATTACCTTTTCATTTTCCATCAGGATTACCGTTTATATACAGGCACAATGTTTAAGAATGCCAAGAATGCCAGGACAAAGATTTTGGGATCAAAACAAAGGTATTCCTATTCCCAAGCAACACTACATGTGTCAGCCTGATTTTAGACTATGTGGAGACTACCCGAGCTGTAGTGCCCTATAATTTGTTCCCCTCTGCTGGCCATCCTGCCTTTGAGCTGTTTGTTCTAAAATATGACCAAGTGGTTCATCCAAAGGTTTAACTGGCACACATAGTGCTGGATGTAGTCTAGTCAGAAGGTCTAGTCCATGTACATATTCCTTTAAGGCATCATAGTAGTTCAGAAGAAACAAATCGGCAAACTAACCCAACTGATTCAAATTCAATTAAATTCAAATGTTATAATTCAGGTCTACTGTACCTACAATTGTTTTTGCTTTATCTCAGTGGAGAGGAAAAGGAGGAGGAAAGGAAGTCTACCAAGTTATATCTAGCATACATTGAAACAGAACACATCAAATCATCTACTAAAACTTTCAGCTAGCAAAGCTAAGTAGCAATTCAACAACTCAGTATTTTCATTCAATATTTGTGGAACGATAGAGATTATAACAGGAATCTTGTGCAGCATCTGATACTCAAGAATGCTTTGATTAAAGCTGGATCCCTCCTGAAATATGTATTTTCATCAAAACATATTTTTGTCAAAATATGTGTTATCAGCCTTACAGAGGCAAGGTACACTGAATAACATGTAGACATTCATTAGGTGAAATGCTGCCTAGATTTTTGGACATTGTATTTTTTACTCCTGGAAAATACGATAATTTTAGTGTTCCTTAAGTAGATCTTTTATCTAATGCATAAAATGGGATATTTTTTCGAAACAGAGTGGAGGATAGCTGCAACTGTTCACCTCAATAGTGTCATTGGAAAGCATCCCCATCTTCAACATGGGAAAGCTGATCAATTATATTTAAACACCAAGCAATTATCTATAATGTTGGCATCAACCTTGAAATTTTGAAGCCATGGTTTTTAATTTTTCCAAATCACTCTAAGCAGATAAAACAGCCTGAATCTCTTATCATGAAAGAAACAGATTAAAAAGTACATCTATAAAATTTATTCTAATATATATCTAGTAGCTAAAAATCTCATCAAAGTGCAGCAAATTACATCAGTGATACCCTACTAAAAAAGCATTAGGATGGATAATACAAGGAATGTTGGAGTGAAGCAAAAAGCACAGACTGTTTTTAGAGCTAAATCTACAACTAAGCAGCCTGGCATGTTTAAAGTAATCTTCCTTCTGCCATGGCTAACTGAAATTACTGGTGGTCTTACACTGGTGATTAAATAACAAATACAGCTTTATAGCAGGAGAAGACAATGCGGAGCCCAAAGTGAACTGTACTTCTGTAGAACAGTAGCAATTCATTTCAACATGGAGTTCTACGAAATAAGCAAAGGAGTAATAGAAACATAAGGTTTATCAGGATAGTACATGACTTTTTAACACTTCCCATGTTCCCCTTAAAAGATTTTACTCGAGATACGAAACACTCAGACCTAACAGAAACAGCAAAGAAATGTCAGGCATTTGCACAGGAAAAACATACTGTGATTCTGAAGACCTTCAAACATTCCCTCTGGGATGTGCCCACTGCCCATAGTCCATCATCAGCTTTCTGCTTTGACTGCTTTTTATCCCTTTATCTTAGCATACGGTACTAATCTTTAGGGCCTCTTTACAAACTGTTTGCTAATGACATGTACTGGCTGCTTATAGCACAGGTAGTGGGAAACATCAAGGTCAGACAGCTCTTGTTATGCCACCACCTCATGTGTACTAAACAGAGCTTGGCTGGAACTGAAAATTCCTAATCACTGCCTTTGAGTTTGTAAACAAATTCGTTGCAGACAAAATGAGCTCTTGTGACTTAGAAGCCTGTAAAAAAGTGAGCTCTTGTGAGCTCATTTGCTGTATATTCTCAGCTCTGCTGATATACTGAGTCCTTCCTTAAATGGCACTTTGCATAAACAAAGTGTTGTGTTCATATTTATGCCACAGAACTAGAGGTCAGCTGAAACATAGTTCCATCATCAATACCTGAAGTATAGGCTAGAGAACTTTATGTGGCAATGTTTCACTGTATTATCTCATAGTAAACACAAAAGGGACAACAGAAATACTTCTTTTAAAAAAATTTATCTCCCAAGAAAGCTCATGCCCAAATAGTGAAGTGTTGGAAGAAAGCAATCTGACAGCCACCAACTCTGCGTAACAAATATGCCAGTGCACTTGAGACACTACTGTGAAAATCTTTATGACATTTATAAGGAAGGGTTTTAAATACACAGCGAAGAACATCTAGCTGCTGTTTATCTGCCAACTTATTAGATGTGCTCATTAGCAACAAGCTATCAGATCTTCAACCATCCAAAATAGCTCACTTAAAAATATTTCCCACAATTCACTAAATATTCTACATTAGTATCTACCCATGAAGGTAACATTACAGACAAAACACCTATTCTGTCAAAAGGATGGTTTAGAGTTAATAAAGACTACCTAAGAGTTATTTACCTAAAGATTACAACCAATTTTTAAATACATGACAGATAGAATGATATAAGTACAGAATCATGGTCCAATTGTGTCTGAAAAGGTTGACAAAGAAAGAAGGAAGAGACTCAGGAGCCTGTAAAAACACAGAAAACAAAACAAGGCATAGAATAAGAAGAATAAGAATATTCATTTGCAGAAGACACAAGCATCTTAAAATAGCTTAAATGCTTTGGGCATAAAACCCTAGCTGAACTTGTTTGACCAGGCTAAAGGGAAGCTGAGCAGAAATTTAACACCAGCCTGCTACTATTTGAATGGGAGTTAGAATTTATGTCAGTCAGAGATGCTTCTCTCCATACTGCATAACGCTACAACTATAAACTATCTTCACTGCTCACAGCTGGGAAGGTTCTGATTAGACATCAGGGAAAAGTTAATCAGGATGGTGGGGCAGCTGAGGGACAGCTGATGAAACCTCCACCCTCAGATTTTCACCATGGCAATAGCACTGATTTAGAAGAGATTAAGAGCTCCCCTTTAACCAAGTTTTTAACAATCTACAAAAACACAAGAACAGGCATTGCAGAAAGCAAATACAGCTGATGCGCAGACGTGCAGTGGTGCTAAGACAAAAACTTAAAATTATAAAAAATTATGTCCAGATTTAGGTAAGTTACATCAATAACTTAAATTATAGAAAGGCTTACAGTAAGTCAAATACATACTTGCTGTTTTAACAAAATTTTCATAAATTCTTAAAATTAATAAATTCACTGTTCTTGAACTAGTTCTAGTTTCAGTACTTGATTTCCTGAAGCATAGAAAAAAAAGTTTAAAACCAACCAAAACCCTTCTTGGATTCTCTGGTTTTTTACATATATGAAACTAAATGACTCTCCCATCCCATTTTCATAACTATCTTCTTTTCCCTCTGACACTTAAATGGCAATCTCAAGAAGAACTTCCAAAAAAAAAATCTAAAGCATGAACTGAAGAAAGCTATGGAATGTTATGACAAACATGTTCCGGCTCATCAATAAAGAAATGGAGGTGGGAAAATAAGAGTGAACATGTTCTAATTTTAAAGGACACCATGAAATATTTGCTGTTATAAATAATATGAATGGCCTAACATCAGTATTGACTTAAGACAGTTGATTTCATTGGGTTTAATGACCCATTACACACAGTAGCCCAGAGCTTTGCTCTATGCAATCAGATCTAATAGATGGAAGCATTCTACTCGTCATTTAGTGTTCTGAACCTGTTTGCTGTTGACTTTCTGAAGTTTGTTCTTAAAATTCAGCTTTACTTGCTAAGTATCCCTCATGAGACATCCCCAACCCCAGAATACAATTGAACAGGGCTCTGGAAGACCACTAAGACGAAATAATATGTTTTGCAGAGATGCTTGAAAGCTTAATTCGAAGGGACTAGCTTTTTCTTGGCTGCCATTGTGATGTATGCAAAACATAACTGAAAATTAGTGCTATGAACTAGCATGTCAAAAGTTAATTCCTACATGAAAACTTTTCAGAAGAAATAAAAGCAGACTTCAAGACTGTAAACTTAAATTCTATAAATTGCATCAATAAAAACTTGCATTTTCACACTTGGCAATTTGCAAATTATACTTTTGACACTAAAAATACGTGGGTTTTTTTATGAAATATCATTACAGTTTCTTTATTTGACTCACATTGTTTGTCCCTTCCTAAGGCATTCAATTTTTAAACTAGTTCTTTCAGTGATGCTCACATTTACATAACGTCTTCTAACCTACAAAGTATGCCTTTTAGCCCAGGCAAAAATACTAAAGTTTTAGTGATTTCAGTAGTGTTGTACTGCAGTTTCAGTGCAAGTGACAAAGTAGCCACAGAGAGGTTGGTTTCACAGCACATTGTCTTACCGGCACTCCGGTGCTATACCTGGAGCTCCGCTCTGTGTCCTGGACCAACTGTGTGCACTACCAAGGTGTGACCTTAGCTCATTCCGCTCAAAATGTTGTTTCAAGATGTGAGAGCCAAGACCACTAAAGACTTGAAAAAGTCAAAGCAAAAAGAAGAGGAGATTGGCCTGTTTCAAGGGATAATAAAGGCTGGTTTCCTCACATCCCTAAGGGCTGCTGACCAACAAAGGCTTATCAGCTGTTCCATCAGGGTCAGTAAATCCCATAATGCTGCCTATTTATTGATCCTATTAACCAACACATATTTGCTGAGATTTTGTATATCCTGCCCCTTTCCTGATGGATGGTAAAAAGGATATGAACACGACTGATATGAACAGGAAGGGAGTTAAATCAGAATACATTGACATTTCAGAGGCCAGATGGATGTGCCCATATGAGGGGCAATTGCTTGTTGCCCTCCACAGGACATACATGGGGACTGGTCTCAGTAAAAAACAGCTTTACAAAATTATGCTATTAGTCATCTAAACAAAAGACTTTCATGAGAGAATATAAAAAAATATTATAGTAGGAAAATTATTTAAACTTGTTTAAACTATTCAACATTTAAATGAAGTTCTTGAGTTGAAAACATGACATTTCTTACTGTGTATTTCCTCACTTAAAGTATGATTAAGAAGATTTGAGCATTTAACCTCTGAAAGACAGTTGATATGTACTCACTCTCAGTATTCATGCAAGGAATAAAGGCTACAATACCTGAGTGCATGTACACAAAATCAAAAAAGCTATCACATTTAGAGTAAAATTCAAATATTAAGGCATAAAAGCAAGTAAAGTCTTAACACGAGTAGCTTTATATTTGGAATAATTAATATCTAATTCCAGATACATGTGGTAATTCACATTTCATGCAGCAGTATTTGGAAGGATTTGGTACAAAAAGAAAAGAAATAGGCCATAGGTAAGGAGGTTGGAGGTCTGGTTGAGTGCTCCAGGTCTTTGCACATTTGCAGACAACAGTTAGAACAAGTTTTTCAAAAGGGTTTCAGAAGCCCCAGGTGTTTAAACCTTCTCTCAAGCAAACTGCATCACAGGGCACATCTTCCCACCCTCTGGGAATTAGGCCACTCAGAAAAAGTCATCTTCCAAGAGATCAGAGACAATTAACTTGTTTCAAATATTTGTCCCACAAAAGGGTTACATTTTCAGTTTTGCACTCTCTTTCCACCTAAGCCTAGATGCCCGTTTACAGGTATCCCACACCAGTCTTTAATGATGATTGTTTGTAACTATCGTCACCTTTTTGTCAAGGTTGCATATACAATATTGGTTTGATATTCTTGAAAACTTCTGAAGAGGCAGATTTCAGGCTTTCTCTTCATGGATTTGAGCTGAGACACAAAGAACAGAACTCTAATCACAATGTGCTCTTAAAATGACATCCCACCATTGCATTGGAAGCCTTATTTACCTCTGGCACTTCAGCAGTTCTGTCAGATAATAAAAATTCATTAGTATAGACTCTCTAATGCAGAAATCTAAAAAAAAATTTAGGAATATCAATTAGACCTTAAAACATGAATAAAGTGTAAATGCTCCAAGTCATTATTCCTTCCACAGGTCAACTTGTGATGTAACACATATGGATCTATCAGAAGTAACTAAGCACTTCATACGCATATGACAAAGTCAACATTCACTGAGTGCTTATGGCTTTTTGAGAACATGCTGAGAGCAGTTAAGTATAGTTCTTTAAATTCACACAGTAAGTCAGGACAGCTGCTGCTTCTCAGCTGCAGTAATCACAGGCAACTGCTTTTGTAAGATTTTCAAACCCAAAAACTTTCTTTGTACTCTGGTTGTTTAATTTAATGCCAGCAGTCTCAATTTACAGATGCTAATTTTGTCTTTGACTTCTCTCAGCAAAAGTATGACTTAGACAGGAGGGAGAAAAATAAAGTGTCTGGCTCCTGGTAACGGCATAGTTTTGCATATAAGCCAACTTGCACCTTAGATAGCCTTGGACTGATTAACCAATTGTTAAGCAGGAGTTCAGGTACTGTGTCCTTGAAATTATATATAACACACCATTGATCTGTGGAAATTAAAGGTTAGGGATAATAGTTATATTCAGCGGTAATGGTTATACCTAGAAAAAGAGAAAAGCTAAATTCCCCAAAAGTACTTCTTATTGTACTATATGTGTATTTGCTGAATATAGCTAAAGACAGAAAAGAAAGATATATTCCATATTCTACCGTTAGAAATAGGCAAATCCTTGCCTACCAAATATGAAACCTGCTATACACTAAACTCAAAATGAACATTTTATTAAGTATCTTTCATTGGATTAATCAATCATCTATAAATCTAAGCATGTATTTATGCCAAATTATTAAAAGTGTAAAAACAACCATGGGAGACAAAAAATAAAATGCTGAAAAGGAGGAATGGACATTTTGAAAAGATAAGATGGATTAAATGGACATTCTGAAAAGGCAGGACATTCTGGATAGTCGTTCCAGTCTTGCAGTTCTGCTATCAGGGCTCTCAACTTCAGACTCTCTTTAATTTTCCTACCTATTCTTCTTGTACAGACACTTTCCTTATTTAAAAATTCATAGATACAGCTCATACAAGTCTTCTGCGCAAAAGAAACTGTCTATTACAAAATGTTAAGAGAAAAGTTGTTTGCTTTTCTATCCCATTACAAATATTAATCCCTGAAATTAGAGCCTGTCTTTAAAATTCAAAAATAACTATTCAAAAATAAACTTAAGATCATATTTAAACACACACACAAAGCACAAAAAATCTGGTACCTATCACAGCAGGAATATACTAATGTTCTTTATCAGTTTATGAAAATTCTGCATATTTTTGAAAACAGGGATATTTTCCTTTCTCATTGAAATTGAGCATTTACATGTGGCTGACATAGGGGAATCTTTTTCCTTGCAAGACAAGCAACACATTTTCTAAGAACAAATTTCATAGTCTGCTCATTCAAACCAATCACTTTTGTCAGTAGCAGTAGTGATGTATACTAAATTACCTGGCAGATAGGGTAAAGAATCAGTGCTGAACATTAAATTGCAAACATCACTGACAATAGGAATTTAAAAGGGTAAAACGAGCATTTATTTCTGTGAAATGGAAGAGACAGAAAACAGTAATTTCTGTCTGATGCAGGACCAGAGTGTGAGATGACACCAGCTGTTGCATTCAAACCTCACAAAGAAAACGGGCAAAAGACGCTGATGTCCCACTCCACTCCCAGGGCCATGCCCAGCCATCCTAAAGCAGTATCTGACTCCAGTTCCCCTCACCAAGCCTGATTCTGAACCTCATTTAAGGGCCAGTACCCTGGCCTGACCTTGGCCTGTCCCATGGAGGTGCATGATGCCCCGGGGCTGTCCTCAGCCAGTGCCCCAGTTCCTGGATGGGGAGACCCCATAGACCACAGCAATTTCCTCATAAGAGGAACTCCGATGATCTGACTGATACTCAGATACCCTAGAAATCTCACAGCTAATTCTTTCATTAGGAATATCAAACAAGTTCCTCCAACATTTAACTCAAATATAGGTTTTTTGAAGAAGTTTTCCTCAAGTAGAAAAGGGTTTTTGATGAAGATTATCCTCAGCTTTTTCTCACCAAGTATCCTCAATACATTAGGTGCATTCATCACCTATTACACTGATAAAAACAAAATAAACAGAAAAAAACCAAAATTCCATTAGTCTTAGGTAGCTTTGAGGATGTTTCTGTTTCACATTAATAAATTTAATTAGTGCTGTGGGTGGCAGAGCTCCATTACTCTCTATCTTCTTCCTTTTTTAAAAATTGCCCAACTGCAATACAAACCATATCCTTTAAGCAGTGCTCCACTCTTCAGGAAAGACAGACATATGGTCCAAGGCAGTCATTCAAAAAAATGGGTAAACCCACAGACAACGTAAGTAAAGTCAACCTATGTAATTGTACACAAAGTCTAGAGTCAAATGTATTACCCATCAGATTTCTTGGGAATGCTATGCTGCCTGTGACTGCTTTAAACTTAAAAGTTAGTGAAAGTTGAGAGCATTGTTAGAAAATTAAAAATGGCCTCCTTTGGCACAGTGCTTTGCATTTTATATCAGCATGAAGAGTCATTGTCTTCTCTATTTGCTTTTCTCTAAGCACCTACATTCACTGTAGAAGCATTAACCAAGCATTTTCTATCCACAAAGGCAAAAAAATATATCTGTTTACAGTAGGAGTGCTTACACTTGTATTGACACTGTGTGATACCTTTTATTCCTCCCATGAAAGCATTTCATACAGAACCTCCCCTAGATGATTTATATTGTTAATGATTCTAATTATAGATAAAATTAGTTCTCTATTCATAGACCACAAGGAGAAGAGCTCTTTTTCTCTGAAATTTCAGCCAGAACACATCTAGAGTTTTTTTAACCAAATGTAACCTGGGCCTAAACTTACTCTCAAAAGCCACTGCATGGGCCTCGTGCTGGCTTGTACATAAAAAGCCAACGTAGAGGTACATTCATGCTCCTCTCAGATTGTGCCACATGAATGTGTAATTTAAGCATTCTTAGAAAAGGTGCAGTATCTTTTAAGGGAAAACATAATTCGATGAAGTTTGAGCAACAGGTGCATTAATGTGCATCTCTTACGCTATATAAAAAAATACTCTAAGTAGAAAGTGGACCTGCTGCTCCCAATCCTACTGACAAATGCTTGGCCAGACAAAGAACAGAAACTCTCAAAGTGAGGATGAAAAGCACTACAGGATTTTAGGCAGAAAAGGCTTTAATAGGAATGATGAAGAGACTATTGCAAAGGACACAGACGAACGTATCTTCGTAAGACATCCCTCTGGTGAGACATAGATCTTGATTTATATTTTATCATCTTTGGAATAAACAGTAGGGTTGTTTGGGGTTTTGTCTGTATACATATATTTGTGTGTGTGTGTATTTATAAAGTTAGTGTAACAAATTAGACTGAAGAACAAAACCCTTTCAAGACCCCCAAAAGCCATACATTCAGTTCTGATTTCAATCTTAAACTTTTGTGTGTCTAATGCACACATTTCTTGATTGCTACATGAAAACCAAGTTTGGGCTTCCTGAATTTACAATGCTGGGATTGCCTACCTTTGTTTGATCAGAATTGATTTTTCCATTAAGTTTTCCTTTCTCCTTTCCTGACTGACATGAACAGAAAAACATAAAAATAAATGATGAGAAGTCTTAAGCAAGACAAAAGGCCCTGAAACATCAGTCATTAGTAAATTGATTCCTCTATAGTTATTCCCTGACTGGGGTGGGTAAAGTCTCTTCCAACCCCATCCATTCTATGATAATGATAAATATTTTCTCTAATAGTTGATACTGCAGACATTTCCAATAATGGCTCACAATCTGAGCAGTGCTGCAGCTACCTCCACAGAATAAGTCATTTTTAAATAACTAACATATTAGTCAGCTCAGGAGTTTAAAATGGCAAGACCCAAAAATATTTGCCCTGAATACTACTTTGTTTCTAAGGCCTTAGTCATACGTTAAGTGCAACAGGGATATTTCATGGAAAGCAAATGTTTATCAAGACAATTGCAATTAAGATCTCATTAAATTTACTCACTCAATCTTAACAGCCAGGATTTCACAGATCAACATTTAATATTTTCAGAGATTTTTGTTTACTGGACTATTTGAGAAACTACTCTTCCATATCCCAGAAAACTGACCACAGTGAGAGCATACCAAGCCAACAGGATTTTGCTGTAATGAATGCAGTAATCTCCAGCAGTGGCTGCACACTTGCCTGGGGAAAAAACAGGTTTGATGAATATATAGAGCATATCTCCAGTCAATATCCTCCCAACTTTGTACTAAATTCACCTCAGATGGTTCCTGAAATTAATATGCTGCCAATATACTAGTCTTCATTTAACTACCTTCCATGAACTCATCCAATCTACAACAGAATTTCATTATATAATATCCAAACCAGATAAAGCTGACTAAAAAGGAGACCAATGAGCCAATCTTACAGCAGCCATACAGAGTGTTTTCCTTGGAATGGAAATGCAGATGTTCGAGACTCATCAAATCCTAGTCACTTTTTCAGATTTTAAGGATGCCTCTTTTCGTGAAAGTCAGGTGAGATTTTTTGAACTGTCCTTGGCCTCTGTTTTACAGACTGAAAATATCTGCAGTATTGTTTCCCCATTACTGATTATGAATTATGTGATAATAGAAAACACACAAGAAGTGTCCACAGAGAAACAAAATCTGACTCAGCTCTCCACAGATTTGGGTAGTAAGAGTCACCATAGCTTATTTGCCAGATAAGCTGTTAACATTTGCAGGCTTTTTTTCTACATACTAATAAACATGCCCTGCTAAAACCACGATCTTTGAAAGCTACAAATTAGGGCAGTACAAAACAAGGAGAAAAGTTACACCTTTCAATACTATTTGAATATAGTTTGAAAACTTTTTTTGAGACAGAGCTTTATTAAATAAATACATCATTCTCAAGAATAAGCACTCCCCCAGGAGACAGCACATCTCTTACCTTCCACACGGAGTAAAAAGCATATCCTGTAACTGTACACCACACTACTACTCGACCATGATTCTGCAGTCCTTCCCTCTTCTTTCCAAACCAACTCCATAAAGAAGTTTGGCAGATTATATAAGCTTGAAATACTCAAGCTCAAAACAGGGATCCAGTGTGAAAGGAAACACTACTGACCGACTACACTAGTCCAGCTAGATCCACTAGTCCAGCTGACATCAACAGGCTAGTGACAATAATGTACATTACACTGCTAAAGACCTGGGCCCTCTCAGAATAATCTAGTTTGTCTTCAAGTGAATTCAGAAAAGGTACAAGAAATTTGTGAATAGGTTTTCTAAAAATACAAACCAATAATAAAAAGCTTCAATGTGATGCAGTGATTTGAAAATATGATAGTTTTTTTCAGTCTGTGCAAATAACAAAGAACCCTTTGTTAAGAACAAAGACATGCAAACACACTGTTCTTCGGTATATTATCTGGACATAGCATATATTGCTCAATAAAGTAATACCCAAGATAAATATAATGCTCTAGTTGAGCGAATTAAGCAGTTAAAAAAAAATTCAATCATGGAGATGGAGAGAAAGAAATCTATTCAATGCTCTTGTTTCTGATCTGTTAATGGTTAGGTCATGGTTCACTTTGCTTTTAAAACTCAGTTTTTCATTCCCAAGATCAATATAAAAGACAATATAAGAGAGGGGTTTTTTTCTCATGCACTTGTGTATCTTCAGCTTGTCATTTCAGTTAATGTAGAAATGCTGAATTTTGACTCTATTTACTTTTTACACGTAATATTACCTTCAAAACATTTTCTTTATTATATATTAAAGTAAGTACCAACATTATCGGAGTAGCTTTCCTACAGCTATGGGATCTCCCTACATTTTTAAAGTAAGCTATTCATCAGCACTTTTTTACTTAGGCAAAATGTTCCAAGAAACTAATAAGAGCAAAAATACATTATCACATATCTTGATCTGACATTTCTTAATGATGCTCTGTTGTGTAAAGAGAAAAAGACAAGGAGAGAGATCAAAGTGACAACACCAAGATAATTCTCAATGAGCAATGGCCATGCAAAACTGTTCTCATTTGTTAATGTTTTTTCTTTAGCTTTCCTTCTATTGACTAATCAACAGAACCAAGTTTTTAGAAATGCGTGATTGTGGTAAATCAATTTGCCATCAGGTTTTAAGCTTCTGGCTGCACTAGGCAGCACACAATGAGTCACTACAGTAAAGCAAAAGCAGAGAAAAAATTTTAAAATGGAATCAGAGCTCAGACCAGGAAGAGAGAATAAGGATAAGAGTTTGAATTCATTATAATGATATAATTTCTAAGCTAGATATGTAACTTGGTCCTTATTGCACTATAGTCTAGAAAGTTCTATACAAAGCTTAACTGCTCCAGATCTATCTAAAAGAAAAACACAACTTGTGGAAATAGTGCAATTTATCACCAGAGAGGTATTATTGGAACAAAAGAAGTGAAAGATCAAAATGAGAGCATTGTATTTACAAGTATTCTCACAGGTTTTATACACTGGTCTGGGAATAAACCAAAAGGTCTCCACAGAGTGGTAAAACTTAAACCTCCAATGTTGTTGAGCATTACAGATCTGACTGAAGTGAATGTGGATTGCCTGCTCTAAGTCATCAGGTCTTAAGCAGAAATTGAATAGTAAATTTCTGCTAGTATCACACAGACTGTCTTCTCTAATTCACTACTTTCATTCATCTCATTGCTTTCAAATTTATAAAGATGCAGACAAAATATAAATATTCACGCCATATATGAAAACAAACCATGAAGCTTTCCTTCTTAGTTAGGAAAGTATCCATGTGAAATAGTGCTGCAGACAAGTTCTGAAGATGATACACTTGACATGTCAGTGAAAGCTAAAATAACAAATGGTGCATTTAAATCCTGGAAATTAACTACGTGGCTTGTACAGAAACAAAACAGGATAAAAGCACTTCAATAAATACCCTGAAAACTCTTACACTTGGGAAGGGTAAATAACATTACTAATCTTAACAGCAGCTAAACACTTCACAGGATCAGATCCTAGGAAGCTGCAAATTCATATGTGGTAATACAGTTGGAGATATCTATAATTTTCCCTAAAATAACAAAGAACAATGTCACCAACTCTGGTTATGTCTCTTAACAACTGCCATTAAGCTACAATAAATTAGATAGCTGATAAATATCTGATTTAGAAAACTTCATTAAAAGGCCTGTAATACTAGGAGGAAACCTAAAGATCTATCTTGAGTTTGTCAGTGGAGGTTTCACTTATGCAGATCCTTGAAATTAAAGTATAGCAGAAATATAGTGATTAAAATTCAGTGTTTACATGCTAATCTGAATTTGATAGTATTTCAAATCATTCAAAAATTTAAAACACCAAGTCTTAATTCTAGCTTGGCCTACGAATTGGAAGAGAGTCTCATTCAAATCATAACTACAGTTATTGTCCACTCTAAATAAAATTAGATTGACTTGCCTAAACTTAAGTTTTCTCAAAAATTCTTTGTTTGAACTCTAGAACTTCAGACTTTCAGGATCCTCTTTGGGTCTCTATCTCACACTAATGACCAGCATTCAAGTTCATGACTGGTCAAGTCCATTTCACTGACTAATTTTAAAATATATTTTGTTTGGGGTTTCTTTGGTTGGTTAGTTGTGGGGTTGGTTGGGGATTTTTCTGTTTTGGGGGTTTTTTGTTGGTTTTTGTTTTGTTTTTGGGGTTTTTCTAATATAGGAAGAAAAAAAAAAACATTAAAATTTGTCTAAATAAAACACTCTAGACATTTTCCATGAAGATATTACATAACTTTGGCAATTTACCACCAAGCCTATTAGAAAAGGAATCAAATCCAAGATTGACCCAAGAATGTTACATCACATGTATCAAATCAAAGAATCTGTTCTGGGTAGGAAGACTTGATTAAATGCATTCAGACTCAATGTATAGTCTTCAAAGCCAGACACAGAAATATCTAGTAAATAAATCACATGAGAAGCAGCCTCGTGCCTAGCTTATCCAAATAGTCTAAAAAACATTCTTGGCACCTTATCAAGCAATCATCCTCACTGAGAAGCATATATAAAAACTCAAATCTCTCTATTGCAAGGCACCACGATTTCTTAAAATCTTATATAGTAAGAAGTAGTGTGTCTAATGATGCATTACACATCAGAATAGCTCCCAGTAAAGAAGTACTTGGAAGAAATCAGGATTTTGGAAATGAAAATTCAGAAGAAACTTTCTGGCTTCCTTATATTACCTCCCATCACTAAGACATCAGGTAAAAGCCACATGGAAATCTTTCCAAAATAAACGCTCAAATGTTTATTTCATTCTGTAGTTTAAAACATTGCTAAAATAAGTGTGTAGAACAAACAGCAGGATTGGTTTTGTTGATGCTTTACTTTTGTTTCTTCATTAGATAAAAATAGTCCCCCCACTTCCCTTTTACACGTACTGAGTCATGTACCATTCCTGTTCCCCTCCACTCAGGTTCATTGCTCAACAGATTGTTCTTCGTTCCCTCTCTCATTCCATTTACATGATTTTCAGACTGCTTCCTTTTTTGCAATTCCCATTCCAAGCCTTTAGTTGGTGGCTTAAGAGCTCAACTATCTTGCAACTGAAATAATTCTGTAGTAAGAAATAGTTTTAGAATTAAACAAAGTGCAACAGGTTATAAATTTACTAAATGTGGGGTCTCATACTAGCATATCTTATTCTGTATTATAAAAACACATTTGAGATCTTGTGGGGTCTTTCTGTTAGGCTTTTTAGAGCTAAGTATGTACAAGTGTTAATCCTCTCAGATATATATATATAGCTAGATATATATATAAAAGATCAGCATTTGATATGACAGTCCCCTCTGCAAAACTGATTTTCTCATGGTTGTATCAAAGTTCCCTGCATTTATTTCCTAGTCTAATATAAAGATACACAGGTGTGTATATGTATTTTTTTAATATACATATACATATATATATATATATATATACGTGTGCACATAGCATGTGCCTATTTAGAAAGTGAGCAGACTTTGACTTCCTTTGGTCTGTCCCACATAGTCACTGTGTTTTTAAGCTGTGAGCACACACTACTTTAGCAGGGACAAATAAGTTAAATCGATTATATTACTAAGACTCAAGCATTTCTACCTGCATGCTCTGTTACTCCTCAGTTATATTACCTCCCTTCTGCTTGAATTACACACTAGCTGTTTATAAGCCTTTTATTTTACTTTCCCCAGATAAAATATATGCAAGCCTTTTTTTTTCACTGTACAATAACAATTCAATTCTTTTTCCAGCCTGAAAAGTGATTTTGCTAAGGACCCCCAGGAAGGAACAACAAATCATCTCTGTGCCTTCTGGTGTTGGTACAGCATCTTTACAGGTAACCCAAGGAATTAAATCCATCTGTACCCTAAGATGAAAATGACACGGATGATGGACCAAGAGGGTATCAGTGTCCTCAGCCGGAGGACCATGACTGTGAGATTCGACTCCCAGTTGACCCTGAACTTGTGCAGGATCTGCTGCTCCAGCTGAATCCCTACAAATCTATGGGACCTGGTAGGAATTATCCAAGAATCCTCAAACAGCTAGCTGATGTCATCACAAAGTCTCTCTCAATGATTTTCAAGCAGTCTTGGGAATACAGAGGTCTCAGCTGACCTGAAACTGGCCAACATTGTCCTGATTTTCAAGAAAACCAAGAAGGAGGCCCCCAGAAAATACACACCTGTCAGTCTCACTTCAGTGCCTGGCAAAATCAAGGAGAAGATTATTCTGGAAAGTATTGAAAAACACCTCCAGGACAACACAGTCATCGGTCACAGCCAGGACAGCTTCATGAAGGGGAAATCCTGCTTGTCGAACCTGATTTTCTTCTATGATAGGGTAACCCACCAAGCTGATATAGGAAAGCCAGTAGATGCCATCTTTCTGGACTTCAGCAGAGGTTTTGATACTGTGTCTCACAGTATCCTTCTGGACAAGATGTCCAGCACACAGCTGGATAAGTGTGTTACACGATGAGTAAGCAATTGGCTCTCGCAGGTCCGGCACNTTATTCTGGAAAGTATTGAAAAACACCTCCAGGACAACACAGTCATCGGTCACAGCCAGGACAGCTTCATGAAGGGGAAATCCTGCTTGTCGAACCTGATTTTCTTCTATGATAGGGTAACCCACCAAGCTGATATAGGAAAGCCAGTAGATGCCATCTTTCTGGACTTCAGCAGAGGTTTTGATACTGTGTCTCACAGTATCCTTCTGGACAAGATGTCCAGCACACAGCTGGATAAGTGTGTTACACGATGAGTAAGCAATTGGCTCTCGCAGGTCCGGCACAGAGTTATAGGGAATGGGGTGACATCAAACTGGCAACCTGTCACCGGTGGGGTTCTGCAGGCCTCCATCCTTGGCCCAGTTCACCTCAACGTCTTCATTAATGACCTGGATGTGGGACTCAAAGAAATACTAAGTAAGTTTGCCAACAACACTAAATTGGGAGGAGCTGTCGACTCCCTTGAGGGCAGAGAGGCCCTGCAGAGAGACTCCGACAGATTAGAGAGATGGGCAGTCACCAACCATATGAAGTTTAACAAGGGCAAGTGCTGTATTCTGCTCCTGGGACAAGGTGTATAGACTGGGGAACGAGGTGCTGGAGAGCAGCACTGTGGAAAGGGACCTGGGCGTCCTAGTCAACAGCAAGTTGTATATGAGCCAGCAGTGCCCTGGCAGCCAGGAGAGCCCACTGAGCCCTGTGGTGCATTAGGCACAGCATGGCCAGCTGGGCAAGGGGGGGGATTGTCCCACTCTGCTCTGGGGTGGCCCCACCTTGAGTCCTGGGGGCAGTTTTGAGTGCTACAATATAAAAAAGACATTAAGGTATTAGAGAGTGTCCAAAGAAGGGCCATAAGGACAGTAAAGGGTCTGGAGAGGAAGTTATAATGAGGAGTGGATGAGGACACTTGGTTTATTCAGCCTGGAGAAGGGGAAACTGAGGGGAGACCTCATTGTGGTCTTCAACATCCTCATGAGGGGAAGCAGAGGGGCAGATACTGATCTTTTCACTCTTGTGACCAGTGACAGGACTCGAGATAACAGCATGAAGTTTATGTTTCATATCAGGAAAAGGTTCTTCACCCAGAGGGTGGCTGGGCACTGTAACAGGCTCCCCAGGGAAGTGGTCACAGCATCAAGCCTGACAGAGTTCAAAAAGTGTTTGTACAACACTCTAGCACATGAGATTCTTGGGGTGTCCTGTGCAGAGCCAGGAGCTGTACTCAATGTTTCTGATGGGGCCCTTCCAATTCAGAATATTCTATGATCCTAGGATTATAAGACAAGAAAACAAAATGGGCTGTCACACAAGAATGGAACATCTGAGAAACTGATAAGGACTAGCAACAAGTTTACTTATGGTCCAGGCTAAAGTCCAGCATTTGGATAATCCTGAAATGACTGCTCAGTGAGTTTATATTTCTGAAATATATATCATAGCATCCTCTCAGTAAACCAAAATAAACCTGAAAATGCAAAGTGTCTCAGAACTATTAATAGAATCCAATATACTTTTCAATTAAAATCAATTTATAATAGTCAGCTTAGACGACGAGTTCTTTAAATCTTTGAGTTATCCTCCCATTCCTGGGGGGTTTAAAGATTCACCTAGTGAACCTTTTAGCTTTGTCATCATTTTGTTTAGATTAATATCTGCATTTGTTTTGGTTTTAGCACCAGGTATTATTCAGAAAACAACAGAAAAAGAAGGACAGGGACACCTACTGCAAGAATTTCTCATTTGTGCCAAAGTAGGAAAAATTCACAGTATTCCTGCTCAATTTTCATTTTAATACACACTCCCTTCTCATGAATGCAGAAATACCTACAGGCACATACTCTTTGATAAACTGCCAGCTGCCCAATTTAAATCTGCCTTGCCTTAGAGTTGGCAAGGAGGAAGCAGCAAAAGGACAAAAGTTATACATGCTCTTGTAGCAGCCTGCTGCCCATCCAAATCACACAAGATGTGCTTTAGGGAAGGTCAGACAGACTTCAGGTATTCAGATCCATTACATTTCACACCAGCAACAGCTCAGTCACAGGGGTCATCCTTCCCTTCCACTAGAGCAATCTCAGTGGTGTGCACGGAAGAAGAGATTGAATTCCAACACCAAGTTAAAGTTATAAGCCTAGAAGTCACTATTTATGGCCCCATCACCATAGCCTGCTTTCTCACTTTCAACAAGTCAGGACAAATATCTGTTCTGTGAGTCAATGAAACATTTGAGGCAGCTATTTCTCCTTCCACACATGGCCGTATAATTCCCACTGCAAAAAGCCCTGGATTTTTCTAAATTACTCAAAATAGTTTAATAATGCAAATTAGACTAGCTCAATACCCCATTCAACAATCAGATCACTTGTTAATGAAAGTCACTGTAATGAGCCTGCCTTTGGTCCAGTGGAAAAACAATGAAACACTACATGATGTAAAAAGAAGACACAAACAAACAAAAACGAACACATGAAAAACCTCAAAACACCCATCCACCCACAAAGAAGATACGTTCATATTGGAATCATTAAGTTTAGACTCAAAGAAAAACTAACACACACTGTCACTTTTAAAATCCTGTTACATGTAATACATTTTGTCAAATGCTTCTACTGTTAATCATATGAATGCTATTTCCTAACACATCTCTCCATCCACCTTTTTTAATAGTAGAGGCTACAGTGTTTCATTTTTCATTTGTGCCTGTGTCTGTCAAGGGCAACCAAACAACACACAAAAGCACAGCATCAGCCATGGGTATTTATTGTGGTACATGCTCTGTTATTTATGCTAATAAAATTACTACAGCACAGAATAGAATCAACGAGGTTGAAGGTAATTGAGCTATGTCATTGTGTAATAATTTTAAAAGGGTATTTGAAGTGGTGAATAGTTCATTCAAGGGGCCCATATTTGAATCTTCTATGAGACACACATAATTGAAGATCTTCAACGGGGTTGCTTTTAAAGTTGTTGCACTTGGGATAGACGGCAAGGGTGTTTCCCCCGAATTTTTAAAGACAGGCGGACTCATCAGATAGGTTTAGTTTTCTGGACACAGAAGCACAAACTACTACTGGTTCCAGAACCAACTCCCTCAAGATTTAGACTAATGGCTTAACCTTTGACTCAGTCTACCTGTCACTAAAAGAGGGATGAAACTGAACATCACTTAGTTATAAAGAATCAGTAACCAGCATATATTGCTAAGCACTGTGAATATGAAAAGTGTAATTATCCAATTACCCCAGCCAGCAGTCAAGTACCACACAGCCACTTGCTCACTCCCCCAGTCCGAAAGATGAGGGAGAGAATAGAAAGGATAAAAGCTGGAAAACTCTTGGGCTGAAATAAAGACAGTTTAATAGGGAAAGCAAAAGCCGTGCACACAAGGAAAGCAAAACACTGAATTGATTAATTCACTCCTTTCCATCGGCAGGCAGGTGTTCAACCATCTCCAGGAGAGCAGGGACCCATCGTATGTAACCATTACTCAGGAAGACAATCATCATCATTCCAGACATCCCCTACTTCCTCCTTCTTCCCTCCGCTTTACATACTAAGCATGATGCCATATGGTCTGGAATATCCCTTTGGTCAGTTGGAGTCACCTGTCCCAGCTTTGTCTCCTCCCAACCTCCCATGTATCCTCAACTTCCTTGCCACAACGTCACTACAAAAGCAGAAAAGGCCTTGGCTCTGTGTAAGCCCTGCTTGGCAATACCAAAAACATCTCTATATTATCAACACTGTTCAGCCCAAATCCAAAACACAGCCCCATACCAGCCTCTGTGAAAGAAATTAACTATCGCAGCTGGAACCAGTACATTACCATTATTATTATGATGCTAACGAATATTCCTAGTTGAATGACACCTAAAATATTTTGGCTTTTGTGTTTTTTAAGAATAATCAATAAGGAATGAGTTGTCAAAGACTTACAGAGAGCTTGATGTCACTAGACTTGCTTTGTTTTCTTCCCTCTTCTCCTCCTTTCTAGAATATTCTGTTTTAAATTCCACTTTTTCAATCTGATTTCTAAGCACTTAGAGCTACAGCCAGGACAAGTAGCTTGTGTCTAATATTGATCAGCAGTGACAAGAAAATGCTAAGTCTGGCACTTGTGTGGCATATTCCATTACTGACTTGAGGATATCCATCAGATCCAAAAAATTAGTTAAATATCACTTTTTAAAGATCATATTAAACCAGAATACCATTTGAAATATTTTAATACTTTTTGTGGAAGACTAATGTGCAAGTGGAAGAAGCAACTGAAATTAATTTTATACTGCGATCACCTGTGCAACGCTAAGAACAGTGGTCAAACTTTAAATGAGAAATTTATACTCTTGCTTCATAGAAGTCTGTCACATAAAAGACATCCCAGTGCTATATTCAAAATCCTGTTTAGACAACCTACAGAAAAGGCAGTCACTCTCCCAATTTCTGTCATGATTAATTTTGCTAAATTACCATAGTCTGTTTAAACTCTATTCATTCTCTCTCTGGTCAGATCTTCACAGCTTTCCAGAAACTCCAATGTGGGTTTGTAAACTTAAACAGAAAATAAAGTCAGTAATTTCTTTTACAACATCAATGCTACAACCACTGTCTTCAAATTCTGTACCAAATACACACAGGCTACCTAGAGAGGTCCAGTAATTTGTTATCATAACTTGGATTTCCTCTTTCTGTGAGAAAATCCAGTAAACAATTGATTTAGAAATGAAAATTAATTTAAGAATATGTGTCCCAAGATCAAGTCGCAATGCAGGCTGTTGAAACAGACTAAATGTGTTTGTTCTTTGGCTTTAACAAGAGTAACTACACTTGTAATTTCACAATAATTTGATATTTAAACATGTTCAGAAAGAGCCAATCAAACAATGGTTTATCCTCAAGGAGAACTGCTGCTCTGCCAAGGAAATGAAGCAAATCGAAGCTTTCAAAGGCAGATGCATTTTAGAGGGTGCAGAGCAAGGGCAACTGGCACCCTCGTGCCACCTCACATGCAAGCAGAGGTGTGGGAAGGTTGGGATTGCAGAAAAATCCTGAGATTTTATTTAACTAAAAACTAATGCCATGAGATTCTGTTTGCAAACTGAAAGCATCTTGTTAAAAAGCACGACACGTCCAAGGCTTTATGAAAACATTTTCTTGTATTTGCAGTGAGGAGAAGTCAAGTTATCTCAGATTCCCTCTGCTGAATGAACCAAGTCATTAAACTGGCATTTGCATTGAAAGGCTTTTCACAGGGCTTTCTGTCAGGCCTTTCAAAAAGGGATGAAATGAATGAGGGCCAGCTTACAAATGATGCATTGTGGAATGTATGTGGGAGCAAACAGCCACCATTGTGAGTGCAGGTGGGAAAGAAAAATGAATAGACAAGGAAGCTCATGGAGACGAAGACTCTCATTATTGATGGACTATGTGCATGTCTTTGATGAAGCTTACCTAATAAAAGATGGATTTTCCCCTTATCCTCCTCTTTAAAAATTAATTACCTTGAAAAATATACAATGGTGAAACATCTCAGATTATACATGCTTCTCTTTTGTTGTTACACTACTAATTTAGATCCAGAAACACTCTTCCTAAAAGTATCTCACAGGATTTAAGTATTTCAAACTGAACTCAATCACTTATAGAAACACCCTCATTGCCTTTTATTCATATGAGGAAACTGAGGCATGTTACCAGCAGCATGCAAGAATGACAACTTAAAACGTTGCACTTTTTAACTTCAATCCTTTAACTAAGGAATTAAGCAGCAGCCTTCGTTTTATCCTTTCTCGAGTAGGCTGCAACAACATGCCCCAATGCCAAATGTTTATACAAGCAAGAACAAAACCAGAAGCCACACATTCTTCAATGACACTGCATAGAAAATATTATCCTCCTGTCACAACCTTTTTCTTTGTAAATTGTCTCAGATAGTCTTCTACCATATTTTTCACAGCTGCCTCATTAGTTTTCTCTCCTGTTGCCTGGTGGCAGCTTTCATCCATGTTTTCCTCACTGAAAAGACACTTCAAGTCTTACTTGAAAAGATTTCTTTGCCATTCTCTTGTCTTTCTCCAGCTTTTATTTTACAGTGAAACTCTCTTAGGCACTATTTTTGCACTGTCATTTCTGGATCATCTACCATTACAGTCTCTCAACACTTAATTTTGCAAGTCGTCTCTATTTACAGTGAAAATGTTTAATTCTACTAATTTTCAACTCACAAAGGGCATCTTCCATTTCCTAAGAAAACCATTACCTTCACCTGATTCTTGAAAACTGCTTATTTTACTCCATGTCACCAGATCCTAACTACAGTATAGTAGTTTTCCTCCAGGTTAATGACATTAAACAGTACGGGACCAGGAACTGATCCCCAAGCAACTTCAGTAGAAATACACCTGTAATACCAAGACACCTGAGCAACTGCCATCGGACCACCAATAGTACCATCATTACTATATCCACACATGCATGCATCTTGCAAGGACTGAACACTTTACAGAACTTCTGCTTCCACTAGAAGAACCAACTGGTTCTTGATCATAAAGGTCTAACCCAAAACTGAAGTCAAGAAGAGAGCACAGGATGTGAATCCCAAATTCACCCACCTAGGGTCTCTCAAAAGCCAGGATTCAGACATAGCTCTGCATACCTTGCACAACTCTTAACTTTGGGTTAATTACAAATCTCATTTGCTGCTGATCATCATGCATTCCTGAGAAATCATGTAAGTCTCATCTGGGACTAATGAGTGAGTATGGGATTTTGAACTGAAAATGTTCTAAATTAAAGTACTATCAGATAGACTTGGAATTTAATTAAAAATAAAAAGCTAGCCTGATTATGCTTTTTAGAAATTATTTTACTGATTAGAACTATTACTTCTTGTACTTAAAATTCAGGTCTTAGGTTGGACATTCATCCATTCTTTGTTCTTTTTAATTACTGATACAACACTATCAACCTTCTTCTGGAATTTCCCTAATGCTCCAAGACTTAGCCTATACCAATGTTACAGATGACTTGTCCAGGTAAGTTTTAAAAAACCTGCCAGAAGTCCAATCTAAATATTTTGATGGAAATCAAAGATTAAAACCATTCGGCTTCAAGAAATACTACAAGAAAAATGGGAAAGAGTTGTAACTTAGCTATATAAATTAGTACTTTTCAAAAAAAAGTTAATCTTCCTGAATTACTGGTAGTACCACTGGTTCTATGTTAGATTTATACCTTCTTATATTCCTTTTTTCCCCAAGACATACATGCTTGTTTATAAAAATATACAATGCATTTTATTAATATAATACATATTTTAAACATAATTTCTATACATCATCCTTTTGTCTATTGCCCTGAGGTACCTCATTGTGTCATTTTATATTTCCATCTGTAGCTTATCCTAAAAAAAAAAAAGTACAAGTACTGTTTTCAAGTTTCATTTTCTCTACAAACTTTGTTTTGACCTGTGGAGCACACTTTTTAAGATCATAAGCATCAAACATTCTGAAAACATTGCCCAAAAATCAGTTAGTCTTCTCTCCAAATCCCCTCTCCTAGTTTGGGAATCCCATTTGTTTTCAACCATACCCAGCTGCACTGAGAATCTGGCATGATTTCTATTGTTTTGGAGCCTTCTTTTCACACATAAATCATAATCTTATTACAATGTATACTTTTTAGTTTTGTCATGTTTTATTCTGTCTTATTTATGCCCACTATAAAACTTTCTACATTGAATGTAAGGAGTTTGAGCATGGAATTTTTAGTCTATATGAAAGCTAAAGTTGTTAAGAGTTGGGAGGGCAGGGGACACCATGCACCACTGGCAACTTTACATCTCCAGCATATAACATCAAAGTTGAAAACATTTATGCTAAAGCATTTTTCCCCCATCATTTTATAGATGGCAAAGAACTGAATGTTCCATTTTATTGTGTGATTTGGCATTTAATAAGGAATAGTAACTACTGTGTTTACATTTTATATTGTGGACATGCAAGTACATTTGCTCCTAGCTACAGGAATTTGAAAAGAAGTAACATCATTTTACATGACTGCAACTTCATTTCTTTTTCACCTACTTAGTCTTTCTTAATGAGGTAATAAATATTTATTTTAACATTTCAAATCCAGGGACTGAAATAACCATATTTTAGTTACCACTTAGTCAAGTTTAAATTTAGAAATGAGCAATTCCAATTAATCTTAAAAATAATAAGAATTGGGCTCCTAACAGTGAGTTTGGCTGTTACATGATTTCTTTTCATATTCTGGCAGGCTGATGATTGCCCTTCTTCATTTTGACTCTGTGCTCTAGCTCAGTCCATACATCCTCAGCACTTCAGTCATGAATTTAAAGAGGTTGTGATGTATCTAGAAGACTCATTCTTTGAACACAATTTCCCTCTATGCTGGGCAAAAATCACAAGTTGTACAGCACCATTCTTCCACTAAAGAGGAACCAAAATACATTAGCACCCTGTGTGCACTTGCTTTTTCAGTGATTCACATCAAGTATCATGCTCTATTCATTGAGCAGAAAAGAGATCCAGAATATTTGGGACAGTTTTCACGTTTCCTCTGGGGTCTCTTGAGTGATCCATTTGTCTATAAATATTTTGAGGAAAGGGGGGGTTGAGACATTTTTAGCTTTTTACTACTGTTCATTAAATCTCACCTACAAGTCACAGGCAGTCTCTGTTCTTTGAGAAAGCTGTGCTTCATATCTATCAGACAATTTCTCCTACTATGACTCTCTTGGAACAGACTTCTTTTATTTATTTAAATATAAAAATTCAAGTGAGGATTATCTGTCTTCTGGGCATCTATCCCAGCACAATAGGTCTGAAATTGAAGACTGCATACAATATTACTATATAGTACAGCAATTATTAGAGTAACCTGTATTCCTGGAAAAAAAAAAATAACGAAAACCTGCCACCACTACCCACCTTTCCCACAAAACAACAAGAAATATGGCACAAATTGCAAACAGAAGTCATGCTCTTTATTTATGCTACAACTGTACTGAGCACAAACCTGTATCCAAATAAGCCTCTCAGACCTTTCAAACATACTTCAACCTGCTGCCCTGCAAAACCTGTTGGCTAGCTACATTCACACAGAAGCTGCATTCAAAAGCAACCACTTCCGTACACCTAGTTTCAGCCAACAGTGCTGGCACCAAGATGCAAACAGCACTGTTTTGCCTGTACTCTTCAAGATCCGTAAGTCTTCAGCAAGGTCCAGCTTCAAAGACTGAATGTTTAATACTTTGTAAAGATGCAATATTTTAATATCCAAATCGGTATCTTATAAAAATTTGTGGTAAAAAATAATGAAGTTAAACTTCATGAAAACACATGAACTTCTAAGATCTTCAGTTGCAAGCTCATAAATAGCCCTGTTTTGCTTGCCATTATGTATTTCAGACAGATATGACTCACAGATCATAGTATAGTCCTTCAGATCATGTATACAAATACCCCCTTTACCTGTAACCTCTGTGGTCAGGAATTCACTATGAATTATTTGTTTGATACTATAGCTTAAATGAAAAGTTTTATTTCATTACTATGCACAATCCAGATTATAAAAAAAATCCAACCAAATTATCTTAAAATCTTTACTATGCATGAGATCTTTAAAGTATGCCTCCCACCTCAAAATCACAGGGAACAGCTCAGAAAAAGAGAAATGGAATTGTGAAATGAGATGCTGAGCGCTCTTGTCAGATTAACAAGCAACTAAACTAAACTGTAAAGATCCAACAACACAAGAGTATGGCGCTCATCTTCAACAAGAGTAAATAACAAGTATATGGAAGTGACCCTCAGGAACCCATAAGCTTGACAGTAGGTGACAGAAAATACAAAGGGCTTTGTTACCAAGTCTGCCATCTGTTTTTATAGCATCATATGTCATTTACATAAGAAGTAGATAAGAAACTTCATTAGACTGCATGTTAGTGGTATACCAGGCACTCATTATATTGGTGATATCAGTCACTCACTGAGATGAAGTACCAGGCATTAGGTGAGGATAGCAATGCAGCAGTCAAACAACAACAGCTCTTTGTCAGCCTAACAGGGCAAAAGCTGCTGCCTACACCTAGCTGTAGCTCTCTCTTACAAGCCTGCATCTCAAAATAAATACAGGAGTGGGATGCAAGTTGTCTTTAAAAATCGGTTCACTATCACCTTAGATCAACAAATCATATATTTAGTAGGTTAGAACTTGCCCACAAGCTAAACATTAACTATGCAAAGATATGCGAGTTCAGTTTGCTGCAAAGTAATCCACTACTGGATTAGCAAATAATTTGTTTATTCTGTGGAGCTATGTAAACAAAAAATATCACCATCCCCCACACACAAACATACACAGAAAAGCAACAGTAGAAACAACTAGAAGCAAAAGAAAAAGCAGGCCTGGCCTTCAGCTGCATGTCAGTCTTAACTCCAGTGTGCAAGCACTGTAGTTCATTGTTTTAAGCTGACATAAAACCTGTCAAGCAGCAATCAACCCAGCACTTCTACCCTAGCAATTCCTGTGCATCTTTCAGACTCTGGAACAAATCCATCTGAGAGTTAACCAAGCAAAACAAAATGTTTTATGTGCCACGTCTGTTCCCTAATCTTGTTCAACAAGTGGACACGCAGCTCCCCTTTCTTGCTGGAAAAGGAGCTCAAAAGGATACATTAATTTTCCACTCACTTATTCTCCTTCTATTTCTTTTACCACATGAAAACAAAAAGAATCTCAGCACTGAAAAACTCCAGCATCAAGCCATCCTGGTGGTTCTTATGGGGAGCCACTACATGGAGTTAGCCACAAATACACTATAATTGTTTTTTGTTGATGTTGTGGTGGGTATTTTTACCTGTTTTCTAAAAAAAACTATCACATTTCTTTTATGACCTTTCTTGCTAAACACTTTGAATATATCTCTCTTTCGAATGGGTTGTTTTTAGTGTTAGAAACACCATGGTTCATTATAGTTACCACGATCCCACCTGATAATTAACCTCACATTTCCACTATACCAGAAAAGTATTAGTATACTTCTGGTAAAGAAGCCTGTTGTTATTCAGGATAATATAAGGCTATCTCAGTAACTGAAAAACAGTAATATCTCTGTATAAATTTTTTCGATCACATTTATGTCATTTGTTTCAAATGTTGTTACAAAATTTGTCTTTGTCAGTATACAAAGTGAGATAAGGATCATTCCAGCTAATATAACAGGGCATTCAGAGGATGAAAATAGAGCCAGACACCAGTAGACTACATGGAAACACAAAGTAAGCTGAGTTCTTCTAAACATTTTTTAATCACAATTATTATCAAGTCAGACATTGGAAAAAATTATCCAGCCCTTTATTTAATAGTTTTTCTATTCTGAACCAAAGAAGCACATTTACAAGAATATACAACATATTTCTTTATATACAACTGGCAAACTTCAAAACAACTTGTTAGCAAAACTAATAATTAGAAAAAAAAAACCCATCTTTTTGAATATAACCTATTTGCTCTGAACTTTACTTTGAATTCTTATTTTCCAGTGATTCAATGCGGCTGATTCTCTAAGTTCTTCAACTTAACTTCACTAGCACAAGTACACCACTTGACATCACTGGGACCAATCAATTGCAAATTCAGTCACAGCAATTTTGTGGAGAATGAAGTTATATGCAACACTGCACTGTTATGCTACAACTGGTAAGTTTCTTGCTGATGGAAACAGCCACTTGACTAACACTCACAAAGAGCAGTAGTGCTGAGGCTTATTTGCATGTACTATAAGATGGCAAAGCAGTCAATGGTTTTTGACCTGCTTAGGTTTGTAAGTCTTTTTGTATTTAAACATACAGCCTAAGCTGAGCAATTTGTGACACATTATGAAATACAAAAACATCAGCATTATGCTCAAACCATTCCTTTTCTGCTTAAATTACTCTATTTAAAAGAGTCATTCCCTGTTCTGAGGAAGATGTAGATTAGAATACTTTAACTGTTTTCTATGATTCTTTGCAGCATTTACTCTTGAATAAGCAGAAGAGGCAATGTACAGAAGGACCTGGAAATGACTACATTACACCCCTTTCACCAAGTGGAAGAGAAAGTAAATTCATCACATGGGGTCATCTGCCTCATTAGCACTACTGTTTTTCTGGGTTTATTCCATCTGGAGTACAGCAATTTCTGTTCCCTTCCTATTCTGCACCCTATTACCAATGTCTATATTATGTTGTTAGACATATGCAGGTAGCTGTCATTGGCCTCAGCAGACACAAGCTTTCATCCAAGGGAAACACTGATTTTGATGAACAGCAAATAAACTACATTCTTTGTTCTTAATTTAGCAGACAGGTGTGGCTTTCATCAGCATTCAGGGAGACCTGCCTTGCGAAATATAAGCAGAATAAATTTCACAAAAAGAACACATAGAAGCCTGTGCTTCATTTATGTACAGGAAGAAGCAGAAAAGCAAAACAATCACTGGAACTGCTGCTCCCAGCTTCAGTGGGATTCTCAACTGATACGAACTGCAGTAAGTCCAGCTAAGTCAAAGCAATTATTTGCTCAATGCAGCAACAGCAGCTTACTGCAGATGTTACTATGACCTTTTATAGCATCCTTTGAAGTTAGGTAATCGTACTTCCAAAAAAATATCCAAAGTATAATTAAAGGAGCAGGTTTGTTATTTTTCACACATTACACTGGCATTGGCAAAAATTCAGATCCACCAGCATGACTGAGAAATACTACTTTTTCATTTTGACTTATTTTTCTATCAGGACTTGCAGATCTGTAAGGACACAAATGTAGGGTAGACTTCTACTACTTTTCTTCTACTGACCTGGTAGAGGCTGAAGTAACTGCTGCCTTTTAGAAATCAATCATTGATCTGAAAGCACTCTCACTAACTTTTTGAATCCTCCAAAAGTATCGACCAAAAAAAGCTTCCTGTATCTATCCAGTTACTGTGGCACAGAGACACAGCCTGACACACAGAAAAATTCCTTAAAAGCTCTCAATACTAGACCAACATATGACTTGCCCATGACTTGCTTCTATTGAAGCTGGCTAGGACAGAACTGCACTACAGAAGAGCACTGCACTCTGGGCAGGAGAGATTAAGCAGGTTATCAAGGTGGGAGGTACATTACAGCAAAGACTTTGTAGAAGAATTTTAATCTAGGTTTGGAACATTTGCCATTGTTAAATGATTGAGAGCAACTCAACTTGCCAATTTGAATTTTGCCCTGTAAAAACTAATCTGCAAAAAATACAGAAATTCCATCTCTTCTTCACTTCTGAGGGCGGAGGCTTGCATTTCTTAACAGCAGACCAGACTTCAATGTCACTTCTTTGTTACAAGAGCAACTGCACAAGGATTTGTAAATATGGGGTTTAAGTACAGTTAAAAAAACAAAAACAGAACTAAAACTTGCCCTTTTTATGTGCTGTTCAAGTTATTTACTAAATCTTGCTTAAGCTCTCAGAGATAACACTCAAGACTTGCAAAGCATAAACTGAAAATCTGACTAGTCTGCTTATATTTTGCATATCAAGAGACAGTAGCCTGTACTCAAATTTCGTACATATCTACACCCATACCAGCAGTATAGCATCACAACATGCTCTGATTATAGCAAGGGCATGAAATCCATTGCATACAGCAGCCTTGTCAGTGTGCAGATCCCAAGGATTATTTATGACTGTAGAGGCCAAGAGCAGAAGGAGATAAAGTAGACTATTTAATCAGGTCAAAAGCAACAGACCTCATTCAATTACACAGATTCAAATACAACCACCTTTTCCTCTCCCTACACCTTGTTTATTCTTTTTCATGAAAGCATATTCTGGGAGAAATACAGTATGTTCACTCCACAGTATATGCACCAACCGTATTTCATTTTTTAAAAGTTGGGCTAATCTTCATGAATTTTTCTAGTAAGTCAGTTGCTTTACAGAAGGTGTCTCTACCCAGCCTCAAAACAAAACACAACCCCACCAAACCACACCCTATACCCAACATTCTTGTCCACCTCTTGCTGGCACCAGATGTACTCAGAAGACACCGGCAGGTGTACTCCATTACTATATCATGGATTATAGAAATTATATCTTGCAAATTCCTTCAGTACACCATGATGACAACAGACTAGACTTTCACATTGAAATTCAGGGAATTTCTTGTCTTTACAACTGAAACATAAGCACTTGGTATTGTTTTTTTAGCTTTTTCCTTCTTTATGGTCACAACATAGAGATCTGAACATAGACTCAGCTATGAATGGACCATAATAAAGGCAAAGACCATATAATATAACCTTAACTTCTTCACGATTCTTTTAACATATCCAAAAAACCCATCTGCTATTCCAGCCTTGGCTAGACTTGGCATTTTATTGCCATAGTGTAGTCCCAGCATGAAGTTTCTGTCCTTGTAAGCTTTCCCTTCCTTATACCTCCACTGTTCTTATTTTCGGTACTCCTTAACAGTAGACCCAGCAAGTCCTGCCCAATCCAACATCTTGCATACAAATATTTCAAATGCAAAATGCAGCATATACCTGATACCTGCTTTATCTGTGCTCCATTCTTAGTAGCAGTTGCAAGAAAATGCCAATATGAATCCAGATGAAGAGTGATGCATAACATTTCTCCTCCCCATACTCACAAATTATTCACCATTTTCCCAAGGAAAATGAGGGAACAAGAGAAGGCTACAGTAATAGCCTATAGAATTAAAACACAGTTTCTGTGTTAGCCTTGGTACCACCATCCCAGGCATGCAGACTTCTCACTGATTCATAGAAAGAGTGAGGAAGATGCTAAACTTACAGGAAGTTTAGCATTACAGGAACAAGGAACATAACCTCCAGTCCAGAAGTAAAATCTTCTGCCTTTACAAAGAGAGTTTTTGCCATCCTTTAAATGATCTTTTTTAGTTTTCCCCACCATTGCTGCCCATACCACTAAAGAACGCAGAAGAAATCCATTCTGCAAAGCTTGCCCACCTAAACTTCTTCACAGGGAAGTCCCTTGCTCTTCTTCCCCTCTCCTAAACATTCATGTCATTGATTTGATCTCTTCTGTTCTAAATTCTGTAGTAGACACTGACACAATAGTAAAGAACCAGCCCCCCAACTAGGCTGGCAAAAGAAAGAAAAAGTAGAAAGGGAAATCAAAGAAAAAAATCTTTTATACAATTGAACCCTCAGTAAAATTAACTACTGTGTAGTATGAAGTAGGGCTAAAACACTAACATCTACCTTTAGAGGATAGCCTAAATTTACAGAATGGAATCATAAATACTAAAGTCCTTTCCTGTTTTGACTACCATATACAGGAGTTATCCTTTTATCCAAACTTTCACTGGTTATCTTTTTTATACTTCATGTGAAATAGGAAAACCAGACCTTGAATCCTATTCATTCAGCTGCTGAGATAATTGAGGATAGACAGTCAAGTGACGAACAGCAAACAATGTCAACAGTTACATTTTGTCCTGTGCTATTTATGCAAGGAATAGACTCTAGCAAAATGAGCATTTTTCTGTCCTCACTGGAGGAACAAAAGTGATGTGATGAGAAGTCAATGAGCAACTCATTAGGGTTCATAATATGTTTTAAACAGCACTGCATCAAGCATTATGATCCATTCTTCACATTAATTCAAAGTCCAAGAGAAGGTTTTAATATAATAGAAAAAAAATATTTAAAAATGGATGTTCTTAGCCAGCACAGTCTCCAGTAATGAATTTGTTGACAAAAGCTTCTGTTGGTTTCACTGCTGTTAGTTCTATAGTCAAGTGAGCCAGCTGGACTCTGTTCTGACTCATGCAGCTTCATATCTAATTAAGTTTCATTTATGGAATCAAACTCCTCCAGTGGTTATAACCTTGCTGAAGACAGAGGGTCATTAACTTACAAAAAAACTTTTTACTGCTATGTGTGATAAAGAAAAATACCTACTTTTACTGTCATTTTTCAAAGCAAATATGCAATACTAGGTCATTCAACACAGTCATTCTGTGATCTGAATCATTCCTTAATAATTATATAGCTCTTATATAGCTCTTCCCCAGGTATTTATTTTGGCACCATAGTTGGCCCTTGTTTTATATATTCAGCAGCTGTTATTCTGATAATTGAAGAGTTAATGGAAGCCATTAATATAAGAGGTAAAGGTGCATTCATTTTCTGAAATACTGTGGAAAGGTCTTAGTTGTCAATTCAACAGAAATAAAAAGGAAAAAATTTACATATATTTGCACCATAATCTGTATAAATCTGTTTTCACCTACTTTTCTAGAGTCAGTATTGGAAAAGTAGTTTTAAATTCCAACTGGAATCTTTTATTGTCCATTTGTGACCACAAGCAAACTAATATACTTCTAATGAAAAAAGTTCTTTTTTTTTTCCAACACGTGAGTGATAATCACAATAACAACAAAACACTTGTTAAATTTTTAATTCTCATTCCTGAATTTCTTAACCAGGAAACAGTAGAAAAATAATTTATGGCTAAATGTGCATATTATTTTGCATAAAAAGAAATTAGTTCTAATATTTATCAGAGAAAGAAAAGAGGCAGGTGATAACAAATGCTAAACAGCCAATGAGATCTTATATTATTTTATAAATTTTATCAAGTTATCCACAATCCCTGGTGTGCTGCCATTTTTAATATTGCATTGGGAAAATTAAAGTTCAAGTTTCTGGAGTTCAAGTTTCTAGAATTATCAGTTAGTTAAAAAAAAAGCAAACAAACAAAAACTGCAAAAAAATCCAAACCCTATAAAACAGAAAAAACAGGTTCACCATGGTATTTAATTCAGAGTCTGTTCTAAAGTCCTTTGTCCTCAAGATCATTAACCAAGTCAGCTATCAAAGATTTTGATTTTTAATAAATTTCAACAGTATTTAAAAAAATGCTAAGAGTAATTGCCAAATTTTGATCCTTCCAATGCCCTTGCTGATGAAGTTTTTCACATGTGAAATATTTCACTTTTTAGTTTCACCATCTTCAAAATTAAGGTGCCTACTCTAAAGCACAACTGTTAAGATAAATTAATCTACAAAGAACTTCAGAGATCCAATGTTCACGTTGCACTTGAAACATCTTCCTATGTTATCTTACCATCCTTTCCTAAGTATGTGTCAAATAAAAAAAAATCTATAGATATTTGAAAGAATTTTGATAAAGGATAGGTTTCTTTATTATTAATTTTTTAATTCCTTCCAGAATATTAGCTGAAGATCAAATATAATTTGTGGCAATAAGAGGACTTAATCTCAAAATCATATACTTAACATTTTATCAGTATAATCCTTTAACATCCCAGGCTATACATAGACATTAAAGTCATCTACTAATTAATCACAGATTAATGACAACACACAAATCTGACAGAGCTGAAAGACCAGTCAATATAGTCACACATTCTTTATCACCTTTTTGCAGTCAGTTCCAAGTAATACACGCTCTGGCTAAGATACAGAAAAGTTTAATATAAAAACTACATCTTATGACTAACATATGTACAAGTAAAAATACTACATCCAAACATAAATTTCTTTTTGATAAGCTTTAGATGAGTCATGGTATGATATGCCTTCATGCAAGAAGTATGAACTTAATCAGGAATATGGAGTTCACCTGGGTTTTCTGTATTTTTATTTTAATTAACATTATTATTGCCATTATACAATTTCCTCTGAAGGTAACATGTCCCTTTTTGGTCTTAATAAATTCCTACTGGTTGATGCAGGCTAATTAGACCAAGTACCCACTTTAATACTTCAAATAAGCAGCTACATCTTAGGGTTTAGTGATAAGAAATATCCAGAGGCACTAAAAATGTTCTTACAATTGCAACAGGGCTGTTTGTACAAGCGCCAATTTACCTTGCTTCTCTCATGTCTCTGCACAAGTCTCTCCTTTTTGTTTCATGATTTTTCTCTTTTACTTTTATTCCAGGGTTTTCATTCTCTACATGACAGGATATCAAAAAAATACCTTTTTTTAATGTATATTTAAACTATGAATACTATTAGCAGCTTACCTTTTTTTTTAAATACCATGTTGAACAAACCTTGTCTTAAATCATATACTATGATAGCAAATATTAGAAAGCATACCACAGTACAGGTATTAGGGTGAGAAAAACGTATTCCAAGAAGTGTTAGTAATAGATTAGCTACAGAAATGAAAGATGATCTAACTAGAGATAGTGACTACAAAGTTCTGTATTTAATGAGAGAGCTGCTTTGAAGATAATATAGCCATGAACTGACAGAGTTTGAACTTTGAGAAATTGCTTCCAAGATAGAATCACTGAC
Source organism: Ptilonorhynchus violaceus (assembly GCA_013397565.1). Lineage (NCBI taxonomy): Eukaryota > Metazoa > Chordata > Aves > Passeriformes > Ptilonorhynchidae > Ptilonorhynchus > Ptilonorhynchus violaceus. The sequence goes on along the minus strand of VZRJ01003181.1, from coordinate 328,963 downwards.
ATCAAGAATAGTCCAGAAATACTCTTGGCGCATGGCTCTCAGGAGAGGACTGTGTTCAACCCAGACTGCTGTGAGAGCTGCACAGGCTCCTTCCAGGAGCCAGGAGCATCCAGGAACCAAGCAGATTGAAGAGCCCAACAGCTGCAGCTTGGGAATTTGGCTTAGCTAGATGAGCAGCTAGAAGTACAGATGATTCGGCATTTGGGAAGGGACGTGGGCATTATCACCAGCAGAACACACAAGGCTCTGGTGTGTGTGTTTCAAGAGATCTGTACACTGAGAAGGTGGGAAGCATTTCTCAAGGCACTTCCAGAACAGGGTCCACCAAAAGCATGAGGACTGCTGGGTGAGTCCAGATTCCTTACTAGTTCATTAAGTTACAATAGTCAGAAAACACTGGCACTCAGTGCCCATCTTTAGTCTAGTATAATAAAGTTTATTCCTACTTAACCAAGCAAACAAAGTCGCTGACAAGGCGAGGCTGAACCAATTCCTCCAAAGTCATTGCAGGCCAATTACCAATAGCGGGTATATTTCAAGTACCTGTTGCAATCCTGTAACATTGAAAGTCAGGTTTTACCCTGTAGAATGATATTGTTCATATTTTCCATCATTTTGGATGTTAACAATTCAGTTATGCATATGATAGCAGCAGTGACTACTTAACATAAGCTACTGATGAGAGAAGGGATGGTAAGATAAATCATTGACTAAGTCATTATACACTAAAAATCCTTAGATAAGCCTTTTTTAGGAAGGCATTATTATTTCCTTAATTAAGGCACAATAAATTATTTCTGATAGTCAGAGTCAACATTCCAAATGAGGAATCCCACAATACTCTGTCTGATCTGTTTACACCACCAAGTGCAATAGAAGAATAAATAAGCAACCTTGACATGTGTCACAAATATAAACACTTCAAAAGACTGTTTTTGCCAGTACCAGCAGAGAACCATTGGTGCTTCTGAAGCAGAGAAACCTGTTGCACTCAAAGTAAAATCAAACTCAGCAAGACATAATTAATATTCAAATGCCTTGAGCACAAGCATAAGAAAACTAAAACAGCACAACCAGCAAGAACTGATAAGTACCGTGTGACATTGTTACACCATTAATTACACAACCAGCAGCCAGCATTTCTAACCAAGCTAAACATAAATAGAATTAATTGCAAAGGGGCAAACAGAGTTATTATGGAGTTACACAAATAAGATAGAGTCAGACATGTGCAAGTAGCAAAATCTGCAAGGTAACAAAAGATGTCAGACAGGAAAGATGTTCTGCTGAATCATTTTGGATTTACTATACAAATGGGAAAGATGCTTAGTGAAGCTAGCCAATGAGACCATACTCTTATTTTGGGAAGACTATTAAAACTGATCTGTTTTTCTAACCATTCCCACTGCAGCACTGTGACATGTACATTCTCAACACCAGAACAGTTTCAACACAGAAATTCCTGATAAAGTGTGAACTTCTTAATGAAGAAGCACAGCCACAAAAAACATCAAACTGAATGAAAAAGAAGCAAGTGAGTAAAGAGAGTTAAGAAATCACTTATTCTGGACTGAAAAACATTCGTCTTTATTTGTGCCTCCAAATGATCCAGCATAAAGGAAAAATACACACTCTATTGCCTGACAGACCTTAAAGTCCATGATCAGGCTGTGACAGATCCAGATTCAAAGTACTGCTTTGTCTCAATCAGACCACAGATTGCCTGGATTCTCTCAGATATCCCAAGCCAATAAACTACCCAATAGAGTATGAAAACACAGACTTTGTATTCCTCTCAGAGTTGTTGACAAAGAAGTAAAAATAAGGTCTCCATCAAAACTTTCTACTTAACTAAAAAGTTTTATAGAAAAAGTTCATGCCATTTATAAATGAAAGCAGAATCATTGAGTACTCTTCACTAAAGAAAAAGGTAACTGATTCATAGTGGTTGGTCAGTGCAAATGGGTAGAGAGAAAAAGCTTCAGACCACTTACAGTGTGAGTTTTCTTAAACTGAAGCTTTTCTCACCCAGAGCCTGTTCAGTATATTAAGTATGCTTGATACTTAGTGTATATTCTATAAATAATTACATATCAGAGGATAATTAGGTAGACAGTTTACCTTGATTTATTTTTATTCAGAAGAAGTTAGAATTCAACAATCTATCACGACAACTACACAAATTAAGTAATTTAATTAAATGTTATGAGCCCTTTCTTATCCTTTCCATTTACACTAACTTTCCAAATAGTCCAAAAGAGAACCAATATTGAAAAGGAATAAAATGAGAATTAGTACTGAAAGTGAAAAAAGTTTTCTTGTAAAGGATAAAACTGCACTGAAACATGCAAAAAAGCCTTTTTTTCCTTTGCTATGAACCGAATTTTATGAACTGGCCTGGTCTAAATCTGCTGAGCAATAGGACTTGACAAAACACATCAAGCGGATTGCCAAACCACCTCTTACTCCAGTGAGAGGAACTGGCCTGAATCCCAACACAAGGTTAACTAAGGCACTGAAGCTGCATCCATATACAAGGATAACATGACTTTAAACTTATTAACCCACATTAAACAGACTGGAAGACCAAGGGGTTGGTTATTTTCTCCTATGAATTTTTGCAAGGACAGGATACTTTTGGGCCCTTTTTTAGAATATATTTTTCTAAGGCAAAACCATCATTAACACAGTGGACCTATCAAGCCACTGGGGCTGCCAACATCCATGCACGTCTCTTATCAGGTAGATTTTGGAGGGAAACAAATAAGCAGACATTGGTGAAGAAAACCCTTGTGCGCTTCAATGAATATTCATTACATCCTCTAATTTATTATCATGTTTACAGCCAAAACTGCAGAGCAAATTACACTCTACATAAGGTCCCGAGGGGGTTTTCATTTCCACAGCTTGGACTGGTACCAAAATAAAGCACATTAGAGAGAAATTGCAAAGAGAGCCATTAATATTTAATGGACTACTAACAGCAGTGCTCCTCATGACAAAGTCACAGGGCAGGGGAGGGAAGGATCATTCAGAACTTTGCTTCACAAAATTCTTCTCATTAAGTAAACTGAATTCAAACAGGCAAACAGGTGGCTTTATAAACAAAAAACAAACAAAAAAGCAAACCACAAAAAATCCCCTCCACCCCCAATAACAAAGAAACTAAAACCCTCATACAACAAAAAATAAACGAACAACCACTCAACATTAAGTAGAAATAAACAGCTAAAATTGGACCCAAGAGATCACAGGGCAAAGGAGAAAATAACTTATTACAGGAGCAGAGCAGAATTTGAAACTGCCCATTCACAGAGAGGAAGTATCACATGGAGAAAACCCAAAATAATCAGTGGCTGGCAAATGTAAACAAGTCAATGAACGTGATGACTCTGAAATTTCAATTTTTTAGCACAGAAAAAGCTTCAAACCACCTATCCAAGAGAATGAAATTAAAACACTGGGAAAAGGAAGTGTCCAGCAGCCAGCAGAACTTTTACAGCATTAGCACAGATGGTATAAACTTGTAACATTTCTCTAGGGATTCAAGTAGGAAGGCTGCAAAGGCATAGTCACTGCGAAGGGGGTGACAGATAAGGATACTAACACTGGTCTAGAATAATTTTCAAAACTGAAAGCAGATAGAGTAAGGTCACTTAAACCAGCAATTTGTTCTCTTCCTGCTCATTGAAGCCAGTGAGGAAATCCCAATTACTGTTCCTCTAACACCTGGTAAAGTAATAGTCATGCAAATGCAGTTGCGCTTTCAGATTGAAACTACAGCTCCACTGTAGCCTCTGATCACTGACCAATGAATATTGATCATCACCTACTGAACAACTTCCCTTTCCATAGAAAATTTCTTTGCCTTTGTCCCTATTCCATTACTCCTCCACTGGTATTTTTAATAATTTGATCCTTCTGACTGCCTGACCCTGCAAAAACAGACTCAGGCACAATTTTTTTCATACCTGCTTAATTTCATCTCCCAATGATTCCATTCAAATTACTTTTGAGATATCATTACCAGTTTTCATCAACAGTTTCTTATGTCTTTCCATCTACTTTGTACCCTTCTGTGGAAAGAATGAGACTGGGAAGAGCAGAAAACACTCTAAATTGAATCAGTCTAAATAGAAATTAATTTAAGTGAAAATATCTTCCAGCATATCTTCTAAGCACAGATCAGAATTCACATTATGTTTCTGTCTTACCTTTCTAATATTTTCTCTAGGATGCAGTTTTCCAAACTACATTTGGTTTACATACCAAATGGTACGGCTGCCAGGGGAACTAATAAAGATAGCTACAAAATAAAGACACACAGGTCAATACCCATTAGGTAATGCAGGTCCTCGGGGTTTTTTTGCCATACCTTTTTCTGATCATACAATAAAACCATAACTTGTATCAAAGAGCACTAACCATTAGGACATTTGTTACATTAACTTTTGCATTGAAAGTCCCAGAGCATCATTGTGATATTTCTTACTTGAAGTATACTTCCAGAAGGAATTTAATCTCACAAATGTATTTAAAGTCTGACCTATGTTTGGTAAAAGTAACAATATAAATCCCACAACCATGTGTTGGGACACATTACAGAAGTGTGTTTTGTTCTTGAAAATAATTACTCTTAAAAGAAAACAACATAAATAGCAAAATAAATATTGTAAGATCACTTGAAGTAATTCAGTTTTAGACCTACAAAAAACACTGGGCAGAGTCAGGGCTAAAAGTCCTATCACCTTTCATCGCTGAGGTACTAACAGAGACAACTCGATCAGATCCCCAAAATTCTGGCTTTCAATTTTCATATTACAACGGCCTTGCATTGAACCCTACCCTTTATTATCAACTTTGGGGCCATGAGGACCTTTTACTGAGGCCACTTTCACAGCTATTTCTCAATTAGATCCATGCTTTTTCACCCAAGCCCCAGAAGTCAAGGCGTGTTTCTCTGGCCAGAGGAACTGTGGCGGTTTGAATGGAGCACAGCCTAGAATTGATAGACAGGCTAATAGTCCAATGGGATAGCTGGTAATGCCTCTGTGATTGCATATTTTGAGGAAGGAGAAACCAGAAGAAGAGCCATCTTATGGCTTTCCCAGCCGAGGGGTAGTGAAGGGACAGGCCACTCCAGGGCTCTGGCCCAGAGCCACTGCCAGCTCAGTGGGCAGGTGGCTGCGCCGAGCCACGGGGCAAGACCATTTCCAGCAGTCACCAGCGGTCGTGGATAGCCGTAAGCAGCCAGGGCAATCGGGACCGCGCAGCATGCGCACACGGGCCCAACAGGGTCCTTTCCATGCGGCTGGTGCGGCTTACACTGAAGCAGCAAAAACACCATGCTGCCAGCAACGAGAGACACAGTGAGTGTTTTCCCCGATGCAGATCCAGATAAGAGCAATTCTTTAGGTACAACTGCAGATACAGACTCTCTTCCAAGTTAGAGAGAACGGAAAGACACGGCCGTGTAAAGAAAGCTAACATGGCGGCGCCACATGGAAGAAGCTAACATGGCAGCGTCAAGGTCAGTGAAGGAAGGGAGAGAGAGCAGAGACACCGAACACTGGAACTGAGATTTCTTCTGCAAGTTGTGGTGACAGCTATAATGTAACAAATTATTTCTCTATAATTCATTTGAAGTGCACTGGGGGGATGAAAGATCTACTTGCAGCCTGTGATAAGAGTACTCACGCTAGAGTGATTTTAGAGATTTGAAGAAGAGAACTTTTACTTCCAGGCTAGGATAACTCATCCTTAAAAAGACAAACCCCATGGACTATAGGACCCATGCTGGCAGTTGTGGGAAAGACTGCAAGTTTTCGTGGGAGAGAGATTGTTTTCCACTGTAGCAGCTTTTCAGGTGAGAGCTGCTGTTGTGAGGTTTGTGGGGCTACAGCAGAAGAAACCCGCTTCTATAAACATCAAGAAAGACTCTTAATGTACTGACCGAAAAAGCGTATTTGTTCCCCTTGTGCAGTTGCTGGGAAGAGGGAGGGATTGGGAAGAGACAAGTATCTGGAGGTGTGCCTTAATTTTTCTTTTTTTTTTTTCACTTTTAATTATATTAGTAATAAATCTTTTTTACTGTTTAAGCTTTGAGCCTGCTTTGCCTTGTAGTTTTTGTCCATTTTTTCCTCAATAATCCATATTTCCCATCATGAAAATAAGTGCTAATTCCCTGTAAGTAATTTTTCGTGGATGCCTGGCATTTGTCCAGCGTAAAACCACATCAGGAACTAATACAGACTAGAGTCAGAAGGGCTGCTAATTCAGAAGCAGCAACAAGAGAAACCCCAGTTTCAAATGCTAAGAAAGATGTTTTTCTCCAGAAGAGCTGGGGGTAAATGAGCGATTTTGCCAAACAGGAATGCTTTAACATTAACAGACAAGGGGTGGCAGACAAAAGTAGTTCATCCCTAGGCAGAGGAGATTAAACTCCCCAAGTTCCCTGGGGTTTACAGACACCAGGCAACAGAGCTGCCTGTGTTCATTCCCAGTCAGAAAACTTCTTTGCTCCACAAACTTTAAAAGCACATGGTATGGAGCCAATTAAAAGATACAAGAGCTCAAACCTGCAACTCCCCTGAATCATGAGCTGGAGAACAGGTGCACACCTGAGATATTCTCCTGGAAAGAAACAGGTGGCAGGGGACAGACAGCAGCCAGCATGGGAATCAGCATTCAGCTTGTGCTTCCTACACCCAGCCAAAAAATATGAATAATGCAGGAAAATGAGAAAATTCAAGACAGCGGATTAGACCATTCATCTTCAACCTTGTAATTATCTTTCCTTGGGAATAATAATTTTTGGAAGGTGAAAGAACTAGTGAATAAGTACACCCAGCTCCTCAGACAGCCTCACATAAGTGAGATGAAAGTAACTACCTTAAATCTTGGGGAATGATCTTTGTGTAAATGCAAAGTTGTGTGTGATGAAGATAAGCTGGTCTCAGTAGAAGAGCTATCAGATGTCATTATTGGATCCGATTAGAATTGATTATTAAAGCAAGTTACAAGGAACATGATGACTTTTAGAAATAAACTGGTTTCCCATTAAAATACTAATATGCCAAATTCTCAGATTATAATTGATCAAGTTATACATATAGAAAAATTACTCTTTCAGAGTGAGATTCTCATTTGCCATTCACTTGAGATAGGTATAGCCCACACAAGAAAGATTCGTGATGTTGTCCTTGGATGAAGAATATCTTCTTGGGAGAGCTACACAAATCTAGGTCAAGGTTAAGAGTTGGAAAAGCATTTGAAAACAGATATTGAATAGAGGTCTTTTCTGACTCCATGTTTCACTGTGATTGAAAACAGTCTGATGTAGTCTGACTGCTGATATAGAGGGGGACACACTGGGTAGAATTTGATATTGACTCACAGGTAGCTGTACAGGGAAGGCTCATGGTGTTCAACTCCTGCTGAGTACATGTGGAGGACAAACTATGATTAATGTCCAAAGTCAAAGCTGACAGCAGCTATTACAGAGTGGATTACACAGAAACCTAACGTAATATTACCAGACATCACCCTCAATCAAGCCTCTCTCCTGAACAAAGTGATCAACACTAATCCCATTGCCATGCTATTATATTAGTAGACTCATAAGCTTTCCATTCCCCCACACCATTTAAACGTACAAAGCTGATGGCTCCTCACCATTTGGAACTCCAAAAGTTCAGACTTTCCTGAACATTGCTAAAGGTTCTAAACATTCATTCTCTTGGAAAAATCTTAGCTAACAATATATCCCTCTAAACCTATAGCTGAGAAACCATGCAGATGTCTCCACAGACAGCAGCAATGGATGCCCTGAGCTAGCACATCCTTGTGCATCAACATGACAACTGCATTATAAACACTATTTTTTACATCACACATGCTTAAGCAAGCAAAATGATTACAGCCACATCACTCAATTGGCTAAATCCAAAGGAGCATTAATGCAAACAAGTGTTGCCAAAGAGTTTTTATTTCAAATGCATTTTAATCCAAACTTCCAAGTGGAAGTTTATTATTTTGTCAGGTCATATGCCAAAACACACCACAAAATATATGTAAAGCACATGGAAAATGTTCTGTAGCTAATATTGCCTAATGAGAACTTGAATCAAATGCACCTAGTTTCCAAATGCAAAACATCTATAGCTCACAGACTTGATTTGCTGCTTTTTTTTCCTCTTTTGATTTGTTTTTAACCATAAGATTACTATTTCAATTATATTTAAGTACACTACAGAAGCAGCATTTAGTAAGATCAAAATCTTTTCTTCACTTGTTTAGGCCACAATTAGGAGTAAATAGACTTAGAGACTTGAATTTTTTTTAACTTTTCAGATTTGTTTTTTCACGCAGTGAAAATTAGGAAATTAAATTTAGAATTATTTTTGTAATGTATTTTAGAGAAAGGGGGGAGGTTAACAACAAACTGTAATAGGTGCCATAGTAGACATTTATGTTCATATCTTTATGAAACCGATTGCAAGACACCAGTTGGCCTACATATAAAGATCAATTTAGAATAATTTAACTTTATTGGGTTAGACAACTAAGTTTTCCAAGGAACTTCAAGTAATCAAGTTAAGGAAATATTCTCCATACCCTAAAATTAAATGTGTAAAAGATCTAGATAATATAAATTATTTGAGAGAAGCAATCTTCTCCCTACCTTGACTCTATAGGTATAGGTGAAGAGATAGCACTACAGTTTAGGCCAGATGCTAAACTTTGAGCTAGGCACATTTAGATGGCACAAATCACACCCCATACAGTAAGGGCTTCAGTACTGATTGGTAGCTTCAATCTTCACATCTTCTGCATCACAACCATCATGTCATATCTGTGTAATATTATCTGCAGGGTTAAAGTAGTTCAATCATATAAGCAAGGTACAACAAGTTTGAAGTGAACCTAACTGAAATAAACAGCTTAAGTAACTGGCACTTATTTTAAAGATTTATCCCTAACTGCATTAAGGAAAACAGTGAGAGGCATTAACACATTCCCTCCCATAAGTACTTTAGAAAAACCCTTGTGATGCAGTACCAGCTGTGCTGAATATGCACTTAAACCAGTCCTTTACAGTGTAGTTACTCCATAACACCATCACCAGGCACAAGAACCTCTTTGTCATAGCAGTTTATCAGCTTCCAGCAGATCCCTCCTTCCAAAGACAGAAAAGCCCAGAGCCCAAACTGCTGCCAAGTGCAAAAGCACCTGCCTCAGCTGGGCTCTGCAGGGCAGGCTCAGCCCTCGTTCAGGCTGAGCGTCAGTTTGCCAAATGGATCCTGACATCTTGCCAGAGGGGAGGGCTCTTACATGCTCACTTACATGCCTTCTCTTTTCCCGCATCTGCAAAACCTGCAGCTAGCCTAATGTCTCCAGCTGCTCCTACCTCTACTCCTCTCACCAGCACTCAAGCACCCAGAGGGCACCTACTACATCTGAACAACACATTTAATCAGAGAAAACTCAGTTCAAGTTGCTGCAAACAGAAAGGCACTCAAAACTCATTGACTTCCAACAGATATTGGATCATCATTATGACGATGGGAAAAGAGCTAGGAGTTACAGAAGTCTGCTACCCATATTCTCACACTATTTCATTTCCTTGGAGTAAAAGTCCTTGGGAGGTTATACCACCTCTACCACTATTTCTAGAGCCTACAATAACTGGATATCCTTAAAGTCTTAAAAAAGGTGGATATCCTTCAAATAATATCCTTCACAACCCTGCAAGTCTGCTGTATGCTATTCAAAATTAAGTTCCTCTTCTTAGTTTCCCATAATTTTTTTATTAGGCACCTTCTACTGTCTTCAGACCCTTACGGTTCAGGGTTTCCTAGCCATTCACTACGTTCCCCAGAACAAAAAGATTTTTTTTTTATATTACATTTTCCATAAGCTCCCATATTCTCACTAACAGTATAACATGGAAAAGAAGTAGAAGATACTGTTCCACAGATGAAGAGGAGTGAGTACAGTAAAGATCTCTTATTACAATTCGTGATATTGGCACATTTTTACAGTTTTAAATCCTTAAAGTTTTAACAATGAATGGCAGGACACAGAGTAGTTTTTTTGTACTGTGAGCATTTAATTCATTCAGACTACTAGGAATGTTGACCCACTCTCACTTCCCATGTCACAAGAGAGTGAGTTTGCTGCTGACACGTGTGGCAAAGATTGAGACCTCCACAGCCAGCATTCCAGTTGTTTTCTCTGCCTTCAGCACTACGGAAGAGAATTTCTATAGGGTTGCACTGATTAGGCCCAAAGGCTTGCTTGGACAAACTTTCCTCAGCTGTCAAGCATGGATGGGTGTAAATATTTATGAGGGCAGAAAAGCATATCAAAATCTAGTGGAGCTGTGAGACAAGCTTAAACAATGCCATTTACAATCCATTAACATAGGTTGTGCTATGTTTCTCAACTCAGTAGATACAGAAAGCTACAAAAACTGGTATAATTTCACTTTGGTGCAACAAAAGTGTCAGAGAAAGTTAATATTAGTTACATAAGCATGCACATCCTTACTGGAAGGTTTAAAATACATGTAACTGCAGACATTGCCCAAGGCCATTTCATTTTGTTTCAGTAGGGTTGAAAATGGTGCTGCAACTCTCTTTGTGTTCTTTATATAAAAATCCACTAGCTGGCATTTGAAAGTTATACAAAAGCTGTCCCAATATAACAAGAACTGTATTTGAGGGGCATTTTGTCATGTCATTGTATCCTGAATACCTTGTTAAGGAATACACTGTTAGCATTCTAATTTTCCTCCAGAAATTTCCCAAAGTCGACAAAATATCGAAACAGGAACACAAAGAGATTTTATCCATGCACTAAACATGATCAATTTAAAGAAGAAAACCAGAAAATATTTAGTGCACACAAGTACTCAAGATTACAAGTAAATTTAAAAAAAATAATACACAGGCACTATATGGAAAAATTCGAGGTGAAAGCATTAAGTCATTCAAGATTAAAATTCAACCATATATTGACTATCTAAAATAAAAAAGGTATCAGATGCAATAAAAAGCTCTTTTCAGTAATTGCAAAATGCAAGCATAGTTTCAGATCAAATTAACTTTCTCTCAATATGAGATGAAGCCTTTAAAAATTTTAAGATCTTCCAGTGTTTCTAAGAAGGCAGAAAAATAATCAGGAGATTTCATATAAAAAAAGATCATTGAAATTAGGTGCTGTGAAAAAAATTATTGTTGTTTTAAAGTAGCCATTTAACAAAACCAGCCAAAACCTTTATGTATTAAAAGGGATGTTCAATAGCAGCATACTGTTTTGTCATGTTTGCTCAACTTTCTGAAGTAGACAGCAAGCACACTTAAGACTATTTTGAAGATGTTGGTCCAGTGTACTCACAGAAGAAATTATTTAGTACCATCTTGTCAAAAAGGGCAAGAAGGAGGACCCAGGAAACTACCAGCCAATCAGCCTCACCTCTGTCCCCGGAAAGATGACAGAACAGATCATTCTGGAGGTCATCACCAAGCATGTAGAAGAAAAGATCATCAGGAGTAGTCAGCATGGATTCACCAAGGGGAAATTGTGCCTGACCAAACTGATAGCCTTCTGTGATAGCATGGCAGGACAGGTTGATGAGAGGAGGGCAGTGGATGTTGTCTCCCTTCACTTCAGCAAGGCTTCTGACACTGTCTCCCATAATATCCTGAGGTAAGCTTAGGAAATGTGGGTTAGTTAAATGGACACTGAGGTAGATCAAGGATTGGCTGAATGACAGAGCTCAGAGGGTCATGATCAGCAGAATAAAATCCAGTTGGAGGCCTGTAGTCAGTGCCATTCCCCAGAGATCAATACTAGGACCAGCCTTATTCAACTTGTTTATCAATGACCTGAACAAAGGGATAGGAAGCAACCTTAGCAAGTTTGCCAATGATACAAACCTGGCATGAGTGGCTGATATGCATGGAGGTTGTGCTGCCATTAAGCAGGGCCTTGATAAGCTGAAGAACTGGGCAGAGAGAAACCTAATGAGGTTCAACAAAGGCAAGTGTAGGGTCCTGCACCTCAGGCAGAATTACCCCAAGTATTAGAACAGGTTAGGATCTGACTGCTAGAGAGCAGTTCTGCAGAGAAGGACCTGGGAGTACTGGTGTCCATGAGCCAGCAGTGTCCTTGAGGCCAGGAAGGACAGTGGTACTCTGGGGTGCATTGGAAAGAGGGTGGCCAGCAGGTTGAGGAAAGTGATCCTGCCCCTCTACTCAGCCCTAGTGAGGCCACAATTGGAGTGTTGTGTCCAGTCTTAGGCTCTTCGGTAGAACAAAAACAAGGAGTTACTGGAGAAGGTCCAGCAGAGGGCCACAAAGATGATTTGGGGTCTTGAGCATCTCTCATGAGGAGAGACTGCAGGAGCTGGTCCTGTTTAGTCTAGAGAAGACAGCAGGGATCTCATTAATACACAACTACCTCAAAATCAGGTGCCAGGGGGATGGTGCCAGAGTCTTTTTGGTGGTGCCCAGTGACATGACGAGGAGCAATGGCCTGAAACTAAACCACAACAAGTTCCACCTCAACATGAGAAAGAACTTCTTCACATTAAGAGTGGCAGAGCATTGGAACAGGCTGCCCAGGAATGTCATGAAACTTCCCTCTCTGGAGGCATTCAAAACCCACTGGAAGAGTTTCTGTGTAACTTGTTCCATGAGACCCTGCCTTAGTAGGGGTGTTGAACTGCATGAGCTACAGAGGTTCCTTCAAACCCAACGATTCAGTGATTATGCTCATAACAGCAGTCTCCTGTAAATAAATAGTCTAGTCAATGTTCTGCTTCAAGTTAGAATGTGCTTTCACAGTCTCCCTTTGCACTACCTCCACCCTCATCCACAGGCATAATATCCTCTTCCTCTTTTCTCCTTTCTTACATATTACCAGCCTCTCACATGTACATAAGAGTAATCTTAGCACCTTGCTATCTTCCATCCACAATAATTTCCCAGTATCATCAATTCTTCCCATTAGAAGACAAACAAAAGTCTCATCTGCAAGCCCCCCTGCTGTGCAATACTTTTGGCTTCCCTCACCCTCATCAGTATAATAAATTTTAGTGCCAGAGTAACACCACATGGTTCAACCTTGAAGAATTCTGGGAAACAGGCCTTGCATTAAAAATACTTTACACTAACTTGACCAGTTCCTCCTTAGCTTGCAAGAATTTATGGAAATAGCACACAATACTGTGTCTGCTGAAGTCAAAGTATTCTTTCAATAAAAGATTATGCCATTTGATTCCCTCACCCTAAATGTTTTTGATTCTCCAGCAGTCTCACTTCTATGGGATTACTACATAGATGCAGAGTAGCTGCTTCCTTAACCTTCCTAGCTCAGCTGGTTTTATGACTTTTTCTGGTGCTGATACCCTAACAGAATACAGTGACCATCAGAGATTATCCACCTTCAAATTATATGTAAACCCAGCTCTATTTTTACTCAAATATTAGAAGCGGATGGGCTTGGAGGATTATTCTCCGCATTGACCAAAGTGTTAGCGAGTATCTCAGAAAAAAATTGCTACCTTAAATTCACCTAAGTAAGCTAGGCTGATATTAAGGTTCTCTGCTATGGTTCAATAGCACTATATCAACATTAAAAATATTTGGAACACATATTTAGAGAGGGAAATCAATTGCCAGAATTTTTCCCTCAAAATTGCAGCCACATATCTAATTAAGAGCGAGGTAGTCAATAAAAATTGCACAAAAGAAACACTGAAAAACAATAGAAAAAGGGTTGTGGGACAAAAGGAAACATGAGCAACCAAGAATTAGCGGTAAAAATAAAATAGGAATGAAAAATCAGATCTTTGCCACTTAAAAAATAAGTAAATCCAAAGCATTACACAGCTGGAAGAAAAACACCTTTTATCCACACATTACCAAAACAGATGTGAAGTGATCATTAGGTCAAGCACTCAAGTCAGACAGAGACACTATTAAAATTGTCTGTTCAAATCTAACTCACTCCTGGTGATCACCACATTTGTTGCTACAGGAGTCAGTAACCTACAGCTTTTGTGCCAAGAGCTATGGCTGTGCTGGCAAGTAGTTCTACCAAGTAGGAGCTACAGCCCAGCAGGAGCAAGTCAGCATTCAAATGGTACATGTGCCGAGGATTTACTTCTGACTGTCCCCAGTCTGATGCCACGAACTGAGCACTCATTCAGTGCTCGAACACAGGAGATGTCCTTCCCTTGGAGAGGCTCATATGAAAGTCGGCTTTTGTGCTCCATGACCAATTTTTGAGATAACCCAAAGCAAGGCAGGTGACAGACTGGGGCAACAATACCAAAACCAGAGTGCTGATGTAAATCAGCTCACTAGTGTGAACCCATCCCTTGCAGAAGACATAGATGCGGCTTCTGACTGACATCTGGCCAGCTTACGCAGGGCTAGAAGTCAGAGCATCACAAAATGGTTACTTTCCAGAGCCAATGGCTTGCATATTGAGTTTCTGGCAGTATCTCTCATTCCTCATTCACTGTGAAATATCACATTACTCAGGTATGGTCTGCTTTAGGAATAAATAGATCTGCCTCGGGAGTGCTAATGGTCACATATAGTGACCATCTCCATTGTGAAACTGCCTCAATTAGGTTAGTTTTCCACATTTTTTGCCCCACAATATGACCAGGAAATTTTTGATTAGCTACCTTTTTTTTTCTATATAGCTATATCCCAATTTTCTATTCTGGACTTCCTAATTACACACCTTAAATTCCATTATTCCATTTTCCAGAAGACACCTGCACTACTGAGTGCACACAGCCCTATAGCCCTATGGCTTATCAGTGAAGGTCACAGATTACAGTCTTTCAAATTTTCCGTTCTTCACATCTCACAGAAGCTGGAATTTCACATTTATACAGAGCTGACCTTCAGAGTTACTGCAGCCACCAACACCACCTTCGACTTAATAAGCATACAGCTCCTTGTTCCTCTCCCCCCATTCTTCCTCCACTGCTTCTTCTTTTTCACCATTCAGAAGGCAGTATCTATCCCACATGCCACAAGGCTGTTGAAATTCAAAGTATAAGAGAAGAGGATCAATGAAAAGATACTTAGTCATCAAAAAAAGGGGAGAAAACTCTCAAAGTTTTTGTTATGGTATTCAGAGATGCAAATGAGAAGTTATCTAGGTCAAAAAAAAAAGTTATATTCAAGAGTCAATAGAAAAGCTTGATACATATATCAATATCTATACTGAGAAGTATATGAGCAATAACTTAGGTAACCAAATCTGAATTTGTTTTCTCTGATTGCCCAGAACCTGGTGTTATTTACGGAAACCAGGATCTGGTGTTATTTACAGAAACCAGGAACAAAGCAGTTGCAATGCAATGACTACAAAATGCCTGGCAATAATGATATTAAATCCATGTTGTTCTAATTATTCTCAGTGTGTAATTTGGTTCTCTCCTCAGTCTTGCTGTCTAAAAGCAGCTGGGCTTCCTTCATTCCAGCAGAGAAGAGCACGAAGACAGAAGTCCTCCTTCATTTCTCTTTCTCATTCACTGGGTCACTGAACAGGAGGATACCTTTGGGCACAAAGGGAGAAGTCAGAAAGCAAGTACTTTGCCTCTGTGAGTCTCAAAAACAATTTTGAAGCATCACCCGCATTGTGTCACAAAGAGAACAGCCACAGTACACAGGAAAAGCTTAGCAAGGAAATAAGACAGCTTAACTAGTGAATAGAGAAGACTGAAGTCACCACTGCAAGCAAATTGACACATCAATGGATTTAACAAAATATTCTGTGACAGAGCACTCTCACAGATTCAAAAATAGTTCAATACACAGAAAAAAAACCCCTCACAGAATATCAGGATGCTTATCTCTAATAACTCCCAAGCTCTGATCAAAGCTTCCCCTCCCAGAAATATAGAAATGGTTATACATTTTGTGGTTTGAAACCTCTTTTAAAAAGTTCATTGAAACAAAGCTGAACCACATTGGTTTAGCTCTGACTAGTGGCAGCAACGGTCCAAGTAACTGCAAGGAGAAAACAGAGCAATGGATTCCTTGCTCCACTTTTCTCATAAAGCAAGACAACATGCAGCAGGGTTGGAGGAGACATGGACCCAAAATCCACATAAAAGAAACAAATGTTTGAGGAATTGTAATGTAACTGGGAAAGAAACTCAGAAAAAGATGCATGGAGGAGAAAAAATCAGGGGAAGTTGATAAAAATAAAAAGAGAGCTTCCAATGGAAATGGCTGTTGTTGGCTCATGAATCAATGCTGTGCTTAGCACGTTCTTGATGGTGCAAGAAACATGATTTTCACCAAAAAGAAAGTATATGAAACTCCAATGTCATTAATAGAAAGGGATTTGATAAAAATAATAAGGACGGCTAAAGGTCCATAAAGAGAACTTCTTACTTCAACATAGGGTCACATATATTACAATGTAAACCACCACCCCCTACTCCATAAGTAGGCTGCATTAATTTCACCATTACAACTCTCCTCTAAAAATCTACACAAGACTTTCCAATTCCTGTATTAGTTTGCATGACTTGCCCTCCCCACAAAAAAAGTCTATAGAAACTTCAAAAACAGAAGGAGCTAAAGGCTCTGATCTGAGCACCTCTATCTGGACTCAGATGCTTTCCAGCTTTCAGTAATTTAATTCTCTGATGTTAATGTCTCCATTAATACAAATATTTGCAGTGAAATGCATTTTTTTTACTAGATTTAGTATATATTCCCTATATCTGCTACCAATAAATCCATGATTTATCACTTAATTCTACAATTTTGGTTCTGCTGAAAGATTATCAGAGCTAGATACTCTTCCTGAACTAGATGTTGCCTTTTTCTACCTAAAATCAGAAGCTGGATGATGTTAAGAGAATAAGGAAAGCAGTAACCTTTATTTGGAGGTCCTCCAAGGGTACAAAATGTGCGCCAAAGCCCGTCCGTCCCAAGCAAAGCACAATGATCGATCAACCCCAGCAGCATGTACGATACCACCCCTCCAGTGGACTCTGACACTTTTATAGGTTGAGCAAATTAACATAATTAAAAAAAACCTCCCAAGTAGAAATATGGTTAATGAGATAATTCCCTGCTTGGTTCAGCCTCCTACTGAAACCTCCCTAAAACTGCTAGCTCTACTGTTGTTTTGTCTTTTGGGAGACATGGGACAGAGAAACATCCCTGGTCCCCAGAACACTAGTGGTGATAAGATGATTCAGGAATCTTATTTTGACTATGGCATAGGGAGACTGCTAGCTAGGAATTTACAAGTTTAAGGAGTAAAGGCTACAGGGCTACTAATATATAAAAAGTATAAAAGCAAAAATCTCTTTGGCATAGTAAGAAGTGTTAAGGAATAGACATGCAATAATTTAAACATTATCATGAGCAGATAAATACAAAATATGAACGATCTATACAGCCTCCCATGCTGCTCAATGTAACAGTTTGTTCAAGAATATAACAACTCTTACAACAGTATGGATCTATTTCTATTTCACTTTGATACCATTATTTGAGTGGCTTGATCTTGTGAAAGGATTGCCTTCACCTTCCAGGCAGAGGCCTACACAGGTGCTTAACTTCTTAGGCACTTTTGAAAAAGCAGACAGTTTTTAATTCCTATAAAGCAGTAATAGCATTGCAAGAGGCAAAGTAGTAAATGTATCCTATTCCTGTAAGCATGATACATTTAGTAAGTAATTGCAGCTCCCTGCTGCCTACCCATGAATCTTTCTTGCAGACTAACTTCAAGCATTGCTCTGAAAGAAAAATAAATCTGTGGAATCAAGGTCACCATAAATCAACTTGGTAGCATACAGATCCAGTCTCATCCATTGTTTTCTACATTGATCAGGTTCAGATCAGAGATGGTGCTTTAGGAAAAGTATTTCAGACAAGACGTCTTAGCAGCACACAAAGACATCTATCAAACCTCAGACTGTTAAGTTTACAGTTCTAGCACCTGAACATTATAAGCCTAATGTTTTAATCCAACAAATTGAACAATACTTTGAAGGATTATTGATGTCACTTCTCAGGCTGAACCCATCTTTCCTGAACAACAGTTGGAGCAGAAGTTGACTGTGGGAGAGGTACCATTTAAGCATCCAGCGCTAATAGCTATCAATATCATCTAGAACACCACATTGTACTCGTGGGAGATTTCAACTTGCCAGATGTCTGTTGGAAATACAACATAGAGAGGAAGAAGTCCAGGATGTTCCCAGAGCATGCAGAAGACAGCTTTCTAACACAACTAATAAATGAGCTTAACAGGGGAGGCACCCTACTAGACCTGTTGTAGGACATTGATTGACAGAGTCCCTTGGAAGTCAGTCCTGAATGGCAAAGGAGTCCGGGAAAGCTGGATGTGCTTTAAAAAAGAGTCATTAATCGTTTAATTGTTAGGGTGGTCAGATACTGGAATAGGCTGCCCAGGGAGGTGGTGGAATCACCATCCCTGGAAGTGCTTAAGAGATGTCTGGATCTGGCGCTGAGTGATGTGGTTTAGGAGCTACAGTGCTACTGCTGGGTGAACAGTTGGACTTCATGATCTTAAAGATCTCTCCCAACCTCGATGATTTGATGATTCTATGATTGTTTATATTGACACAAAATAAGTACCATGAACTCCAAATTGCAACTTCTGCAAAGGGTCACCCACATCAGGTAGCTGCAGACACCTCCCATTGCACACAACCTCATGGTTGCATTAAAAAGTGTAATTGGGGTCTCTTAAGTCTGAATAGGCAGGAAAACTACTTCTCAGCACCTGTCAGAAGTACATCATCCTGACACAAACATCGTAAATAGATTCCACTAAGAATTGTTCTGGCTATAGCCAAGGAGAAATCTCATCCTATTCCTGTGTATGTACTTGTACCTTTCAGGTAAGATACCATGATAATGCAGGTAACAGAATAAGCCCACAAGAGTTCTGACTTGATAATGGCTATTGTCTAACATTAATCTGTCAACTAAATGATCATGGACATAGCTAAAGAGACTCACATAGGTTTTCATCAAAGTCAATACTTTCAACAAAGCATGCCAGATAAGTGATTGTTCTGGAAGTTCAAAATTAGGACTTTATAGGTCATCTTACTGCTTGGTTCACAGTTAAACCAATTATGATTTAGAAAAAGCACACACAAAGAACATGCTATCACATATGTGCCACTGAATTTTGTGTCCCCTCTCCAAGAAGGTTAAAGAACCATTTTAAAAAAACTCCAATAGCTACTGTCCTATGTGATATTTGCTTCTCAAGCTCTAGCATTGCCTTCACATAACTCATTTATGGACTATAAGCATAAATAACTTATTAAATGTAAATACCATTTGCCTTCATTTGTGTTCATCTCTATGCTGATTTTTTATTCATAAAATCATATGCAGAATATATACATCTACTAACTACAATGAGGAAACAATATTCTAAAATCTCAAGTGACTGCATATTACTGTATTTTCACAATGATCAACATACAGCATTTTCTCATTGACAGACATGGCAAACAGGTTTCAGGAAATGGTGTAACTGTGAGTCTACAGAAAAGATCTAGATATGGGTAAAATGATGTCAAAAGTTGATAGGATTTACAGGCAGCTCTCTTTATAAATCATTCAGTGGAAAGAGTAAGTTTTTCTAGCCTATTTAGGTACAGTGATAAAAATATTGGGTAGATAAAGTGCCCATGGACAGATGCTTTTATGAATGATATGTTATCCATGTAACTTCACCAAGACTTTTAAGAAGTACAAAGAATTACCATCTTAGTAGGCAAAATAAAAGTAAATAAAATCTTTGTGATGGGTAACTGGGACAGGGGAACAACAGCGAAACACTTAGCACCCAAACATACACTGGAAAATTTAATTACTTTTCTCAAACAATTAACCGTTTTGAAGTAGCACTGTCCACTATGTTGAACCCTGAGCAGGCATATTCTGCAATCAGGCATACAGAGGGACAATTAGTCACTGAGTGCTATTTTGAACATCTCTAATTGTGCTAAGTACCCACATAAATGCTTCAGTCAACTAAAATATATTTTTAAAATTAGCACGTGTCATATATTATATTATGTTCATAAGCAGAAACACTTTGATGTAGGCTCATGAACTGAGTTATGCAAATGTGAGGCAATCATAAACAGCAAAGCTTGCTTGCTTTTCTACATGGTCAAGAACTAAAGCATTTTGAAGTTGTATTTTTCTAAACTTTATTAGGGAGCTATACAGAATTTCTGGTTTTAAATTCCTCAATACTGTACACATAAGATGATTTTCTTCACAGAAAACAAAGATGTAGAAAAATATCATCTTATTCCATCAGACCTCCTTTAGTACTCCGATGTATTGTGTTCTCTGAATTTCCCAGTCCTGCTCAGATGTGAATAAAAAAAGTGCAACACCTTCTAAATAGTCATAGGTTATAAAAAACACTTAACAATTATGGCAGAAAAAGTCATATGGCAGGAAAGAATTAAAAAATGTTCTAGTAACCACACAGGGAATACCTTTCTCTCTATGGCAGTTTTGTTTTGCACGGTGTATTCCTGTTCTTTCTCAGTTTAGGATTTTTCTTTTGTTGAGGTGAATATGTGAGTACTGTTTCCATAGTACTCACGTTTAGAGACTGGTAAAATTCATGTATAAAAGCACCAAGAACATTCTGCCATTCTTTGTCACAGATGTATCATTGAACAAACAAAAAAAAATTATAATATACAGCACCCATGGGTATCAAGAAGTGAAAAGTGACATCTAAAAACAAATTGTAATTTGCCATTATAGTGTTTGCCGTGCAAGTATCAACTCATTTGAAATAAAAGCAAATTTTAAGTTATCAAAATATTTCAGATTAATCTAACCATTAACACATCCCTACTAAGATTACATAATCATCTTCACAGTACTACTTTGGACAAGGAATACTCTCCCATAAGCTGAGAAAAAGAATTGGTGTAGTAGGGAGAAACAAAGAGATCAGTTATACTAATGTAAGCAATAGTCTTCTTGCAAATATAATCCATTCTAATTACCTATTCTTACAACTATCTAGTGCTTTTCCTCCATATAATTTGTGCCGAGTACTAAAAACCAAGACTAAAACCTGTTCCTACCCAAAGATCTACTATCATATTCAACAGTCTTAACAGAGAAGTCTATGACGTGTTTTCCATTCCAGCACTGAACTAATTCCATCAGTCCCAGAGAGCCTTTCCAAGACAATCTATAGATATACCAGGTGAACTCAGAAGCTTAAGCTACTATTGCTTTTCCAGATTAGGTTTTGCAATAAGAGAGTAGAATTCAAGATTCAAGGTTTACAACATTTCAAGACAACTTTTCTTCAAAGAGAAAGGAGTGAAAAAAATCCCAAGAGACAAACGAGAAGATTTTATCTAAAAAAATTCCAAGGATACAAGTACATACAAGCACATGTAACAGTTATTGTACCCATAAGTGAAACCAACTCTGCCACTGGCAAAAAAACCCAAAAAAAACCAAACCAAAAAACCAAACACACCCTTCCAAAACCAACAAAAAAACCCCCACGATATTCACTATCTCGCTGAAAGCGTACTGCTAACACTGGAAAGCAAATAAATAAGTATTCTCACACTTCATATTCAAGAAAATGTTAACAGATTTATACTGCTGACATAGTCCATTATCAGTCATTTCAACACCTGTAATGCTGAAATTCAGAGTTACCCAGTACCCTGAAGACCACAGTCCCCAGCAAACAGCTAATACACACTGCTGTTGTGTGCTAAACTCATTACAGAGAATAATGGAGAACATTATTTCTTAAATTCTGTTGCCTCAGGCCATTCATATAATGAACCATAGGAGTTGTGTCACCAATGCCTGAAACAGAAATGAAACCATAATTTATGCATATTTTAAGACACATCTCAGGAGCCTCTCTTTTCACTTTACAATCTTTTAAAGAGCACTGCAGTTCTAAGATACCCCATTATGTTCTGTAGTATGTTTTCTTCCGTATTTTTATGGACAAGGCTGTCCCTTTTTTTAGGTTATGGCACAACAGTTAAAGAGATACAGATGAGGCAAATAATGTTAGACAAAAATTATATATATGTAATATAAGCAATCGCCACCATAACTACTGATGCATAAGATGTGGCTTCACCTGATCCAACAGCAACAAGCAACAAGACCCTTTAGATTAAAGCCCAGGTGGTTTGCAGATCTGAAGGTACCTTCCTTTAGGAAAGCTATCTTCCTAAATCCAACAGTCAGCAGTTGGCACATATATTAAAGCACAAAATTTGGTATGGCACAGCTGTCTTATAGTCCCATCTTCATTACAAAATCAATGCAGTTGGGGATAAGGTTGGGTTTTTTTAAGGAATTATAGTTTCTGCAGTCAAATCCTGTTGCAGTTTGTTGTGTTTTAATATCAGAGCTATTTCATTCACTTGTAGTGCTGTTATAAAAGCCCACAAAAGAAACCCACACACAACACCAAAAAACCACACCCTTTTGATTTTCTCTAGTTCTCCAGTTTCAAGAAAAATTGGCTTAGTCTCATTTATTCTGTTTGGGGAGAGGGATGACGGAGAGAGAATCAGGATATTTCTTTCCCATTTTCTTTATTTTCTTTTTATTGTTCTTAGGAAAAGATTCAGAGAGAAAACATGAGATTGCCTAACTATTTATGCATCAAGACCAAATAAAACTAATTTTTCCAAAAGTGCTGCTTGAAAAGACTATTTTTTCCACTCTTCTCATTAAATAAACATGTTAACCCTACTCATCCAAAAGCAGAAATCAGTATAGCCAGATGACACAGGCTTTATAATTTAACTTCTGTTCATTCTGTAATGTCTTATGAACACTTGCAAGCCCACTTTTCTTATTATCTTTATTCTTTACTATTTAAGAGGTTCACCACAATTCCCTCACAAAAGTCTTGCTGATATACTCCTGACATCAATGGAAGCTTTTCCACTAAGACCAGAGAAAAATCCAGAGTTTTTAATTTCTTTCTAATTTTTTCTTCTTAGCCCTATCCCCTCTCTTCTTTCTCCAAAATGAACAACAAAAAACCAAAAAAAAAACTCCAACGAAAACAAAAAACCAAAGCAAATACTTTACATATTCCCTGCTGAAACGGCAATAGCATATTTCTAGTATATTGTCATTCCTTTCTTATTCAAAAACTATTGTCAAGAGTAATTTTTTAAATAATTTTGAACACATCTGAGCACTAAGCAGATATTTCCAGTAAGCCAATAACAAAGCCAACTGTGTGAAAGAAAAGCAGAATTTAACTTAGCACTAAAGTTACTGGTTTGAGCATTTCAAACTGCTTTCTAAAGTTTGTTACCTTGCACTTCTCTGTACTGAATTAGCTTTGTAACAACTTCATAAGCTCTTTAAAAGCCACTTTGAACTTAAAAAAAAGCTCAAACACAATTTTTTTATCCTTCAAATCTTTGCCAATTCAGATGCCTTTTGTCACCTATGTCCTTTCGTCCACTTCCCTCACTCAGAATATCGCAAAAAAAATAAAAAGAAAAGAGTTTGGCTTTGATTTTTTGAGTTTTGTAAGTTTTCTTTCTGAAAATAAAAATCTACCTTTTAATTTTTTTCTATTTTCAAACATTCATGAGTGAAAAAAATAATTAGAAATAAGTATTAATATCCATGGCAGCTTGTTGATCTAGTATTATACTCACACAGGGTACAAGATGTCTCAGGTTCAAATCCTGGATGAGGCCAAGTTTTTTTTTAAGGCCTGTCAGTGTGATTTTGGTGCCAGGAAAAGTCATAGAGCAGATCATCTTGAATGCTATCATGCAGGACATACAGGACAGGCAGGGGATCAGGCCCAGATAGGATGCAGTTGGGAAAGGCAAATCCTGCATGACTTACTTGATCTTCTATGACAAGGTGACCCATTTAGGGAGTGAGGGAAAGACTGTGGATGTTGTCTACCTGCACTTCAGAAAAGCCTTTGAAACAGTTTCCCACACCATTCTCCTGAAGAAACTGGCTTCCCATGGTGTGGTGGTGTGTAGTCTTTACTGGGTGAAAACTGGCTGCATGGCTGGGCCCAGAGAGTGGTGACAAATGGCCTTAAAACCAGCCAGTGGCCAGTCACAGGTGGGGTTCCCCAGGGCTCAGCGTTGGGGCCAGTCCTGTTTCATATCTTCATCAATGATCTGGACAAGAGGGTTGAGCGTACCTTCTGTCAAGTTCACAGACCACACCAAGCTGGATGGAAGTGCTGATCTGTTGGAGGGCAGGAAGGCTCTGCAGAGGGATCTGGACAGGCTGGATCAATGAGCTGAGGCCAATTGCATGAGGTTCAAAAAGGCAAAGTCCTGCCCTTGGGTCACAACTACAACCCCATGCAGTGCTACAGGCTGGGGCAGAGTGGCTGGAAATGTGCCCAGCAGAAAAGGACCTGGAGGTGCTGGTTGGCAGTGGTTGAACGTGAGCCAGCAGTGCCCAGGTGGCCAGTGGCACCCTGGCCAGAAATAGTGTGGCCAGCATGACCAGGACAGTGATCATCTCCCTGTACTCAACACTGGTGATGCCACACCTCGAACCCTGTGCCCAGTTTTGGGCCCATCACTACAACGAGGACATTGAGGTGCTGGATCACGCCTACAGAAGGGCAGTGGAACTGGAGAAGGGTCTGGAGCACATCTGATGAGGAGTGCTTGAGGGAGCTGCTGGTGGTATTTAGCCTGGAGGAAAGGAGTTCAGGGGAGACCTTATCACTTTCACAACTACCTGAAAGGAGGTTGTACCCAGGTGGGGCTTAGTTTCTTCTCCCAGGTAACAAGCAATAGAATGAGAGGAAATGGCCTTGAGTTGTGCCAGGGGAGGTTCCAATTGAATATTAAGAAAAATTTATCCACCAAAAGAGTTATCAAATACCAGAACAGGATGGCCAGGGAAGCGGTTGAGTCACCATCCTTGGAAGTGTTCAAAGAGAACACACGGCTGAGGTGCTTGATGACATCATTTAGTGGTGAACACAGTGGTGCTGGGTTAATGGTTGGAGTCAATGATCTTAGAATTCTTTTCAAAACGCAATGATTCTCTGACTTCAGTAGCATGCCTCATTATATTATACAATTCAGAGACAAGATTCTGCCAGCACCTTTTTTTTTGGTTTATGGAAAACTCATCAATTGCAAACATTCTCTCAATCAGCTCTAATCAAAATACCTTTAATATGTGAATAATTTACTTCCCTTAATAAGCCTTTATAGAAAACATATTGTAAAGAAGTTTAGTCAAAAATATAACACCCAGTTCTGCTTTTTTTAGTGTGTTGATTCTGATAGAAACATTATAATGGGCTTGCTAAAATATTTTCTTGACACAAACCATACCGGTTGATATGGATCATGTTGAATTAATACAACACCTTCTTTACATTTCCCAAAAGTTTATAAAAGCTGTTGGTCAACAAATGTATCAGTGCTCTCTGAGCAATAAAGAAATGGTGCTTTGTTTTTCTGTTCTACTACAGGAGACTTTTATGAACTTTACTGACCTTAAGCACACAAATACAGCTGTACACAGAAGTCACCTTTTAATATTTAGAAATTAGGCATCACAACAACAAAAAGAAAGATTAAGAGACAAAAAATAGGACTGTGAAATCTTTACAAATGTAAGAACAGAACAGCCTGAAATTGTCCATAACAACTTTAACCAATATTTTCTACAAATTCTTCAGCATACTGAAGGAATAGGAAGCAGTCTGATAAATCAATAGCTTTGTAACATCAAGTTAGGATATATAATGCCATCAACACATGCTGTTTTGAGGTTTGTGTAGCTTTAACTTGATTGAAATTTGTCTGCACTTCAACTTTTCAATGCAATGAAACAGAATCCTATGTAGTGACCCAGCATCAAGCCCACCTTAGGCTCACTTACATCTTGATCAGCAGACAGCCCTGCAACTGCATGCTTATACATACACCCATTCACAGTACTCAACTGGGACTGAATTTACCATATACAAAAGTAAATTTCAGTGCCAGAAGGGAAACAGCCGAAGTGAAGCTTTTTATATTATTCTTGTGATGCCTAAAAGCAGGAAAAGATAATTTCAGTATGCACTCTGGCCTCCTGCAATTTCAGACAAAATTACATTTGAGAAGTGTTAGATAAACTTTGGTAGGCAATTCTGGATGTTGGAAAAAGGAAAACACAAAGGTACAGCCATCTCAGCAAGAGGCCACTGGTGAGATTTGTGGCACAACATTCAGGTCTGGGTCCTTGGTTTGCCTAATTGAGGCCAGCAGCTTTCATCTGCCAAATTACTTTGCAGGAGTCAAAACAGGAACCTGCAGCCCAAGCTCCAACACTCTACAGCAATACCCTAATCCCACATGGAGAGCAAGAAAAAGGCACCAACATTGCGAAGTTTTGCTTTTATTGTAAATTGCTGTGTCTTAGATTTTCTGTTGGTCACCTCTATGCAATACCAGCCTTTAGTTATCTACACAAAAGCCTAGATTTGATTTTTTCTTACGGCACCAGCATTAATGTTTGTAGGGAGGTAACATGCTGCATATGGGGGCATGTACTGGAACAAGAACATGAAAGTTATAGTACATTGTAAACGAAAAAGAATTGCCTTTAGGGTGACAGGCTATCCTTCAAGAGGAAAAACCAAGTAATTTATGCCTGCAGAGGTACTTTAAGGCTCATATTTTAGCAGACAAAATTACTCTAGATTAGCCCAACAGGAAGGATCTATTAATCCTTTGTATACTTCACTATTATTTATTCAGTCAAAAAAAGGTAGCATAAAATGTTAATGCCATTTTCTCATTCAAGGTTTTTTCACTCGAAAAATTGAGGAGCTCTACTGATCAGATAGAGCATTGAAAGACTGGGAGAAGAGATGGTGGACATGCAGTGAATAATTTTTGCATCAAGCAAACCTTCACTCTTCGATACAATCTAAGCAGAAGAACATGCTCCTTTTCAAGCATTCCACTGGGCAGGTAAGAGTGAAGGATCAGAGTCAATTAAACAAATGTGCTTTCTATTGGCATCCCAAAAGTTATGTCTACTCCATCACCAGCCATAGCACCTGAGCAAGTGTATGTTGCAGAATACAAAAGGCAGACTTCTGTCTCTAAACTGGGTCAGACTAACACAAGCAAACAGCAACTGGAGGAAACAGACCACAATACGTCATCTTGGAAAAATCCTCTTGTTTCAGTGTGTTGATATTCTTAGAGGTGGAAAAGTTAAAGGTCAAAAACAAGGCAAGTTTCTATTGTCAAATTAAGGAATGATGGGTTTGCTCCAGTTCTTTACACAACTAAAGGTCTGAAAAATGCAATGGGATTCACATTAACCTCAGAAGTGTTGTATTTACATCAGCCTTCAAGAGTTGTAAGAAATCACTTCAGTACTGAAGCTTACGACTAAACATATTGTGCAAGGTGACTACTGTTAATATTCCTTTTCCAAAAGTTATGATGTCTTTCTCCAAAACTTCATGAAGGCTTCAGTGGCATCAGTACCTCCCCTTTTTGTGAAAGAATGAACATCCAGAACAAGATTTTTCTTCTGCGCAAAATGTCATCAGCTTTCATATCTGTAGCTATTGGGGAGGGAAGGACTGATAAAATCTTATCTCTGTATTTGTCTCTGTTTATTGCTTTTTGGAAGTGTTTCGAAAAAGCCAGCCATTCACACATGGCTTACTTTGCTGAAATTAGAACAGCATTTTCATAAAATGAAACCCTTGGAGCTCCCAAACTTGCCTTCCAAACTTTCTAAATGCCATGGGACCTTTCTACAAGGACACTGGTATGACATAACCTGTAGGAAACTGTTCAGCAGTTTGAATCCAGATTTGTCTCCATCATAAGATGTGAAGGTGGCTGTCAATTTTAGAAGCAACCAAGTGAGGCATTTTTGAATACTTTCCAATTCTTCAGAGTCACACTGCAGTAGGTACATAGAAAGCAGTGCACTAACAACACAATCCATAATAAAGGTAACTCTAGATTTAAAAGCACTACTGCCAGAACACCCTCTCTCTGCCACATGCTAAAGACAACCTGCTGACAGTTGTTCCAAGTATTTAACTCTGGAATATTCTTGACATGAGAAGAAATGGATGTGTTGACTACAGCCCTGGATGACCAGAAAGCAATTTTCTTTCCTGATTTAAGAAATTCACTTCATAATCACTCTGCTCTATTGAGTGTCTGGCCCTTACAGTAGGGCACTCTACAGTGCCCAGTACTAGATCAAGTTTTTAAAAATAAACATATATATATAAGTCCTAGAAGTCTTGCAGTCTCAAAAATAATAAAAACCTCAATCCCTCAAAAAAGCCCTGTACACTTATATCTAAAATTTAAAATCAGTTAGGTCTTTAATTCACCATGCAACAGGAAGAGAATATTTTTAAATAAAAGCTATTTTACATTAATTTTATGTTCACTCTAGCTGTTCTTGGTTGTGAAAGGATTAAATATCATCCGTCTGTGTTTCCCAAAGCCAAGAGTTTGAGATTGTAACCAACCATTGAGAAGCAACAGAAGAAGAAAACAGCAAGCAACCAGTCTCTTATTTCCTAGACATATACATTTACTATGTCAAGGAAACAGGTCTGAATGATTCTCAGAATTTTTTTTTCTGCAAGACAGATGTGTTCACGCTATTGTTGTTCCAGTAAAATATGGGAGGGAAACAAAGACAAAAAAAAAATGTATAATAACCACTCAGACAAAATATGCCAGACAGTGACAAATAACTGATTAAATTTAAATTGGATAGCTCTGGTTGTTGGCAGCAACTTGAAGGCATATTTGTTTTTAAACACAGAACCTGTGGCAGCATTGTCTGAATACAAGTTTTAACTAACATGAGGGACTTCTAGGCTGTGTCACTTCCCTTGACCTTCAGTGTACTTATTTGATATGTAAAAGAGGATCAAACAGAGCATTGCCAAAAGGGAAATTATGGTTGCCTGAGCTCCTAACCTGTAGTAAGCGTCTCTCCTTCAAAGCCAAGCTATGAATACATATACAGCACTTCTGTAACACTGATAAAAGATTCCTGGTGCATCATGAAGATGAAAAATGATTCTCAGTCAAGAGGGAAATTGCCAGAGGTGTCAGAAGACATGTTGCAGTGACGCAAACAGTGACACAGACGTTAATTTCAATAATTTGACAGTGAAACAGTGCATACCTGAGTTGCCTAATTCTTTACAAATCTTCCCTCTTTCACAACAAGATTTCATCATTTAGGTTCTTCAAAAGCTGTATCTCCATCGTTCCCTAAGCTTCCTCCCCCCTCCCAAAAAAAAAAAGCAGCACATAGACATTTCATTTCAGCAGGGAGCTTTTCATTAATTATACTAAATAGAGCAGTGATCCAGAAAGGTCATACCAGCCTTTCAGCATGCCCTCTCTCCCAGCTAAGTACTTCTCAGCTACAATTGATTACCTTGTCTTTTAGGTTTGCATCATTCCACCGAGCAGTGGAACGTGTGGCATCAACAGCATTAGTGACATTGTGATGAGCCACATCCCAACTTGATGCAGCCTCCATCACACATTCAAGGTTCTAAGTTCTAATAGAGGTTGAAGCCTTTAGAGTGACATTCTGGAAAGGAAGAGATGCTGCAGAGAACCAGCACAACAGTGGGTATTCCCATGACCCAATGATGTGGTATAACAAAGAGTACCCCTCAAAGAGGGCTAACTGCTCACTCACCAGGTTTCTTTTATTATGTGCTTTAAAGCCTTGTTGATATATGCCATGTGTACAGCCATTAAAAAAAACTCAAAACCAAAACAAAAAAACCCCACAACATAAACTAAGTTCCTGAAATGTAGTAGTTAAGAGAGTTTCTTGGAAGTGTTCTTTGCTCATCTGCTTCAAAAGAAACGGTTCCCACATGAGAGATATTCACATGCTAGTCTGTAAAGAAATCCACATGCATGCTTTAGCATATATGCTCACCTCTTATTCAAGAATAGTGAGACCTTTCAGATTGCTGTAGCTATTCCAACATATATTCTATGCATTTTATCAGATCCCCAACTACTAGAGACTGGTTCTCAGTGCAGGCTACTCATACATTATTACCTGTGACAAGAGGTCCCTACCTCGTTCCACACCAAAAACCTCCCTGTTGTATATCTGCCCAAAACAGTAGCCCATTTGTCCAGGACTATTCCCCATATCAAAAATACAGTCAACTACCGACTCGGGGGTGGGAAAAAAGGGCATGTGGGTGTCTGTATGTAGGAGACAGCCAAACGTTTAGCTTTCCCTCGTTGTTAGGTTAGCAGGGGACACAGACAGATGGTCACCTTGTGCTGAGGCAGCTCAGAAAATGCTTTTTCAAGTATAAATATAAATGGGTGTTGTCACTTTTAAAGTCTGAAATATTCCACTGGCACCAATTCAACTGTCTCTTAGTTAAGAGGTTTTTGTACAATAAATAAATTTGCAAAAGTGCTAGGTCAAAAAAAAACAAAACCAAAACAAACCCAGTCAGCTTCTTCTGCCCCCATTTCTCTCATCATTACAATGCACTCTTGGAACTTTCAACTTCAGGGAAATGCAAATTCTTCAATGATGAATTATGCAAGAGGAAGGAAATACATGTGGGTATAGATATGACAGAAAAATCTTTTGCAGCACATACGGGATGACAAGGTACAGAAACAGTGCTCTTCACTCTTCTGCAGTTGAAGAGAGAATAGTTAAATTATACCTGTAGTGAGGTTTTATATACAGCCTTAAGCAACTCCACTTACAGCAACAACACTGCAGAAAGAGACAGGTGACTTCTGAGCCCTTGGTTACAGGATGACAGAAAGCAACCTGGATACACAAATACAAATCCCACTTAAGGTTACATTTGTCCTTTGCTGCAGACTCTGCCAATCTGCTATGTCCTACTTCACACTTGGTGAGACACATACACTTGTACCCTGGCTATTCAATACCCAGCATAAATCAAGTTACTAACCATCACTGGAGCTGTTTGTTTCAACCAGGCTTTGTGTCACCAGTGCACACCAGATTACAAAACCGTCCTTTGCTCTGCATAGTGTAAAGTCACAAGCAAGGGGCAAGAGGTGGTGGATATTGAAATAGCAGAAGGCATTTCAGACCAAAACAATAATCAAATACCTACAGAACTGCAAAAGATTCCATAAAAGCATCACCATAAAATGAGAAGTAGATAAGAGACAAGGTACTTCAGCTGAAAGGTGGAAAAGCAGAGGAGATGCAGTACCTGGCAACATCCCATAGTACTGCTGCCATTAGTGATTCACATCCTCATCTCTATCATGAATATTCCAGCACACCCACAACATTTCAAAAGCATTTTTCACAGAAGGTACACCGGTAGATAGTAACAAGCCAAGTTTTACCCTGGGTCGCATTAATATGATAAAAAATTAGCATTAAAAAATGAGTGCTCACAGATTCTTCCAGACTATAGAGGAAAACTTTCAGGTTTGCTCTATTAAGAACCTGGCCTGAAGGCAAAAGGAAAAACAAGCAAGCCACGAGAAGCAACTTATTTACTCCCACTGTTCTTCAGTTGCAGCAGCTCCCTCAGGATGAAGACACTGCAATACAGTTATACAAGAAAATTGGGAGGACAGAGAAGCCCTGCTGAGAGCTTATTGCAAGTGTGACAACAAACAGCAGCACACGGCTAAGGAGGTAAAGACAGCATGCCAAAAAAAAAAAAAAAAAGGAGGTCAGCAAGTGGCATCAAGCAAAGCCGCCGGTTAGCGCTCACCGCGGTGCATCTGCGGTGTGGTCTCCTTCTTTGCCGGGGATAAAGAAGGAAGAAGGAGCTGTTTGTTTCCCTGCCGTTACCACTAGGGACTCCAGAGCTCCTCTCCGGCTGCCGGCAACATCCTGGAAGCTGACAGCCGGGAGAGGGCCCGCTGCCGAGGAGCGAGTGTCGCAGCGCGCCGGGAGCGTGGCCGCGGGGCAGCCGCCTCGGCGGGAGCGGCGAGCGGCATCCCAAGGGCAGCCGGCACCGTTCCGCTCCTGCAGGGCGAACGGCGAGGCAGGAAAGGGTTTGTCTCAGGTAATTAGCAAAATAAGGGGCCACTGAGGAACCTGATCTCCTACAGCCTTTCCATCCCTTTTCATTCAAAGAGCGCTTTCTCAGGGAGCTGATTGCTACATCATGTCAGGTGATGCAGTTTTAATGTATCTCTTGGAAAGGTGTGCAAAGAACTATAAATAGGGAGCCTGACTCCTAAAATAGATTTTTTTTTTTTTTGCCTATATCATGTTTAATATATTAAGAAGCCTTCACACACTATATTTTCTTCTCTGTGTATGAGCAATCTTTGACCCCCAGCTCACACATGAAAGCACAGAATCTTGCAGGGAGAAGTCCTCTTTCTCCTACATTTGCACAGCATATAGCACAATAGAATTACATTCTGGAGAGCCTAAGAACTAATGTAATGAAAAAGCAAGTAGAAAAGCAGTTAACACATGATACATGAAACAGGCAACTCAACAAAAACAGGCAACTTAGCCACAAAACAAAAATAAGGATTGGGGAGAGGGGAAAGGAATACTTTCAATTATATTTTTTAAAATCCAAACAAAAAAAGGCTAGGGAAAACATTTCTATTAACTAGGATTCAGATCAGAAAAAACCCACAGCTGGATGATAAGAAATAAAATTAAAAATTGCAATAGTGACATACAAAGTAAACTCTGGGACAAAATGTTTTGTACTATAATTGTGTACCAAGATCTCCAACCACTTTAAAACCAGCAAACATTTCTTCCAACAAAGACTGGTGAATGCTTCATTTCCAGAGCCAGCTTTACAGAAAGTTTTAGGTTTGGACTATTTTTTTCTCTTGCTGGGTGAAGGTCTTGTGACAAAAACTTACTCACAAATCGGTGAGTAACACAAAAATTTCAGTTTCTAGCCCCAAACTAAGACCACTGGACTGCATTTCTCCCCACAGCCAGATTTTCAACGCTGACTTAGTTCATCTTAGAGGCAATTACACCAACTCAGTGCTCTAAGAAGGGAAGCTGATCAACATGCAGCCACATTATGGAGACTTTGTAAATCTTCGCAAGCAAGGACTGCAAGCAGTTAAACACATATGGCACATAAAACTGGACAGAGCACTTGGAGAAATAAACAAGGAGTCTGCATAGCACCAGATGCTTGTGCAAGGCTTGTTTTCAACAACTGGCATGATTCCCACCTTGTCCCATCTGTGTTCCTCCCCCTGGTCACTCAGAACTCTGAGAATGACTCTAGCCATGGCAGACCAGCTCTTTATTATGTCCTTCCAGCCAGCTGCTTCCTAGGTTGACAGCTCTGCCATGATTCTTTGACTACAGAACAAAGAGAGGACTTGCCTGTAGCTGAAAACAGAGTAAAGTAGCAAAAGCAGCATGAAAAGGTATGAGCTGAATCTGAAATACTAAGTATGCAAAGACAGCTGAGAGCATGCTTATGCACCGTATTCTTTGATTCATTTCCCCCTCTCTAGCACCTTCTTTAGCTGTTTTTCTCTGATAATGACAGTGCCATCTGCTCTTACCATTTATCTGGTATCCCTACCTTTTGGGTATGGAAGCATCCCTACTCACATAAAGCATTATCAAATCAATTATGTTCTGTTTATGAAAACACACTCAGTTGCTGGAGGGAAGATCACACAGTTATAAGGAAAGTGACTCCAGACAGCAAACCACAAGATACTAGGAAGAAACAAAATCCTACATACTTCTTCACATGACTGTCCTTAGCAGCTGTCTCTTGACTCAGTCAGGTTCCAGAGGCAATGCCTGCAATCTCCCCGGAACCAGTCCCAAGTAAAACCAACCCCCCAGGTTTCCTAGCAATAGTCTGGCAGAAAAGACAAAGTGCACTGGGTCCAGGAATGTTAATCTCTGGTAGAATTTGCCATGCTCTAATTAAAGGACTGTAATCTATGAAGTCATCAGGCACACGCTGCTGGGAATAAGGAAGTGTGTATTGGTCCACAAATGAGGGCACTGACAGCACTAATATTAACAGTTGTATTTATAATATTGAAGCTCTACAGCCACCTTCTCAATGACAGCTCACTAGCTTCACATGAAGGACAAATGTGCCTAGGGAGTCTGTATAGCCTTCATCATTGGAGGTATTTAAAAAGAAATTAGACATCTGCCAAAAATTATACAAGTACAGCTGATCATTCTGTGGACAGACACCATTCTGACATCCTTCCAAACTCATACCTACACAACGTTTTCCCTTGATCTACACTAATTTGTAGCCTCAAAGTAGGTTGGTGTCTCCCTTCATAAGCCTCATTTCACCAGAAGTAATTCCCAAAGTGAATATAACATCCAATAATAAGACATCACAAAAAAGTTAAGTAGACAAAAATCCTAAAAAGCACACCCAGAAGCTTTGTGAATCACCCTTCTGCCCCAAACTGGATGCCTTTAACTGAGACACAAAGCCAGCAATGGCAATCAGGGTCAGTTCAGACAATTTCCCTAAAAGACAAGCTGTAAAGAGGGAACTAAGGCTCACAGGAAGTTAGCAAACCAACAGAAAGGTGAATGATCTTCTCCGTAATTATTTATCAGCACATCAGGACTTGAAAGAAAAACACCTGGCCAGCTACAAACTCAGCCCAGAGAGACAGGGACTATGATTTCCCAGCAATGTCAGTGAGCAACCAGAGTCTTATGATCACCAGAAGTACTTTGTCTGGAACTGCATATATATAAAGTGGAGAGCGAGAGGGCAGAAAGCTAAAATGTGATAACTGAATCGAAACACCACCAGAGGGAACAAAGGCCTGAATTTTTAAAACCTCAGTTCTGATTCACGTGTCCAAATAAGTGTCAGATTATGAAGAGTCAACCACTACACATGGAAACCTTCTGAAACGAATATAGCTATTAAAGCCACAATAAGAATTAGTAACCATGGAGAACATTTCAAAGTGACTTCTGCTTGCTTATGCAAAAGGGACACACAAGATCTAAGAAAATCCATTTTTGAGATCTTTTGATAACTGCTCTTAAGTCTAAAAGGCTCAAATGTGTCACATAGTTTCAAGCTCAGTACAGCTGTTCTGAGCACACTTCAGTTGACCAGGAATAATAAACAGCTAAACATTATTTCATAATTCTTTGCAATTATCTGTATATATGCCCAAACAGCATATGACAGATTATGATGGTTCTAATTTAATGTATTGAAATTTACTTGCAATCACCTTCCTCCAAACCATAAGAGAAATTTAAGTAGATATTTCTTTCTACAACAAGCTAGCAGAATGACCAATACAAAGATACTTCCACAAATGCAATGTTCTCTCAAAAACTTTGGGAAAAGAGCTTTGCATTTCCAGTATCTACTTAGCTACATTATGATTTCTAGTTTCACATGTCATACGCATGGAATACATAGGTAACAGTCTCATTCTGCCAGGTACATTCAACACAGAGTCAGCTGGCAAAATGTGTGCTTTCTTTTCCTAACATATGGCCCAATTACCATTTAGGCTACTATGCAGCAATCTTTTTATCAATTAGCACAAACAGGCACTAGAGCCTGGGCTCAAGTACTTATCTGATTACATATCTGCCCAGAGCTGTCTGCATAATAAAGTAGAATATGCTCAATCTAGTACAGGAGTCTCTTGTCTATCACACCTCCCATTCTTGGCTAGCTAAGAAACATTAGAAGACACATGACAATTCTGTTATGACCAATAAGCTTCTTTGTTTCATTTTTCTTTGCAGAACAACTATCACTAGCAATTTGTGTGATAAAAGAGATCCTAGATAAAAACTAAAGGACTGTAAGATTCAGTAATGAAATTTGTTGCTTGCATTGCTAATACTGCACATCTCTAACTCCAAGACTCAACTTATTTGGTTTTCCCGAGGTCCCTGGAAGATCTTACTCACTCTTAGCAGCTTCAAGTAATTACCTTCAGTAATGTGTCACCTGCTGCCTCACCTTGATGGCATAGCCACACCTAGGCTGTCTTGCCTTACCAGAGGAAAGCTTTATATGGTTGGACACAATATTCAGGGTTTTTTCCAACTTTAATGATTCATTGATAGTTACTGAATTCCCATAGGATATGTGGCAGTGTGAAACCATGTCTGAAAGTCTCAAGCACAACTTCAGTGATAGTGTCATACTTCAGGGGTCACATCTCTCTCTGTTGCTTGTCATTATGAACCCAAACACTCACAAATTGTGCAATATAAACGACAAAGCAGCTATTTATTTCTCCTCAACCAAGAGACCTACAGATAGCCTCTAATGCATTTAATTAGTCAATATCTGTAAGCACTTGGATGCTAAAAAGCAATGTAATGTGCCAAGTATTAGTATTGAGTAACCAGGAGCTCAAAAGCATCTTGCCAAAGTACAGCAATAAGCTTGTCCTTTTAAACCTGTTCATAATAATTATAGCTGTTAACAACAGATATTGTTCAGCTGAATGAACATGGTGAAACTTCAGCAAACAGCTCTCATCAATCTGACATTCTTACAAACATCCCTTGCTAAATGTCAAGTGAGATTTCCAGAGGGAAAGAAAAATGTCTTTCTACCCAGAAAAGGACAAAGTTTACACAGATAAGAAAAGAAAGTGAGACAGAAGTGGAAGCAAATAACTGTTTTCAAAAGAGCTCTAAAATTACTGGCAACTATACAAACTATTAATAAGAGTATGGTTCTAAGCAGGAGACAGAATCATTTACAGTGCTGAAAACTGCATCCTTTCAACACTGGTATTACTCTCTTCATATCTAATGAAGAAACCAAGAAAACAGTGATTTTTTTTTTCTTACTTCACACTTCTGTTCTAGCCCTTTGAGGAGTTATTTGGAAGTAGCTTGCCATGTGTTAAACTGTTCATTCATTTTCTAACATACTAAACAAGAAGATAAATACCTGAACTTGTGTCACAGAGTAAGCCATGGCACATTTGATTATAATTCCATGTTATCTGCAGAATTTCAATATGCAGGTGGATTTTTCTGAGGGAGCATTTATAATATCTTGCTGATTGGAATACCCAATACCCAAGCACTGGGCTTCCGCCCACAGAGCCTCCTGTGCTTCCAATGTGCTTACCCATATGAAAATATAAAAATTGAGTGAGCACTAGCTAAGTAGCAAGGTGCTCCTTAAGTGCTACCCCAACACAAACACACCAAAATTACCAATAAATATTTCAGTATTATTTTCTCTTTGGAAGGTGACCATTTAATTATTATTTTTTTAATTGCAAGGATGCTGAAACATTTTTAAATGCTTATAAATTGCTTTAAAGAGATAGTATGCCTTAATATGAATACCCAACTTCCACGTGTATATTAGAATTAGGATCATTTCTATCATGTGAATATACCTTATTACCAGTAACCTAGATATTACAGTCTTCTATGCATATGGGTTTGATTTATGCTATAGCTTTTCGTACATATGTGTAAAGCCCAAGCATCAGCTGCCATTTAAGAAGCTACCACAAGGAGTAATGTTTTCCAAAAAGCAAAGGCTGGTGGTTCTTCAAGAAATTTTTATAGTTGAAAGATACACAGAAGAAGAATAGCCTTATTTCCACAATGCTTTTCGAAATAGCCCTGAAAAACTTCAAGAACTGTTCTCTCTCCATTTAACAGATGCAGATATTTTTTTTTTAATGGGAAGAAAAACAAAAAAAGACCACTTTGTATTTCCAGGTTGAATCTCAAATTAATCATGCTTACATACTTACAGTAAATAGAATTGTGAGATTTTTTTTTTCCCCTACTGATGGATTCATAAGTATTAATGACTTATGAAATCCCTTAGACCATCTGTAAATCAAGCTATTGAATTTCCTACTGCAAGACTAGTTCTACATGGCAAGGAAGAGTAGGACACTGCACTTCAAGAGTCAAGTGGATTAACATAAAAATTGAAATATCAGTTATTTGAATTCAGTCAGATACTCTGTTATACTGCTAATGAGGCTCACTATAGGTATGTGTTCATTTTCCAAGTCATTGGAGTCTGGACACAACTGGTTTCCTGACAGAGACATAGGTTTAGATTTTATAGTTGTAACTTCTATTTGAGCCAGTTTCAGATTGAGATAATTAAAGGAAACTTAAATATTTTGCAGCTGTGAAATCTGCACAAGTCCTAGCCCTTGGCCACAGCACTTTGCTGAAAAGCTTTCATTTAAGATGGAACAGAAGATTATAGATCTTCCAACATTAGCACCTTATGACTTAAGGACTACCTTAAAAGCACAAGCCAAGTAAAAGTAATGTGATTATACACACCTAAATCTACATGAACCACAGAATGAGCATTCTGAACATTTGATATTTGTCCCAATGGGATTTTACTCTGATTCCTAAAGATAACTCTAGCCCTACCAGTTATTCTAGCATATAAGCAGCCAGACAGTCTCTCTCATTCAAAGGGAAATATTCATTGTTCATTTAGAAACTAAACAAGCCCTTTATAGATCCAAAGTACTGTCATTTACTTTCTGACACTCCACACTAAATCCAACTTGGCAAAAGAACCCTGTGGTGGAGAAAACAATACAGAAAAAAAAAATTAAAATATAAAGAGCAAGGGTATGGAGCACCCGCATTCTTTCATCTAGGAAAGAAACAGGTTTTGGAAAATTTTCATTGTTCCAAGATGCATAACCATTATTCATTATAAGATGTTTTTAATTTCCTTCATCAAAGCAAGTTCCTTAAATAGCAACCTCTGCACCCCGGACAGGGAAGGGATGGGTCACTGACTAGTGGTCACATTATCCAGTCCAGTCCCACACAAAAAAAGACTGCTTAGAGGAAGTGATAAAAACTAACACAGCACAAGCCAAAGCCACCCGATGCTTTCTTGCTTTCTCTAAACATTAAGGCCTTTTTTTTCCACCGATCAGTGTTTGAAGCAAGCTTCGGTCTTTGTTCTGTTGCTCAATTCCTTCCCTCCTCAATGAACTGATTCAACAAAGTTACTGCCATCAACATCTCTTCCTAATGCAGTATTTAATGCCCTGAACCTTAGCTAGCTCTTCAGATCAAAAGCAGGTGAAAAAATAAATTATATACCTGTATTAGAGGAGTTACTGTTATGAGAAAAGGGATGGGGAAGATTGGGAGGGGTAATAAGTGCATTTTATCTAATTTTTATTGGATTTACATGCTTGCCTGTAAACATATTAAGCCACAACAATACCCTCAGCTAACGAAATAATGAGTTGTTAGCACCACCTCCGTTTGCTTAGCAGCACGATGCTCTTAACACGGTCAGCCCGGCTGCCTCCCACTCCACTCTTCCCCTTCCCGGTGCAATTAGGCAGGAGAAACCAGCCGAGCTGGTGCTCCATGAGCCCTGCTGATCACTCTGTTCCCAAGGCTTGTGCTGCACCATGGTACACTGAATCTAGAAGTGGTGCTTCTTTAAGAGCTATGTGTAAAGCAGCTCCAGGTCACCAAGGAAACAAACCGATTGTTAAACTACTTTCAATTGTAATAAAAGTCAGTAAGGAGTTTGGAAAAAAACAGCCAAGAGAAAAGATTAAAAGATTTAAAGTAGAGATAGGGCTCACTTAAATAGTCTTTTAATGCTAGGGTCCAGATACGGTCTTCCTAAAGGACTTGCAGAGGAAACACCACCTATATGGGAGAGGAGGTAAATGGCTGTGCTTGCAGAAACATGCAGCTAATATCTGGAGACAAGGCACAGGGACACTGGTTTCAACTCCAGTTGAAACTTAATCTTCCTTCCACCAAACAGGTCATCTAAAAAGCTTCTGATAGTTGTTCACCTCACAAGTTTTAATGTTTTGGACAGAAAATCAGCTTCTGTTGTACCAGAAGTGATTATGACAGAAGCACTTGAACCTTCTGAAGTAATAGATACATGTGTGTGTATATGCCCACATACACACTATTTCTACCTGTATACACAAGAACATATTTCTAAATAAATACTGTTACTCTGAATAAAATCTGAAAATGTTCGTGTCATGCAGTGTTAAGAGAACAGTGAAGGCAGCAGAGACAAGAGGGGTATCTGTATTTATGAGGATTTGAGGTCAAAAGGCAAAGTCAATTCAAGTTATTTCATAAAAGATGAATATGAGTACCAAAGTATTTTGGTAGACACAACCTCATTCTGACAGTGACAGAACATCATAATAAGATTAAAGTGTTACTAATTGTACTATTTAAATCATAGTTGTATTTATGCAGAGGATGGTAAGGACTGTCTTGAAGGACTCAGTGTTTTGTCTTATTCAGATCTGGAAATTTTTTATTTTATTTTTAAGCTTTCTAGAGGAAGAATATAAAGACATAGTAATGAAAGTATACACATGGTTTAAATTTAGTCTGTCATATCCAGTAATGGAAAACTTTAAACCCCACATAGTTTCATCACCTCACATGAATTCGTAAGTTCTTAATGCGCTAATTTCCAAAACCAGAAGTCAAAGCCACCATCTTTATGAACCTTTCTTCCCCATTTCACACAATCACAAACAATTTCTCCTGATTACAATGCTGTGCTATTAGTTTTACCTAAAATAGATGAAGCCTCAAATATAGAAATAATGTTAACAGCAAGTTTAGTTAACATTTTAAACAAATGCTCTGTGCACAACAGATGTGATTGGGCAAAATGTCGTAGTGTTGTTCTGTGCTTCAACTCTAAATAAAATCCTAAATTTAAATATATTTGCTCTGTAAAGGAAAACATACCAAGACGAGTAAGGATAAAAATCTGCATTTTAATAATAATTGTCTATTTTTGGATACTCAATCAAGTTCAATA
The DNA here is from genome assembly GCA_013397565.1 of Ptilonorhynchus violaceus. Taxonomy (NCBI): domain Eukaryota; kingdom Metazoa; phylum Chordata; class Aves; order Passeriformes; family Ptilonorhynchidae; genus Ptilonorhynchus; species Ptilonorhynchus violaceus. The sequence continues at coordinate 288,049 of VZRJ01003181.1, read as the reverse complement.
GAAAATTACACATTAAATGCTATGGGATAGTTCAACAAGTGCAACAGGAATATGCTATATTAATGTTTTATTATATTCCATAAATTTAAGAATAATCACCACAATCTTATTACTTTTTAATGGAAGCCTATAATCTTCACTTTCATTAAATGCCATAGGGATCATCTTCAGGGGGCAGAGATTCCCCTAAATCTGTGACTAAGGTTCAAGGCATCACAATATTAACTTTCTTACAAGTCTTGCTACAGCTGTTATTTTACGAAACACAGCAGTCTGATCCTTTGCTGGGATCAGCTGACTGGACTTCTGTAGGGTCTCTAAGCCCCAGAGCTGCTGCAAGGTCCAGCTATTCTGAGTTTTACCAGTCAGTGTCCTCAGAGCAATGTCTGTCCTCAAGTTTCCCTACGCAGCTAAGAAGAAATTAAAGCAGCTCAACACCTGTATGGGTTTTGTAATATTTATCTCTATTATTCAAACTGATTTCACTTCTACTTTGTTGTTTCTACCCTTGGGGGAAATGGAATCAACCTTGCAATTCCAAAGCAAGATTTGTAACACGATGTATTAACATAAGCTGCTGTACAGACTATGGCTGGATCTTCACACCCACTGTGAACAGGGGCTATGCAAAACAATGGAAAATGAGACACAGCCTCCAGTATAGCAAGGTAGAGCTTCATGGTTGATTTAGTGACTCAACTCTTGCTTAATCCTTCCCAAATTATTCTCAAACTAGGCAGCATGGAAGAGAATGAGTCAGAAGTCGCTTGCGTATTTCATCAACATCCTTACCAACAAAGGGCAAGCAAGCAAAGAAAATGAATGAATTGACAATGGGAATGTTTAGAAATAGAACCAAAACTAACCTTGCTAATAGTCCTTGCTAATAGATATAAGCTAATAGCTTATATCCTGAAATGACACAAAAGCTGCCCACTATCCTGACATGGTGATCCACTTTTATTGCCCTCATCCACTGTGAATAGCAGTTGCATCAGTTCTAGCTAGGGCTTGTTGCAGGTAGTTCAAATATAGGCATCTCCAATGTGATCCATTTCTCCATCTGTCCTGCACTACTGCAGTGTAGTTTTAGGCCTATTTAGCCAAGAAAGGTAATGCAAAAGGCAGCAACAAGGCAACACTAGTGTACTGATCCTCACTCCTGCCTGGGGAGAAGCAGCTTAATAGACTAATTTTGGCATTAAAGGTCACAGGTAGCAAAAGACCAAATATCTGAACCACAGCCTTGACCCTTACAGCATTGCATTGGTCAGGCATCCCCTTTTGTTCCAGTTCTGCCCATTTAAATAGCATGATCTCTAAATGGAGGTATTGCTTTATCTCACAAGATGACTGCATGACAGTCATGACAGACATGACACGCTATTCAACAACAAATTCAAAAAAATTACTGTTGCTGAGTGCCTGCAAGTTGAAATTGAAAGCCCAAGCAAGTAAAAGCATTTCTTCATCTTATGAAACTGAAGGCATCATATGTATAATGAAATGCCATTAAAGATATTTGTTACTGTAATACAGAGAAAGCAAGTTAATCAGAAATAGCATAAGTGTCAGAAGTACACAAGGTGGTGGCAGGGAAGCTTCTCATTTTTGTCCTGAGAGGTGGTAGCCATGAACTGGGGGAGCAATATACCAGCATAATGCAACAGCTCAATAACAGTTTTAGTAGTCTATACAGTGTATAAATCTATACACTCTTGACCCTACAAGAAACTTGGTTGCAGAGAAAGCAAAAGCAAGTAAGACAGATCACAGAGTAGTTGCATATGCTCATAGTAGATCAAATATAAGACTGTTCTTTTTGACCATACCTATCTGAACTTTGTTAATGTCACCAGGCACAGAAAAAGAGCCTGCTCCCTCCTAAAGGGCCAGAGCACTACCCTAGATTTAAAGGCAGTGCATATTGCCAGTACTATTGGGGATTAACATGTCTAATGCATAGGACAACAAGACAATTGATTAGATGTATTCTTTTCTTTTGTCTACTAAAACAACAGAATTCAACAAAGACTTCCAATCTGGGACAAAAGCAAGGACCAAACACATTAGTTTCATCTCGTATCACCCACATGTCAACTTCTTCTCAATTATAACATCAAGTCATAAAAATAAAATTGAGACTCTAGAGAACTGAAAGAAAAATCCCAACAGCTCAAGTAGCAGATGTTAAGATGTGATGTTTAAAAGAAAACCAAACTATCATAGTATTACACTAGGAGTCTTGCTCAAAACATTTTTAGTGTAGAAGCATATTCATATTTTGTTTTAGAAAAGGAAACAATTAAAGCTCTTCTCTTGCTTTGTAATATTAAAAATTCAAACAGAGTATTACACTAACAAAGGGCAATTCTCAGTCCTGTTACTAACAATGGTAAAAAGGACGTGTAACCTTAAATTCTTAATGTTTTCTAGTGTCTATGTTATCCTACTAAAATCAGATGGAACATCAGAGCCTTTTGTAGAAGACGTGCTCTTCTTGCTCCAGTGACCTTTCCTCCACCGCTTCTTGTAGTGCTCACTGCTGGGCTTAAATAATTAAACATGCCTAAGCCTAAAGTGACTTCAGAAATGCACCTACATTTCAAAAGTACTATTTAGACAATAATTTGTAGAACAACTGGAGGCCAAATGTTTATTCTCATAAACTGACATCCTTATTTGAAGTACCTACTTATTTCCATTGCCCGAGGGCCTGGACAAGATCATGAAAGCAGCCTTCTAGTACACCAATTACAGTTAAACAATACGGAAAGAAAGAAAGAAAGACAACTATCAGCAACATTAAGAAGAAGAAGAATTTAAGTGTTAAAAGCTCAGGCACGGGTTCTGATAAAAAAGGAGAGCACTCTTATTGTAAAATAGACATTAAACTTGGACAAAATAACCTTAGGAAATAATTACTTACACTACATTTCGAAATGAGTGGTATTTTTCCAAATATTCATAGATTTAGAAAGTACATTTGGGCAAACCATGATTTTTCTCCTCCCTCAATAATAAAACAAAATTCACTTCCACTAGCAAAGTAAACGTTTATGAATATCAGAGCAGTAACTTTATCCATCTCTACTTCCTCTGCATCCTCAAGGCTATGATTTTATAGCATTCTCCTACCGTTTCCCTTCCCATATCCAAAAGCATAAAGAGAAGGGTGGTTTTGGGGAAGCATATTTCCTGCTGACACCAGCATAAACATTTCAAGCTGGCTTATTCCTAGACAGAGACAGATGTAGGTTTATGTTAGAGAGACAAGAGATGATGAAATAAGTTGGGCTTCACTACTAGATCTCAAAATCTTCCACTATATGCCAGATGAAAAAATCATTAAAATGTTCATGATTCAAAGCAAAGCTTTGATTTGCAATGGGATATTACATTACGTAAATACAAAGATTTTGGACAGACATTTTACTAAGACTCTCCAGTCTTTCTACATTCTGTAAACAAGTCTAGTAGAACATATATATCCTATGTGTTCAATAAGACAGGTGTGTAACTTCTCTATTCATCGAAATGAAAATAAAGATTTTGCATCTCCGCCTACATCAGAAAAAGAATATAATAAGAAGAATTAAGGCAGATTAAGAGACTCTTTTAGGCAGCTTAAGACCCTTAAGCACACACTCCCAAGCCAAGTATTTATAATACAAGAAGTCTCCTAGTTACCTCTCTCAACTGTCACTGTTGTCAGTATTGCATAAAGCTGCTTAAACTATAAAGCTGATTGTCAAGGGAATCCCAGTCTGAAGGGGTCTTTTGTGGTCTGAAAGGGTTGTGACTTCTGTAAAAGGAGGGCATCGGGTTACTGCAGCAAGCCTTGAATATCAATGACAAGGGAGGAAAAGGAAAGCTAACAAGTCAGGCTACACTGTCTGTCCCTTACCACTAAACGGCACAGGAGTTGCAAAGACAGAGCCAAGGAGGACCAGGGCGATCCTTGCTCCATGAGGCCACTTTGCTCTCCAGTAAAGAGCACAGACACTCTCCTGCAGGTCAGAGGAAAACAAGAAGTGCCTCTGAGCAACGATACCACACACAGCCCACTCCACTGCAAGCACTCACTGCAATTTCAGAGGCAAAAAATATGTGGATCAGGTGTAATACAAAACATGAAGAGAAGAAAGAAAAGTATTGACTTCCTGATGGCCAGGTTATGTTAATCCAGCCATACATTAACTAAGTCAAATTTCTCTGTGTATTCTAGAGCTGATAATATAAAGCCATTCATAATTTTTTGGTTGCTGAAGATGGTCAAAGCTTACAGAGTTCTGGCTTACATTTTTTGTGGATGACACGGGCAATTACATAAAAATTGCCATAATCAAATATTTTAAGGTCTAGTTCATGAACTGCAGAAATCATAATACTTTCCTTTCCGGAAATGAAAAATATCCATTCAGTTCTATTACATGATACAAATTATCAGTGTATTGATCACTTGATTTGAACATATCTCTGGATACTTAGGCTCTTACATACACGTCATATACATATTAAGTTACCTCTTCTGCATGCCTCAGTTTGCTTCAGGCTTTCTGAATTTACCTGATCCTAACATTAACTATTGTTAATGTACCACTACCATAATTCCCAAAAAAAATCCCATCTAAACTCAATTTTAGCACATAGCAATAAAAAGCTTTTAACCATAACCAAAAGCATCTTGCTTTCCTGGGTCTGTACCCTTCAGTTCACACACTTTTTTCACTCAAACGTGGTCCAAACGACATCTTCCCCTCTCATTTGTTTGTAGAACTAGATTGCACTTCCACTCGAGAGGAATGGTTGCATAGCTGAACAGCTAAAGAACATGACTTGTATATTTACAACCCCATTGCAATACAACAATTGAAGAGTCTGTGGTGAGGCAGTACTCCCACAAAGTTATGTTCTGAGTTGATTTTTCTTTTTTACTTAATATACGCAGTGAAGGAACTGCAGCTCAAATTTCCTAGCCAAGTCCAAGCCTTAAGTTTTCAAAGCTTTTTTCAAGAGATCTCCAAAACCCTTATAGAGTTTTCATAATGCCACTCCTCTTATTAGCCTAGTTCAAAATAAAAATTCAGACTTGAGACCTGACTTATTTCTGAAGCATATGCTTGAGATGCTAAAAAGAACACTCTACAACCCACTTTCCCCACCCAAATTGCTAAAATACACTTTGCATGCAAAATTTAAATTTTCTTCCAAAAGCAGTGTGAACAACACAATCCCTACTAATCCTTTTGCAAGAATATGAAGCTACTTTTGTCTTTGGGGTTATCTTTTACCTTGAGTTCACCTCATTCCACTCTTTTCTCCACAGTTTTTCCTATTGAATTTTCTGCTTTCTAGAAGGCAGCTACTCTTGCAGGTTTTAAGCAGGTAGATCATTTCACTTCGAAGTGCATAATTTTCTTCCTGAAATAACTGAGGGTGTAGTGAAGATTTATAGATTTACATGAAATGCACAGTTATTGTGAGTGGCTCCAGAGAAAATGAAAAATACCTTGAAACAAAGGCAGCCCCAATGTGAGAGCCTCTGTAGAATGGCCTAACCCTCAAAACATTCACCTTCTCTTTGTTCATTCAATTAGAAGCTACTAATGATGCTTTGAACAATGCTTAACTGAACAATAAGTGGCAAGGGGGAAATCACAGAGACAAAGAAGTGCCATCCCTACGTTTACCTAATAATACCAAAATGATGTCTTTGATGTGTTTAATAAGCTTGCAAAGCACCATATACCTAGTATATATGTGTTGCTTTTCTTTCTCATTTGCCCAGTTATTGCTGGGACAGCAGAAAAGGCAGTAAAGATTATATACTGATAGACAAATTTGAAAAAGCAAGCCAACATTCTATAAAAAATATGCCCACTGCTTGATAGCCCCATGTTGCACTGAGCATTTTCTCCTACAATGAAACGAGAAGGGTGGGGGGAAGCCCTTTTGCTCCCACAGGAAGTTAAATGAAATTAAGCAAACATTTACAAGAAAAAAAAAAGTTACTGTTCTCCCACCTCACTTGTCACCTTTTCTTTGTACCAAATCAGCTATTTCAGAGGAGCTAAATAGAGACCGATATAACCCTGTTCTTGAAAACAGGACAAACAACAGGACTGGAACTGATTCTCTAATTACAAGTACAGGCTGGACTTGACAAGCCCTTGACGTAAATTTAACCTACCAAAACAACATCTTAAATTATCAAAGAGGTTAGAATGGGCCTCATGGAAAATCTCCTGGCTGTGGGTTGCAAGCTTAAAGATATGAAAAAAATGCAGGAAGAAAAGCCCTTCGCACCTGCAGTTACGAGCTTCATTTAAGCATACTTTTGGTTTACACCTTTCTGTTAGCCTCTGCAATGTACAGAATACAAAGAACACTTACCACTGATGGTCAGTTGAGTAAAGAAACTTTGGCAAATTACAAAACAATTGTCTGTGCAAAAAGTTTCTTCAATACACACTAGGAAGAGACTTAGATTTCTTGCTACAGTTCTGCCTCTGCAGTATGTGTTCTGAGAGAGAAAGTCTCTAGTTTCTGAAGAAATCTCTGCCCACCACCCTCCTCCAGGATCAATAGGATTCTACCTTATGTAACCACTCTAACTTTGGCAGCAAGAGCTCTTACATGGCAGCATCTTGCAGATCCTGAGAACAGAGAAACAGCAAATTTCCTCCTTAGCAATATGAAATGGGTGTAGAAAGCTCAGCAAACCACTGGGTCATTTCATCTTAACTTTAAGAATTTCACCATCACAATCTTAACAGTTACTGAAAAGCAACAGCCTCTAGAAGCAGATACCTGCCTATATGTACATCATGTTCTCAACACTACTCTTTTGGACCACTCCTGAAAGCTACGATGTCTAAATAAAGATATTCTCTTATTTTTTTAATTTGTGCTATACAACTCAAAAGTACAAGAGTTTTGCACTAATTTGATAAAAATATAAGGAACTCTTACGACTAACGGATGCCTTCTTGGCTACCTCAATCTGTGAAAGGCCAAATAATAAGTAGCACCACAATGGGTGTCCTCCCTAAACAACTCAATTAACTGTCTTTTTGAAAAGCTAAGAAATGAAACAAATCTCCCAAACAAACTTCATTTTTACACTTCCAAGTAGGAATACTGAAATTTGGTTTAGAAATTAAAATTAATTGGGTTTAGACTCAAAACTCTAAGCAGCATATTATCTACCATGTTTGCTTGCTTGTCCAGGAACTTGATTTTGGACTCTTTTGGACTCTGCTTCACAAAGAAGCAGATTTTTGGACTCGCTCCTAAACCTTATCCTTTGACACAGAATGAAAAGTAATGGGAAAGAAAGTATAACACAAAAGGGGGAGGAGGGGATGATGCAATTTACTGCAGTCGACTAACTCTTCAATTGAAAGGATGTATTTGTAACTTCATTTTTCTTCCTCAAGTGGCCAAAAGTAAATTTTACTTACTATTACTTCTTTTGAAGATTTAAGAACCCTAACTCCACCTGCAAGAATTTGCAGTGATCATACCATTTGTTAAAGAAGTACACATTCATAAGCAACGTGTGTTTTCCGATAAACTACTCTTTTCTGCCTCCTTATTTCAAAACCAGGCCAGTGTCATCACATTAGCGTAAGATTATATTGCAGACTAACACAATGAGTCAGCGATCAAAATGACGTGTTCTGCCATCCCATAGAGCTTGTCCTTTTGGTTTAAGTCCTGGAATTGCTGGTAATCTCTCTCCCATCCTCCCCTTGCTTGCACACCACTGCACTGCTCCAAGATTGTCTTACCAGTTGTCAGCCCAGCTTGTTTCAGAAGAAAGAAGGTATTCATGTGTAAAGTACCCTGGGTCTTAGAAACACAGAAACATGTGCTGGAGAAGGTTAGTGCCTGGTTGGCTGACTTCAGCAACAAGAAAAGGAAGCTGCTCAATTAACTGGAACTAAGTGAAAAAGAAATTTCAGTTATCTTCCACTTATTCTTGAAACGACATTTAGACAATTCAGCTCATGAGAATCTCATTGTACCCATATTCCTACTGAGAGACTTCACCTACAACACACTTTCTGCAAGACCCGTGCAGGCCTTCCTGTCATTTTCCAGCCAGATGCACAATGCGTAGTGGATTGAGCTCACACAAGCAGCCAAACAGCACCAAGGAGAAAGCATTTTCCACATTAGGTGAGACTGAAAGCATATGGAGCTTTACGCTATGAAATGCAACTGAAATTGAAGGGTCACTAAAATGAAACACTTGATAGTCTTTTTACAGATTAACTACTGATTTAGGTTTTTTTAAAAATAAAAATCCCCCACACAGTCCAACTGGTGCTAAAGCTTGTTCCCACATAAAACCTGCAAGAAATGAGTATTACGCATTTCCATTCTTACCATAAGAATAACAATGGTATTAGAAACCAAAATTGATCCTGTGATAACGTTTTGTTACACAGAATATCATGTATAAGATTTACAAACAAAACCAAAAAAAATAGCAAGTACGACAGTATAATTAAGAAATCAGAATCAAAATCCCAGGAAAGTTCTAATGAAAATCTACTAAAGCAACAAAATTGGGGGAACATGGGAAAAGAAGCACCAGATTTCCTCTTCACTGAACCTATTAAAATGCCAAATAACCACCATTTGCTTTAGTCTGCAATATAAGGAGATATGAAAAAACATGAGTACATGAAAAAACAGATAGATGACTAATAACAGCTGGACAGCATAAAGAGTGATGACATACTTCTTTTCAAGCATACAGGTGACTACTCTTCCATTCGTTTTAAGGCAGCACTCCTAAATTATATTCCATACATCAGAATACATAGAAATGCAAGTGGAGAAAATATGTCGTCTTTTTCCCCAGAATGAGAAAGTTTCATCTCCAGGCAGAACATTTGTCCCCTGCTTTCATCCAGTCAACATCTCTGCTTTGATAGTCTCAATCCATACATCAATTCTAAAACCAGGATGAGGCTCTAAAAATCATGAGTTGTCATTTCTTCACACACACACACTTTTTTTTAGCCCTCATTGCACAGAGACTGTTCCCCATAGTTAAAAGAGAACATATCTCATTGCCTGGCAAAATTGATTCCTGTGCCGCATGCAATGGGGGCTTGAGGAAAGTACAGTGAGAGAAAACTATGGCAAACTGCATCCTGCCCAGAAAGACATCTGTTCGTCCTAATCGTATACAGTAAAAGCACATGCAACACAGAAGCATCACTTCCAGAAAATGAGGGGAAACACACCTATAACCAGTTCTCCTTTCTTCCTTAATCCATCTTTAAAGCTATTATGCAAAACCAGTGGGAAATAGAGGGACTGACTGACAGGATGCAATAACATAAAGTGATTTGATTACTCTGAAGCAGAGCCTTTTCATTAAGTTTTTAGCTTTACAACACAGGATCTATTACAAGAAAGGTCATTATACTTCTTTCTACCAAATAGATCATTCTATCTGATGTGTCCTTGTATTTACAAATGTGATGTAATTCCCCTTTTCTTTGCATATGTTACGTATGTATACATACATACAGAAGCCCCTCAGCATCTGGTTATTCAGAATTGTATTTTGGATACCTGTCTTTTTACACTACACATCCAGCTACGCAGTATTTCAAAGAGATACCATATTCTTCAATATTGGTCATTCATATTCATGTAATTGGGAAGGCATGAGTACCTAGCAATTGCATTTGGAGAACGAAGCGTCTTTGAAATGTATTTACAGATGGTTTTCTTACCTCCTTGGGAGTGCTAAGTACTATCAGTGCAGCAATAAAAAAAAAAAAGCTCAACTACAAGAGCTCTGATTCTATTGCAGTGCAATGGTATTTTGTTTCTATTATTTAACAGAGTGATGGGAAAGGCTACAACAGTCATACTGCTCCAGTAGAAACTGCAATGGTGGAAGGGGGTGCAGGGGGAGGATTCGTGCCAGGTTTAAATACTGAGGAGCAACAGAGCAACAAGACTGATAGATCTCCAGAAATTCTGGAGTGCCATGAACCATGCTGGATGAGGCATTTACTTTGGTCACCTGAGCACTTAGTAGCACCCGCATCCCAAAAAATTAATGGCCCACGAGAACCCATTTGTGATTGGCACTTTATACCGTAAGAGTTATTACTGTTTGGTCCTAGATATTTCATAAAATCTGTAACCAAAAAAAAAAAAAAAAAAACAACAACCGAAAGCAGCATTCAAAAGGTTAATAAGAAGCAAACAGACAAACTTCATGTAAGTGATGCACAAATCCACAAATTTCTATTCTGCTACCTTCTGCTTCGGCTAACAGCAGCACAAACAGCTTTTTACTTACATATTTATCATTCCAAAGCTGACTGAAATGCAGGGAAAAAAAAACTAGACAAGATTTATGAAAATATGGAGGCTTCTATTGAAGATACTGTATGAGCTATATTTCTTGCCCATTCTAGATACTTTCCAAATATTTTAGCTTGTTTAATAAAAAGATTTCTCTTCCTAGAAATTCTAATACCTTTGAAATAAAAGGAGCTTTATAGTGCTATTTAACTAACATTTTCCAGCAGCCCTATAGATTATTATTTTGCAAGCCTTTTTACTGTGCAAATGGCAGGGGAAGGAAGAAAGGGGAAACAAAAAAAAAAAGGAAGTAAAAAGGGGATACGAATTACAAGCACAGACTTTACAAACACAACACTCCGTAGGCATCCAGTACTAATGTTTTAGTCTTTTGCCTCTACTTCAAGCAACCAAGCAAGCAGGAAACAAACAAGGAAACAGAAGGGGTACACAATCCCCTGGACTTACCTTTTGTACAGTCCCTCTGTAAACTTCTCAGAGAGAAATTTAGATTCCTCCAAGTGGATTTGATTCTTTTAGGTTTTTTCTTTCTTGAGTCACACAGACGCAAAACAATTAGTTTTCAGAGGTTCCATTTACTGCTCTTCCATCCCCAGCAAAATGCATCCAGGAGACTATGCCAAAAGTAAGCCCAGAACTCAAAGGCAATTGGAAAAGGGAGCGTAGGGGGTTGCTGAAGGACCAGATTGTGAAATTCAGTAGCTTGAGCACAGAAATATCCTACTGTACAATATACCTGGCTTCTTGCTCACCAAAAAACTGTAGTGCAAACTGTCAGTAGTAGCCTCCAATAGCTGCTGTGTGTGCTGCAGATGGTATGTCTCACTGTTACCTTCCCAGATGGGTAGAGGATTCAGAGAGCAGCAAAACCAGGGGGTCGCCTCCAAACCAGGTGGATTGCCAGCCACTCATTCACTCAGTCCAATTAATCAAGACAAGAACAGCTCAGTCACCGGAGGTATCTCCTTCCAGGGTGCACAGGATTATGGCAAGGTTATTAATCTTGCTTTGCTGCATCCCCCCCACCCCCTACATTCAGCAGCCTGCACCGAGATGATTGCCAGCTCTGTCTCTGTCCCTGTTCTACTGCATTTTGCTCAGCCCTCTGTTGCTGCAAGTGAAACACAGAGGAGGGAGGAATACTAATAAGGTGGTTAGCTACAGTTTCTTTAAGGCATTCTACATACTGTGTGCGCGTGTGTGTACGTGCATGTGTGTCTGCCTTTTCCGTGGGGCGATCTGGATTTCTTGGCAGCTGAAATAGGACTTGTTTCTACATCAAAGTCTGAATTAATCTGGATTATCACCTAATGAATATCAGAGCCAGCAATTGTATTTTACTTAGGATAAGAGGAGGGTACTAAATGGTCTAGAAGATTAGGACGGCAGCAGTGGCTATAGGGGGAGGGAGGTGGGGGTGGGTAGTGTAGAAACCACACTACACCCAGAAGAGCATAATCAGTAAGAAAATTTGTTCCAAAGGGACTCATTTTAGCAATGTTTTAGAAGTCATTCTTATGTCCTGTACCAGTCAGGGTTTTAAAATCAGTACTATATTATCCATCTTTAGATTAGGCAGCAATATGCAGAGTCAAGTAAATATTTTTAGAAAAGAAAGGATTTCTGGCAGGAAAGGAAAAATTTAGAATGTCAGTGGAGGCAGACATCCAGCGCTGCATTTATGAAGGTGCTCGAAATTCCCTCCTTTACTGAGAATTGCTCTGCCAAAACCTTTCACTTATGAAATGAGTTTAGAGTTCTCAGTCCAACAGCCAAACCAGATTTTCCATGTATCACCTAAATAGCTGACCTGCATTGGTGCATGAACCTCAGTACTCTGCTGTGGAAAGTCCTAGCTGTAATTCACTCTCATGAAATATGAAAACAGCCATATTTCCTTTGCTTTCCCACAGGTAATTCAGACCCTCTGCATCAGGTTCAGGATGCAAATACTACTGTCTCACTTGTCATCCATAATTTCAGCTTTTTGCAGCAGATGACACTTCAGACTCCTTCAGGAGACTGAAGTCTGAGACTCCTTCAGAAACCTGAAAGCAAAAATAAACCATTCCTCAGAAGCAGTTCTGGGATTACTACAGTAAGTTATAAATATGTGTGACTGCTAAGGAACCAGCTCATAGGTCTGAGCAACAAAATACACTTGACAGAGCTCCCGAAAGGATGAGTTACATGAAATGAGTTTGGTGCTTCATATCACAGAAAGAGCTACCACCACAAGCAGCCAATCTGTAATTGAATAAGATGGAAGTGCTTTGGGGAGTTTCAGATACACCAGCCATAGGATAGCTGGCAAGGAAGCCTGGATGCACTGACCATGGCAATGTTATTGCTGTTGTAGCACAAAGGACAGCAACATAACATGGCACTATCCATAAACACTGTGGCCACAATATTTGGTACTAGCATGGAGTAAAAGTCTTCTACTGTTAAGTAAACCCCGGAGTTTTAACAGCCAGTGAACTTGCAAAGCTACACAGCATGAGGAAGAGGCTGTGGTATCTGGAAAGAGATATGTAGGACACTGTAAGCAACTGTTTCAGAAGATGGAAGACCTGCACTGTTTCACAAATCACACAAAGTCAGTTGGGCTTTTGTTCACTTTTTCAGCTTAAATTGCTTTATAATTTAACTCTCAAATGATTTCTTTGTATAAAAGTCAACTGAACTTAGAGGAGACTTTGTAAATGGTAACTGGTTTTTCCTTGCTGCAATTATTTTGCTTCTCCACCCTATCCCTCCTTCACCCTCCGTCCTATTCCCAAATACTCCCTGACAACTTATGTAGCTGTTTCCTTGACTTATGGATCTTAACGAGCTTTCTCACTCATCAACAAACATGCTAACCACGCCTATCCATGTAGGAACATGAGCAGCCACAGTAGCTTTGACTGAAGATCCGTCTAGCCAAAGTTTTGCCTGCGTTGGTCACCATCACAGGCAACCATCAGATCAAGGGAAGCAAATGGTGGTATTTCCCAAGTACACTGTGCCAACTTTTAATTATCTGTGCCACAAGGAGTTGCAAAGTCAGAGACAGGAATGTTCTGCACACTTTAGCATGCAGTTCACAGATTCAGAGTCTTCTATTATAAGCAGCCTGGACTCATTTCCTCATGCTGAGAAGCCCTGATGTATTTACCTGCCCTTCATATTGACTTTGCTCTATTCACTTGAACAGTCTTGTCACTAATCTTTTCCACCTTGTGCAGTGACCAAAATGCCACGGGCATGCCACAAGAGCATAGCACTACATTGGTACTTTCTGCTTTGAGAATCTGTCGTTCCAGAGCACATTCTAATGAAGCTAATGGCTTGCTCTGCTTTCTAAGACTGTGGCATAAGTAATTTCGCTACTCTCATTTCAACAACTTCATCAGTGATATAACATTTACAGTTCTAACTAGTCAGCTAAGGTTTCATAAGGAAGACCTCATGTCTAACCAAAGACCACCGTTGAGAGTCCACATCCTTCTTCTAGGTGCACTCAGAAATGCTTGAGTATATTTTAAAAAGATACTCCAAAGCTAATTAAATCTATTTACAATCCATGGGACTGGAACAACAGCAAAAGTAATTAAACTGACTTGCATTCTAATTTCCATTAACAGAATACATGTTAAAGAAGAGGAAAAAAAAAAGATTAAATATTGTGCAATTTATTCTTGGTATTTTCCAAACACTCTTCATCATAATCCCAAAGGTGCAGGCAAGTGCCTTTGTCCTACCTTATCTGTCCTTATGTCATTTCTAAATTCATACTACCTGCTAACTACATTCACATTAATCAAAAGGAAAACACATTCTTTGCACTTCCAGGAGTTTGTTGCTTTTTGATTTTGGTTTTTCCCCAAAACATGCTCCACTTTGGACTAAATATCTCATCACTCCCCTGATTACTACAGTCTTACAAGCATCTTTGCTCTTGTTCCCACATTATATTTTAAACAAAGGCAGTTTACAATGCAATATAAACCAGACAGATATACCACTCCCTTCCCCCATCTCACCACCCCCCAAAGAAAAAAAAAAAAAACAACAAAAACTTGACTTCAACTCCCTCTCACTCTGGCCCTCACCTCATTCAGCTGAATTTGATGACCTGTCAGTTAATGTCAATATCACTCCTCTGAAAACTTCTGAAATTCAGCACAAGTGAAGCACACAAGCTTATTGCTCAGCAAAGCCCTCAGTAGAGAAAGTACTGACCCAGCACACATGCTCCCACACATAAAACCTCCAAAAGTCCCCCAAATATTTTTCCAGTGTTTCACTTTATTATTATATTGGCATCGTTTGATTTAGTGAACCCTAAACCCATATGCTATTTGCAACTACTTCCCTTGTTTCCTCTTAATTTTCAGTTTCTTTATGAAGTAATAGTCATATTTATGAGTATGATTTCCACACTGAGAAAACATTAGCAAGACCATAGGAGGGGTGAAAGATGACCTGAGAGGCTCACACAGACAGGCTGAGGCTGTGACCTGGTACAACCAGGCACCTCTGGCTGATGAAGTTTGAAGAGTTACTGCTGCCAGGGTATACTGCTGGTAGACTGTGCACTACCCCTGATTAGCACCCTAGTAACAATCATCAGAAGCAAATACATACCAGTTCCTCAGCCACCACTTTCCTTGGTCCAGTCCTAACTTAAGACCAGGTTCAATGGGTGGTGTAAATTTATACACCGGCCTCAAAACTACAGAAACTGTGAAACAGCACATGTGGCTTCTGTTGCCTCTGCTAGAGGGCAGTGGTAGCTGTTCCTAAGGAAGCCCAGCACCCACTGCCACTGTTTGACTTGAGACACCTTCAGAGCTGAACTGGACAATACTAAGGTTTTTTGAAAAGTGATCACAATGATCTTTCTCCTGGGAGTTGTGAAGCCTATTGTTAACCACAAAGATTTTTCAGGAGACAAACACTGAAAGAAAGAGGAAAAGCGAACAAGAGAACATGTTATCTGGAGAGAAGAAAAATTAATTGCTGGCTAACTCATGAAATATTTGTAAAATTTGTATTTAAGACTGGTGGTAAACAGATATCTACCATTCTGAGAATTTTGTAGAAAGTATTCTGTCAGGGTCTATCCATTACTATTGCAATAAACATACTAGTAATAGTAATAATTCTTTCATCCTGAACCTCTCCTCCAGCGAAAAAGTACAACAGCAAAACTGCAGCAAGCAGATTCTTCATGTTCTTTATATCTTAAAACTCAGAGCCGTAGTCTAGTGAGCAACACAAGTGAGTTCCTCAGAGTTTGAGAAACACACTAGATATTATATTTTGGTATTTACTCCTCTAAAATAAAGACAGGTGTTTTATATAGTGGCAGTCTGGTTTTTTGTAACCATCTACTCTGAAAAATTGAGCAGTTTACACTGTGAGTATTTTTAATTTCAACAGAGACTTACCATCAGATTCCAGCCTTCTGCCTAAAAATTTATTCTAATTCAGTGCCTCAAGCCTATAATTTTGAATTAATTCTTCAATGCTGAAATACAAATCATAACCACCTTGATTTTGTGCTATTTGGATGCTATTATTTGAAGACAGATTTTCGATCCCTTATATCTTATTTAGGAAGAAAAACCAATTTGATGAAAAGTCAGAACCAAAAAATAAGTATATGTTTCCTTACCTTTTTTCCTTCAGAGAACAGAAAAAAGTTTAAAGCCTTGTTTGAAAGCATTAAAAAGAAAGGCTGTTTTAGAAGTTCAGCTCATGACCATGAAAAAAATAAAAAATTAAAAAAAAAAATCAAAACCCAATGCCCACAAACCCTAAAATCCTACATAGATGTTATATTCTGATATATACCTGATCCCACACCACGCTCCCACCCCCTCTCCAAAGGAAATTACATTTTTTTCTCTCTAGTCAACAGAGCAGAAAAAGTACTTTTTTTCCCTTCTTTCTGTCTTTCAGCAGCTACTGCTGCAAGGAGAATACTCCAACACACAGATCCTCAGGTTGATCTAATATGAGCATTCTTTTTACATTAGCTTGCATTTATCTGTGACCATTATCTCTCTTCCTCCCTCTAGAGAGATAGGTTGCAAGAATTAAAGTGTGCAGTACGTCTTTTACTGAAAAGAGACTTAAATTAATTGTCTAGATTTTATTCTCACATCATTGAGCACTTGCTAAAAACATCTGGATTTTTGGAATATACAGGTAGCCTTAAATACTGATCACTGTTTAAGAAACAAGGTGAGTGTTACTAAACTAATGTTAAGCATCTTGGATTTATTTATCCTATACCAAAGAAGCACTGATACCAAAAAGACTGGGGTATTGCACTATTACATTTGAGTTCCCTAGAAGATTTTTCTTTTCTAAGCAGCAAGAATATTTTAATTTGATTTTTTTAGTTGATCATAAATCTTTTTATGAACTTTAACTTCACATATCTTTGGGTAAAAAAAAAAATCAAAACAGAAAGAAAAATTGAGAGCTGTGATTAGCACACATATCTTGAACCAGTACTCCAATTCTCAAATTCTTTAACTGTCCAGAAGCTTTGACTAACCTCTCTGTACCACTTGTGCTCATCAGCAGTTTTTTATTTACAGTGGCTCAAGTTTTCTGTCTTCCATTAAGAATGTTCGAGGTATGGTTTCATCAATATTCCTGCTCTTCAGAGACTGCCATTTTCCCTCTAGCCCTAACTCCAGGTTTCCTTTCAAGTCTCACTTGTCTGAACAGGAATTCAGCAAACCGGCTTGAGCAGTAGTGGGACTAGCATTGCTAAACAAGGCAAAATATCAGGATGAGTGTAAAATTAGTTCTCTTTGGTCACAAAGGTGTCCCTTCCATGTTTGTTTAAACTCTGTAAACTGACTGTAGTTGACTACCAAGATGACTGGAAGAGTTCAAAAAGTCTTCTTGTATGTCTGTGACTGCAGTATTTTGGAAAGTTGTTTTAAAATATTTACAAAGTTGCAAGCTGACAGTTAAAGCATTAAAATTTGCATGCATGCAGAAACAACCTATAGTGAATCAAAACAAAAAACTAAAAAACAACCAATTTCAGGATTCAAAGAAAGCATAAATATCTCTGCCTTTGTGAGTTTTACCTCTATTCTGAAGAATTTTGTGACAATAAGCCTGCTCCTTCACATGTCAAAGAAATTTTAAAATATGGTATTTTAGTCCTTTCTGGCTTAACCCAAGCTATGTCTGAAATAAGACATTTCACATCACAATGGAGAGAAAGGCTTGTGAGCACTTAAGAGATCTACAGCTGCTGCAAAATTTGCAAAATAAAAGCTACTTTAGCTTCAAAACAGAGAGGCTAAACTATTGGTGTAGAAATATATAAAAACTTGTACACAACTGTACTTGTAAGATTTTAAGGATTAATAGTGTGCTCAATGACAAATGAAGCTAGCACATTAAGGTGGAAAACCTAAAAAAGAAAATAGTTACACATTTAGGCTAATCAAGCAATTAGACCTATTATGTCCATCTCTCAACCAAGGTAACCTCTGAGTTACTGCTCTCTAACATATGTTCAGCAGTTTGCAGACTAATTTTCAAGTTTGAACAATGGGATCTCCATTACTTTTCATGCAAGACTGTTACAGAGCCCAACAGATCTCAAAGCCAATGCTATTAAAGAGTCACTGCATGAGCACTAAGTTCTACTCCCTCAAAAATGCATATGCTGATAGAGGCTGTTAGACTTAGAAGACTCATTTTCCCATTAAACAATTTTCATCAGCCATTACAGCCACGTCCCTCACATGTAGTGAAACATTTTTTGCACAAGATTTTCCTTTACTCTTCTTACTAACACCTACATATCACCATGGGCAACAGACAGCAAAAGATAGTGCTTTTTTGTGCTGAATTTTAAGCTTACAGATAAGAGCAGATAATTTTGGACTTAAGGCTAGCTTGTTTTTTTCTTTCTGATTGGTCTCAGAAAAATAGCATTTAACTACTCTTAAAGACAGCAGTCCTTTCACTTGTGGTCTTACATCTACACAAAGTTTGTTCTCTCAGATTCCCTTTACAGCTGCCATTAGCAAGAGTGCATGCTTCAGGGCACTATAATTTCTTTTATTTTAGGCACCTCTTTTGAGATTAGAAGACCAAACTCTCCAAGGCCCAGAAGTGCTTGAGTGAGCAGTTCAGACCTAGATTTCTTTCATGAAGGTGCTTGTGTTTGGTGTAAGCAAAGATAATTCTGCAGTCACATTACAGAAAATACCCTGCCATATACATTGCCATGTAAATAGATGAGCTCCATATAAAGTCTAAAGGGTCCAATGACCTGTTGGTTATGACCATGAGAAACAAATATATCTTTGAAGTTAAGCCCCAGAGAAAAGTGTTTTAAAGTGTTAATTGCCTGTTCTTGTTAATGTTGCCTCAGTGCTCTTTGTCAGTCTTGGAGGAAGTACATGATGTTGTGTTCTGCTTGGCAATTTTTTTTTCTATACCTACGTGGCCTGGATGATACAGAGATAAAGGTTTTCCTGTATTGCAGTCAATACGAAGACTCATATCCCATTTCTGCCTTGATCACCTGCATGCCCCGGAGTCAGCTGCAATTACTAAAATCATAATTAAGATAGTCTGAAAAGGTCCATCAAATATATTTTGGAGATGTAGTGAAAACTGATAGAATTGGGTATGATATTTGGCCAACTCTTAGCTGCCATTTTGGTAAGCATTTTTTGTTCTCTCTGCCACAGGTGAGAGAAGGAATGAAAAGAGAGCAAGGAGTGGGAAGAAAGAAGCTGTTACAGAAAAATTTCTCGCCAGCAAAAGTAATACTATCTTTGAATGAACACAAAATACACCAGAGGGTATTGACTGGAGTGGTAGCGTAGGATGGAAAAAAAAAAAGGGGGAAAATGGGGGCAGAATCAGGGAGACATAGGACAAGCTTGAAAATTTGTGACTTAAAGTGAAACCCCTCAAACACAAAAACAAGTCTTATAAAAGGCTGAAAGATTAGTCAAGAGACAAAGCACAATTAAAGACTGCAAAGTTAACAAAGCAAGAGAGGAACTAAACATCCTAGAGAAAACTTGTAGAAACACATCCTTGTTTAGAATACCTCAAAACAATCCAACCAAAACTCACCTCTTTCAATAGCACACTACTCCATATAATAATGTTCATCAAAAACAGCTCACATGCATTCTAAGACTCAGTAGGGTCCATGGGTTTCCAGTTTCTATCATTGACAGTTTGTTACAGGACTTTGACTAAAAATCAAATAAATACAAGCTATTCACAATATAAACCAAACTGCAAATAATTTGTGCGGGGAAAAAGAGCATTTCCTAAGTTGCCTGGACTAATTGAAGGGTAAGAAGAGAAAACCTTCTTCAATTTTAACTCAATTTCGGTTGTTTAGATGGAAACAAAAGACCAGCAGAAAACAGAGCTCTTAAAGGCATATAAAAATATATAGAGACAAAATAAACATATCCTGACTTCTAATCAGGAGCTGAAAGTTATTTTACATAATAAAGAAGCTTTCACTAAGAAATGCTAGATGAAATTAAAGTAAATAAAAGTTTAGATTGTAAAGCAGAAAACCATGCATGACAATCAGATCATTTTCAGCTTTGGAAATTTCATTGAGAAGAAATAGTGTAAGTCCTAGCATAAGTCGCACTTTAAATGAATCCAGAAAAACAAAAGTATAATAGTGAATAATCTTAGAGAGGGTGAGTGCCATTAGGTGACCTAATGAATGAACACTTTTCCGTTGCTAGCTTCCATGATCCAAAGGAGAAAACCGAAGCAACTGATGGGGTTTATCATAAAGAGAAGAATAGAGAAAACACCAAGGATTTTGTTGTTACATGGAGTATTAGAAGGACTACAACAAGAAAACGTTCATTTTTGTTTTCCTTTTCAAAACGACTATGCACTGAACTATTAAAAAGGTGTTAATTTTACTATGCGTAATGAGGGTTACTTGATTACAACATTCACTGTAAGCAAAAAACCTTAAAAATATTTTCTCATCAACAGTTTAGAATTTTACAGAATTGTAGCAGTTTTGGATTATACATCTCCTGTCAAGTACCTCCTTCAGGGTAAATATTTCAGAAAAATTAACCTAAAAACCTCAGAAAGCAAAAATTAAAGTAAAAATACTTTGATTTGCTGAGCACAGTCTAAGAGCTAATCCACTGAATTTTTCTAGCATACTTGGATTTTGGAATAAGATTTTTAATTTAGCAAGCAACTCTCCCCAGCACCAGAAAAATTCTGTCATCTATATTTTGAAAACATCATGAACTTGTAAGACAAACATGCAAAACCTAAATGCACCCCGTTCACACCCATTCAACACAGCGTTACTATGAGCTGGCAGCCAGGCTACCAAAGGTTAAAGGTCAGAGTGGCTGAAATACAGGGAGGTGAGAAAAACCATAAGCTGCAGAAACATAAAGCTGAATTTGAACTAAGTGCTAAAAAGGAAAGAAACAGTGAATATCAGAAAAGTCCAAGGGATCAGACTATTCCTGTGAGAATTAGAGGAAGCAGACGAGAATCCACAGCTAGGGAGAACCCAGGTTCCCCCCTACCCAAATGCTTGACCCAGACAGTGTCCTCATACAGAAAGAGCACACATTTTCTCATGTGGTATTTCCACACAGTTATTTTTGGATAGTGCTTTTTAGCAAATATAATAAAGTTTTGCATAGCCTTTGAGCATAGGCTATTTACCCTCAGAAAAGAGCTGCAAACCATATAAAGGTTCCCTGAACTAAGACACTTTAGACTCCTGAAGAAGAGGAAGAATTTTAAACATTCATTTTTTTCATTTCCATGCCTCATCCCATAATCAGCATTTTCCATTAGCTAGCTAAAGGCAAGTTAAACACATCACATATGCACTCCCTACCGGTCCAACGTTCAGACTCCTCAGGCACTTCTCAGCAGTTTTCCCAGAAAGTACCTTCCACAGAATCAGAAGTGTTTCCCCAAGCACATAACCCTACTAGTAGGTCTGAACAAGACACAACTCCCCAGAGCAGAGGGGAAAAAAAAACCCCAAAACTTTCTGTGTTGCCTCAAACCCCTTTTATCTCCACAAGCTCCTAAGGCTCCTCCCAGGCTGCACCTGAAAAGCTACACCTACCCCAACCCAGCTGGGCACTGATTGCTACAAGTATCCACAAACAGCTGTGGTCCACTGGCCTGGCACTGATCTCTCACAGCTGCTGACAGTGAGCACATGCCAAAGAGCATGAAATCCGAAATCCTGGTCTCTCCTTGTTTCGTGGCTCTGGTTTTGTAATTTGAAATGTACTGAACTTCTGTTCCATATATTAAATGGGGATCATATTATCTCTTTATTAAAGGAGAACAGAGGAAAGTAACAGTGGAGTATTAATATTCATTAAGCTGTCAGGTGGTCTAAGGATAAACCCCACGGAAAATCTATTGCTTAGTAATTCTGTTCCCAGGAAGGCACTTGAAACACTTGCAGTAAATAAGGCACAAGGTCAGGCACAGGAAAACTGCAAGTTTAGCAGCATTTAGAATAAGAACGAGTCATGCAGTCACCAGCATAAAAACACACAAAGGTTATTCCTAGAGCTCCAGCTAAGCCACAAGGTAACCTGTAAAGGTCTGGAGCATTAGAGCTACTCCTCACTTGTGGCCTAATGGGCAAGATTTCTGTGCCTGCTCCTTCCATCTACTCTGTGGCCTTAGGAAGTCCTCAAAACTTGTATGTGCTTCAGTTACGCATATGTTACCTGGTTCTAATGAGGCGTTCTTAGAACTTACTTGTGTTTCTGTTCTTTTTGGAAACCAGTGTTTGAATGATCTACCCACTACTGACCTTAAGGGGTTTCCCAGTGAAACCTGTGTTTCCACTATCTGTGCACACACAAACCTGCTTTGGTTCTTTGTGACATGTGCTGGTGTAAGATTTTTGGTTTTACCTCTAATACTTACAGATATTATATTTATCAGCTATTCCTACAAACCTACATATAAACACCTTCATTCCCACATAGTTGGAGCCACATAAGATTAAGCCTGTGACTACATTGGCTTGATTGTTATCCTAGAAATATAAGCACCTGGCCAGAGGTGCTCAGAGCAGGAAGCCACAGGGGGCTTAGACTTGTCAAGGTTTTACCATATTGTAATGAGTTACTCAGTGCAGCTGAGCAGAAATATTTTAACCCCTTGCAAATGAAAGGCAAAATACCTCAGCCCAAATATCTCCTATGGAGACTTATGCCAAAAGAACTTATTTTTGCATCTATTGTTATCTGCTAAGCCACGATACAGCTGTGCATACCTGAGTCCTGTATCTCAGGTTCCTGTACAGCACTGAGGGCAAATTGTCTTTGAAAAAATGTAGTCTTAGTTCAAGAAATCTCTTCAGAAATAGTTTTATAATCAAAATGTCACTGTAGAAATCAGTGTAATCTATAAAAACTTAGGACTGTTGGAGCGTTTTATACAGATAGTGAGGGAAGGAACGTACTTAGTTTCACAGATCAAAAATTTAATTGAAGAACATTCTTGAATGCAAAAGTATTAGTGAAACTTTTGATGGTCTGTAATCCAAGTAAGGGTATATATTCATTGCCCCATGTTTAAAAATGAAAAGAAAATATTTGCGTAAAAGTTTAAAAGTAGGATAGCAACTGGGGGGTGGGGGGAAGGGGAACCCTATAGGCCCAGTTGATACAATTCAAGTTCAGAAATATTGTGTTTCTCTTTAACAAGAGAAATATGCTTATCATTTCACAGAAGAAAAATACTGGTTCATGTTTCACCTCAGGCTTTTAAGATAGCCATTTCAGGAAGCTGTTGTCTCACACATAGTAACCTTGATCCTGATCCTAGTGTCTCCATTGGCATCTCCTTTGTCTTCATTAGGTTTTCAGGGTTTATGTCCAAATTTACTTTTGTGATGGACAATGCAGCACAAGTAGCAGTTTTGAAAAAGAAATGAGGAAGAACTAAAAGGAACCAAATCTCCAAAGTAAACACCTGAGCTGCTGCTATGACTTCCACCATTCTCTCTCAAAAAATATGAAACAAGATCTCTAAAAAGGTATTATCTTACTGACACGACATATATCCACCCAGGAGGCTGGACCTCCCATTGCACACACTTATGCAAAAAGAATCTTACTATTAGCAAGTGACTGAAACTTTTTGCTGCTGTATCCACATGTTTGAAGAGCTCTCATACCATCTAAGAGTCACTGACCCACCTTCTCACATATGGCAGAATCATCTTTTAGGACCTTTCATGATCCCTTCTTAATGTTTTGCTGTAGTTTGGCTACCCTGTATAGCAGAGATTTAATTTCCTGATTAAATTTTCTGAAATTCTACCAGATGGCTGTAAAAGAAAAAAAAAACCTACAAAAAAAGGTTGTCAGTTCCTGTTAAAGTCTAGAAGACCATATTGGGCCTGAACTGGTCTAAGTAGTAGGAGCTGCAGTGCCCAGAGGAGGACATGAACGGCCCCGGGCCAGTCACAAACAAATCCAGATGGCTGCAGTGCTGGCGTAAACAACCTATTGTTCTCCAAAACCTCAATGGTAGGTAACCTGCCCTGGGGCAGGAACAGCCCTGAGGGACCCAACTGTGGGTCATCACAGGAGACGCAGATAAGAATGGTAACCCTGGACCCTAGGTGCTACCTAGAGGTGCTACCCATCACCTCTCCAAAGGAACTGCGGAGGACTGGGTGCTACAGGTGATCAAAACTGAGGGAAGCTGAGTCTAGGAAGTGGGGTGGAGAGGTGTTTGACTTAAGCTGAACCTGGGGAAGGCGAAGGCCAAGACTTTTCCTCAGTGTTTGTTTTGTTGTGCATGTTTTCCTTTTCTGAATATTCAAACCAACAACTAGAAATTTGTTTTAGTTGGCAATAAGATACAGTAAAAATTCTTCAAGATGATTCTGATTTGCTCATGAGAGATTCCATAACACTGTATGTACCTCACTATGAGTTAAACTGACCCATCTGCACCTCGCTGTTAGTTGGCCACTGGGATCACAGGTCTCAAAAGTGTGTCAACTACATCAATAGAACAGAAAATATAGTCCTTGAAAAAGAAACATGTGGGCAGTTCTGAGAAAGCTCGTTATTTGCATTTTTTAAACCTGCATTTACTGGATTTTTACTGAATTTACTAAAATTAAGCAATCACTGGTATTTCTGAATTAGTGAACACCTACAATTTAATGGCTTCATTGAGACAGTCCAGGTTTAAAAGAGGGAGCTGGTTTCTCATCTGTCACTCATCATCACCATTAAATTCTGTTTGAGCACTTTCATTGATTCCACATCTGGAATTTTGCATGCTAAGTAAATTTTATTATACAATCAGGTTCTGCTCCCCAATGTAACCACGAGAAAATAAGACATAAGAGGCAAGGACTCACTTCAGTAATAAAATTGAAAATCTCACAGCCTTCTTGGGGGATCGCTGTTTAGACCAAGCATGTTTTGGCAGACTTATACATCTAAATACCCACAAAGAACCAAAATCTCCTTTCAAATACACTTCTCCTCACTATCTAGAGCCAGAAATAGGAGACAAAAACAAAATTTCAAAGAGATTCATTTTCAGTCTGGAGTTGTGGAGTATGGAGGGGATTTGTATTACTGAGACAAAGACATTTAGGTAGTCATGAAAACAGACCTTTACTGTACATTATCTGAGGAAACTGTTTTGCTTCCCTTCCTAATCAAGAATGTATAGGTGCACTGTGTAGAAATTAGTTGGAAATATATAAAATACAGTGCTATCTGCATCTATTTTTCACCTTTCTATTAATTTGTAATTATCTGGTCCTATACTTCCATAAACATCTTGAAAATGTTGCCCTTATTGTGTCTTGAAAAGAGACAGATATTGGTAACTGAAAGTGGCTATAGGAGAAGTGAGATCTGCTGAGCTTGAATAACTTCACTAAGTTGCAGAGTACTTTGTAGGGCATTTAAAAAAAAAAAAAGTCTTGGACTATCTAAGGTCCAATTCCTTGCATATGGACAAAACCATCCACATTGTAACTTCCCCCTGTTGCAATACTATCAGCAGTAAAGCATCTGTTTGCAGAGACAAAGGCCTACCTTATCAAAGGTTTTCAGACATGTACCTTCTAATTAGTTACCTAACTCTCAATGAAATTATTAGCATAGAAACACCTAAAGAATATAAGGTACTTTACCTACCACCCACTCCCTAAAAAATCCAAGTACAAAGAACAGTCATTATAATTACCAGTCAAATGATGAATGTCCAGGTAAGAAACACGGAGTCAATTAATTCTTTTAAGTACACTTTATGCAGGTGAAGAAAATGCACATATGTTGCAGTAAAACCTGGCCACAGTTATAAAAACTTTCTTCTTTAACCCATGATTGAAAGCAACCTGATTTAACACTGTAATGCCAACCGGTTATCTCTAGGCTCTCCTATGCCTGCCAGCTACCCTGCCCCTATCTCCACTCATTAGGGGCACAGTACTGCAGCACTGTATTAGGAGGATATTTCGGCCTGAACAAGAACAGCTATTCTTGGGTTCTGTGTTCTCTTTCAGTATTTGACACCCCAATCTATATGGATATTCCTATCCACTTCAGAGTCTATACATTAGTGTGAAAGGACCTAGAGTCCAAAGGAGAGTTTGCTTAATGCAGATTTCAGCAGTGACAGGCATCTAGGGAATGAGATTTCCAGGAGAATTTGACTGAAAGACTCTAAGGTACATTGCCTTGTTTATTATTATTATTACAGCTAACACTGAACTGTTGTGGTTAACCTTGATTAAGTTCCAAGTCATCTTAAAAAAGATCACAGCATTCAGCCTTACACTGCATTTTTCACCAATGTTTTTCATGAATCTCTGTAATACCCGCCTTTGCAGACACCAAAGAGTATTTTTGTGTCTATATTTCTCCCCTGTTGAAAGCTTCTCATTTACAAATGGCAAGCTCTCTACAAGGCAGCAGGCTCAAGCTTGGCAAATTGTCATCCTTCAGGTTATCCTCCACTTTCTGACACTAAGTTCTTACCTTCATCAGAGAGCTTTCAATCCCCTCCTTACTTATGGGAGATAAAAGCCCTTATATTCCTCCCAACAACAGGTTTTCATCTTCTTTATGTTCACAATAGATTTCAGCTTTCTTCCCTCCAGCCCTGCCAATTTCCCTAATTATCTGTCAGTGGTGCCAAGAGCTCCCACATCTGTCACGCCATAGTATCACTCCATAGTCACTGTCACAGTTCAGCATCACTGCATCAGCTATCTACACTCCAAACAGTTTTACAGCACTGACATGGGGAACCGCCTCTCACAGTCAAGTGTGTCACTAAATAACCCTCTTTCGTCTCTTTCCAAGCAGGTCCTGCATGTCACTTCCAGCTGTCCTCCTCTGTCATCATAGTCCTGGTACGACGCAATTGATTTCTACACTTCTCATACTGTTGGTATGAAATATCATTCAAACAGTTTAACAAATCTTAATAACTTCAAGACATGTTTCTCCATTCTTTCTCTTCAGTGTTGGTTTCTACTTGCTGCACAAATTCTGTTGCATCCTGTAATCAGTATGATTTTAAAAAGTCACAGTATATTTATGAAAGCTACAAGTGAATTTGAAACACCCTGCTACCCCTAGCCTATTAATTTGATGCAGTATTCAGACAAACATTTACCTGTATGCCTTTAATGTACATACTCTCTGAATGATTAAGAGAGGAGGTGTAAAGAGTCCCTGCAAATCCCTGGAATAACTCATGTACATAAAGTTACTCAGGGATGTAATGATTTGCAGAAAGAAGTCTATATTTTATAGATTAGGACTGTTTCATAGAAAGCCTGGAACTGTTTTGAACCATGTGATGTTAAACTATATCAATATGCTGTTGTTTTTTAAAGAGTTGAAAGAGAAAATTACTGTAAATCAAATAAAAGGTTTCGGAAGGCCATTATTTTAAACTCATCTGACCACTGAATCAGATAATTCCGCCAGGATTCTGACTAGAAAGCTTTCTTTTTCAGGCTGTCCTTAATGTTTCACAGATATTTCCAAGTAAATTGTTTTAAATAACCAAATGTAGTTTCCCCAAGAGGAACAGTGATTTTTTTTGTTCAACATACTCAACAAAAAATTATGAGTTACATTTAGTGGAAGATTTGAAGTCTTTGCTATTTGTCTTATACTCCTCTGCAAACAGAAGTCCAACAGGTTAACTTTGTTCTATCCTGCCGCATTTAGTACTCTCAGTACTCTTCCAATACTAGAAGTGTTTACTGATTTCTGTAAGGGCCTCTAAGTCTTAAAATGAATGTGATTTATGACTGGCAGCATGTGTCTGAGGTACATAAGACTGAAAATATTTTTCAGTTCTATTCACAGCATCATTAAATCAGAGTGTAAGTTAAGTATCTCTTCTACTTTTTTCTTTTCCCTATCATATTTTACTTCACTGGGTTGCTAATAGAATTAATTCTTTAACACTTGATCCAAAGCCTGGGGAATTCTGTGGAAAGACTCCGCTCAACTTCAGTGTGTATTCGGTAGATAGAATGCTTTCTTAAAAGTGCTTTATGATTCTTTAGTTGACAAATGATATTTAAACAAAAAATGTTTTAATTTATTTGTTTTCCCTTACTTTGTTATTGATGTTTCATGATATATATCAAAGAATGAACTCACATAACAAAGGAAAATAATTTTTTTTTAAAATAGCAAGCACAAGACTAGAATCTATTGCTTTCTCTATACGTGTCAGCATTAAATCACAGAGGAAATGCAGCAAGTATGTTAGCAAAGGACAGGTCCTGGTTTTTTTACACACCAAATATCTTGATAGTTTGACAGTCAGCTTTGCATTGTCCATGAACTATTCTAATATTTACTTAACTATTAAGTAAATACTTAGCCAGCTCAGAATAATTTTTGTTATATCAGAATCAGAAAACACTGGGAAAATATTTGGGCAAAAGCATTCTGTCTTGTATGGTAAGAAGTAGTCTGAGATCAGTAACTCCCAAAATAATCATCCTTCTTGGGACTTTCATAATGCTGCATTTGCAATGGGGAAACTGACATCGATAAATATAACTAGGAATAATTTATACATACGAGTTCTTTAAAACCAATATTTTCATAATATTATCAAACACAGCCTAGTGTCAGAGTTAGGGTTAGGGGCAATAGGCCAGGTCGCAGGATACTCATTCAAAGGGCAGAGAGTTCAATCCCCACATGCAGCTTTACATACGGAACATGGGAATAAACAGGAAAAATTAGAGGTCAGTGTGAGGTCACAGGGCCATGATCTCATTGCAGTTACAGAGACATGCTGGGGTAGCTCACATGACTGGAATGCTGTCATGGATGGGTTTATACTTTTTAGGAAAGACAGACCAGCAAGGGGAGGTGGTGGAACTGCTTTCTGTGTGAGAGAGCAACTGGGATGTATCGAGCTCTGCCTAAGGGTGGATGAAGAAGGAGCTGAGAGCTTATGGGTAAGAATTCAGGGACAGGCAGCGTGGGTGACACTGCTGTGGGTGTTTGCTACAGGCCACCCCGTCGGGAAGAGGCGATCAGAGTTCTGCAGACAGCTGGAAGGAACCTCACAGTCACAGGCCCTTGTGCTCATGGGGGACTTCAGCCACCCTGATCTCTGCTGGAAAGACAACACAGCCGGGCACACACTGCCCAGGAGGTTCCTGCAGAGCACTAATAATAACTTTTTGGCATAGGTGGTGGAGGAGTCATCAAAGAGAGGTATGCTGCTGGACCTCGTACTGAGAAACAAGGAAGGACTGGTTGGGGATGTAAAGGCTGGGGTGAGCCTTGGCTGCAGTGACCATGAGATGGTGGAATTCGAGATCCTGAGTGGAGGAAGCTGGGCAATAAGTAGGATCACAAGCCTGGACTCAGGAGAGCTATCTCCGGCCTCTTCAAGGGCATACATGGAGGAATCCTATGGGTTAGGGCTCTAGAAGTTAGGGGTGTTCAAGAGAACTGGTTAATAATGTTCAAGAGAACTGGTTAATAATATTCAAGCACCATTTCCTCCAAGCCTAAGATCAGTGCATTTCTATGAGTAAGAAATCAAGCAGGAGACTTGCATGGATAAGCAAGAAGCTTCTGACAAAACTCAGGCAGAAGAAGCTTACAGAATGTGTAAAAATTCATGTAAACTGGCTTCTGGAGCAGGCCAGGCACAAGAACACCCATCTTAGCTTGGGCTAAGCACCCAAATGTTAACTCAGCTTGGATAATTTTACAGGAAGCACTGATTTCTCAGCTTTCAGAGATAAAATGGCCATCAGTACCAAAGCAAGTGTCCTCAATGCTAACATAGGGTTATTGCTGCTGAATGGCATTTGCAGAATCACAATCAACAGTCTGTGATTCTTTCTTAATGCAGGACTAGGAAGCAGTACTTACTGTTTATTTTGTTGACTCAGATTATCCCTCACTCCCTAATGTTTTGGGGCTTCTTGGTCATTTCATGGTCACCTTCTCCTTGACTTGCCTAAAAAATGAAGTTCATGACCTGCCATGGATAAGTGCTGAACACGTCCTTAGGCTCCATAGCTGTGAGGTGCCAGAGCTATTCAGGATATACCTGAGGAGTCCATAGCTCCTCTCGTTTCGGTTTCTGCCTCTGCAATTGCACTCCACATGCATTTGAGTATTTCTTGCAGTAGAAATAGCTGCACAGCTTCATAGCCATGCCCATCCATGTTTGGATTACAACAGCACTCCTTTCTGGATGCCATCCAAAGGGGCCTTGTCAGATTTGAGAGTTGGGCCTGTGCAAACCTCATGAAGTTCAATAAAGCCAAGTGCAAGGTCCTGCACCTGGGTCAGAGCAGTCCCAAATATGGATACATGAAAGAAGTCCTGAGGAGAAAGACTGACTTGGGGGTATTGGTTGATGTGAAGCTCAACATGACCCAGCAGTGTCAGTCCAGAAATAAACGTGTCCTTGGCTGCACCAAAAGCAGCATGGCCAGCAGAGCCAGGGGGGGCAATTCTCCCCCCTTCACTGCTCTCCTGAGATCCCACCTGGAGTGCTGCATCCAGCTCTGGGGCCCCTAGCATAAGAAGGATGGGAGCCTGCTGAAGAAAGCCTGGAGGAGGCCACAAAGGTGATCAGAGGGCTGGAACACCTCTGCTGTGTAGACAGGACAGGCTGAGAGAGTTGGAGTTGTTTAGCCTGGATATGAGAAATCTCCAGGGAGACCATAGTGTGTCTTCCATTACCTAAAGGGAGCCCAAAAGAGAGCTGGAGAGGGACTTTTTGCAAGGGCATGTGGTGATAGGACAAGGGGGAATGGCTTTAAGCTGAAGGAGGGTGTACTCAGATTAGATATTAGGATGAAATCCATCACTGTGAGGGTGGTCAGACACTGGAACAGGTTGCCCAGAGATGTGGTGGATGCCCCATTCCTGGAACTGTTGAACTTTGAGCAACTTGATCTCGTGGAAGGCGTCCCTGCCCATGGCAAGTGCGTTGGAACTGGGTGATCTTTAAGGTCTCTTCCAACCCAAAGCATTCTGTGACTCTGTGATTCTGTGATTCCTTCCTGTCATACAGCTTTTCAACTGCCTTCAGACTTTTCTCTCTGGCTGTGAAATTTTTGCAGCTGGGAAATAATCTTTCATTTTATTTCTGGAGAAACTGCTACTTTCGGTTTTATAAACTCCAAAGTCCCATATATTCTCTGTGGTGAATATTTCTTCTAAAAGCAGAAGCTTTTGACATGACAGCTGCACTTAAAAAAAAAAAAAGTAACTACATGAATTCTATTGCACACTGAGAAAAATATAATTACCGCTTGATAGACAAAACTGTAAAAATTCAGATTTTGTGATCTTTTACCTTTGAAGAAAACAACTATTTAGCATTGTACATTTCATTATGCAGTCCTGTTTATTTGCAGAGGCCATGAGCCTGAACATAGAAAGAAACAAACAACAAGTAATTTATTTGCTCCCTCATTCAAAGGAAGAGCTTTCAGAAGTTCTTTAACTTTACCACTTGACCTTTTCTGGGCCAGATTACCATCCTTCTCTTACTCTGTCCATGGTTCTTTGCTGTGTTTTCTGTTTGCTTCACCCTATGACTGTTACAGCATCACCAAAGAGCATCCAAACTCTCCTTTTATGTGCTGTTTATTCTAAAGATAAGAACAGATATTCTTGATATTTTAATATAAGGTTTTTTTAGTACTTTGTCTATGTATAGATGCCACAAAACCCTTGGGTTTTCAGTTTTCAAGAGCAGTAAACCTGTGTTCAACTCAGTTTCTTGTTCATTAAATCTACCTGGAGGGCAGGTGTTTTCTAGCTCTTAAAATATTCCACCTCTTGTGTAGGCTCTTGATGGGGTTACAAACCTGGACCTGTTCCAAAAACCTAGATGCTAAAGGAGAAATTACGTTTCCACTGTTACTTAATTCTATCTGCTGGAATTTCTATTCACTACTTACAGTTTATGGTTAACTTGCCTGATGTAGCTTTTCCAGTGCTCTGGAAAAGTATTCAGTGTCTTCTGACATTAGAATATTTTTACAAAACATATCCTGGTATATTATTCAATCCTTAAACATATAATGATTGTGTTTCTTTTTAGCCTTCTCTTAACATCACTTATCTTTTTTTTATGCCTAGCACCTATTGTTTCATTTTCTCTGAAATGTCTGTTATTTGACCTCCTGACAAAATTATGTTCTGCTGCCAGTTCCCTGAAAATGTGGTGTTTATATAATTTTTGCAATGTTTCTTTAGCCATGGAACAGATTCCATTTGAAGTTGTTTGGGTTTTTTTTTTAACTACTATGTCAATTTTTGAGATCTGTTTTAAATAATTATAGGTGCAGTACTACAGAAATAGGCAAAGGCAGACAGAAACATTTTTGGGATTTAACAGTAGTCTGAAATTTTTCTCAAAGGGATATTGTAAGTTTAGAACATGAAAAAGTCATTTTAGAAGTAGAAAAGGTATTAAGTTTGAATTTGGGGGGAGTGAATTGTTTTTTTTCATAAGTTTGTCTCTGTCACGGAGTTTCACAAGTCTACAATATGATCAGCACATCCATGGAGCATTACTCACTGTCAAGACTCTATGTTTGTGCTCTGGTCCAATTTTCATTTTAAAAAAAAAGGTGAAATTTCAGCTTCAGTTTCACATGAGATTAAAATGTTTACTTCTAGACACAGGGAAGATGAAGTACTTCGAAAATTCGAGAATGAGGAGACATTCGCTTCACCAAAACCTCGACATAATACAGCAATTGAAAATTCACTTTGCTGTGTAAATTTTTCTCTTGTATTACATATAATTTTTAACTATTAAGGAATATAAGTCCTGTAAAAGAAGATATACAAAACCAAGAGCTATTATTGTGGTATTGTTTTGTATAATCTTCAGCTGAACAAGTGTTTCTGACGTTGAGTCTACATCCTAATTCTTTAAATCGTGATTGTCACAAAGTAAGAACAGAAGTTTCTCTGCTCTTTTCTGGAACATCTTTAATAATTTGCAAAATTTAATTGGGTCTTATCACATGTCTCTTATTGTACCTCTTTGTGGAAACTTATAAAAGGAAAAAGAAAATACTGTATTTTTAATATGTACACTCACTGCAGCCCAAATACATAAATTTATACCAGTAAAGGAAAGAGATATTATCTTATACATGGAGATGATAAAGGAAACTCCTATTAAAACGACCGAGTGTTCATTCTTGCATATTACTATGACTCATGAAACCAATTAGAAGAGAAAGAGTTCTTTGCTACTTTCCAGAGGTCATTGGAATAACAACATAGAAATACAACTGTTCTGTCATTGTTACACACCACAAGCCTTTTTTGTTGTTGTTTTGGGTGTCACTATTTTTCAGAGCAACTTTATATCACTGGGAATAAAGAAAAAGCACAGCTAACACAGAAGAAAAAGCATGAGGCAGGGGCTCAGAAAAGGAACAAAAAGTTATATTTCCAGGGCAGTTGATTTGACCACTATCTACAAAATACTTTAGTAGCATCTGCAGTTCTGCTCATTTCCACCAGAGGGGGGACTGAAGCTGCACCATTTCAATACATTTGCATATAAAATCTAGTGTGGTGTGCTGTGAAGGGGGAAGAAAGAGTTGGTTAGAATAAAAATTCAGGCTTGGGGCATGAAATTCCTGCATTTGCATTTTTCCATATAAAATTGGTCTTAGCTGAAAGGAAAATATTATAACTTTGGTCAAGTAGGCACAGAACTCAAGAGCTGGCCTATATGTCTGTGAACATGAAATAAGCATTTTAAAGCTACTAGCAGAAATGAATTGCTTGTGAATACTGAACAGTCACCTAGTTCTACTGCGCTATGCACAAGTACTTTATCCATGTTTGTATTTTTGCCTGACAATATGGTTCCAAATTTTTCTTTGCCCCTTGTCAAACTGAAATCCTCTTGCATCACACATATGAAATCCTTAGTCTTATACTAAAGTCTTTTTCTATCCCAATCAAATAATAACATCCATTGCTTTCATATTTTCTTCCTTTCAAATCCATTAGTCCTTCAATAGCCCTCCTTTATTTCCTCCCAGGCCCAGGATACCTCAAGATATTAACCACAGAATGGGTTAGGTTGAAAGGGACCACAGTGGGTCATCTGTTCCAACCTCCCTGCTCAAACAGGGTCATCCTAGGGCTGATTGCACAGGATTGTGTCCAGATGGTTCCTGAATATTTCCGGTGAGGTAGACTCAACACCCTCTCTGGACAATCTGTTCCAGTGCACCGTCACCCACACAGTAAAGAAGTTTTTCCTCATGTTCAGGTGGAATTGTCTATGCATCAGTTTCTGCTTTTTGCCTCTTGTCCTATTGCTTGGCACCAAGAAGAGGAGCCTGGTCCATCGTCTTGACACCTTCCCTTCATATATACATTGATGAGGTCCCCTCTGAGTCATCTCTTCTCAAGGCTGAGCAGGCCCAGCACCCCCAGCCTGTCCTCATAAGTGAGGTGCTCCAGCTCCTTAATCATCTTCATAGCCCTCCACTGGTCTTGCTCCAGGAGTTCCATGTCTCTCTTGTACTGAGGAGCCCAGAACTGGACACAACACTCCAGCTGAGGCCCCACCTGGACTGAGTAGAGAGGCAGAATCACCTCCCTTGACCTGCTGGCAATGATTTTCCTAATACAGCCCAGGTTCCCATTGGCCTTCTTGGCCACAAGAGTACTGCTGGCTGAAGGACAGCTTGTTATCCACCAGGACCCCCAGGTCCTTCTCCACAGAGCTGCTTCCCAGCAGATCAGCCCCCAGCCTGTGCTGGTGCCAGGGGTTATTCCTCCCCAGGTGCAGGACCCTGCACTTGCCTTTGCTGAATTTCAGAAGGTCCCTCCCTGCCCATCTCTCCAGCCTGATGAGGTCCTTCTGAAGGGCTGCAGAGCATCCCAGGGTATCGGTCAGTCCCCCCAGCTTTGTGTTATCAGCAACATTCATTCCAAGTGGGCTGACTCTGCTTTCATCTCCTGTGTATTCCCTGCTTATGCTTGAGTACTGACAGGAGTGATGTGGATCTCATCTCTCCCAATGAACTGTCAGCAGACAGGGTCCCATGGTTATAGAAACCAAGCCACTGTTGCCAACACCAGCAATGTAGCCAGTCATTTATTTTGTAAATCGGTTCAGTTTTCCTCTTGACAATTACCCTCACTGGCAGTATCAAGGAGAAAATTACCTCAGCACGCAGACCCTTGACCAGTGTCCCCAGAGATCTGAAACCATGTATGATGATTTCAGACTTACCCTTGTTATCATCAATGCCCACACGAAAGACCAACAGGGGGTAATAGCCAGATGTGTTGACAAGCCTTGACAGTCTTTCTATGGCATCTCTGATTCGAGCCCCTGGCAGGCAACAAACTTCTCAGGACAACTGATCAGGTGGGCAGAGAGGTGCTCCTGTCCCCTGCAGTGGGAAGTCACCCACGGCTGTTGTTCACTGCTTCTTCCAGGTGACCATGTCTGGCTCAGGGTCAGGTGATCCAGGTTTCTCAGCTGTTTCTGAGCTTCCCTGCCCCTAAGAACCCCCTGCCTGGCTCATTCTAGTGCTCAGAACTTGGTGTAGCCGCTGCTGCAGTTGCTGCTGTGGCCCCTGTCACCACTTACCTCACTGACTGACTCTAATTCTTTAATCCTTTTACCAAGCATTGTTATTTACGTTTTAAATTCTGAAAGTCTATTCTCAGCACGTAGGGGGACCTGTGCAAAAGCTTCCAGAAGAATTATTCAGGGAGGTTCCCTGAACTATATAATTTTTGAATGGAAGCAGAGAAGTATGTCCCCGATTCCAGGTCTGTAATAACTGCATTACTTTTATGTTCAAGACAAAATGCTCTTAAATTTTCATCTTTTCTTTTTGCTCAATCACAATTATATTCTGTGTTTTCTCTGTGCCATGATTTAATTCTAAATATGAAATACTGTGGCAAAATTTCCACTGTTCCATTCTCACTTCCCGAATAAGCACAAAAGGTTACTCCAAACACAATACATGATGCAACATTTGTTTCAGCAACCAGAGCCTGATAAGACTGTCTTTAGAGAGCCATGAACCATGTGCGTTCACATAAGCTCTCCTAAACACACCTGAGTTAATTCATTGAAATCCTGACCTGTGACAAGGCCCATGCATTGAATTCCTGACCTGTAACAAGATTAAAAATATCATATTCACATTCAATTTGAAGAGCTACAGTCAGATGACTACAACAGAAAATGTGCCACGATTTTTAATGTTTTTTAGGTATAGAGACATTCTGTATCCTCAAAACGAAGGAAAATGTTTCATTTTTGATAACCAGGTAATACCCATCTGAGCACATAAAGAAATTCAAGTTTCTGCATCTGGTCTCCTGGCAAACCTTAAATGCATACATGCACACGACACCACACAGCCTGAAAAGTCAGACACTTCTAATATTTTCAGCAGGGTTCACTCCAGGGACCCTGAAAGGTAAATTGGCTCCCCATTCCTTTCCAGAACTCCTGCTATTCTTCAAGCAAGTTCGAGGCCTCATACTGACAAAAGGCAATTGTCACATATGGTAACACCTATTATCTTTCCAACATCCGTAGAGTATACTCACTTTTTACAAGGTGAAGTAAGTGTCTAAAACAGAATGAGCAAAAAACATATGCCCTCTTCTAAGTTAAAGAAAAATGAATATATATGGGACAGAAACAGTTTATTCTTAAAAATATAGATCATTTAAGCAGGCAACAGCTTTGTCTCCCTCCTAGTCTCCCTAACAAAATCTCATCTAATTTTTTTATGGAGTCTTTTTCTTCAGTTTATAATCAGTATTTGTATCTGGGGGGTTAATCACAAGATTCTTCCTTTCTTAGCTGAGTCTTTGGGTTATAGTCCTGTGATACCAGTTTATATTCAAGCTCAGCAGGTCTGATTCTGTTTGTCCTCTGCAAACCTGTTCCCTTCAGGACCATGCAATACTGATCAATGGCTGAATTGCCCCTGCTCTAGGCAAAATATTTTTTGCTTAGAGCAAAAGCGTTTCTGGGGATAAAAGATAAAACCCTCTACTGTCTAGACTGTCTAGACTGTGAAGAGTACCATCCTTTGAATACAGTAGTCTGAAATTCTTCAGACTTTCTCTGCAAAATTTGTCTTGGTCAGCATGTATTTCAGACAGTATCTAATATACCACCTCATTTCACAAGGCTTGTGGTTCTTTAGCGTTCAACAGAGAGTTGTTCTCAGACTTGGAAAGCAAACCAGAAATGGCATTTTCACTGAAGGCTGGAAGGTACAATTGTGGCCATTCTGACTTCTCATAGCCTCTCAAAATGACAAGTCAATAAACAGTCACAGAATATACAATATACAGTAACTTCCTTCTCTGATGAAGTAACACAAAGCCAACAATGCTCATAAAAATTGCTGCCGGTCAGTACTTTTAATGTCATTACATATATCTCTGACAAGTACATGTGTGTATTCCACTGCCTCTAGGCAGAACCTTTGGTGTGCATCAAGTGGCTCCTTTAGCTTCAGGTAGTTTGAATCGCTCAGTAGAGCAGAGATCGTAAGGAACAAATATTTATATTTTTTAGTAATATGAAAAATAAACAAGCAAACAGAAAAGCTTCTGTTTTTTCTAATCTGCTTGCAGATGGTAAGTTATCCTGTAACTGTCCTTTCCAAGTAACTCATTTTACCATTCATTTTCATAGCATCGATATAGCAGGGTAAGTCTAGCATCCCACAGAATCACACTGGAATCTCTCTAGGTTTGCATCCTTCTACACTTTCTCATATCCTTAAGTGCTAAGGTTTCTTATGCCAATCTACTCACTGAACATTTGGCATATGAAGTCATCCCAACTTTTTCCTGGATAACTTCTCTGTCATCAGGCTGGGTTACTTGAGAAAAGAGTAATCTAAATCCTTACTTGCAGGAGTATAGAGCAGGTCTGAATTCATAATCTATCACAGATAAACGGAGAAAGGTAAGCCCCAGCAATGTAGTGAAAGTTATATTTTACATTCCTAAAGGCTGTATCCATTATGAGGAATACTAGGCATACAGAGTTAATACGATCCCATCAGCAGCTTTTGTCTCTGTCCTAGAAGAACAACACACTAGCAGCTCGGTTCACCTTCCAGTGGGTCTTAGAATAAATATTATATTTGGGAGGTATAAAACCTCCTCTCCTTAAGGTTGTACCTTTCCACCTCCTAGTACCTGTGGCTTCACCAGAAAAAGCAATGAAGGGCCTCCCTGACTGTGTTGCAGAGATTGTGCATCCTGGTAGCAGGAACGTCACCAAACAGCATGGTATAAACACCCAAGTGGATGCTCATACAGGTATTTCTTCATGTAATGCTGAAAGGTCTTGTGAGACTGGTGAGGAAGGGCACTGCATTTGTGCTGAAAAACTCCTTGTAACGGGGTCCAAAGGCAAGTCATACAGTTTGTCAGAATGTGTTTCTCCTCAGGTGCACTGCAGACATGCTAAAGGTGAACTAAAAGCTGTGGTGCAGACACACCTTACACATGACATTCCGTAAATTGAATTTGGAAAGAATTTTCAAAAACAGGCAGCTGTACTGCCTACGTTTAGCTGCTTAGCTTCAAACTCCCATGCCTGAGTATACTAAATGTTATACTTTTGTAATATCTCAATAAAACTATAACTGGATAAAGACAGGCAGAATCTGACCCAATGGATGCACTGAACAGATCTCAGGGAGATAATAACCAGACTTGGTCTATGAGGGTGTAAAAGTTGAAGCAGCTTTCATTTCCATTGACATCTGGCCTGTCTGGTTCCTGTTGGGAAGAGGCGATAAACTAATACGGATAAAACCTAGTTTCTTCCCTCTCAGTATTTCTAACATAAACTATGCATATAGAATGGCACTAAAAGTTATTATTCTTCACATAAATGTTAAAGAAATAGGCTACTTCACAGTTTTAATTGCAAGAAAGTTAAGATTTTGAAATGTGTTTCTGTTTACTACAGTTAAGTTACATTATTTAAACCCTTCAAAAAAAAAAAGCACCCAATATTGCACTAAATTGTGGAAATAAAGGTGCATTTCTCATTGGATCACTGCCTCTGGCTTTCAAGGTCGAGGATGGCTTTCACCTTTTGAGACAGCACAACACCATGCTGCATCAAGGTCACAGATGATCGTAATAAGCCAACATGGCTCTCTAGGGATCCAAAGTCTGCCAGTATGGAGGACAACTAATGCTCAGCAAAAGCAACTAATGTCTAATGTCTTTAGAGATTTTCATCTCAGTCCTCAGAAAAATATGGAAAACAGTTTAACTGAAACATACTGAGACAGACTGGAACAGTCTGGAATGTAAGCAATCTTCGCAATGGATCAGTGCTCACTGTCTTTCAGCTCATAATCTCTACTGTAAATGCGACCAGCTACCAGCCAAGAGCAATTAGTGAAATACAGTATGCAAATATTGGTAATACCTATTTCTTGGTATAAAGCATCTAGCAAATGTAACATTTTTCTCTAGCTAAACCCTGCAAGCGAAACAAATGTTATTATGCCAGTGTTTATACAACAGTTCCAAATAGTATTAGCTTAGAATTGTAATAAAACACATTATCCTTCACAATAATCTTTAAAGAAATAGGTTTTTAAATGAAAGTATTTAACAACAGAACATTAAATTTTGAAATGTGTTTTCTTTGGTGGAATTAAGTAGAATGTTTTCATCCTTTAAAATTAAGTGCACCAAAAAAATCTTAATTTTAGGACCACCAACTGTGATCATGCAAACAGCAAAGAAAATAATGAAATAAGATACATAATTTTAATTCATGAGCCTACCTCTTGTTCTTCAATTCCCCTGCTACACTCTTAAGTGGGTAAAACCTTTTACAGATACTGCCATGGC
The DNA here is from genome assembly GCA_013397565.1 of Ptilonorhynchus violaceus. Classification (NCBI taxonomy): domain Eukaryota; kingdom Metazoa; phylum Chordata; class Aves; order Passeriformes; family Ptilonorhynchidae; genus Ptilonorhynchus; species Ptilonorhynchus violaceus. Next base: position 248,210 of record VZRJ01003181.1, on the reverse strand, counting down.
ATTTGTTTCCTGGATAACCAGCCCTAGTGTCCTTTTATGACACTTGTAGGTACACCAGTGCTGGAAAAAAAAGAGCAAAGAGATTTAATAAAATATGCAGTATAACTAGCTACTGGGGAGAATTTCAAGTTGTATTTCTGTGCATTTTTAGAATTGTTTATCAGGTTTGTATACATATAGAGAGACCAATTAACTTAGACACTGTGAGTCCATGAGAATACCCTATGTAAATAGAATGAATGAATTCTGTAAGCAAATGCCTCTGTGAAATAAATTATTCAACTGTTTTGGCAGACAGATTGTCCTTTATCCAATGCTTCAGTGGAAAGCAGAAGAAAATGCAACTGGAGTAGCCTTGTAACATAACATATGTAAATCTTTTCTGAGCTATTTGGTGGCAATTTAAATGCCCTTAAGCATGCAGGCTGATGGTCTTGGTAATTGTTTTCCCAGTCATTTGGGAATCTTCTAATCATTCCTTAAATTTTGCATCAGTAACACCTGTACTCTTCCATCAGCTCACACTTCTGTGCTGCTTTTGGGACTGTGGGCAGAACTAGCTGCTGATGTAACTCCAAATTTCACTGCAAAAAATGTGTACGCAGACAGCACTTGATTCAGTGGAGATGTTATCTACGTGTGAACAATGAATGTTAACAAGACTCTTCCTGCCTTGCAGATTCAGGGTGACTTGCTTTGGGCTGCTAAAGAAATGCCAGTATTTTCTGTACCTCGTTTATATATCCATTGACTAAATCTGAATGGCATTTAGAGAATACACGTTTGGATGAAAGGAGCTATAGAAATTGAGTTAATGCAGTGAATCTAAGTACAAATTAATTCATTTATCATGATACAGGTATTTGAACAGGTGAGTATTTTCCTATTTCCTACTCAGCCTCCTTTCACATATTGCTATTGATATGAGACAAGACAAATCCCAGAAACTTTATCAGTTAGCAAACTTTCTTTTCTCTTCATGTGAGTGACAAAGAGAGAATCAATTGTTCTTTGTAAAGCTCTTACAAACAGTCTGCAGCCTCCCAGCTGTTTTATTCAGGTATATGAGTATCAGCCAACTATGACCCTTTTTTCATTAGCTAAATATAATTAATTTTCAATGTGTCTTAATTTATACATGCAATACTATAGGAATTAACACCACTATACACTCACCCATTTCCTCATAGATTAGCCACACCCATACAAGTATCTTCACCACTGTCAGATCTGGAATCACATTTAGATGGAATGTCCCCAGCAGCTCCTTGACTTCAGCAAAGTTGTCATTGACTACAAAGAAACAGATCTAACCTTCCATTAGGGAAAGTTTTATTGGCTTTTTTTTGTCTGTGGGATCCATTCAAAATGTTGCAGTCTGCACACTTTGGATAAGTGGCTGTAGCAGATCAGCACAAAAGTTCATCTAGCCTGGCATCCTGCTATGAGAGATGGCCATATGTGAGTGCCTGCCTAGAGGTCACACAGTGGTGACTCTCGTATATTTTCTCAGCTCCAGGAGTTTGTGGCCTAGCAATTTCCTAAACCAAAAGTGTTATCCCTGTAGTTAATAACACCCTCATGGATCTATTTTCCATTCTAATTTGTCTGATTGTTTTTTGATGCTATGTAAATGTTTAAGCATCCACAGCGCCCTGTTGCAAGCAATGCTTCAGCTTAATTACGCATTGTGGAAACACAGAAAGTCTGATCTGCAAAGGGCAGACTTAGCTCCTTAGAGACTTTGCAGTTAGCCTGGCCTTTGGAAAGGATTTAGGATGAATTTACTGTAACGGGCTCTTAATGATTAGAAATGCCATCTTGTGTGTTATCTGGGGCTAGATATCTGCAAAGTTCCTGAAATGAGAGCTGTGGAACATAAATATGCTCCACCCTTCAATTTAGGTGCTTCCTAAACAGTCCTGTTCCTTAACAGTCAGGGTGAAGATGAGAACCACCAAGAGCAAGGGATGCCTGGGGCTGAACAGAGGGCAAAGCATGGGAAGCAGAACCTGAGCTGGCAGTGTTATGTGAAAACTGAAACGGAGCTTGGTTTCAGACTGTGGACTAGTATTAACCACCTGTGAGGTGGGGTAAAAGCTACCAGCATGCAAACTGTAATGGGAACAAACCGTGTATTTGCTGTTATTCATGGAAGTTTGTCTTTTTTATCTTCTGGGGTTTTTTTTCCCCACTGAAAAAACTATGTTAGGTAATGAGTGTCTGCCTCACAGAAGAGCCAGAAATAATGATCTCATATAAACGGATTAATGTAATGTATTTAAAAATGAAAAGGATTAAGCTCTTACTAAATTATTTAAGTCTTCTTATGAATATACAAGCAAGTATAGACAGAGTTTTTCCTCTTATTTTTTACTTGAAGATTGATTGTCTTTTAGGAAAAAAGAAAGAAAAAAAGCCCATGTCAAATAAGGATGAAATTGAAATCCTTCTCCTTTATTTAACTGAATCTTCATCCTCTAAACAAATTTGACCCGTTTTGCATGGGTAGCATTAAAGATGTTGATTTCTGCATTCAGCCCCAGACATTTTTTCACCTAAGTCACAGGAAATGAGAATGGAACCTGTCCTCAGTTGAAAATCTGAGTTGATTCAAACGGCGATTCAAACACACTGTAAAGATGCCTGGATTTTCACACAGACACAGCTGTGAGCCACCATTAGATCACTAGTGCTTCTATAAAGGCCAGTCATGCTGAGACAGTGACAGGTGCATATATTAACACATCCCAAGCTCATACTTAAGATCTGAGTCTGAAGAATTTCAGACTGAGTGAAGCATAAATATATCACAAGAAAGACAGGAGGGCAGTGACAACCAAAATTATATTTGGAGAGGGTTTCTTTCTAACTCCATGCTTCAGCCTCTCAAAACCCTCAAATACTAACTCCAATGATTGAAATATTCCTGATTTTAGCATCTCCAATGTGCGTGACAGTAGAAATATCCGAACAGGGACATTTCAGCCATTACATTTAAATAGGAAACTGAAAATTAATGCAACTTACTATCATAAAAAGGTTATTTCAGTGTTCTTCTGAGTGGTTTAAATGATGAAGCATCAGTATTTATGAAGGTGAAGTACAGAGAAATAACCTTCACTGATTATGCATTCCTGTGTTCTAATTCAAATCCATACAACAGAAAACAGACTAAAAATTATCTTACACAGTACTGAATATGCATTCATATGTGTTCTAATTCAAATCCATGCAAGAGAAAAGAGATCAAAAATTGTCTTACATGGCACACACACAAAAAATCAATATGGTACAACCTGACATATTCTAACAAAAATGTTCCATTTTAGCCAGCATCTTATATTTTGATTTATGATACTTTCTCTATCATAAATTGCAATACATCTAGGCAATATTATTTTGGTACCAGATAAAGATGTCCAAGAACCTCCTACACTGGCATTCTTGTGTGTTATTTCAGAAATATAACTTACGACTCATACTACATCTGACACAGAGCAAGAGAAATTCTGAGATAATTTTTATGTTATACTCCCAGAGGTGAGAAGTGTTAGGTTCTCTTACTACAACCAGTCAACCCTCCATGCAGTCTTACCTGAAGACAGCTAAGCTACTGAGCTAGACAGATAACAAATTCATCTTCATTCATTGACAAAGCATGAAAAGAAAGTGGTCCAAATACTCAGCGTTTCTTTTGACACATAAATTATGTCAGGTTTTAGATCAGACGGGGCATGAAAATTACAAATATTTTTTATGTACTGACTTGTAACAACAGAGTGACGCAGAGTTCCCAGGCAGGTACAAAGGAGAGCTCATTTATTGCAAAGACCAGGCGTTTTTAAGCAGTTAGGCCATTATCAAATACATACCATTGAAACACAACAAACAATAATTCAACCAGTCACCATAAGCCACGATGTGGTAACACGATGGTTATATAATTTGTTTTTTCTGCCTCTAAGTCAGCTGAACTCGTTCCCAGAGGCCTTCTGTCCTTAGCCAAAGTAACAGCAGTGAGCCAGGATTTTACAAAAGTAACAAGCCCTTCATTTTGTAAGGTTTTACCTATCCGCAACAGTGACTGAAAATAAAAAAGCAACTATCCTTGTGTAACAAATACTATCTAAACTTCAGCAGGTAGAGTTTTAGAAGCCCTAAGAAATCTTGCAAGAAATTTTATAAAGTCTCAAAGCCTTAGGACTTTTCAGTTTTCCTAATCTCATTTTCCCTGTCAATTAGTGGAAGTGTAAACTTCAAGTCTCAATGAAACTGTCAAAGTTTGACCAGCTATTCTAGTCCACCTCCAGTGTGTGGTATTTCTGCTCTAAATCCTGCTTGTCATGAAACCAGCTTTACAATGGAATATTTTGTCTTACCATAGCATCATGCCGTGGGTATGAAAGAAGGCAAAGCTTCAGCACATCAGCCAGCCAAGCTGAATAGATGCTATACTTGTGAGGATATAATGCAATCTCCATCTTGGAGGTCTCCAAGACTCAAATGAACAAAACCTTAAGCAATATGGTTTAGGCCCAGTATTAATTCTGCTCTGAACAAAAGGCTTGACTCAAAACCTCAGGAGATCCCTTCTGACCCAAAGCAGTGCCAGATTCTGTGAACTCGTTTGATGCTCATAATTTTGAAAATACAAAAAAAAAAAAAGTTCACCTAACTTTGTCTTTTATATACTACTAGAAATAGGTGTAACAGTAGCTGATTTGAACATGGAATTGAAATTTTTTTTTTTTTGCCAGTGGATGAAGAAAGAAGTGTCGAGACTGGCTCTCTTGAAATCAATGGCATGAATTCCTATGAGTAATGTCAGAGTTAGGATTTCAATGTATCTGTGACTTTGATAAGCACTCACCATAGAACTGCAAGCTGTTCATATCCAGATTCTAAACATCACTGCACATCAAGAGATTGCCAGAACTAAGCTACCAGGCTGAAAAGGAAATATGTTCTCATCCATAGCACTGACATTGGAGCTATGAGGAAACCAAAGAACTCTGTTTAGTCACCAAAGCTTTAGATGCCTCAATTTGGAAACGTTTGTCCTACACTGAGGTTCAATTTATGAATCTGCAAAATAACAGTATTATGAAGGCTTTAGAAGGAGTTATCAGGCACGGATGTTACGCAACATTATAAGACTCATTTTTACAGCATTTCTAGTCTTCACATTATATATGGGAATTCAGAGTGCAATTTCTTCATAAAGATGATGCTGGAAAGAGAGAGGAGTATTGACCTTTTCCTAACTTCTCCTATCAGAATCCACCATGGGCATAAGTTTGTGTTTTTCCTGGAAAACGGAATACAGGAATTCAGTCTGAAACTATGAAATAATTTTCTGATTTTGATGGCCACATCTTTTAAAATAAAATACATTCAGAAATTCTCTAGACTGTATGTCAGCAAGTTGTCATAAAATTAGAAACTGACCTTCATATTTTTCAAGCTGAAAACTAGGAATTTTTCAGCAATTGTGTTTGTTGTTGGTTTAGATAAATTTCAGTTTGATTGCATTTGAAATTCCTTCAAATATTCTGCGTTTCAAGTCTTCGTGCTCTGCTATCACAAATGTTGTGAAAAGACATTTGAAGTCTGAATAATTATATTTTGTTTAAAAGAAAATGTAAATGAGATTTTCATAAACTCATTTTAAAAGCAACAGTTCACATACATTAAATCAGTCTGACTCATTCAAGAAAGAGAAATACTGTCTTGTATGAATTTTTGAACTGGGTACACTTAACAAGAGATAAGCCATTATCCATCACGTATTCAATTTATAATTTTCATTGACATTTTCTATTATTGTTTACCTATATTTCAAAATTATCTGGTTACATTATTTTTACTGTACAGCTGTTTTTAGGAATATGATATAAAGAGGCTACAAAAAAGTATTATTCTGTTTGGACAATACTGTTTCATGTGAAAAACTATTCACAAGAATGTGTACATTCTGGAAATGTTCCAAAACATTTTCTTAAAAACCCCAAAGTTATACTGCAGTATTAAATTCAGTATTGTTTCATCCTATGCTGACTTCTCATTTGTTTATATTATTTGCTGTGTTTTTTCTACACAATTGAAACAAAGTACTTCAATATTTGATTTTTTTTTCTGTTAAAAAAACCCAAAAACCTGTCTATGAAATGTTTTGAAACATTAGCTTTTCCACTTGGTTGAAGGCAAAAATTATTTTCAAAATGTGAGAACTTTCAGACAAGTAGAATTTCTTGTCTCCTGTCAAAGCTAGCAATGAAGTCTAATGTTCACAACAGTTTAAGATGCTAATGTTGGGGATTTTTCTGCTCATTCTTCCATGCTCTCATGACCAGGAACTGGTCAGTAATTCCTTCAGCTGACAGTAAATATCTCCAAATGAGGAGAAACCATCAGAGGCTGGGCAAGTTTCCAGACACCATCTTCTCTACTGATCGGAATGGTTATCATTTCCTTAAAAGTTTTTTTATATTACTAAGCTCCTCCCCAGCATTCCTACTTTTACCTCACCAAGATCTTGTAAGTGTATGTTTTTCGTCTTTTCTTTTTTTTTCTGGAGCTCACTAGACCTCTAATCACTTTTTTAAATATATTCCATTCCTATTTCTGCCACCAGATTACTGCATATTAGCTGTCAAGTCTCTTTTCCTTGAAAGTGTTTACACTGTGTCTTATTGGTAATGCCAGGAACATTATTTGAAAAATAGAAGAAAGTAATAAATTCCATGAAATAATTAATGTGCTGGTTTTTCTATTAGAAAATATTCCCTAACAGAACTTGATTCCTGAAGCAACATCCCCTGTTTTACTGATTTGCGCATGCACGCTATGGATGTTGGAATTCTGCAGTCTTAGACTAATGATTGTTCCCTATTTGTTTGTACACAATTTTTGATCCCAAGTTATGCGCGAGATATATTAAAAAAGGGACTATAAAAAACTTGTTTCTCAAGGTCTGGCAGCATTGCACAAAATAGGAAAGTTAAGTGTAACAGCTGAAGGCAATTTCTCAGAATCTATAGGTTTTCCTGTGAATCCTGCACTTTTCCCGCTGCTTTTACCTCCTGGTTACACTAAAGAGATCAGGCAACAATGATTTCAGGCTCCATTGCTATTCAAAGCCCATAATTAGTAAGAAGATGCATTATTTGGTGGAGTTCAGGCCTCTTGCAATACTTAGAAGGCATTTCCTAGAACAGGAATGAACAATTTGGCTTGCAATGCTCAGTAGCAAAATTTATTCCTGGTTTGTAAACATAACACAGTTATAGACAAAATTAGTGGCACAGTTTAATTTTTTTTCACTTTCTTAATTCACGTTCCTGAGTTTCTTCCCTTTTTCCCTAACTTTAGGTACCATGAGAGCCCAAACTCATTCTACATCAAGGACAAATATTTTTCTCCTTTTTCTCCAGCCCATGTGGAGTTATGTGTCCTCTCTTGTTTCAGCAATGCTGCCTGTCTAATAATGAACTAGTTGTTTAACAGAGAAAGAGTGGCAGAACATGAAGTCTGCAAAGAAAAAGCAGGAATGCTCCACCACGTGAGACACAGAAGGATGGTGCTGCCGGGCCAACTTTTCTCGGAGCAGGCTGCTGTGGAAACACACAAGCAAAGCTTAGATGTATTTTTGTTAATACACACAAACATTTTAAAGGAATTGTCTTCTGTAGAGGGAGGTTTTTGGTTTTTTTTAAATGAAAAAACTTTATCCAAACTTTGTGCCAGTTAAAAGGGGAGATTTAAAAGTTGTGCTTCATTTCAAACTCATATTTCACTTGCACTTTTTTGGTTTTACTCCCTGTGAATACAATAATCCATGCAGAAGTTATAACAGAAAGTTCTGAGTAGCTTTCTGAAGAATTAACTAAAGTCTATTGAATCAGCAAGAGCTTAAAGTGCTTCTAAAACTAAGTAGAGTACATCGAGACTTTGTTTAGAGAAGCTTACTTTTTTTTTTTTCCCGAGTTCTCTCTGTAGCTACCCAATCTTGGTTATTTGGTATTTCAAGGGAAAAAAAACATCTAAAACCAACTTGATACATTGCTTAAACACAGAGAATTCATTCTATATGCTAACCACCTGGAAGTCATGATAAATGATTTTTTCCTCATTTCCTGAGGACTGATATGGAGGAAATGCCGAATGACTACGATGGAAAGAAATAATTTATAGCCAGGATACATTGAACAGATGCTGTCTATTCAGGAGGATTTTTCATGTCATTCTCTGTATTTGCTTAAGAAAATTACCATAAAAGCACAAGTAAGAGAAGGGCCATGCTTTTGTGCAATTTGTGCAACATGATCATAACACACATTGAAATTGTATGTCATGGCTACTTGATAAAAAAATTCTGCTATAATTTATCCACAAATTTACCTAAAGGATCTTGAAAACCAGTTCTCAATACTATATTCATATTCAAGGAGGCAGTTTCTCCTTGGTTCAATCATGTATTTACATTGTATTTACTCTACTTCTGCTATTAGTGTTTCTATCAATGATATGAGGGAAAACCTGAAATTGCTAATGGATATTGCAAGTTGTAAAAAAAAAAAGAAAAAAGCAGAAAATTCTAAATAATAATAGAACTGAGTAATTTGCTTGAATTACTGAGATAAACATTCTAAGGAGATTTTTATAATGCAGTCAAAACTGAAGTTAGGTATTATTTCAGAAAAAACCCAACCAAGTCAACAAAGCCAGCCAAGATGAGGAGTACCTCATCTTAAGAATGAGATAAACATAAAGAGTCAGAGCAGTCCAGCAACTCAAGATGAGCTTCTGTTATGCAGTTTTGTCAAACTGGATATTAAGATCCCTGGACAAATGAACACGTTGTAGGGGGCACAAGACAAGTATATTTGCATGTGATTGATGAAATTAAAACAAGAAAATCACCCTTACTCAGACTCTCACATATTTAGAGGATCTCAAAAAAGTTTAAAGGGTGGAGAAAAGAACCTCAGAAATTACATAAAGATAACAGAAATGTTTTACATTGACAATGTTAAAAATTTCAATCTGTTTATCTTATTACACAAAGCTGAAGAGATGACTTGATGATAATGTAGAAGTACTTTTTGATTAGTGGCAGAATAAAAGCACCCTTTTAACCATCTTTTTCATTCAGTCACTAATACATATGCACATCCTCCACATTTGCAGCTGTTTGCACAGCCTTGACAATCACTCTTGCTAATAATTTACAGGGCAGATATAAAAAATTTTGGACCAATCAAGAAGAGATGTTTTCCATTTGGATATTCCTTTACCACTAGACCGTTAATGATGCTGTTCCTTGGCATCAGAAAAAGAACTGAGACTGAGAGTTTGAGGAAGACAGGGACAGTTTCAATGACAGCCTGGAAAGGGTGAGGAATTAATGACATGGGTAAACCTAATTTGTATTTCTATTTTTGAAATCTTCCATTAGACTACCTCAGGAAAATGTGTAATTAACAGCAGCACAGTGATCAGGATTTGAAATCACTTATACCAAATTACTGAAAAGACCAATTTCTCATTGTAGCAAGCAGTCATTTCAGAACTACTGTAAACTATTCTGCCTCAGATTGACTTAAAATTTAACTGCACAAGCCTAATAGGCGGCATTCATGCTGATACTAGTAACTGGATAGTTACCCAGCAGTTCTAATGGGGAAGCTTTTGTTTTGAGACCTTCTTTGTGGTTTCTTTGCACTGCTGATACATAAATAAAAAACTATTATATTAATTAATATTCAGTCAAGACTTGTTAGACAAACATATTTTATTCTATACTTCACCTTAATTTCTCTAAAACCCACCTAAATAATCTGATGCATTTGCTTAGGAGATTTTTTCTAGATTTTGCAAACACCTATATCTATCTCATATTCATCTTGAATATGAGATATTCATCACAGTTTTGTGAAGTGTCCAGGCTAAATTACCTACTGTTTTGCCATTTGTAGTCTGCCTCTACACAGACTATATACAATTTTTCCAGAGGTAGAACAGCTGTATTTCATATCTACTTTTCACTTGCTGTTTGCAAATAAAAGTGTAAAGTAGAAGAGAAACAAACTCTACATGATCCAAGTGAGAATCCTGGCAGAATTAATTTGTGTCACTCACTGTTTCTTCCAGTACTCCCTCAAGATGTGTGTCTGTGGTGAAAACTCGCACAGCTGAACTGTTTCAAAGAATGGAACTGTTGTGATATCTTTGTGTTTGGTTTGCCTGTGCTTCCATCACAGTTATTCTTCAATTCTTTTATTGCAGCAATATTTCCATTAATTTGCCTGAAACGGAGAAAGCACGTGAGTGGATTGAATAAGTTTTCCGTGTAGCCAAAAGCTCTGGCCCTAAGTCCCATGTTTCAGAGCAATGTTGAGAGACCTTGAAGAGTTAAGAAGAAGCAGTTATGAAATTTCTGCTCATTCATGTTGACTTATGTCCCAAAGCTTTAAAAAAAACTATGAACATGTCAACAACATTTTATTCCAAACCTCTACTTTTGTAATTTTGGAACCTCTCATTTTTTTCAGTATAGGAAGAAAAATGAGCATCACCCATAAGATCAGAGGAACTGACTGTAGCCTTTTAAAAACAAATGCAGAATATGTCTGTTGCATTCGAATTTCATCTAGCAATAGGCAATCCACAAAATGTAAGCTTTCAATAAGATCTTTAGTACAAGACTGGGTACAGATGGGTGTAATAAGAAAGTAGCTCTCAAGCTGGTAGTGAAATCACCTCGGCATAATCTAGGCCATGATTGATAAGCACCTCTTAGACATATTTTAAACAGGAGCTGGGCAAGACCCAACACTGCCAGGCGGACGTCGTTTATGACTTGAATGAAAATGCTTGCAAGAGAGAAATTAGTTTTCTTCACATCAAGAGACTAGAGCTTCACTTCCTAAAGATCCAAAATATTAAAAAAAAAAAAGTAAAAGCCCTCAAACTCCCTCAGATTTGGACACTATTTCTTTATATCACTTCATCCACCTAACAACTGCTAAGATGCTTGAAGCAGAGGAGTTGTGTGGAGCACCAGTTAGGGATTTCACTATTAAAGGTAGCACCTAGTGAAAGAAATATGGCTGTTGGTACTTAGCCAATGCCTTCACTGGACTTTGGCAGCATTAGTAAAATTATAAAGAGAGGCTGTCAACTGAAATCGTGTCAGTGGTGATAAGCCAAAAAAGTGAAGGAAGCAAAAAAAAAACCCCTGATATCAAGAGAGGCATTTCAACTGCAATAATTAATTATTATTCTTTTATTAGAAAAATATGGGAACAGTAAAATAACAGTGATTCAAATCAATCTTAACAAAAGCTCAATTTAAATTTAAGAGTGAATCAGCAATGAATAGAGAGGCATGAGACAATCAACAACAGCTTGATTTAGATAAGTATCTCAAACTTTGCCTGGGTGTCTCAGCAGCTTCATTAAATTGGCATGGTATTCTCATAACTTCAGGATTTCTCTAAGAGGTGTGTATTTGCTCTAGTATTCACAGGAGCCCTTCAGAAATAATTTTGATAGGGCTCTTGTACATGTTTTGAAAAGTAAAGATACAATTCTTACTTCATACACTGAGAAATGAGAAGTAACCTTCCTGAGTCTCCACGAGTTCTAGTGATGTCAAACCTGCAGTGGAACAGATTGGACATCTGTAAAGAAAATTTAATACACAATCAAAAAGAATAAGTGTCTGGAGACATAAGAATGTCCATTGCTGATCTAGAGTCAAATCAGATACAATTCTCAAAGTACTTCTGTTAAATAAGGTTTTTTTGGTGATGTTTAACATTAAGTAAGCAGATTTTCTGTGAACTAATGCCACCTTACAAAGATTTATTTCTAAATGTATATTCTGATCTATTAAGAAAAAGTCCCTCAAGGTGAATTCATTTTGCAATTAGATTCCACTCAACATCATACTGCCAGCAACTGCCTGCAAAGCAAGGGAATTTAAATTTATAACTGCAAGCCCATGCTATAACAACATAAACACAAGGGTAACATCCAACCTATTATATTAGGAAGACTATAAACAAAACCTCATCACAGCTAATGTTCAGCCGTCAAAAGACTGAATGAACAGATGGGCTTTCCACAGCCCCACAGTGGTTATCACAGTCTGAAGCTGTTGTTGGGATTTGGGAAGGCTGGCTACTGGCAATACCTTACCACAAAATCTCATGTGGAAAGCATTCAGGCAGAGAAGAGGAATGTCATTTTGCCCAAGATCATCTAAACACTGGTGTATAATAAGTGAGGTGGACATACCCAGAGCTGGCCTTGGTATGTAACTGGGCATCAAGGCTTGCTGCTGAAATACACTCACTGTTAAGATTATCTTGTTTTGTAATATTTCCTGTTTGCCCTTCCAACTGTTGCAGTTCTGAAATGTGAAATTTAATTATCATTTTTACCACAGTGTTTGTTCACAAACTTTAGAAAATAGAGAACTATCCTTTTAAGGGAGACTTCATCCCTCAGATCCCATGTATGAAGATGGACACAATTGCAATATTGAAAGTCAAATTTCTCTTTGCCAGCATTGCCTGGAACCAGCATGGTGTTTTCTGGAAAGTCTTCAGCATTATCACAAAACTGAGAATTTCGACATTTTGAATGACCCTGAGACATTCCCCCACATGCCTGAATGCTCTCGTAGCAAACTGCTGGAAAAGTTTTCACTGGAACTTGTTCATCAGGCATGTTTTCTACTGGGACTGATCCACAGCTGAGTCAGATTATTTAATGCTACGTGTCAGCGGAGAATCAATTGACACAAACACAAACCATAAAGCCTTTAGAAGTTAAAATACAAATTCAGTGCCAGAAATTATATAGATATATATATACATAGGATCGTCTCTCTTGTAGTTAAGCCATTCTGTGGTCTTAGAGACAGAAAATTGTTGGTTGGTTATTCCCCACTGAAGAATACTCTCCTGGTAATTTGGTTACAGTGTAACAGTGTGTGATTAAATTTAGAAAAAGAAAACAAACAAATTACAAACAAGTTTTTTTAAAATTCGTTTGTGAAAGGACTTGATTCCCTAGCCTTCAGAAGATTACTGTCTGACTGTTTCATACTGTGGTCAAGAATTTCTGATGGATTACGACACTTTAATTTAGAAGCAACTTGCCTCAGGCAGAATTGTGAAACTCTGCATACTCCATTGTCTTTTGGCTTCTTACAGATTCCCAACAACTAAAGCTGAAGGAGATCCAGAACTGTGGTCCATTTTGTCCATTATCAGTCAGAAAGAAGACTCCCTGCAAACTATTTTTCACAGGTCATGATGGTAGGCATAAACCACTCAGTGTGTTTGAATAGACCAGACATCTCAAACATTTCTCCTCTAGGAGAGTAAAATCTCTGCCTCAGAGTTCTGAAAAAACCCTTCTAGTAGCTCAAACCAACAATAATCTCTATTTCATTAAGTCTTTGCTTCGTTGTACTGCTGTGTCTATAGGAGTTTCCTTGCCAGGAAAGAGTCAAATAAAGGAAACCCACCAAATATCAAGACCTCAAACCTTGCATTCTTCCTGATCATTTATCTTTATTCCATAGGAGGGAAGTGCTGGCAGACTTTAGTGGTTTTGTCATGGAATTTATAACTATAATTCCCAAGACTTTGAACTACACAGAGATCAATACAGTTATAGGGACGAAAAGTGTTCAGTCTCCAAACTTGAAATCCCATGCAGTTAATGAAAAATGCTTTTTACAACCAAAACAAAGACAGGGAGGAAATCCATTTATATCACACACGTTCCCATACCATGGCTTTGAGAAAGATGTCATACAGAAATGGGGGACTGGGGCAGGGAAAGACTGCTGTATTTCAATGCTGCCTTTTAATGTCTTTGTATTATGTTGAAATATTTAAATATATTTGAACCATTCTGATATTTTTCAGCATTTTACAACAAAGTGTAAAGTTCAAAAACATAATGCTAATTATTAAAAAATAACTTTAACAAACTTTTAACACTGCAGACTCATAAACAAAGATTCTAACCCAGCAAAAATATTCCCTGGAGACAGTAGGACCAGTGAAAAGTGTAAGTACCATGCCCACAACTAGCAGTTTACAGATCTGGCTGGAGTGACAATAGATGTTTGACATCAATACCTAATTATTCACATCATGTACTCCAAGCGTCTTTGAGACATACATATACATCATAATATGTTAGGTTCTGCTGTGCCGACAAAATGAAACCAGAGCGTTTGAACAGTTCATCTTATTGAGTAGGATGTATTAGATGTCTTGATTTCTTATTTCCAAGAATGTAAAAAATGCATTTTAATTCTTTTTTTTGTTGTTCATAATGGAATTACACTCCTTTCAATATACATAAAGGCAAAATAAATACCAAACAGTACAAAGCCCTAAAGTCTTCATGCCAATGATTTGATTAGTTATAAACTGATAGAAACACATCTCTCTTTAAAACAACATTAAAAAAATTTCCAGCTATAACATGTAAAAAGACTTCAAATGAGTTTCAGGTCCTATACTGGCTCTGAGTTCCACTGAAAATCTCATTAACTATATTTTCAGTGAATTTGATCCATGAAGTCTGTCATAAATAGGCCCAGAAAAGTCATTTTCAGATGAAAGTGTTTCTCTTGATGTGATTAATTTTTAAGATGGGTCTCTGTAAGTGCAAAGCTTTCAAGTTACCAGAATTTTCTACAGCACACAATCCACTCCACGTTTCCAAAGATTTATTTATTTTAAATTCTTTTTCTCTTCTTACTAGCTGGTTACATCTTCTTCACTAAAAGCTACCTTAAAGTCATACTTAGAAGTGTCAAAGTCCTGTCTTTTTAGCGACTCTTTTTCTATCTGACATACTTATTATGCAGCACATTGGGAACCCTTCAAATTGTTTTGGAGCACAGATATCATTTTGTCATTGAGGAGTTAACACTGTTCTCATTTTTAGTAGACATTTAAAAAGAGTCAAAATTCTTTACCTAACCCCAGAATTTTTGCTGAAGAACTCAAGTGCCTTTCTAATGTCTTTTCTAATTATTATTTATGTTAATTATATTGTAATCACTCAATTTTCTTCTGGTTTCTATAATTTTAACAAGAAGAAATTAATTATAGAGATTGATGTATGTAATGTAATCTAATCTTAATTACAAAGTGTTTAGAAATATGCTGATAGATATTTTGCATTTATAACAATCAGCAAGTTTATTGAGGACCTCCCCAGGCCAGCACTTTCATTCTCTGCTCACCACTGAATCACATTTCTTCCTGAATTTCACCCTGTTCTATTCAATCCCACACTGTCTCACAGCAATGCCGAGCAGCCTTTCTCATCCCGGACAAACACCCAGCCATCTGAATTTAAAGAAAAGAAGGGCTTTGATTCAGTAAAACCAACATCAGGTAGAACTAGAGAAAAGTGGTGATATTTACACTCTGTCTCTACCCTTCACTTTTAGTGAGGAAATGCTCTCAGGGTAAAGCCTGTGACAAGCCTTTGTGGACACATACAGAGGAAGAGTTATTTTGACTCATCTCTTGCTTGACAGATGAGATGATGTTACTCCTTCCCATGGCAGGGCACTCACTGTTAATTGTCTAGCTTGTTCAGATGCAGCCAAAGGCTACATACAAAACTTCTTTTTCTTCAAGCTTCTCTTTTCCACCAAGTCTTTCTATAATGAAGCAGCCTCCCTCACTTCTGCCAGCCCTGGTGCTCTTCTACAACCACTCTTGCACTGAACACAGGGGAACCCTTGCTTTGCTGCACAAACAACTTTGGTGCTTTTTCAAATTACTCTAAAACCTTTCTGTCTGTTCTGTTTGACATTTACATTCAATCTTCATGAAATAAAGCATGGTTTAAAGGTACAGAGAAATATCATCCTTCTCCGAAAATACATCCGTGGAAAATGCACATCAGTAATCTCAGCAAAAGGAAAAAAGGAAGATCTGCTTTTGAGAGGAGGAAATCTACCAGGAGATGCATTGGTGCTCCCTATTCTTCTTAAGTATGGATGAGCCAGAATGGGAGAGAATATCTCTGAATTTTAGTCAATACTGTCTCCACTGAACTGCTACACCTTATCTGAGGGGATTGAGGGGTTCTGCTGGGATCTACTGTTAAGGTCCAAATATTAAAATTATTTCGAAATGTCTCTGCCCGAATTAAGGTGCAAACAAGACCATATGCCAGTGTCAATAGTATGGATTTTATTCGATAGTAGATAGAGAGAGAGAGAAAAAGGAAGAGAAACAAATAGAAAAAAGAGGTGGAGGGACAGAAAGAGACAGATTAGAGAAAATATCACCACTCCACAGATCCCGATCGATGTTCCGCCGATCCTCTCCATCTTCATGGTAGTGAAGGTCTCCTGGGAAACATAGAATTCCATGGGTTAATATATGTTCAGGCTAGGTAGGAGAATCTAGGCACGCCCCCACCCCCGGGGGGGGCAGGTCTGCCATTGTCTTTTGCAGCAGACTTTGGATCTGTTGCATCACTTTCCATCACATGCAGTCCTGTGGTGCAAGGCCTCAGGAATGAGTCTGGAGGCTCTTCGGGGGGTCTGTGATGCATTAAGACACCTCCTCAGCTGCCTCTCATGTGAATGTCCCTTGGTTGTGGTATTCCTGGGGTTGGGTTGGATCCTGGTTGGATTCCATAGCCAGTTTGCAAAGGGGAGGATAGGTTCACTGCCCCTGAGCAGAGGTTATGACACATCGAAATCTGCTCCCCCCACCTCAGCTGGGGGGGAAATCTGTGCAAGCTTGCTCCCAGCAAAATGGGTCTGTGGGCTATGGCCTCCCCCACTCCCAGCCAGGGAAGATTCCTTGCTGCGTTTGGCTCTCTTATGGATGCATTCCTCTCCTTCAGCTTTGTTTGTTTCTCCCTAGACCTGAGGTGATTAAACAATGAGTTTTCCCTTTATCTAATCTCAGCACCTTAACTCTCAGCCCAAAGTTCCAATCAGGCATCTTCAGGGGGGTTTCTTTGGTTGTAGCTTCTTTTCTAGCATTCTTTTATAATGAGCAAAACTCTTTATATCAATGTTTGAGGCATGAACTATTTCAGTCTTTGACATCTACCAAGGTTCTTTCCTCCGGTGCCTGCTTGGGCATGTCTGCCTGTGCTTAACTGAGAAGCATGGGGAAACAAAGGTACTTCAGGAAATATGGTTTGCTGGAGGCTGAAAGAAATAATATGGCAGCCAATTCAATGAGTCTTACAGTCTCCAAGTCTGTACAATACATACTTTTGAGTAGATGAACTCTTTCAAGCTGTTCCCCATCTTTGAGAAAAGAATGACCAGAAAAATTTCTTTTAGTGAGGTTGGGAAGGCCTGCATTATTTGAAGGAAGGAAAAAGAGCTCCAAACCTTGAAAAATAATCTTGAAAAGGAAATCATACAGAAAATCCTTCACTTTTTACGTGACTACCTCAAGGGGGTTTTGTTTATGAAAAACTAATAAACTGAAATTTTTATGTTTTCCAAAATTTTTGCACAACATACTTTAGCCAGAGATATTTAATCTGAAGGTATAAACAGTTGTTATTTCATCCACTCAAGTACGACTTATTCTCTTCCCAGTCTCCTCAAGCAAATTCAATTCCTTGACTTGAACTGCAGCCTCCAGGTTTGCCCTAGCAATTAGGGAGCTATAAAAATCAAAGACTTTTCATTTTGGAGACTGAGTAGTCTCATTTTGGTTTCACTGAGTAGTTAGTCACTACGAGTCAAGTTAGAAACCTTTTTAGAGAGAGAGACGGCAGACCTTTTGCTGCTAGGCTGACTGTCCACTTGCAGAGAAGAAGTGTCTCATCTCCTTATACTCCTCAGGTGGTAAGTTACCACTGAGAGGATGTGAACAGATGAAACTCTTCTTTCCTGATCTTTGACTTTATTCAGCATACAGACTCAGAAGAAGAGGTTCAGCAAAACTTCCATAAATCATACATGAGTCCCTGCAAAATAGTCAAGTAACACCATGTGAAGGTGATAAAAGGTGAGGGGGCGGAGTGGAGTTCTGATAATTCCTCAGAAGACTGGACTAAGTGGTGGCAAGCTTATGGCACAGCATGTCCTGTTGTTCTTTTACATTAAAAATAGAAAGAAATAATTCTGGATGTGTGAGGAAGATCTGATACTAGTGATGTGTTTCTCTCCAAAACAATCTCAGTTTAATTGTTAAACTCAGGTCTGAGAGTTTCTTTTTTCACCATCACTGCTTCTGTTCACATAACCAATCTTTAAATAAAACTTATTATTAACTTTAAAAATCTGAAGGGTTATTTAAGTCATTAAATTCTGTACAAAAGTTTAATCGATTTCTAAATAATAAATCAACTCTGGGTGCTCTTAATAATCTTGGTGTAACACATTTCAATCTAGAAGCACTACACAGTATTTATCTTTAATGAATAATAAATGAGACATTGGTATTGACTGAACAAATGATTAAATATTCAATCAGTAAGAGAACATGGGAATAATTTTTAATTATTAATAAACTACAGATTTTGCTTGTCAAGTGCTATCATCTTTTTGCATGAATGACTTCTCTTAGCTGTCATCATAGGGCAGATGAATACAGGAGCTCATATTGGACACCATCTGTCTCTGAGAAAGAAGAGTCGTTTCACAAGATACTAGGGGTCTGACAAGCTCTTTTTTTTTCAGTGGGGTCTTTGGTTCTGAAATCCTGCTTCGGTATATATTCATACTAGTTAAAAAAAGAGAGACACTGGGCACCATGAAAACTGATGGTCAGCTGACCAGCCTGACAGAAAGTTTGACCTGATAGGTTTCTCCTGTGGCTTTTTCACTGGCTGCAGTTCTTATGGTTCCCTAGAGAGTTTTTCACAGTAAGATTTCATGAGAAGTTCTGAAATTGCCTGAACCAAGGCTATCGCCAAAATTGTCCCTGAACATTTTTGTGTTGAGAAACCCTGAAGGTTTTCTCCCTCTACTGGCTACCCTGAGGCCTATAAAGTCACCCATGAGCTAGTTGAGTGGGACACTGTGGTCTTTGTCTATATCTAAACCAATGGACTTTTTGCAATAGCTCATCCTCCTGGTCTCCCAAAGCCATGCTGTGGCACCACTTAGTCCAACATCCACACCAGCATTAGTACTACCCCTCCTCTTCTCCCAAAGAAAAGGTTTTTGTATTTAGGCAAGAAAAAAAAGCTGCTGCACGATCTAGCCAGGACCAACAGCTTCAGCTGTGGATGAGCGAAGGCCCAGCACTATGACCTATGCCGTAATAAACAGCTGTCCCTCAATGCACATGGGCCCCTAATGGGCCATGGCAAATCTCTACTCACAGTAAAGACAGATTTTGTATGTTCCTGTTCATAACTTGCTGTCACTTTCACTCGGTTACAGTAAGTAATGAATACTTTACATTTGTTCCTTTATATCATGCTGCAGAGTGTCACATAGCACAATCTGAGAATTGTATAAAAATTACCATCTGAAATGAGATTGTTCTGACACCTCCAGTCTACAGCAACCTTCTGTGCTCAGCTGGAATTGATAAGAGTAACTGGTAACGGCCTGCTGTCCTGGAGAGTATTCTGAAAGTATATTTATGGTCAAAAAAATGCCTGTCCAAAGCAACTACTCCTTATATATGTACATACTTGTTAGAGTACATTTGAATTATCTTCTGACTTTGTGACTGAACAAGTTTCCTTCTACTAGATCTGAAGAGCATAGCCACTAAGCTACAATTAACTCGGTCCTATTTTACCTCATGAATTATTGAATTTTCTATCCGTGTCTCAAACACAAAACCTTCATTAGAACTGGTGAAACTGTTTTCATTTCTTCTAGAAAATACTTTTTTTGTTAAAAAACCCCAGCCTTTAACACGAATATGTCAATTTGATTGGCACTTTCTTAAGGAAAAGTGAAAAAACCTTCTTCATAAGGGAAATTGTTTCATTATAATCTTTTTGGAACAAGAGTGCTTTTTTTTTTTTAATATTGAAGTGACCTTTCATTTTAAAGTTTATGTTAAGAGAAATAAAAAGAAAACAAACTTTATAATGAAAAATGTTTTTCAAATTGATTTTTTTTCCTGTACTGCCCTGTTTCTTACAATTAGTAATGGAAGACAGATTACCAAAAGAGAAAATAACTGTATCACATACTTCCAGCACTCTATTCTACCTATAATTACAGTCTGAAAGGTCTCACCCACCATTCCTTGAACACCAAAAGCCTGAGAACATTACAGAACATGCAAGGAAAGTCAATATTGTCACAGGGATCACACATGGGAAAATCTGGTTTTGTTCCTAGGCCTGTCATTGTCTCTGAGCCTGACTATAGGGAGGACAGATGATTTCCTACAGTTCTAAAAATTCAACACAGAACTACTGATATTACTCTACTTTTAAGAAATATTTTTACTTTATACATATGTCAGACTTCTAATAAGTTTACTGTGAATTTTATCAAATTATATGCATTAAAATTCCTATTATTTTACTGTGTCATTTAGTTAAGCAGCCTCAATTTAGCACTGTACCAAGAGGCATGATATTGATTCTTTGAGGATTTGTGCTGAAATAATTATGAGCTGTGGGGCTGATGACATTCTGGAATTCCCTTTTAGTTGTACATAACACAGGTAAAAGGAGAAAGGCCATCACATCTCAGAAACCCTAAGAATTGTTTGGGATTTTTAGTAGCAGAGACTGCAGAGACTGGGAAAGCTCCACAGAAAGATGCATTAAAAATGAACCCTCACCTCCATTTTCATTCTTCTTGGAGTTTTCATAAAACTCAGCCCATTGAACTTGTGCCAGAAAAATGGATACATGAAACTTGAGTCTCATTTTAAATCCTCATTTTTAAGGATTTATTTTTCTATATTTGTGTGAATGTAGAACCGACAAGGGTGAAGAACTGAACTTAAACTCCTCTTTGAAGTGTCAATCATAGAAGATGTGGGCCAGTGAGCTTCCAAGCTGATTCTTCCCACAGATCAATGGGACCACTCCAAAAGTCAAAAATTATTCCTTTACGTATGTAGGATGAAGACCACAAGAGCTACCTCTCCCTGCTTGTCTGTCTTTACCTCTCCAAATTTACAGAGTACCCTAAAGACATTGGGGTGGTTTTAATGGGGGGAAGTGTCATCCTGACAAAACACTTCAAATCATCCAGCAAAGCTGGTTGTTTTCCTTGGTAAAGTGAAATTCTACAAGCTCTTTTACAGAGTTCTGTGCTAGGAAAGAACTCAGTCAAACGAAATGGAAATTCCTTTATCTGCTCTGGGCAAATAAAGTAAAGAAGAGCTTAACATCTTTTGCACAGCTGCACGTCTAATAGATATTAAATACTTTCCTGGTGTATCTGCTGGAACTACATATTGTTGAGGTGGCTGAGCCTGCAGCAGGGGATGCTGCGGAGGTTGGGCCAGCCACAGGAGTGACCGAGGAGCCAGTGGGGCCGGAGGGCCTGAGTGCAGTAGAAGATGGCTGGTAGGAAGGCTCCAAGGTCTAAAGTCTCCCTCTAGGTCATGGTGAGAGAGGAAGGCCTCCCCATGAGGCCTAGCTACAGTATGTTGATTTACCCCAGTTGGTTGGCTTGTTTACCTGTCATTCTGTTACCTCTATAAGGTTATGTTCCAGATTGTTCTCCCTTACTAGACACCCCATTGGCCCTGTTGCCCTGCTCCTACCCTCGCCTACCTTCATTGGTTTTTTGCATGTAACCCCACCCTCTCTCCGCTCCCTGACCCTCTGATGCTCTCCCCTCCCCTTTGTCCCCTGGTATATAACCCTGGACCCTCCATTGTTCTGGGCTTCTTCTTCCTTGAATCCTTCATGGAATAAACCTGTTTCATGGAATACCATAAGAAGAGCCCCTCCCGACTCTTTGCCTCCGGCTGCATCAGTGAGCTATCCTGTGTGTGTGTGTGTGAGTGACTGCAGGCACCCATCTGCCTGGGTGTGTTAGGGTGTCTGCGAGTGTGTTAAAAGTGGCACCACCCGAACGGCTCCTCAGAGGGATGGACTCCTCTGAGGGACACTTTTGGGAAGGATGCAGCATTCTTTACTAACTAGCACCGCTGCGTCAACATACGGCCTCAAAATGTACAAGGAATGATTCTGTTGTAGACAATGTTTTTGTAGCCGATCTCATGATGATCTATCACAATCTTTCTGCAACAATAACATACCAGAATTAATATGAGAAAACAGAGAAAAAAAATTGAATGCATTAATCAGGCAAAATTAAGTTAAATCATTAAATATGTTGTACTGTTTCCTTTGATAAGCCTTTCTCAAAATGGGAATTAGGAAACAGAGGTCTAGAAATATAATCATATTTTGGCAACATTGATTTCTCATATTTAGAAGATACATTTCCAATAAACTCAGTATATCAGTAAATGACTCTGCAAAATACAGCAGGTTGTATATATATCTACGTCTAACACTTAAAAAGCTAGAAAAGACACTATTTCCATAAAGTTTACCTCTACAGATTTTATCTTTACACAGTTTCTGTATTTGAAAAGTATAACCAGAGAAATACATTTCCATGGCCCAACAAAATGTTTGTAGCAGTCCAGTTCTTTGCTAATAGCATGCACGTACTTTTGCCTTGGTAGGCTTTTGAGAAACAAGAGGATTTTATTGTTATTTTATTCATGATTTGCAGTTTCCGCTTGAAAAAATTAATTAACACAATATCAACTTTGCTAACAGGCACAATAGTTTGAGTGAAGAGCTATTTCTTCTACACAAAGTGTCTGTTTCAGAAATTATATTTCATTGCATGGCAATTTTCTGGATTAGTTCTATTTATCAAATAAAATACTGGATGGTGTTCTGTCAGATGACCTTGAGGTCAAAGAAAAAATTTTTACATTGGCCTCACATATTTTAATTATTTTAGAGCTCTTTTGTTTAAAGTAATAAAAAAGGTAAGGTTTCAAACTTTTCTGCTCTTGAAAAAAGAAAAAAAAAACAATCCAGAGCTGGAGTAAAAGACAGGCAATTTCTAGGAAGTTACATAAATTGTAATAGGGTCATAAAGAAAGGATTGCTAAAAGATAAATATAAAGCAGATGAAAGGAGAAATTTTTTAAACATGATACGTCATTAACCTGTGGAACTTGCTGCCACAGAATATAATTGAGGTTAAGAGCTTAAATGGAATTAATAAAGAATTATACATTTACATGGATAATGAGAACTTAGACATGATAAAAATTTACTAGAATGTAAACCTTCGTACCTAAGGGCAGAAGTTAACTGCTAAAAGGTAGCAGCCTGAATGCTTCTTACAATGTTCTATGACAAATATATTCTGATTAAAACCTAGGTTTTCATCTCGTTAATTCTACTGGTATACTACAGCAATTTTCCTTTGTATTTGTCTGCACTTTTATTCTGCTACTTGTGCCATTGATTTCCAGGGAATGGTAAACGCTCAGTTATCCTAGTTTCTCCTAATATCCCTCTTGGTATGCAGAGAAAGAGAGAGCTCATTTTAATATACGCTTTCAAATCTAATTTGAGACACTTTTGGAGTCCCCGCTGTATCATTATATTGATATCTAAATCTAATGCACACTTGAGAAAGGAGGTGTAAGGAGCTGATAACAGCAGTGAGCAAGATGGAACAGTAACATGGCCAGACAGAAGACTGGAAAGCAACAAAAATAGCACAGAAATGCCATTTTTGGACAACAGGAGCTAAAAGAGTGGTGAAAAAATTGAATGAATACTGGCAAAAAAGGAAACCTCTGTGAAGTTCTAGAGTCATGGATGTCTCAAAGGCTACCTTAGACTAAATGAAAGAAGGTGGGAATAACTGCAGAGAAAAATCTGAACAGGGAAAGGATGAAAAATTTTAAAGCTCTTAGTCTCCCCAAAAAAATATTTTTGTGAAAGCATTAGTACAGCTGCAGAGACCAGATACTACCCTTATTTTGCAAAGTGATATAGCTTACAAGATGCATTCACGAACAGGCTTTGGGTTTTTGCTATTGTTAAAATAAAGTAGCAAATCAATACATTTGTTTGCCCTGACAAAAACTGAGAACCTAAATGATATAAAAATAAGAGGTGCTTTGCCACATGAAGTCAGACCATGATGGATCTGGAGAAGCAGATCCTAGAATATGTCTGTGCTCTGTGAATGAGACAGAATTGTATGTCATGTAGTGATGGTTCCTGGAAGCCTTGCAGACAAAAATTTAGGTTGGTTTTCTCCAGAGACACG
Organism: Ptilonorhynchus violaceus; assembly: GCA_013397565.1. Classification (NCBI taxonomy): domain Eukaryota; kingdom Metazoa; phylum Chordata; class Aves; order Passeriformes; family Ptilonorhynchidae; genus Ptilonorhynchus; species Ptilonorhynchus violaceus. Next base: position 223,918 of record VZRJ01003181.1, on the reverse strand, counting down.
GCAAATACTAGGTACTATGTCGTTAAGGTTGATATTGCTAGTATGACAACTGCATGTGGTCATCTAACAAACTTACTTTGTAGAGAATTTTCTCAACTCAAATCTGCTTTATCTCTATATAACACATTAAAGACAGTTCAGTGAGAGGAGGATGAAGACCTTGTTCATAAGCCTGTGACCAGAAATACTGCAAAGGAGTTGGGATGAAAGGAGGACTCTTAACACCTTATTGGAGAATCAGAGACTGCAACCATGGTAAATCCAGTACAACTCAGCCATGCCTGCTGGGCAGGGGCGTCCCCAAAGGGAGTTAGCTGGTGCCTGAAACATCTGTCTGTGAGACAACATTGTTAGAAAGGGGAAGACATCCTATAGAGGTTTAGAAACAGTATTGAAAAAAATGTCTGCAATGCAGAATATTAGTATTTAAAGATGTTATCTACATTTATCACATTTGTCACTTGCCATTAATTTAAATTTCCTTTATGCATCTGTTCAGGAAATAATTAGAATTTTATGCTGCAGTAAATATGCTTGTTCATCCATTAGTGCAAAGCAGAAGATTAATTGCAGTACAATAGGAATCAGGACTACCGTATTTGGAGCTACAGCAACAAGGGTGACAGCTGTGCTGCCCACATACTTTGCCTCAGTAAGCTTCAAAGCTTCAAAACCAAGTATGGATGAGGAAATAATTAAACTCCTGACAAGGCAGGGCTATTCCTGCTCTTGTGTGTGTAACTTGACACATAACAACCAGAACAACAAAAGATTACACAGAAACTAACAAAATAACACTGTTCCAAAAGTTCTGTTAAGCAGTTATTCAGCTGTTTTTATGCACATGGCTTTATATACAGAGATTCATAGCTTTCATGAATCATTACATTTTATATAAAACTAACCTGAGCTCTCTTTAAATACCTGTGGTAAAATTCCAAAATGTACTAAGACATCGTAAGGCTATATTAATTTGGCAATAAAACTCTAGAAGGCTGAAAAGAATCATAACTGCCACTAGCTGAAAATGACACTGTAAAATTAGAGCCAAGACCAAAGATAATGAGTTGGAGAAAAGAGATGTAGGCAGCAGAAAAACACTCTAAAACTTGCCCTTCCTCACTGTGTCTGGCTCAAGATTAAGGAACAGTGGGGTGATGGACCCCCACACCACTCTTCACTCCTAAGGTGTTTGTGAACATTGTCCGTGTTGTAAAAACCAAAGAAACACGAGATTACTCCTTTTCCCCAAAGAAAACATCAATAACTTAAGCAAAAGTGTCCCCTAAATTAAGATCCTTGTAATGGCATTTGTTTGTGGAGCATGACTAAACCCACTGATAAATACGGGGAGAATGGTTTGTTTGGATTAAACAATGGTATGTGATTAGCCATGGAAGGTTGTGCAATTAAAAACTCACTTCTGTAATTGGATGATTCACATCATTCTAGTGCATTATATCAAATAAGCTACTGATCAGGTGAGTTTGGGCTTACTAAAAATAAGGATTTTTAGGGATGTTTTGTGATATTCCTAATGAGTAAAAATCAAATATAAATTGGCAAGATTCTTACAGTCTTGGCAACTGAAAATCAGCTGTTAGGCTCAAAGTACATTTAGTCTTTGGTGGCTGCTCAGTGGCCCCATTGCCCTGACTAAAGATAAAGCATTTTTACTACCACAACTTGCTTGAATAATTTTTTGCAGACAGTGCAAAATCCTCTTTATTTAAATTTGTTGGTTGACTCACTTTGTGGCATGTAGCTGGAGACAAGAGCAAAGAAGGTACTGCTCAAATTCAAAACTAGCTGTATGCCTTGCTTTTAAAGTGGATGAATGCTTAAGAGATGGGTGCAACTGTCAATAGGAGGCTTAAGTTATTTCACGTCTAACATTTCTGTGGTTTGCGGTTATTTTAAGGATGATATCTGCTTGACACATTTGTCTATGCTACTAATTTAGTGCAAGTATCAGAGACTAAAAAAAATAAAGTAATGAAATATGTAAAGAGAGCACTGAAATTACCTAATCCACTCAACTTTGGTGTGGTAAACGTAAGTCTAAACAAGAATTATTTACTTCCTGTGAATAAAAGACCCTAGATATAGATTTGTATGAAGCACCTGCACAACAGAATGTGAATAATGTGATCCTAACAAAAATATTTCGTGCCTAGAATAGAGCAAAACAGTTTACAAAAGCAATCACAAAATAATAAGTAATTGACTATCAGGGCACATAAGCTGGAAATGAAACTTGACTCTCATGATGAAGACTGGTGTTGCAGATACCCATTGAACTGATGGGTAACAAGATCTGCCCCAAAAGGACATCTGACCATTCCAGATTGTATACTAAAGTATTTTTTATTCCTGCGCTGTAGTTGCTCATTCATTCTGTAAATTTTGTTTTGCCATAGCTCAACTTCAATAACTGTTATCAGAAAAATGGATTTTCTTTTCCAGGGTGTGTTGAAGCGTTTAAATCTCTTTGGTCAATCTCTGTATTACCATTCTTCAGGATGCTAATATTGGCTGATCTTTCTCTATTTAATTATCTTTAGAAGTCATCTTTCTCCCCCTCTCCCGAGGAATGAAATTAGGAATGCCTTTTTCTCCTTGTATAACTATAAGCATCACAGATAGATTTCTGTGGGGCTTAAAGAGGAGCAATCATTTGCACCCACATGCAGCACCCCCCACCCCAAATTTGTGTTATCATGTGTAACTTCCTATACTGTTGCTAAAGCAGCCATACAAAAAGAAGGGTAAGGAGACAGAGGAGATCCACTTAAAACAGAGAGTTCTTTTGTATTGCAAATAGAGTTATCTAACAGATCAGCTGGCATGAAAATGCACCACAATTCCATGTGTTTTGTGGGAAGATGCAGCCTGGAGGAATGTTATTAGAAGCAAATATTACGGTTTCACACATGAAGTGAAGTACTCAGCACTTTACCCCTCCCACAACACCCTCCTCCCTAATGTTGCCAAAGTAGAGCTGTGAACTAATAACGATTGCCCACAAATTGTAGGTCTAGTGACTGAAAACACTGCACTTAATTCCAGTACATTAGGTTTGGCTGTAAACAACTATTTCCAGGAGCAATCCAGAACTGTTATGTGTAATGGGGAAATGGATATGATGACAAGTCCCTAAGTTGTGACCATATGGAGACAGGCAGAAGCAGCAGCAGAAGAGAATGTTCCTTTTGCACTACATTATTCTGACACTTTTTCTTGCTATGAAGATTCATTATAACACAGACAAATCAGATTTGCATGATTAGTTTTCTTTATGATACTTAGGGCTTAAAATTACAAACCATTTATTGATTTTAAAGGTCAGTAAAATACAATTTTATCATCTGAATTGTACCTCCTGTCTAACAGACCATGGAATTCCATCCAGTCACTCTTGATTGCAGGAACATAATTTGTTCCTTCATTGAAGAGGTGAAGAATGGACAATTTTCCTAGGTAATGTTTTGCAATGGTTAATTACCCTTACAGCTAAAGATGCAGGCCATAACTCCAATTTTAATTCTTAAAATTATAGACATAATTTCTTGCTACATATGTCTGCACTATACTGTAGACCTTCTTCAATATCTTTTTCTGTATATTATATGTATAATTATTTATCAACTCTTATTTTTTCCCTAATAAATGAACATATTTGCTCTCTCTATTCCTTTCATTCTTCAACTTCTGTATTTCCTTCACTCTTTCTAACTACCTTTAATTTAAAAAGGTATGTTTAATATTACTTTCATGAGTTATAAGCACAGTAGTAAAATAATTAATTTTTCTCCATTAATTACTCTTTCTTACACATCCAAAGTTTGTTTTCCTTTTGTGCAATAACCTTACAGTAAGAAACATTCTAAGAGCCAAAACAAATTTAAATTGCTGATTTTGGTCACTGTTAGTATGAACAGTTTAAGATACTAAACGTGTTGTCGCAACCTACATCACATATTAAGCTCTTTTGAGTGCATAGAAAAGGACCAAAAATAATTAGAGAGAGAGAGTATTGGCTAAAATGCCATAATAGTGCTAAATTGTGCTTTTTATGAGTAACCAGCAGGATATCTGGCACTGCTCAAAGCATCTTTGATGGTTTCTACCGCAGAAACTGGAAAAAAATGAGATAAATGTATTGCATAAGAGTACTTTGGTTGGAAATTATTCTTGTTTCACAAATTTACATGTGATCCTGATAGGAATATTCTCTCCAAAATTGCTTTCTGAAAAGCTGACTGATAAAGCTGATATGCTTTCTTTAATTTCATTTTCACCACAAGGAGTGTTGGCCACTAATGGGAAAAAAATCTCTATGTCCAGTCACAGGCTGTGATTCCCACGGGAAAACAGTTGTATGGAAAAATTATTAGCATCCCTAAAATAAAAAGCATACACACTGCTAGAAGAGTAGATTGTGGTTTTATTTTAATGTTTTGCTCATTTGTTTGAGCAAAGTTATTAAGAAATATGTGTCAGAATAAACTTGTGGGACCCCACTGTATCATGGAAGAGGGCCTGAGCTTGCTGAAAGCATTATGAACAACATAGTAATCTGTAACTGGTTGACAGATGTGCCATCTGACCTTCAATTCATTTTCATATGCTCTCCTCGTATCTTCCCTTTTCTTTATTTTCTGCTCCCTAGTTATTGTTAAGAGTTATGCCCACCTTCGTGAGATGGGGTTATTCATCTCCAAGGGAAATTCACCTCCAAGCCAACTCCTGTCTCTGAACTACAGGGAAAAATGCCTCCAGTCCCTCTTCTTGCCAACTCTTTTGAATGAGTCATTCCTAATTCCAAAGTAGTCTGAGCTGACAAGAAGAAATTATAATTTATCACTCAACTGATAGAACAAAAACGAAGCATCTAGTCTGTGAGTGTTGTCTCTAACTTCTATCCCATGAGTTCCATATGTACCATTCAGCATCTAGTCTAATGGGACTACTTTTGCCTTGTTGAATTCAAGATCACCTTTTGAATACCGTTCTCTGCATAGGGAAACATCTATCACTGTTATATAAAGCCTTACTGATCACGAAAGAGTTTCAGGACCTGCACAGCTCATACACTAAATTATGCTGAAGTATTCAGTTCTGGTGAACATCATTCCATAGAGTTGCCATTTACATCAGGTCTCAAAGCCTGTAATTACAAACCCCACATTATAGCTCTGCTTTTATCTACTGCCTCATATACACTACGGCAGGAAGGTCTGCCATTAAATATCACTGTCACAATTTGGAAAAGAATTCTGAGGTAGATGCAAAGTAATTTTTTTAATTGACTGCTCACTAACACAGTATTACAGCTAATGTGTTTGCAATCCTCCTTATTAAAGGCAGAAGTTCTCCCCTCCTATAGATTGGTATTATATCTTCTGTTTCAGAAGCTCTCAGCGCCAAGAAGAGAGAAGAATTGGATTAGGGGATATTTATCTCCTGCTTCCATTGCCTTGTGTTCTGGCATGGCACTTCAGTACTGATCAAGGCCAAGACAGTTTGCAGTCTCACATGTAATTCTGATGGATTGTAATGCTGCAGGAAATGTTACATTACCAATAATGGTTCCTGTAAAAGTTTATTTGGGGACTTTTAGTTTCCAACATCAAAACAAATTACACTAAAGTTAGGTGTCATTTTCCATACTATATTCAGAGCCACTAGATGGTGGTATGCACTAGACCTGAGAAAAAGTACACAAAGGGACTGATTAATGTGTTCTTCCACTGTCTGAACAGGAAATTTTTCATACCTCACTTTCCAGTCTTCCTCTGGCCAACCTTTTTCCTATCAGTTGTTTATTTAGAAGGGTGCTTGTGACAATTATAAATCTCAGTTGAAGTTTTCCCAGTTTATTGACTGAGTTTGCATGACAATAAGATCTCAGTTTGAGGTAAATCTAAAAAGCCAAGAAGATGATGAAAGTTCAGAGACGACTCACATGCATGCAGTGAAAAGAATAAGAAATAATTATGTGCAGCTTGGCTTATGGTATCTATGAAAACTTTAGTAAGTGTCATTGGATGTAAATGTTTTCTACAGTTTTCATATTAAAAACTATCTATTAAGTACAGATGATCCAGTGACCCATCTTGTTTAATTCACAGGGTATTAACAGGGTAAGACCAATATATTCAACAACATTTTAAGAATTTATGTTTACAAACTTCTTCAAGTTTAGCTTGTATGTTTCTTCATACAAAGTTAAGACAGACAAAGCTATCTACAGTTGACTAATACAGGCTTTCATTTGGGACATGGATTTTGGTCACGTCTCCTCCAGTCTGAATTGTAAGGGAGATGTGTAAAATTAAAATCTGGGATTCTTTTCCACTGCCACCCAGATGCATTTTAAGACATTTACACAGCAAATCAATGGTAGAATAAGAAATTTCAGGACTCAATCCCCAGCTACCACAGCTACATGGTGATGTTATGTTTCTTCAGTCCTTATTTGTCTTCGCCTTCTGCCTATTTTTCCTTGTTCCATCTTTGTTTCTGTCAACCTCCATCTAGCTGTCTTGGATCTGCTATTTGGCTCTGCCAAGCAATATAACATTTCTATAGACCTTAGTAAAAGAAGATAGAAGTCTGAGCTGCAGAGGAAAGCTGTATGCTACCACAGCAGCATAAAAAATACAGAGATCCATAGTATAGTGCACATTCAATTTCAGAGAGCCATAACACAAGATAAAATTATGAGAAAAATTAAATAAGTCATCATTCTATTTTTAGAAAATGCAATGAGATAAAATCAATAATACATTGAAGCCCATTTAGACAAATGTCTTGTAATAGTAATCCTGTTAAAGAATGTGTCATTTATGCAACTATTTTTAATTGTTATTTTCAATCTCAGATGAATTATTTCCAATTAACAAGATACAAATCAATTGTTGTAAATGACATTTGAAAAATGAGGAGCGAGTCTTAATGGGAACAAAAAGCTTTTATATTAATATAATGATGATTAAGACTCAACTTATTCTGCACTATTTGTAGGAGAAAAAGCATATTTGGCATTCAGCCAAAAACCACAACTTATGTGTCACACATCTTCCAGAAAATGGAAGATAGAAGAAAGCTCAACATGGGGAGAAAGAAAACAGTTTTAGTGATGTTGTTGCAGCATAAGTGATGAACTTGCTTGAACCTTTGCTACCTATATATTCTTTAATTCTATGGAATAGATTTCTTTGCCCAGCTCTCTATTTTAATGATGAGCACTGCCTGGCTGTATTACTGTATTTTGACAGCTATTGATTTGTGGGAAAATGATGCAGAGTTGTAGCAACAAGGTAGCAAGGTTCAATAAGCAATATCATAGCGGGAGAGGATAATTTCATTTGGTATCAAAACTGATTTCTCTAACTACCATTGACAAATTTATACCTACATTCTTCCAGGCTCCACATGTGTATCCAAGTAGCCTTACCATCAATCATGAAATGAAGAAGATTGTATCCAAATGATCTTTACAGCATTCCTTGTGGTAGAACAGGCAACAGTGGATGTCAACTAGTAAAACAATCTCTTCTGGTCTTTGTCAGGTTGGTTGCTCCCTAATTAAGGGTTCATCAGTCTCTCTGCTGCTGTGAGTCATCAGTGCTCTCAACCTGCTGCTCTCCTACCCTTCCCCTGTGCTGGCATCCTGATGACTAACAATGTTGGGACCATCAGCACCTGCTACTCTTGTTAAGTTCTCCCTGCCACTGTTTACTTCAGCACCTCCCACAGCCAGCTTTTCCCATTCTCCATTCATACTCATCTAATGCTTCTGTTACAGTTGTCCTCAGAACAGGCTGGGGAACAGCCAGCTGCCAGGAGGCTGACAGAAAGGAGTGACAAAGAGCAGCAATAATACACACAGATGATTTAAGGCTGATGGAAAGTTCTTAATGGACAACAAGCCATCCTAATTTTCGTTGAGAATGATTGTTTTACTTAGGTGAATCAGAAGAGTAGGTGTATTGTGGCAGAGCTACTAGGCTTGGTGCAACCTCTTGAAATTTCAAGAGTACAAACTCTCACAAGTCTCAAAATGTGAGTTGACTGAGCTCTTCCACTCATGGATAAGAGTCATGGGTATCGTTAACTACAGTGGAATGGTGTATAAAAGCCATATTTTTTAAAATAAATGTGTTTGTACAGTTTCAATGGGTAATCCCTATGACACAAACCCTCTGTAGTTTTATATAGAATGCAGCATACAATGGTACCATAAAAAAACTTCACATTTCTTTTCAGTATTTCTTAATGGGAAAAAGGAGTTGGACGGTCAGTGAATAGTTGTATAACCCTCACATTGCTCCTCTGTAAGAAACCTTATTCCACACAAAAGTATGAAAAGCATTCACTGTTTTCCTGTCCTGTAAATCCCTTCTTCTGAATTCACAGTTGTTTCAAATGCCATAAAAATATGGGTTTGTGTTATGTTTTCTCCTTGAAGTGTCAGAATATGCCATGAGGAGCAAAAATGAATCTACCCATCGTCTCCTGCATCATGCTTAACATCACATAATTAACCCACTACATAATGAGGAACAAAGGGTAAGCCAGGACACATCAATGAGCTCTATTTACAGCATGAGTATATGACAGACAAGTTCAACCAACTACCATGCTTCCCTTGTTCAAAACAAATGATGACACACCTGTAATGCCATTTGGAGGCAGCATGACATTGGGTACTCAATGCTAAAAGACAAGTAGTGTTGTTCAGTAGTCAAATAAGGAGATTGGGACTGGGTTTAGCAAGACCTGTTACCTGAAAAATTTCTTCTGCACCTATGAAATAGAGTAGATAATTTAGGTTTTATTATGGGAAAATGTGGATAAAGTAGTGTATATACTTTGCATATTGGTGATGATTTGACTAGGATGACAGGTGGTTTCACAATCTCTTCATTCAGATGAGCATACAAATATGAATAAAGGCTTAAGGGAAATAAAAAGGTCATTTTTTTCAACAGTGTGAATTACTGGGGAAAGAATAAAATTTTGAAGTAGGTAGTGGGGCAAATCATGGGGAAAATGGTTCTAATGAATTACAGCAATTACAATTAGGAGTTGGCTTGAATGTTTACTAAATCAAATGATAATTTATAGGATGAGGATGCACTTCTCCTCAAGGAACTGCTTCTGTTGACCCACACAGAAAGCTGAAATATTCAGAAAGCTTAAAGTGTACATTTACAAGGCTTTTTTGAAACACTTTGTCACCATCCCTGCTTCCTCATCTCAACTAATGGCACGGAGGAGTGGCATGAATTATTAAATTGGAATTTGGCTTGCTAAGTAATTGTGATGTGCTTTTTCCGTTTTTCTCTCGTTTTGTAAATGTTTCCCTAGAGTCCTTATTTGGGGGCTGTATTTTTCAAAGACTTTTATGCTCAGTCAAGCTGTGGAAGGCATTTTAATTAAACATAAATCACTTTTGCATGTATGTATTTGCATCAGCTATGTGGACAAAGATCTGTGTGTGTCAAAACAAGTATAGAAAAAGCATCATAAAGTGATAAGGCTTGTCCACTTAGCATTGTCTGACAAGGTGCTAATCCACTGCCTCTTCAGGGGAAATATGTAAAAGCCTTATTAGTTCCTCAAAAGTGTTCACTGACTGCCAAGGTCACAAGGATAGCAGGACAATCGCAGTAGCAAAATGGCAGCAGTTGAAAACAACATGACAACAATTCAGGAACAATAGGAAGCAAATGAGCTGCTAGAGTCAGGAACAATATGAAATATTGAAATCAATCAGTATGCTACATGTGCAGTACAGAGTGGATAGGACAAGAGTTTTTGTAAGAGATCTTGAAAACACTTGCAGAAATGAGAAATCAACAATACTAACACTCACATAATCTGATAAATCAAGAATGGATTCCTTTAGCTTTATAGCTGTTAATTCGTCCTGGCTACTTGTAGATGTCCAAACCAGGTCCCCCACTGCTCCCCTGAACTATTCCACAGTGTCAGAAAACTAAGAGTGCAATTTTTTTATGAAATACACCCTGTTTTTTCTTCCCTTTATGTTCAACCCAGTAGTTCAAGCTAATATTCTGGTGTTGATCTCTACTGATAGTCGGGGTTTATCTCCGCCTTTATCCAAATTACATATTCATTTTTGTTCTTTTGCATCGAAAATTGTTCAGGCAGCCAACTGTTTCTTGTTTTATGAAGATGTGGACACTAAAAGCCACAGTCTATCACTGAGCATCTGTCAGAAACAAGCACCTTTCTAACACATACCAATCGTAATGGTCCAGATTTCACAGCAAAAAGATTTGCTCTCCTTGAGAGTGCACATTCTTTTCAGCCTATTAAATGCTACCAATTCTAGCTTAATAAAGTGATACCAGCTTTTAGTTTTGCCTTCAGTTTTCAGATAAAACACAGATTCTGCAACCACGGCATTTAATTTCTATTCAATGTGATATGGATGGCTTACATGTCATGAGACAAACATACTGAAAAAAAAAATCAAACTTTCTTGTCATTAGGACTTTCAAACTTCTCTGTCCTTCCCGAAATTTTTGCAAAAGTTACGCCACTCAGACATCAAATCTAAATTGCAATCATTGCTCCCAAACAATTGAGCTTCAGAGAGATTTGAAAAAGGTGTTGATTAAATGTGTTTTCAAATTTTATCACCCCTTAAGAAAGAAAGATGTAATACAATCACATCTGCCACCTACATCACAGCCTGTCAATAGCAATTACTCAGGTAATTTAGACAGCAGGTTGACTGCATCTCTATTATTAATACATATCCATATCTCACCTGTAAGCAGTAAAAGACTGCTTAACTAATTAATATTATTTTACTAATTTACACACACAAAAAAAAATATTATTTGCACCACCTTCAGAGATTTCTTTCCTTTTGATTTTATTTCTCAACATTATATTTATGCACAGTCAGGTTCCCTCTTCCTTAAAAGGTTGCTGATCTTTTTATGTGTTTTCTTTACTTGGGTCTCCCATTTTCCACAAAGGATCTATACTGCAACTTAGAACTTAGCAGGGCTTATCTTCCGTTCTGCTTCTCAGGGAATGGAAGCCTTGGCACTGGGATGTGTTTCTATCTCTAAAGCATTTCTCTTTAAACTTCACCTTGTCATTATAGCTGTCAAATTCTGCCGATTTGAGATATAGAGGACAAATTTCAGAAGCATTAAAGATCTATTCCCACCATTAAAAAAAGAGTAATCTCTGCTGTTCCTTTCTGTGATACAGAAAGGAAGAGTAAGAAAGAATGGTTTCCTTAAGAGACTGATGAGAGAGGGGTGAAAATGAAAATGGAAAAAAAAAAAAAGAATTTGTTAACAATTTATATTAGATCTCCAATAATCAAATTCAGTGAAGTCACCCAATATATAGTTGCATGCAAATTTTCATTAAATAAAGATGATATTCATTATGTTTGGCTTCTTAAACAACATTTCCCTGTAATTTATTGTTACTTATTTTAATTAAAGTGCAAACCTTTTATAAAGATACTTGAAAAAGTGAGATCTAGATGAGAACTACTCTGGTTTTCCAGCAAATTAGTTGGTGACTTTGTTTGGTCAAAGTTTTTTGATGCCTGTTAAGAAGACCAGAGTTATCTCACTGAAAAGAAAATTGGGAAAATAAAATGAGAAGGTGAGAGGCATTAGTTAGACAGGTTTTTTTGCTGACTGAAGCATAGATAAAGGGGTAAGGAGATCTGGTTTTATGCTTGGCTGAGCTAACAGTTTCCCATAAGCCCTAGAAAATATTATTTAAAGAAGCTTTCTATTTCTTGGGCATTATGAGATTAAGTTCATCAGGGATTGCAATGCCTTTTGAGATCATATGATTTATAACTTTATAAAAGTGAAAAGTATAATTAGAACTTCCAATGATTTTTGAAGTGAAAATAAAACACCTTTCCTCATGCTAAGCCTTTTGACTATGAATTTGAAATATTCAGTGTTAAGGATGCAGCCTCACCAGGCACTTGCAGGATTAGATGCAGCCTCGTACTTTAATGGGGATACCTCTTTTTTCTGTGGTTCACATTTCCTTAAGGTTATATATGCTGACATTTCTAACCAGTTAGCAGACACTGCTTGAACTGAGGCTGTTCATCTAATGATTCCATTTTATCTAGTAAACCATGAGAAAAATAATGTTTGTTACAATTATGATAATACACAGCTTGCTCTCAGGCAAACAGTAGATGTGTTTCTCCCCGCTCTAAAATACCTAGCTTATACTTCTGTCTCCATATAGAAGATAAGATTTTAATAATGTATTTATATAGCATTCCTGTGGCTTCTATAAATATACTGGCTTCTACTAAAAGAAAAATCACCTCAAACTACAACTACAGGTCCAGTTCAGAAGCAGTCTTGCTCAAAGCATCCCACTCTCTGAAATGCAGTGCATTGTGTAATTATGCTGAGAAAAATTACTGGAAAGGCTTTACTTAACCTTTTAATCATACAGTCAATTGCAGCCAAGTTCTCCAGTTTTTCTAATCCCTCCAGTTCTGCTTACATAGTGCATTCATATGCTTGGGATATTGCCTCTGTGATCTGAAAGTATGCCATCCCTGGTGTGTGCATGCGTGCAAGTGTAGTCTGGCTTCTTGTTCTAAACATTTTGGCAAGATCATAAATGTTAATATTGCATGAACAATAGTAGGCTTGGAGGCTGAACACTATCACACGGCAAAAGCAGGTGGAGGAGGAAAAAGCCTTTATGTACATAGGAGGTGATAAATAATAAAATACAACAAAAATCACAGGAATACTTTGTACAACATTAATGCTTCTTCCTCTTCCTTCTCCCAAATCCACAAGCCCATATGGCCAAAATCAATCCATTAAGCTTTGCATTGCCTTCAAAGTCCACTCTGCACTCTCCCACAAGTATCCTTGTTACAATAATTTTTATAGCTGAAGAAATCCTCTGCTTTAATGTGTCATTCCCTGAGTTTCCTCTTACGCTTCTGTAAGAAGTTATATGCAAAACATAATTGTGCATAATAGTCAAGTTCTGAAAGTTTCTACTTACTTGAGCATTACAAAAAAATTTATTGACAAAAATAAAAAATGTTTATTTTGGAAGGAAATGTTATACAGTATATACAGCTCTCTTAAAACATTATCTCCTTTTAAATTGCCAAAAGCCAGGACAACTGATGCTGTCCCAGAATAGAATGTGTAGTTCTTCTAATGTGTAGTTCTTCTAAATCAGCAGTGATATATGAATGTTTTATTTACTTTTTTTTTCTTTTTGTCCCCCCATATATATGTTCCCTAAAATAATAGCTTCGACTTCTCTGGAAATCATAATATTTGAAAACTAAAAAGAAAAAAAGCATTGTTTAATAATTCTTGATATTGAGAATGTCAGTGTTGACTTTAAGAATCCTTTGTGATATTTCAGTGTAGAGTACAGCAGCTCCCACATAATATCAGCAGGTAATCGCTCTAGAGGATGACTTCTGAGGGGAAGAATGAGTTCAAATATTGCTTTGGGTTCTTCATTTAAAGGTTTCACCTAGACCCAAATGGCCATTCAGAAACTGAGGCAAAAACCTGGTGTAAACACCCGTGGTGGATGATCCTCCACAAGTTGCTATGGCGAGCATAGATGACATCACCTCTGACGCTGAGCCCTCCTTCTCAGAGGAGGAGGAGTCAGAGGAGGAGACTGATGTCTAATCCCCACCCTCTCTCTCTCTCCCTTGCTTGGAGAATTAGAGCAAGGAGCACCCTGTCAGTTAAGGGTTAAGTACCACCTCTTGTTCCAGAAGATTCTGTTCTACTTGGTACACTATTGGTTCAGGTTCTATGTACCCTCACCTCTGTTGTATTGATTGGTTGGTCTACCCTCAGATCCTCCCCTTATCCCTCTCCCTATTGGTTGTACACCCTTACTCCTCCCCTTTCCCTCCTCCCTTAAAAACTGGTGCTCACCTGAGCTCGGGGGCTTTCTCCCCTGAGACCTCTCGAGCCTGGAACTCCGTCCTGTTTTCCCCAATAAAGGAGAGAGTGCGGAGACCCCACTCCCAAATCCTTTGCCTCCTGCCTGTGTTCGTGCGAGTGATCTGCGTCTTGGTGTCTGTCTCCCGCCGAGTGGACACATTCGGGGTGAGCTATCCACCCATTGCCCGGAGTGGCACTGAGCCCTCGGTCGCGGGTGTCCAGCGTCGAGGTGGAGTCCGGCCAGGCGCCCAGGAACCCCTATTACTACAAACACCTTTCCAGAAATAACTGAACACCCACCTGCCTTGTGCTGCTGCTGAGATTAATCACATGGAACACAGCTTCTGACAGAAACTGCAGGAGAGTCAGAAAAGGAGAGGAAGGCAGACACCAGCACCTTGAGAAAGAGATTTAGGAAAGTACTACAGTAAATGTGCTGTGCGACTGCCAGGAGTCTGGCAAAATGACATTCTTGCTCAGCACTGTTGCTTCTCTGTCCAGATATCCAATAAATGCTGTTTTGCATTAAAATATATAATGCCCAGATGATATCCAAATGTCTGTGAATGCTTCCGCTTTCTTTGCAGAGCCTGGAGGGATCACCAAATTCAGGAGCCCCGGTCTAGGAGATCTACAAAGTTATAGCTGAACTGGGGTAACTCAGGGAGATGTTGAACAATTTGTGACTAGAACAAAGCTCACAGCAGTGCAAGTCTGTGAGAGTGAATGATGTGTAGGAGAAAACAGTCGTCTCATGTCTGTCGTTGGCTTCAGGATCATTCTTGGATTCTATGGGTGAGCTCCTCAGGAAGCCTGATAATAAATCTAGGACAGCTTCACTTTAGGGCTTTTTTCTCTGGACGCGCTGACCTTTTACAGAGTGAACTTGCACATTAATTTCATCATTACTACATAGTGAGGAGAGTCATAAGGGAAATCAGTGCCAGTCAGGAAAAAAATGCGTTATTACTTAGCTGCTATTCTATTCCTCTGTTGCTTCTTGCCAGTTTCTGAAGTGTAAACCAAATTTGACTGTTTTTCCAGTTAGAGAAAGAAACCAGTACTTTAACCTTTAAGTTAAGTATTTTTTTTCTTCAGACAGTTCCAGACTAAGAATATCAAAAAATTGAACGTGTCTGAGCACCTAGAACTCAGTCTCAACCCTAGCGTGGGACTGATCATCAAGTAGAATGTTACAGCAAGTCTCACTTTTCCTGTGATTGATTATACAACTTTCTCAGTAATAATATTCTAGTCATAGCCCAGATTCAGTCTGCCAGAGAACATATGCATTTTAAAAATTAAGTGGTCAGTCTTGAACAAATAAAAGCACAGCATGATTTAAAAAAATTTAAATCAGGGTAAGATGTAAGATTTATTTTTCATCACACACTGAAGCCTGAATGTGAATTGAGAAACACAATGCACTCTCCTGGTGGTACATAAAACAATGCAGACTGATAATTTCATTGTAGGTATGTATAATTTATAACTTATGGTTTTAAGGGTGGGCAGCCACAAAATTGCACATCCCAGTTTTTCTTCCACCTCTGTCAGGAATACTAACAAATTACACCTTTCTGTCTACAAGTTTTAGTTAGGTCTGTAAGGAGCAGACATGTGAACAGCCTAAAATGGGAAAGAATAAGATGGACTGAAGGATTTCTCATCTCTTTAGCCCCTTCATTTCTTTCATTTTGGATGTACTGTTAATGTGGGAATTCAGATCCTGAGATCCTGTGAAAGATGATCTTATGTTGAGAGTGTTCCTGACTGGGTAGTTGGTGGACTAATTGACCTCTAGAGGCCCCTTTTGACAAGTATTTTCCTGATCCTGTGATGCAATTCTGTTTCTGTCATTGACTTTCCAGGATATATTTTCTTATCAAATTTGCAAGTAAGCAGGCATGGCTGTAGTCCCATTTAATGGGACTAAATTACGACAATTGTTGCAAAAGAAAAAGCATAAACAAAAAACTTCAGAATGTATTTTCTTTTCACATTTCTTGAAATAATTCACCTATTTTGTTCTCTTCTGTTTAAAGTTGTTTTGCCTGGGAAGTCCTGAGCAAAAGAACTAAAAGAAATAGATCATCAGTGTCAGTTTATCATTACCATATGACTACCAGCAAAAAGAGTGTTGGCAAGTGGGCACTTAGAAGATGAAAAGAGGGAATAGCAGAACTTCAGCTGAGATGCAGAATTTCATCAGTGGATAACTTGAAATACCAATTGAGGCTTTGTTGTAGCAAAACTTCTCTAAATATTTTTAAAAGAATACGTATAGTCCAAATATTTTCTAAAAGCTTTTAGAAAGTTGAAGTGTTCATTCTGGAGTCCAGAAAGAGCAGGGTGGGTACAGATGTCTGTTTAGTTTGCTCTACCATTGAGCTCCCTGATGGTGGGCTCAATCAGAGGCCATCCTTGATGGATCAGTTAGCTGAGGGTGTGATAGAGGATAAATCATCATCTAATCTAGTGCAGGGCATGAAAATAGGGATCGAGAGGGCTCACAGAGAGGGACCAGTAGTTTGCACAGAAGGTTGCATAAGAAGGTCTGTGCATCCTGTAGATCCACAGCCCAACAAAGTGCTCCAGTTCTCTGCCAGGATGGTGGGCACTTGTGTCAGAGTTAGAAACAGTGTTTCTACAGAGAAAGCCCCTGAGATGTCTGATGCTTCCACCCACACTGAACTGGTAAGGAAGGATGCTTCGGTACAGATGGTAGGTTGCAAGGAATCTTTGGTCCCTCTTCCTGGAGAAAATGTCAGTACTTGGAAAACAGGTGCACAGGTTGTTGATATGTTGCAGGAAACGATTTAAAACAGCATTAGAGCAGCTGAGGAAATGGATCAGTGGTTACAGAACTTTGCTCCCATGGCAGACACCACAGAGAATGAGGTACCTTAGACCCTGGTGACAAAATTAGGACTGTTCTTCAGTCCTCACCCTCCAGCATCACAACCAAAGCCATATCTGAGGCTTTAATAGCTACAGACACCCACAAACAAGGGCTGCAAGGACAAACTGTACCAGCAGCTCTCAGTGGATACAGCAGGAAGGAACGAGGAGTGCTGGCAGTGGGTGACTCTCTGTTAGGGGACACTGAGGAGCCCATGTGCCACCCTGAAGGGTCAGGAGGGGAACTGAGGCTCGGGCTGCTGCTGAGAGGGTGCCACAAATCGTCAAGAACACAGACTACTCGCCACTGCTGCTCTTTCTTGTGGGCAGGAATGACACTACAAGCCAGAACCTGGGCACAATCAAGAAAGATTACAAAGCCGTAGGGGTTCAAGTGAAAAATGCTGATGCCAAAGTTATTTTTTCTTCCATTTTACCAGTCGGAGGAAAGGCTACAGCCAGAAATAGATGCATAATGCAAATCAGCTTCTGACGTCATGGCTTTGCCATTGTAAGGGTTTTGTATTCTGTGTTTCTATGAAAATGACTGGGATCAGAATAGTCCCTTTTTCTTGCATAATAGAGTTCTAAATGATCAAAGATGGGTGTTAGACTAGGTCTGATTTTGTCATAAGCTGCTGTTTTAGCTCTTGTCGAATCTGGCCAAGATACATTGAGGATACCTTTAATGCTCACACAACACAATTTATTTGTTCACTGAAGTGTGTCATTCATTTTTTGGACTTAGTGGTTCTGAGTTTACAATCTGATAGGCCCATTTATGAAGTTTAGCTGTCATGAGCATAGTCCATGTTTGTCCTCAGAATCATTATAGGTGGTTCCTGTATATGTCATTGCATTTGTCCTTTTAGATGCCAGCTGGGGAACAGTAATCCCCACTATGTATGTGGATCCATTCAAAGTTTCTGAAGTGTTGTATTTTATTGAGCTAGAGCAACATAAGAAAGCAGAGTAAAATGAAACTTTCTGCTTGTGTTTGGTTGTTGAATGTATTATCTGCCATTCCATTTTTAATATACTAATTCAGAATATACTGAGGAAGTTAAAACGAAAAACTCACGAAAAAAACTCCTTAAAGCTGGAGAAAGAGCATACATAACCAAAATTAATAGAAATTTTTCTATTTATTTTGATACTTAATCTTCAGTTTCTATAGGAGACTTTTCCTATTGTTCACCAGATAACACCTGGAAATAAGATTTGTGGTGTTGTCTTTTTGCTTAAATAAGAAAATTAACAGTTACAGTACCTGATTTATAAGACTAAAATAATTATTAATACATTTTAAATGTATTTGAATGTATCTTTTTAAAGAGGTATTTAAATGTATCTTTTACATCAGGTAAAGGAATTTTTTGAACAGCCATAAAGAGAACTCAAATTGGCAGACGTTTTCCTTGTTGCACTGTAACTAATTCTGCATTTAAGTGTATGAGTGTGCCACTGCAAGGCAGATATTCATCCTATTATTTCATTAAAGGATCAGACAGAGAGAGAGGACTTCAGACATAGCAACAATTTCAACATTTCAAATTTTAGATATTTTGTTTGAGACATCTTATGCCTAGTTTTATCACGATTCTAATTTCCCATAATCCCTAATACTTTAAATCTTCTATTAGCTATTTATTGCCATTTTCCTGTAAGCAAGGTTATGCGAACTGAAGTGCTGGAAAAAGTCTCCCAAGTACTTCTTCTGGGAGAAGCCTTCTACAAAATAATTATTTTACATGTGAATCTCTGGGTCAGGTCTCTTTCCACCCTTGCAAAATGCCCTTTGGTATTTTCCAAGAAGATTTAGATCGTCCTTAGACCACAGCCTGTGGTCAGGATTTAGTGAGATAGAATCTCACAGTCACTTATTCTCAAAGACGCTAAAGAAAATGAGGATCAAGGTGAAGGTTAACTATGCTAAAAACAACATTACAAAGGATGCAGGGCAGTAGAGTCACCTATACATCTTTCCTTTCATTAGAATCAGTCTGTAACATCCCTGAAGCAGCCAAATAGAGAATTCTTAGCTACAATACAGTGCTATGTGCCATGAAAAGAAAGTACAAAATAAATTGCAAACACGGGAACCTGTTGCAGTTTCAAAGGGTTTCTTGCATAGGTATTTATGGACTTAAAAGGCTCTCTTTATACTACTACACAGAACACAGAAGTGGAAAGCAACTGAATTATCTATTAAATTATTTAAATTTATACAGGAAATGAAGAGTTCCCAAGTTAGCCTTTCATACCTTTCCCCCTACTCTGTTAGATAACTTACTGTGTATGGTGCCTTATGATCAGTCTCTGGAGAGGTTTTGAGAGCTCTGGTGTGCCAGTGCCCAGGAAGTAGCACAGTGCGCTGTGGTGAAGTGGCTGCTACAGGTGTGAAGAACAGTGGTGAGAGAAGAGGTGGAAACTCTGTCCTTCTGCTTCCCTTTGAGAGGAGGTCTCTGCAAACTCAAGGTGTGTTATCTGACTGGAAACCTCTCCTTGCCTGTTTCATGTCAAGGAAGTGATGATGCTGTTGAATAAAGGGTGAGATTAGACTCCTGAGCATGTTGTTCCTAGGAGAAATAGCTCAAGTCTTTTATCCCTCTATCACACAGGATTTAACTAGAAGATTTTTATATGGCTTCACAAACATGACTGAATTTTTTTCTGTACAAAAAATACCCAAACTGAGCAAAAATCAAGTGAATAAAAATATCTATTTTAAAACTATACAGCAAGGCTTGATCCTGAAACTTTTATTTATGTATTCATGTATTCATGCATATAGATATATATATATATATATATATGTGCACACTTGTACGCACATGAAAAAAGCTCAAAATAACCCTAAGTTTATTAATTAATTTTGTGAGGTTGAGTCCTCTAACAACTTGACTATTTGCTATGCAATTCTACAGTAAGAAAGCCTTTTTTAATATATTGAAGAGTCAAAGCAAGAGCTGCAGGTGTCTTGCAGTGAAGCACAGACACCTGCATGGTTCAGAGCTTCATGTAAGTTGTAGAAATGCACATTCCAACTTGGAAAAATAATTCTGTAACTTGGTTTGTAGCTGTGCAAAGGCAAACTTTACCTTTTTTTCTCTATTTCTTTCCAAGCAGAGGTTTCAACTGAGATCAAAGAGCTGCCAGATTAACACCAAGTTTCAGAGCTCTCTGAAAGTTTATTACCCAGGTTTGCAATTTTCCATGGAAGCTTGCTACACATAGGAATTTGTAGATGCTTATCCAACTCATAGCATCCATCAGCTTATATATCTGTTATGAATGTTTTGGATGTCTTAAGAGTGGCAGACCAATCTTTTGTGTAACCATATCTTGCAGAAATTAATTATATAATTTGGTTTGTGGCAATTTTTTAATTGCAAATTAATTAGCTCCATCTGGTCTGTAATTTTCCACTTAGCAGGTAATAACTTTTAAAGCATCTGTTGCTTCTGAAACAGATAAGAGTATTGAGGATAGCAATTCTTATCTGTCAAAGTTATCTGGTTAGACAGTGGTGATCTCGATTTTTTGAGACCGGTTTTTTTATGAGATCTTCACTGTACTGAATTCTAAATGTCTTCATTTGCCATAAGTGCTTCTGGCTCATTACTTGCTGCTCTACTTGTTGTTGATTAATGCAAGGCATTTTTGAAGCTGGAAATGTGTGATTATTGCATCTTTAATCTAAAACAGACTGACTGAGAAATCTGCTTTATATATGAATTTCCTGTTGATGAAGAATCCTTAATACTAAACCTGATATTGAGGCATGGTTAAAGGGGAAAAAAACCCCTGTATTTCCTAAACATAAATATACTCACTTACAAGCAGGAAAGTTAAATTTTACAACAGGGTTTCATCAAGGATTTGGTAGAGCTCCTGAAGAAAAGGCAAAGTTTTGTGGAAACAAAGCAGGTTTCTCCTTTGACTTTAGTAATGTACATATCCTCAAGACTCTGAGACAAATTCAGATCTTCAGCGATCGAGTTTGTCAATTCTTTCCAAAATCATACCCTAATTTTCTGTGGTTTAGATGTATCTTGATTTAACAGCTCTTTTGTAACTGTGTTGGAAACCACTTTCTAGTAAAATGGTTACTGTTATAAATGATTGTCATGACTTAGGAATGGTACTCCCCAGTTCAGTGCTCTCACTGAGACTCTTCAAACCACACACTGCTCACTCACTCCCTCTCCCCCTGTAAGTGGCCTGATAGCAGAATTGGAGGCACATAAGGTAAAGATCATGGGTTGACATAAGAACAATTTACTGGAAACAGCAATGAGATAAGAAAATGAACAGCAACAATAAAGACAGGGTACAAGAAAGAGGTGAACGACTCACACAGAATCCCCCGGATGACAGACAATACCTGACTGCTCCCTTCTTCACCCTACACTGAAGACATCCCTTCCCTCCAGAGGAGACTCCCTTCCCCCTGCCCCTGGAAGTGATGTGAGGTGGTACAGAATAACCTCCGTGTCCTGGCCATGCCACCTCCTGGCTACTGCAAAAATTAACCCTGTCCTGGCTGGAACCAGGACAATGACAATGCATCCTTTTGACTGGATGGAAATTCTGCTGTATGTTATGGCTCTGTATTTGTTGAAGGCAAATCTGAGTGTAGATTCATTTTATAGTTTTAGATGTAGCTTTTTTGCACAGACGTTTAGCAGTTCTTTCCCAAACATACTAGAACTTGAATTTATGGAGGCATATTTTCTAGAAGCCTGGTGAATATTCCTATTTTATGATGCTGTCACATGTATTTCTTAATACTTATTTGATCATGTTTTCAAATATAAGACAAATTAGTTCATTCTAACAACTGTTCCTATTCACAAAGATGATTTTTTTTTTTTTTTGAGATTTCTGACACTAGAGACAGTTGGTTTACCTGATGGCTTCTCTCTTTCAAAGAAAATAACTTTCCCAAATTGCCATTTGTACCAAGATGAAAGTGTTCGTTCTGTTTCTTGAGTATCACTGGCTGGCATTATCCTGGTCCTAGTGAAATGTATCATAAAACTCCAGTGCTTTGACATACAACAACAGAGAGATTAATTTATGTCTGAGCTCACCATGTGGTATAAAGAACCTTGGGAATCCAGACGGCCAATTTGGGTGTCAAAGAACCAAGTTTCCCATTTACACATATACAAGACTTGGTTAGAGATGTGCACTGGCGCACTGCAATAGAAGATGCCACCAGGGAAATTCAGACTGTTTCTCTGACAAATTCCTTTACAGGTGTCTTGATTTCCACCTTTGGCATAGAGTTCTTTTCTGACATTATCAGAAGCGTAGTCAGAAGCAAAACTGTATTTATCTCAGGTATTTGAACTGGATCCATGATACAGAGCATGTTTTTGTCACAAGGAAGTCCTCAGTACCCACTGACCCTTGTGGTCAGTCTTATCACTCAATTTTCATCTCACAAATCTAAACAAAAGTGTGCTGGATCCAAACACACACCAGACACCTTTGTCTTAACTGGCATTTCTCGTTTTCTCTAACATCATTCATCAGTATGATTTAGGATTAAAATCATATTAGATTCCTTTCACATCTTGTGAAATAGTTTCTGCCTCCACAAGGCAAGGCATTTTGGAGAAGCTCATGCTTTAGTTTCTCACACTGTTTGCTTTGACCTTATTAATACTCCTGAAGTAGTTACAGTTCAGCACAGCCAGAATGTAGCCCATGTCAGATCTTCAGTTTAGCAGCATTTTAAAGCCGATCTGGACATTTTTCTCTTATATGCGCCAGTGCTCTTTCCATCAAAAACCTTTAGCTTCAGTAAGATTCCTAGAGCTAGTCTGTAGTGAGCTGGATGGTGTCTGTATCCAATACTGCCACCTTAAGCATGGATAAAGCTCTGCTTAAGTATTTGTAATTTTTTCTTGGAGCAGCCTGACTCTTACAAAGATGATGCAAAATTTTACCGTTACTGGGAGCTGATGAAAATCTACTTTTCCCCATTTGGTGAAAACCCTGGAGCACAAAAACCAATACTGTTTCCTTTCTCGTATGTATCTAATGAACTGGTGGTTAAAGTATGTCACACTTGTAAGAAATCATGCTTTACGAAAAAGAAAAGACCACATAAATGTCACAGAACAAATTGTTTCCGTTAAGTAATACAATTTCTTTTGTCAATATTATGTACAGCTAAGCAACTGACTTTCAGAAAAAATTATATGTGAAATCAGAATCCAAACAGAATCATGATATGAGCAATTTATGCAAAACTGTAAGGGTGGGATTTTCTGCGTTGGAAAACAAAACAAACCAAATCACAAACAAACAAACCAACCCAATAAAAACCTACACCTCACTTGAGAATGGCCAGGAAACATTAAATTACAGATTTGAATGTGAACATTTCAGCTAGGAACTTTCCTGTCCAGGAAACTGCTCTGAATATATAGCATTCTTAGGGTTCAAAACTGAGACTGCATATCTTGCCAAACAACTGTAGGAGTTCCTTAGTTTTGGTGAAAGTAATACATGGAGCAATACTCACTCAGGTAATTCTAAAATGCTCTCCAAACCACTTCTATTTCCATGCTGCCTAGGCAGGTAGAAGTGGATTCATTAAAGAGCTTTTCCTAATCATAAGAATTATCTACCTGAAGTACGGTGGAAGTACCTACAGAACACATTTAAGGAATGCATTTAGACAAAATGCTTATAGACTTGCTAAAAGCTGAAAAAGAGCTTAAAATAGTGCCAGAAGGGCTTTTTTTAAATTCAACTAGTTGTAACCAGAACAGGCAGAAAAACTTCTATTTGTGAATCATTTGCGGACAACAACAGGAAATGGGAAAGAGCCACATTTTTGCCAAGGCAAGAAAAAGGTTAGTTCCTTTAGAAACATTCATAAATCAGCCATTGTCAGGGGAAAACCAATAATCATAATTTCTATGGTAATGTAAATGTGGGAAGTACCTGAAATGAAAGGAAATTTGTATCTTGCCTCTCAAGAGATAACTGACTAATGTGTGTGGGAAAACAAAGCAAAACAAAACACTGGTTTTTTCTGGGGAATACTGTTTATAAAGACAATGTGTCAGACATTCAGTTATTCTGATTTTTTTTTTTTTAATTTTTAAAGATGACTCTGTTTTTCACATGTCTTCTTTGATAAATCACATTATCTCATGCTTGTAGGCCTTGATCTTCCTCCTCCAACTGGCTGCTTCATTGACTTCTTTTATTTTTGTTGTATGATGTGTGAAAACAGGCTTCAGCCTGTCCCTGGAAGCGCAACCAGTTCCTTGGGATTCATTTAGATTCACCCTTCAGGACAAAAAATTATCCTTCCAGCTGCTCTTTCAAACATGTGTTTTGGGTGCTGTTCTGTTGACTGAAAGTACATAATTTGCTCTAAAAAATAGAGCATATAAGAGTGAATAAAGCAAGACTATTTAAACATCAATATTATTTTCTTTCTGTAGAAGCAAGAGGCCTGGCTTTTCACCAGGCTGAATTAGGAAAATAGGAGTGCAGATCTCAGGTTCTAGTGACAAACTCAACTACCAGGGAAGTTACCAGTAAACTTGACTGCTGGATCTTCTTTTCATTCAATTTAAATCTCCCCTTCTATTCCCAGTTAATATTTTTAATGCCTTTACCAATGTTCTTTTCCTTTACCTTTGGACCCTGCAAAGGCTCCAGTCTCTCCTTTGGAGAGTTTCCTTTGTTAATAGAGAGATAGCCTTAGACACTCTAGGATTTCAGCTTCTTTTGAAGTACACTATCTTCAGCTCCCTTAATACCTCTGGCTGAATGACTGAGCAGTTTGTCATGTCTCATCTAATGACTGCTCACACTGAACACACCGTAACACTGCACTGTGCTCTTGAGCAAAAAATTCAACTAGCAGGCATATCCTGCATTTCAAGCTGTGATATTCAGTGGACCTTGAGGCTCACGTATTCACAACTCTTTGTTTTCTGGTGTATATTGGATGTCCAAAGTGTCCTGAGGAACCCTGGAGGCTGCCAGGCTGGAAGGTGAGGTAGCTGGGTGACATGTTCAGGGTGCAGTTCAGCATGCAGTCTGGAGATGAAGGCAAATGACTTCAGTTATTACACAAAGAATGCTGTTACCATTGAGAACAAATGTCACTTAAGCCACAGGTAATGGCTAGAAACCTGACATTTTACAATCAATCCATGAGATCAGGATCTTTTTAAAGAACAATTGTATTTTAGATAGCACCATGGCTGGTGGATTTTCTGCTATGAACCCATCCACAAAATGGTACAGACCCCAAGGTAAGTTGCAAGATTGCACTCCATAAATACTGACAATGTTCATCGTGCAAGATTTGGAGTTCTATAAAGTAACTGCAGTTCTTGTACTTCTTGTAGCCAAATTCTTAACAGAATCTGAGGGCATCTCGGAGGAGGCACACTGTACTCTGCAAGCCTACTTAAAGCCCATGGCAAAATCCGGAGGTCATTCTCTGAGTTTATAAGAATGGTATAATCCGAGTGTCTGTCCCAAAACAGCACATCTTTTTGAAGACAAAGGCACCTTGAAACAGTCTGAGATGCTTATCCTTCCAAAGCATTTTCCTGGGAACAGAAATATTTTGCTTCAGGAAAACTGGCAGAGGTGACAAAGCTGTCTCTTATGCCAGTTACCTCTCATATTAGATGAGATGGTGAGCAGAATGCTTCTATACTTTGATTTTCTGCATGAAAAGGTCCTTTTTTTCTCTGGAATTTAGCAGAACACAAATGCTGGCTGCCTGGCCCTCAAGGTATTTGGCACTAGGATTAGATCACAACAGTCACCACTCTGCCTCCTGTCCAGTTAGAGCAAAGGCTCAGGGAGCATTAGCTTCAGAGGCCAATTCAGATGGAATAGGCAAGGGGCATGAGGTGCAGGATTAAGCAGTAGGCATAAGAAGCAGCTTTTTGAACATCGTGGACAAAGCAGTTGTGGTAGCCCAAAGAGACAGAGTTGAAGAACAGGGAAAGATCTTGTGAGTGAAGGCTAAACATAACCAACTTGTAATCAGAAAAAAACACCAACCCAAACAAAAAAACCCTCATAATCAGAAAAAAAAAAAAAAAAAAAAACCCAAAAAAAAAAAAAAAAAAAAAAAAAAAAAAAACCAGAAAGAGTTTGATACAAGGGGGAAGGAGTTAAGGGAAGAATATGAAGAGACTAAAAAAATTATCTTAGAAACTGTGTTTTGGAAAGATTGTCACTGGTATTTATGTCAACGAAACAAGCAGGTGAGAAGTTGATAGTAAGCTGGGATAAAAGATGAAGACAATCTGGTAAGGCAATGGAACTTCATCATCACAAAAAAATTAATCTATACACATGCTTCTTTCTGAGATCTTCCACATAAGAAGCATTCTAAATTTGCTTCACTTCCAAGAAGAATGCTCTTTGCTGTCAACAAAGGCAGTTTTACTCTTCCCCTTAACAAATGTGGAGAAAATTTATTGACTCCCCTGTACACAACAAAACATGTCATTAAAAAGCAACAGCATTGTTTCCAAGGTGAAAGTTTCTTCCATTTAGTTAGTTTATTGGGAGATGGGGAAGGAGAGCACATTTCAACAACTAAAGAAAACTTCAGGTTTCTTTGAAATCTGCTACCTTTCCTCCAATATTAAGACTGTGTGCCAGTGAGTCACAAATAAAAATCTGCTCTGAAAATTCCCAGAACCCAAAGGTGACTTAAAGAAACCGACATTCAGCAAAGACAAAACAACACAGTCGTCCCCTTTGATCACTCCAGCCAGCTGCCCTAGGCGAGTCTGGAGCTGTATGAAGCTGCCTGGAGACCTCCGCCAATACACCAGATGTCACCCAGAGACGGAAGAGAGAAGATAGATGCGGAAGGAAAGAAATTTTCAAGCTGAATTTTTGAGGCTGACATTCTACAGAGGAACATCGGAGGGTATAAAACTCATCATCTTTGCCTGTAGGAACAGAAAGTGAAGGAAGGAGAAAGGGACAAAGCATTCACAGAGACAGCTGAGAGCCTCAAGAGAAAGACGATTTCTGCAAATAGCCCCTTAATGTTTGGTTTATGTCTAGGTCAGGAGAGTAGCCATAAAATGTCACCTTGTCACCATCTGCAGTCATCACAGAAGTTGTAAGGGAGGATTTGGACCCATTCACAACCTCCTTGTTCCCTTCCTATGCAAGATTTATTGTTCTTTTAACTCACAATTTATTTTCTCTTTCCTGCATTCATTTAATTTCGGTGTCACTGCATTTACTCTCTACCAGCCACTTTCCTCACTAATTAATTCCTCATATCCCACTGCTTTGCAACTACAGCCGCAGTGGTTTTAGTTGGAAAACAAAATCAGGTAATTATGAAAAACATGACATTGCCTAAGAAAAATAAAAGAAAAAATGCTTCTAATATGAATGCCTGAGAGAGAAATAGATTCAGAAGAACTGTCATTTTCCCACTCTCTTCCTATTTCTCCTTCTTGAGAAAAAGTTTTCATAATATGTGTCATGATCTAAAAGCAAACTCAAATGTCATGGCTGAAAATGACATTTCAAAGAACTAACACTTGCGCTGGAACAATTTCTACCATCTCTAATGTGTTTGATTCAAAGTTTAAGATAATCTATATCTAGAAACTGATGTCTAAGATTGTTAAGTGTATTTACAGATGACAGCTGTGTAGAGAACACTGTAACTTCCTATGCTTTGTGGGTGACATGATGTGAGAAATGCGGTGTTACCCCTCCCTACCAAGAACAACCAGAAGGTCCAGAAACTGCTTTGGTAGGTAGGGCAGAAAGGGACTAAAAGGCAAGGAACCTTTACAGTGAGAACAGTTTTCATGCAGGGAATTCTATAATTCAGCACTACAAAAATATCCTTCCAATTTAGATGCTGTCATCACAGGTGTCAAACTGGTCCTTGGCAGCCCTAGAATGGGAGGGAAGCGAGACTATCTGTTTCTTTCCCTGGTCTCTACAATAGAATATGTCCTTAATTCTTCCTGTATTCAGTCTTGAAACGGCAGCAAACATGGACTCTTAAAGCTATTTGGTAGTTTTCAGTCAAGAAACTGAGAGCTGTGAAATTTCTCTACTGCTTTAAAAATTATTTGATCCATAAAAAAGGGACTAAGTAGAATTCAGCTTTTGCTAAGTCCCACTCAGATATATAGAAAAATATTGAATCTTTGCCAGTCCTAGATGGTATCTCTGTTATCTGATTATCAAAACTCTCATGTTTCCACCAAAATGGATTGGCCAAGCCAAAGCTTCTGTTTTTTAATTTGAAGATATTTCACAGGAGATGTATTTGTCTATCTGGATGAAGCCTGTACCAGTGAAGAAGTAACAGAAAAGTTTTGTTAAAGGTATAAACTCATGTCCCACTTCATTGCTATGGAGGTTGGATTATTTGATCTTTCTTGTCCTTGCATGTTATTTTAACTGGATAGCAGCCACAGCAGCAGCCACAGCAATGTGTCTTTCAGGAGCAGACTCTTGCTGGCATATTATGTCACCTCAGTGAGTGGGCTATTAGGCTGGCTCATCGAGAAATGCTGGTACTGCCTATGAGTATGTTTTGCTTGCTAATTTCCCCACATGGGACTTCAGCAATGAGCAAGAACTCAGATTTTCCTCTCTGATCCACTGTGTGGATGATGCAGTGTTTAAAAGGATCCTGATGGTGCTAATTGCTAATCCCACTAGATTTTCTTATTGAACTTGCTACAAAGGATTTTATATTTAGGCTTCATAATTAAAGACAGCACAGGAGAAATAATCTTTTATTTCCAGCCCCTATCTGACTCTGTTCCATCCCCCAAATTGTCATTTTGGTTTAATGGCTTTAGATCTGTGTTTTCATGCTAGCACAAATCAGAGTGTTGCTTGGGTTACATTCTTTAAAAAGAGATGTGACCTATAAAACAGGTCCAATTTCTTCTTACAAAGGATGGCTACAATAGCCTGATGTGACTGGCAATTCATATTGCTAGCCTTATTGCTAAGTGGCTTGAGCAAAAATGAGTCTGTTCCTGGAATTTCTGTTCCTGTTCACTGGAGTCTGCAAGAAGGGATTTATAGAGGGCAGACAATAGAAGGAGAGGCAGCAAATCAGAAAGGGAGAGTAAGCTCCTCACTTCTGCAATATTATGCGTTTTCTTAAATAAAAATTCAATTTTAATTGTGCTGATGGCCACTTTTTCTCCTCCTGTGACTCTGCCTCTACATTCCTTCTACTGCTCTCAGCTTTTTGCTCTTCTACAGCTTCTCACTTTGTGGTGCCTCATCAGCCAGTTGAAACTCTTGAGTGTAAAACACATGCAAGCTTCAACAGAGCCTCCAATTTCTGATATGGAAAGCAGAGTTTGCTGTAGACAACATGTGCCCAAACAGGCCACCTTATTTGAATACTGCTTTCAAGTCACAGACTTTCAACAGTCCTGTCTTAGTCTGAGTTCCCAAGTCATCAGCTCCTACCCCCAGCAAAAGCATATATGTCCTGCAAGTATTGATGACTGCGTGGAAATGAGAGAAAGTTAGAAATGTAGTCATAACAATTCTGTCCTGGAGTCATTGAATCTTGTTAAAATAGGCTTTCTGGGATTCATTATGTCAATTTGAATTGAGAAGTGCCCTCTTTCACTTCTTTATTATGCCATCCATCTTACAGGCACTGATGTGTAGTCACATCTTGTAATAGATACTTCTGGCAAGATTCCCCTGTTGTGAACATGGCTTTGCTTTTCCCCTAAAGAACCACAGTAGCTGTACCAGCCTGTGTCACTCGCAGCGTAATTTACCAGAATGATCTCCATGGAGGAAAATTCATTTTCATACAGGGGAAAGCTGTTCTAGGCATGACCATAGAACAGGCAACACACAATTGATGATTGTGGTGAGGGCACTGTGACTGGCCAAGCTCACCTATCCTGACATGAGCCACATTTATGTTTGTTCTTGACTTTTAACCACACTTGTATCAAGAGGGTGTACGTGGACAGTAGAAGCTATTTGGCTGTAGTTCCCTGTAAGGAAGTTTACTGCAGTCTCTTGACTTTGGAGGAATGGTGATGGAATATGCTTCAAGCTATAATCTTCATTAGAGACAATCACATGTAGAACAAATGTGTCTGTATGCCATAGCTTCTGTGAAGTTCTTTTGTGTGAAATGGATGGAATGACAATGCACATAATAGCTTTCAGCTATTCTTTAATCTAAACTGTTCCTTACAGACACTTCACATTTCTTAATTTTTCATTCAACCTAACTACCTTCTATTGTTATTTCCTACCGCTGTCAAAAAACAGGTGTTCTTAGCAAATTTAAGAGTGGCACAGCAGTATGTCTCTTTTTCTCCCACTCTTTCTCAGTAATCACTCCCTTCATGGTGGTTTTCCAGTGCCAGGTGGCAAATCAGCTGAGCATTTTGGAGGAGTGAGGTATATGTGAAAGACTCTTTCAATGACACACTCCACCAAGCCAGCTCCATTTCATCACAATTGATGTATGAGCTCATACAAGAAAACTAACAGTCAGTTTAAACTTTTTTATTGAATCTGCAGTTTTCTTTCTAAAAAGTAATTCTAAACTAAGAGAAATGAAGAACTCCTCTGTATCTTACAGTGCCTCCTTTCAGCTGCCAAGACTATGTCCCAGACCATCTGAGAAATATTTGTTTTCTTGCTGTAAGAAGTGTGATTCTAAATTAATCTCTCACATTTATACACAATCTTCCATCTTGATAGGAAGCCAAAGTACACTGAAAAAAATATAGGGACATCATTTTGGACTTGTGGGAGCCTGGCACTTCAGAAAATTAAACTTACACCTCTCCCTCTTGTTCTCAGAGAAAATTTCCCTATAGCAGACAATGAAAAAGAGATCTGGAGAGAGTGACTGGGTGAAACATATGGCTGCATTCACTAATGCAATGCAACCATTTAATGTGGCAGGCAGAAAACAGCTGCTGTTTAATTTCTTGCAACTACTCTGAGCAGCTGATTGGGATGGGAAGTGACTAAGTCTCGTGTATCTGGCCAGATGAAGGTTGATATAAAAAGAACAGAATTTCCCACTGGTTTGCCCGGATGAGGATCTAACACTGCTACTTGTGTACAAAATCGCCTATTGTCTTTAAAGCTTTTGTATAGCAAGACTGTTGATGCTGCTTTTCATTACCAAGCCCATAAAATATAAGTGATAGATTATATGCTGATGCTTGAGGCTCTATTTTCAATGAAAAATTGATCATTGCTAAAAATGGGAAATAGTGATAGCTGAGGCAATTGGAGGAATTTACTGAAAAGTTGTCTTCATTACACAGATGTTACCAGCTTGACACATTGATATTTCAGCCATGATATGCATACAAGGATAACTAGGACATGGTTTAATTTACAAGTAAAGGGCAGTATTTAATAAGTCATATATGCTGCTGGTAACTACTAGCATTTGTAATGGTTAGCACAATATTGGGTGGCACGGTTTCTTTTGAATGGTTCTACTTTTCTGTAAGAGGAATAGCATAAGAAATGGTTTGAGTTTTCTTGGGGAATTTTGTACAACTGGGATTGTCTCTTTGATGATTCAAGGCCATTTTTGATACAGAGACAAGAGCACCAGCAACTAGACAAATATGTGAGTGTAAAGTCTGAATTGAAATGACAGTTGCAAAAATTAAACTGTCACCATCATTTGTATAATTTCCCACTTAGTTTCTTATCTTGTCTCTTTGCTAATGATACTATTATCTGAAAAAACAACCCAAACCCAAAAATTTAGCATCTGACATATGACGAAGTTTTTAAACTCCTTAGAGTCTTAAAAATTGACCAAGATTTCACATCCTCTATACCTGGCTCTTTGCAAGGTCCGCTTCATTTACTGATCATGTGTTCACACACATACACTCTATACATTGTTGTATATATAATGCCTTCTTTTGAAAGGTATTGTTGACACTAAGAAACTCATATATTCAAGATACTTTTGTGCTATAGCTGATAATTAAGATTTAGAATGACATCGAGCACTAAAAACAGGAAGAAAGCACAAAACACACAATTACAGCTAAATTACCTTAAAGTTTTGATCACGATCATTTCTTTTCAATATTAATAGAATTTGTATTTGCAGTTAGAATTAACAGAATGAAAATTTTCATACTTATCAACTGTAAGACTCAATGTCAAATCAGGGACAGGAAAAGATTATTTTCAACTGCTTCTTCTTCTGGTCTTGAGGCAGCTTCCAGCTCAGGAAATGGGGCTGGGAACTGTTTTTCAATGGATGGCTCATACTGTTGTGCTGTGTGTTTCTTCCTAAATATTCTGAAACAAATGTTCTGCTGGTCTTTGAGACAGGATCCTGGTCTAGTCCAGTATGGCAATCTGTGCTCTTCTGAAGGATTTGACATTAGTGCAGAGAATGACACAGCAAGAGCCGTAAGTTTGTTTGACAATACCTATGTTATTACCATGGAGGGTGTGAGAGCAGAGCAAAAGAAACTGGCTATGTATAGAGGACTCTACAACATGCAGTTTATAACACTGTCTGTTAATAAAAGACATCTTGAAATCACAGGTGGAAAACACTATTAAATAATTCTATTTGTTATGCTACCAACACAGCTTTTTTATTCAAAGTGTTTCTTCATTGAAATAACCTTATAAGCTACATCTGCCTTTCACAAAAAATGTATTTCTGAACATTTTTTCTGCTCTGGTGTGCTATTAAAGCCCCAAGAGATGAGGCTTCTGCTTCTTCACCTCACAATCAAGAATGCTTGCCTTCTAGGAAAATTCTGCAACTATTTTCTTAGATTTTTCTTTTCTCAATTTAATATCTGCAGTTAGATACCCAGAAATTTATAACTCATTTTCTTTGTTGTTCTTTATACTATTGAAATACTTGCAGCTGGCTCCTTCTAGAAGGAACCTGGAAGCAGACTGGTGTATGTGCAGAAGAGCTGGCCAACAAGGCTCTGGACTGAGAAGGGAGGAGAAATGCGTTGACAGCACAAACACATATTCTGCTTTACACTGGGTTCGCCACTGTGCCATCTGAGCTAAACATTAATTCTAAAGCAAACTAAAGGCCAACAGCCCATTGCCTATACCCAGCTTGTAGCTTCATTCATTCAGTTTATAGACTGTAGCCTCATGGTTCACAAGCAGACAACGTGTTAAATAAGCCTGATCTGTTTTCCATTTTTCTACCACTCAGAAAATTTTTTTATTTAAACAAACAAACAAACAAACTACTCACTTCACTTTGGATTATATCTTCAAATAAATGCAGTAGTCATGCAGAAGTATCTTTGAAACAAATGCTGTAGCATCACTATGGCCAGCTTGTAACTCAACAGTCATATGCTTGTGTTTCTCAGGACAGAAAGAGAACTTTCCTACTGACCTGGTGTCTGAATGAATTTGTCGTGAGACATTGAAAAAGAATCATTAATGTTCAGTGCAGCACAAAGAAAATAGTTTGTGGTTACAAAACAAAAACCTTTTTCTAATGAGTTCAAATCCTGAACACCTCCAGAGTGCCCAAAGCAGTTCCTGAGAGAAATGAGTGTCATCTGAAAAGCCAGGATATATGGCCACTTAGCTAGACTGAACTCTGAGGCGCTTCAGCTAAGCATCCTGGGGATACTTTGCTATCTTTTTCCACTACCTTGAGGCTTCTTTCAATAAACAATTGATTTCAGTTTTTAAGTCGGTCAGCACATAGTTCTTTTAGTTAGCAATGAAATGCACATAGCGATTTTTAAACTATTCTCACAAGGAGTTTGGAACCTCACATGCCTAACTGTCTCTTTATCAAAGGAAAACAGAATCCTGAAGCTATAAATTATATTTTTACAGTGTCAGATGGAATGTTTATTATTACCAGAAAAAGTAATTATTACAAACCAGTTGGAAATCACTTATCTCTGCAGTTTACTGATGGTAAAACTGCAAACAATCTGTTAATTTATGCCTTGTAACTGTACAACAGAAATACAGGATATGTTAATATATGACATAAATATTTTTTCCCTGATGCAAGTATCCTTTTTCTTTCTGTAATCAGTTGTCTGCATTACACAAAATAATTCCTCAGAAGGTAGATTCCATTCTTTATCTGTATTTGGAGAGACGATGATTACAGTTAAATAAGGTTGATGGCAGTGACAGCAGGTAATACTTCTGAAGTGAGAAATTCAGAGAGGGCGGTCCTGGAGCCAAGTATAGCCCTGCTGAAACCCTTTATGCTAAACAAGGTCATACAGTGTCTTACTTTATATTTCAACTATGATTAAACCTTTTGCATTTTGGTAAAGAATCCTTGACTAAAATAACCATACCAGGTATTAGAAGACCTTGATTTTCTTTCTTTTACTAATGCTCCATTAACCTCCAATATTTATTCTCTCTGTGTAAAGCCAGCAGCTTCACTATCTATCTCACTTCTTCTTCTCTTCTAGCAGGAGCCGTCATTTTCATTAAAGTTGTTATCCTCTTCTCTTTCCCTTTCTCCCCTCTACAACACCATCCTGGTGTACGAGTTCATGCCACGCCACGGGGGATCAGTAGTGCTGCGCAGGCATTGCTTTCGCTTTGTTTCAGCACTTCTGGACACTGAAACAGTGCACTGCAGGTCCATTAGAAACTTGCAAAGTGAATTGATGCCTCCAGCACTGCATGTGAAAAGCTTCAGTGCAGTGGATGGTCATGGATATTTGGCCGAATTTCTCACTAAGTGGTAGTAGAAGCCAGAGA
The DNA here is from genome assembly GCA_013397565.1 of Ptilonorhynchus violaceus. Classification (NCBI taxonomy): domain Eukaryota; kingdom Metazoa; phylum Chordata; class Aves; order Passeriformes; family Ptilonorhynchidae; genus Ptilonorhynchus; species Ptilonorhynchus violaceus. Next base: position 189,248 of record VZRJ01003181.1, on the reverse strand, counting down.
CTTAGAAGCTCTTAAAAGTACTTTGTCTCCTAAGCTGCATATTTTTTTCGTGATGGTTCCCAGACTGCTGACAAAGCTATGCAAAAGTATTACCTCATCTACTACCTAAGTAGTTTTTCCTTGAAGCTGAAGGCAACAGTCAACAGTTCACAGCATCACAGTGCACTGCAAAAGAAATTGAAGGAGATAATGCAGTATGTGTGCCAGCAAATCACAGATCTATAGGATTCTGTGTGAGAAACAAGAGGCCTGACTATGCTATTTCATGTACTATCTTCTTGCTATTTCTAGATCTGTATCCTCTATTGATGGATTTAATTGCCTGTACTACCATAATGAGGACTGTACTACCAATACAATAGATTATTTCTATTTGTGAATCTAAACAGCATCCATGGAAAACACACTTATGAAATTGCATTTTCCTCAGTTCAGAGGTAGCCCATTCCCCAGGGACAGAAACAGAAACCACTCAGAAGAAGAATTTCAAGATTTCTGGTAAAATTTAACTTCGTGTTCTTGCTGTCCTGCCCTCATGACCTGCCCTAAACAACATTCAAATTCCTTAATGCCTATGAGAAGTTAGGACTGTCTTTTAACATCCCACTTACAATTGCCAAGGGGAACACAGACCTAAAAAGACTTTCCTACAACTGTATTCTTTCCAGTGTCTTTTTTCCTCACTGTCTTATACAAACACCTTCAGTTATTCTTTTGGATGGTTGTCTATTAGCTATAAACTAGATTTCTGCAACTGTTGACCATAGGTACATCCAATTCCCTGTACTCTCTGGATGATTTAGAGAGAAGATGAGATACCAGTGTAGGATGTTCTGAAGAGGTAATAAAAGAGAAATTAATCTGCCAGATGAAAATTCTTTGTTGTCAGCATTTCTCTGAACCGAAGGATTAAACGTATGCTGAATTCTAAATGGAAAATATGTTTACAAAGTGCTGTGATTAACAGCCACAGCAGTGTGCACACGGCTGTGTGCAGCTATGTGTAGCAGGCTATTTCTAAAGGATTTCAATAACCCTAGGCAACCCAAAGTTCAAATCTGAGATCCAAACTTTGTGGTCCTTTGAGATCCATATACAAACCAGACCTATATTCTTTAAAACTCTGCTCTTTTTATAAGAGATTGAAAAAACATGTGTGGTCTTGTAGGTAAAGCACAGTACTATGAGTCCAGTCAATTGGAATTTATTTCTGATTCCTCTACAGAATTCCTGGATTACCTAAGGCAAATATTTTCTGTGTTCCAGTTTCCTAATAGTTAAAATAAGAACAGCTGTATGTAATAGATGCCTTCTGAGATACTGTATTGATACACATGCGGTATGCAGTTGTTATTGGGGCAGCACTGGCTGTTGGATTCAGCTGCACTCCAGGTGCACACAGAGAGCAAGGCTTTGGCCAGCCTGCCAGCACCCAGTTGTTGGGCAAGGCAGGGCAGAGACGCTTGCTGTGCTGCTGGAGACATCACTTCAGGGAGGGCTGTTGCCTGGAAACACCCGCGTGCATGGACTACTGTGCGAGATCAACACACTGATCCTGCTTAGGGCACACCGTGGAACAGCCTTAATTGCTGCATGGATAATCCACCTAAAGCTAGCTGCCTAACACAAAAACAAGGACAGATTCCAAATATACCTTATAGTTTTAATATAACCTTAACGTTAAATCAGCAGACTCACAAACTGAAGGGACATTTACTGGGAGCCTTTTTTAAGAAAAAGGCAGGAAGGTGAACAGCAACCATAAATGTGAAGATTGGCAATGAGTCAGTGAGTATTTAGCAGCCGATGAATGAGTCCAAGTGGCATTGATGGAAGATGATTAGGATTTCTGATGTATTCTTCAGTATTTGATACAATGCTCTCACTAAAGGTCAACTGTCTTTGACCTTGTTCCTTCTAAAGCCCTGGAAGTATCTCTCTGGGAAGATGCTTAATGGGGGAATTCTCTTTTGCCAGATGGGGCACTGATACTGCTCTGACTGATACTGCTGAGATCCTTAATAAGTCTGCATGGCACATAGCCAGTAGACAGCATCAAATGTAAATGATGGACCATGCTTTCCGCAATAAGTGCTGTAGTGGTTTTGTTGATCACTATGATCTTCATGCCTCCTGCATTGAAGGAGCAAGAGGAAAAAAGCTCCCAGGCATGCATTGCACACTGGAAAACAGTAAGACTATGAGAAGATTCTAAGTGAATTTTCTGACAGTTGCCAAATTAGTAAAAATTATTCTACATTCTTCATGGTCATTCACTATTTACTTAACATTCAATCCCCATCTTTTTCGGTGTAAGTGAAGTGGATGGTGAAGCACACTTGATACAAAGAGCTGGTTATTGATAACTGCTGGTCACTGACCAAAGAAACCAAATAAAGCTCACTGCACAAATTGAATCACTTCTCTTTTTCCTCTCCTTGCCAGTCTCCCCACAATTATAACTAGCTATTCTAAGACCAGGTGTCCATGTCTTGTCACATCCACTCCCAAAACAGGCAGCACTAGCTTACACATGGCTTGTGGCTGAACACTTAAATTAAACAGCCAATAGCCATAGCCAAAGCATGAGTTGGAAAAGACAGTTTGTTCCTTAGTCCTAAACTGTGACTTCCATGATGGGAGTCCCAGAGGCAGGGAACAGCATCCCCTTACACGTATCAGAGGGCTGCCTGTCCATCCTGAGCACAGGGCTGCTCTCGCCATTCATTCCCCACACCTGAAGTGACCACCACCGCTGACCCACACCGAGCATGTGACTGTCTTAGACCTCTGCCAGGAAATCCTTTCACTTGCAGCTGAAAAACCATAATGTCCACAGTTCGTTTTTGGGCACTGAGAGAGCACGAAGGGAACTGAGTGTCACAGCCTTATCAAAAAACCTCCAGGGATGGTCTTGGTGTTATACTGAACCACCACTCCGTTTAGGATTTATTAAGGACTTTCCATGGTGGGAAAAGTTCCAACAGAAAAGTATTGCTTTTCAGGAAAAGCTGTGAAAATAATTGATTTCTTAATTCAGTAGCTAAACTTAAAAAACTCCACAACTTTTGATCTGAAACAAATGTGGCATGTTTTCATTTTCTTATTTTCACTTAGACAGCTTTTGCCCTCTCTGCTGTTACGAGTTCCAGTCAACTTAAAATAAAAATATTTTTTCTTTACTGTTGGCAAAACAACCAAAATCCAAACACTTCCAATTTCATTACTATATCCTCCATTAACATTACTTAGTAATCAGATCAAATGACACGGGGAACTCATTTTGACATAGCAAATAGTCTGGGGATGCTGAGTCCAGAAAGTTTACTATTTCCGAAAAAAGAGATATAAAGAAGATAAAACAAACCCCCAAATCACTTAGCTCTTTTTAGGGTAGAATCTGTGAAATGCTTCTGCTGTACAGAGGAGGAAAAGAAAGAAGCTGAAAATAAGTCTCAGGGATGAGTCTATATGTCTGTCCTGTGTGCCCTTATCAAAATGCTGATTGTACACTCCAGATATACATCCTTTTCCTTCACAAGAATGCAAGTTCTGAAGACACAGAATAGATCTGAATCATCAGGGGATACGTGTGATGGGAAAAGGGAAAATAAACCAACTTTTTAAAGTTTTCTCTATCTCATCTCAGTAGCATTTTTAAGTCAGACTAGTCAGAAGAAAATCTCACATTGCTTTTAATAATTTCCCCCAGCAACCTGTCTGTTTTCAAGGAACTAAGCAAAGCAAAAACAGTAATGAAAATCGGCTCCAGCAGTCTGATATATCACAGTTCCTTTCATTTGTTCAGAATGAAGAAATGGAAAAGGCACTTATTAGGAAAGTCCTGCTTCCCCTTCTCAACTCTTGGACATGGTTCTGCTTCTCCACCTGTAACAGCCAGTGTTTTCTCCTTTTTACTTATCGAGAATATTCTCACATGACGCTCTTGGCAATGATGCCTGGGCAAGTGTCACTGTAGTTGCTGAGGGATTGGAGTGTGCAATGCGGATCAGAGGCGATAGTGAGCTACAATCTAAAACCATGACTGAACACCAGGGCTCTAATTCTGCCTTTGCACATCTTTTATCCTTTTCTCCAATATTGCCTGTTGTATGAACTTTTATTATGGAAAGCTGGAATCATAAGCCTGGCAAACCCATGCACTGGACACTTAGAATCTTGTTTCCTTGTGAAAGAACAGTTTTCCAGAAGATGAAAATTACACTATTGATCAGCATCCTTTACTTCAAAATATGCTTTCATTTCTAAGTTACCACAGAACTCCTTAATTACTCAATTAATTACTCATTAATTGGTATTGTAAAAAAATTATTTAAAAAATTATTTCTGGTAATCAAGCTCTTTCTTCATGCCCTGAAAACAGCTATCATAACCAAGTAACATGCAAATGATAGGTGGAGCAGAATTCAGAAATAAAGGCTGTTTCATCATTTTCCGCTAGAGATCTCTGTTCTTTTTTTTAACTTTCTTAGAAGTAAAGTGAGCAGCTGGACTCCGAGAAGTTATAAATACCTTCCAGGAAGAACTGCTTATTCAAGTAAATAGCCAATATTCTTCAGAATAAACAGCTGAATTGGTTATTGAATGTGCAAAGTAGGAAACATTCATTGCCCAAAGCAGAAACATTCTGTAGCACATAGCATGGAAAAATCATTGTCCTGCAAACATGGTGATCCAACATAATGTAACACAGAAATTAGAGAATGAATGAGTCGGTAATTCAGCTACACATGCATCCAAAGACAAATCACTGCAATCGTTTGCCTGCTCCTTCTTTTGTCAGTGTGTGACTAATTACTTCTGCTTGTAAGAGGATTACCATTTGTAGACATTACTACTAGTAATCATTAAAAAAACCCACTGAAAGTTTCCAGCAACATTGCCATTATCATTCTTCAAATAAAAGAACACAGGGAAACAACATGTACAAGAGGTTTTGAAAGAAACTCCAAAAATTGAGGGATTAAAAACACATATAAAAATTAAAAGATGACAGAAGAGAGATATCTGTTCCCTTTTTTATTGTTTATCTGACTTCAGGGCTTCACTGCCTTTACAGGGGATTTGGACTTTGTCATATTACTTTCTAGGAGCACTCCAATATTATGATTCCTCTTCTGCTTGCAAAATATGGATATTTTGATTTTTTTTTCCCTAAATATACATATAAAAATAAATATAAATAAAATAGTCAAAGAAATTCCTCCTGGAAAGGGCAGACTGAATTTTGATCCAGTATAGTTGATAAAATGTTTCATTTTTCACTTTCATTCTGTTTTAAAACTACCAAACTTAAGAGTTGGACTGTTGGACTCAAGGATCCTTGTGGATCCCTTCCAACTCAAAATATTTTGTGATTCAAACATTGGGAGGGAGATACAGGCACTTCAGCTGTGCAAAGCAGGAGAACTCTTTCATCTCAAAGTGTACTCCTGCACTACTTCTTTTAGAGAGACAGGAGAAACAGGGAACAGAAAAAATTGTTTAACTATTTCACATTTGATTAAAAATAATGTGATTTAACTTTTGATTGACTGTTCAGATGAGCTCCTGTTTCCCAACCACTCTCACCCGTTGGCAGCAGATCGACCACTGGCCTTGGTCCACAGGAGACCCCTCTGAAGTCAGTGTCGTGCTCTCTGTTGACTGTGGTGGGTTTTCTTATATATCCCTGTAAGAAGCTGGTTTGTTAGAATCTTTGAAGGCTGCCATTCTTTGCAAGACAAAATATGAATGTCATCATGAGAACAACCCGCCTCATTTCTAAAATGAGAGACTGATAATATATGCTTCCAAAGATGATTGCTGGTAGGGCAAGAATAAGAACAGGAATAAAGTAAGGGAAGATTTTGTTTTCATTCCTTTTATTTATTCTTGAGGGATAGAAAGAAATCCTTCAACCTTTGAAAAGATCAGGGCAGAGTGATGGATCAGGATTGAGGCAATACTTCCTGAATATGAAAAACAATGTCTGAACAGTTCTCTGGAGGATGTACTGTAAATGCTTAAAAATTAAGCACTTTTTTGAAGAATGATCTTAAAAGTTTATCTTTATCTTTCTTTCTTCTCATAATCTCCTGTCTATTTTTCATGCTTTGACTGAATCCCAAGGGCTTACTATACATATTCAGCTCACAGGAAATCTCATTATCTTTCAATGCTAGGCATCCCATCCCATTGTTGTGCCAGCAACACAGGCTACTTCTGTAAGATTCTTTATAATATGTTATTTCCTACTGCTGTATGTGCATGAATCATTCAAACAGGAGAATATAACGGTTCCTCCTGCGGCTCATTTATTTACAGAAGTCAAAGTTTTGTATACCAGCAATACAGCATATTATGTGCCTGGGAAAAAATCTTGGCAGAAGTAAATTACAAAAACCGTCCAAACCAGGGAAGTTTCTGTTCTGCACTTTGAAATGTGAACTGTATGTGATCTACTCAATTTGTTCCAAAACTGAAATGTTTTCAAATGAAAAAAACTGTAAATGGAGCTCCAATCACTATAAGTGGCAGCAGAGAATCATTAAGAATGACAAGTGGTGTGTTTTTACAGTATATTTAGAGAATTCTTGAACATACACAATACTTCTCAGCCTCCTTTATCTCCCATATAACTGCCAAGTCTTGCTGATGAGATTGCACACTTTGCTATTCCTTCCTTAGTGCAGTACTTTGAATGAAACAGCTTGAAACTTTTTGTTTTGCTCTAAATGTTGCCTGGGTCATGAATGGAGCAGCAGCAGAGCTGTGACTACTGGCCAAACACTGAAAGGCACTTAGCTGGACGCTGGAGTTTCTCATCTGCTCAGTACACTGGTCACAAATATCAGTACTGTATTACACAGTTAAGCTAAAGTGAGGTTCCTTGGGATCTTCACAGAATAACTAACCAGATAGGCAGCAATGAGTGAGCTCCAGTGAACCCTGGAATTGTGCACTGAACTACAGTACTGTGGAACAGACCTAACAGACTATTAGTTAAGGTAGCACGCTATGACATGTTGTCACACAAGAAGGCTGAGAAAGTTGCAGTAAAATGCACACCAGCCACAAAACAGACTTTAATAAGATGAAATGAGCTGTAGGACTTCTAGGCAATAACACTTGGGAAGGTGTTCACAGTACAGCATTGTACTTTACCACTGTAAATCTGAGTAAAAAGAAAATATGTGAGCAAGCTATATGCACTATAAAAAAAAAAAAAGAGAGAAAAGAAAAAAGGGAGACTGCTAACATAACATGTCTCATAATTTGCTGATCTGTGCAACATTCTGCAGATGGCAGTGTGGGTAAACCATCTCTGAATTCATAATATTGCGGTGCTTGGCTTCTGTGCAATATAAGACAGCAATAGATAAGCTAGCACAGACAGACTTTGGAAGTAAGAAAACACAGGGCATTTTTGGAAACAGAAATCAACTCAGCATTCATATGGGAAAGACCTCCCGGGACATATCTGCTTTTTAAACTTCAGCTAGTTTAAATCCCAGTTCTCACTTCCCCTTTTACGAATCATGACAAATCTGAGTTGTCTGGGACACACCTAAAATTAATACTTCTATAATGCCTTACAGTGTTGCACAATGCTGTAACTGTAGGATGGTTTCTGACAGCTGCTGCTCCCTTCTCACTGCTTGGGATCAAATTCAAGGCGCAGCTCCTGAGCTAAAAGTCTTTTTGCTTTTCTGATCTGGGGAATTTTCAGCCCCAGTTTGTGGCCAGAGATCAGGTCCTCTCTTACCTGATCATCTGGGATTTCCAGACACATTCATGGGATTCACAGCCATACAGTTGGTGGGTCAGCCTAGACCTGACCAATTCTGGTACAAAAAGACCAAGTTTTTGTTAGGTATCTTTACAGAACTATTCCCAGATCCAAAAGTATTGCCCCACACCAATTTCACTGCTGTGCTGACATGACAAAATGAGGAAGCCTGATGCACACCATCTATACAGGCAGACATCAGGAGTCTGAAGTGAATGCTTTAAAGCCCTTTTTGCAATGTACCTGTATGTTTCAGTAAACATAGGAGTTTTGAAACATCTAGAGACATTTAAACCTACCATCAAAATATATATTTGAGACAAAGGACTTGTTCTTAATTTCTTTCATCTGCCAAGTAAGAATCCTCATATATTTCAGGAGCAGTTCTGTTGGTATTAATCTTTAAAGACTATGACAATCTCAGATACATTTGGGATGGGGGTCAGCTCTGTCCCAGGCCTCCCCGCAGTGCTGCTGTGGGGCCTCACCCCAAGACCAGCAGGAGGAAGGGAGCAGCTCTGGGCTGTGCTGGCCTGGGCCCTGCTGCCAGGGCCCCAGGAGAAGGTGGATGTCCTCAGGGCCCTGCCCCTCAGCTGCATTTCTGGAAAAAGTCAATCCTGTGTAAAGTAGTCCTTATTTTGAATTAATGGTGACCTGATGTTGATTTATCAATGAGAGCAATAATTCTGATCCACCTAGCCATCATTGATGGAACTCAAACAATGTAAAACGTCTTCTTTTGCGATATAAACACAGACTATTAAATCCTCTTAAAGGAGAACCCATTCATAACATGCAGTATGTGTGCCTGAAATGATTGATCTATAATATTTAGCGATGATGATTGATTCCTACCCAGAGGAAGGAGACAATTCATCAGTTTTTATATCACCCTATGTGGCATCTCCATTCTCTTCATGTCAAATTGTCAGAAAGAATAAAAATGAGAACTTTTGGTCCTTGAAAGACAGAAATACTTTTCATTGCCAGAATGCTGTTTTCTTTACAAATTCTTTTTTTAAAATGGGCAAGTTCATGTATTTAAAATGAAAAGGTGAACTGAGGATTTTGAGCTTTAGCAAATGGAATAGCTATTAGAACTGGCATATCCTACCTATAAAAGTCGGATACAGGCTCCCCGAAAAAGAGTCTTAACCTGAGACTTGAGGCTTATGCTATCTCATCTTGTGAAAAACATTAAGGTGACAGCACAATCCAAACTTCAACCTTCCATTTCAATTTAAAGTTGGCATATTCATCAACCCAATGTACTTGTGCATTTATCCCTCACTGACATTCATTTCATTCTAAGGAAATTATACATTTCATGAAATTCAAACCAGATCCACCAACACTTCACATACTATTTTACTACAAAAAATCTGTATCCAAATTTGGCCTCGGTTACAAAGGATTCTTGGGAGGTCAGACATCTTCTGTGGGGAATGGACACAGCTTTCTCCTACAGTAGTACTGTCTTTGAATTTAGCTGCTACATTTCTACTGTTCATTGAATTAAAACTCACAAATATCAAGGGCATTTTTTTATTATTGATGTTATATTATTTTTGTGGTAAGTATCCATCTAATTAAAAAAACCCAATAGAAAAATAAAGTGCAGAGGAGAAAATGGTTAAAAGTTTGTCTCAAGCTGTTTATTAATGTTTTTCTTTAACACCCAGCAGCAAAGATTTTCAAGTATATTTAAGTATAACTCAGAACACAAGCCTACTCAATGGGATATTTTAAAATAAAGAAGCTTGGATCTATATATGTAGCAACCCTTTCCTGCTAGGCATTCATTATATAAAGTGTTCATCAGAGCATCTATGCCTTCTCCCATATGATTTACCCATAATTCACCTACACACTCTTCTTACTTCAGCAAACTTCCTAGCCCCAGCCAACAAAATTTTTGTTCTTATTTTAAAAAAAAAAAATTCCCTGTTTTATCTAGGTATTTATTTGGTTACTGGATATTTGGTTGCTCACGCCTTCATATCTCCCTGACCCCAGGGAGTTTTGAGTAGGGAAAGTACCAGAGCAGAGACCTGCTGGAGGAAGGGTCTGCTGACATCTTTGATTGGTTATGTCATGAAAAGGTGTCCCCTCCTCTCACTTCAGCTCATGTCAAACTGGTCAGAGGCATACCCATATTCTCACTGCTTTAATTCCAGTTAGGGTTGCCTCACACAACTAATGACAGACAAAATTCAAAATAGGTTTGCTCTTCAGTACACACCTGTTCAGAGGGAAGGTGTGTGATGATATGAATGCCTAACACCTGGAGAAGGCTTAGGTCAATCATGTTAATGATGCCTCTGTTCATTTAAAAATAAGTAGAAATTAGAAATGTAATTAATTTTGCTGGACTGTGCTCAGGACTTAACTCCACAGGAAAATATTGTAGATAGTTTAGTAAATGCTTTTTGTCATTCCTTCTGACCATCAAGATCTGTCTCTCCATCCTTAGGACACTGTTTGTGTTTGTTTGGCTGTAACTGACACTCAGCTGACAGCCCCTGGAGCTGGCTCCTGGTAAGTATTTTTTAAAAAAAACAACTTTTTTTTCTATATTCAGATAAGATTTTAGTCTTGGTGTTTTTGATTTTCTAATAGCCATCTGCTCATATTACTTGTTGTTGAAATTGCTGGGTCAATCATAAATACAACAAACAGATTTTTTTTAAAAAAAAGACACAAAATATATATTTCTATATTGCCAGTGGAATAAGATTTGCACTGACCTCCTCTTCATTTCCTGTACAGAAAAGAATTTTAATCACACCTGCTAAGGCTCTATGCCAGAGTTAATCAATGTTAAATATATAAGTAGAATATTAAAGCAGGTTGTAAAACTTTCGATTAACATTATGTGATTGTGCAAAGTGAAGAGAAGGCTTACCTCTCTATTTTAAAGCTGAAAGTTAATGTCTTACTACTCTGATTTTTAAAGACCATGGATAATGTCCCATGACTTCTCTGGATTCCCAGTGAAAATGTAAAATTAATGTTGGTTTTGATATGATCAATAACAACTCTGGAAAGTAATATTATGGGTTTTTTTCCAAAATAAACAACAGAATTTATCTGAACAAAACTTGCTGTCACCTGGTGACATTCCTTTTATATTCAAGAATTTGTGACAACTGCCTTGAAGTTTCTATTGACTTTGAGATGGAGTGGGGACATAGTCTTACCGTCTTTTATTTGGTTTACCTGTATTTTATGGTAGTTTTTTAGCACAGTTACTGAAAGAGTGGTTGTAATTAAAATAATTATACACACAGAGAACGTGCATATTTTTCTTTACAGTAAAGGTTTTACTGGCTTTTGAAACATGGCAATGAGATGATACATAAAACTGTTGCGCACAAGCGTTTGAGATTGCGTAAAGAATCGCCAGCGAGGGCATCAGTAAAAGCCAGATTTAATATAAAGCAACAGCATGACAAAGTTGGTTGGCAAGGTTCACCCTACTACTTACTAAGTGGTTAGGGCACACCTAGAAGAAAAGAAGCAACAAGCAAAATCCAGTCAATCAATCCAAATTGAAATAAACCGAGAACTATCTATGTGTGTGTGTGTGATTCAATGTGTGTGACAAAGGATAGAAATGGCAGGGATAAAAGGGAATGTGGTCTAAAGGCTTAACAGCACTCAAACTTAACGGTACTTAACTTATAACCTAAACTTAACAATTTAGTAAAGCAACAAGACTTAGCAACATTTAACTTAGTTTATAACTTAAATTAAACTTACTTACAGGTCTAACTTACTTAGATATCTAAAGTACGTAAACATCTAAGAGAGCGGCATTTCTCCCATATTTGCCATAGCATTTGCACACCCACACACATAGAGACAGTTCAAGGTACCCGTGAAAAATTCCCTTTGAAGGCAGTGAAATACTCACTTTGGAAGCCTTTGCATCTCCCCAGTGGGCAAAGGGTTGAGCCTCAAGGAGTGGGAGTATCGGCCCAGGATCCATCATTGTTCAGTTACCTCCAAGTACAGCAAACCTGAGAGTTCCCCGGCTCTGAGAGGCCCCATCAGAGGGGATTTGCTGCTCCCAGCCACTGCAGCCCGGGAGAGCTCAAAGGGTCTCATTTTGGACCGACATTTCTAGGCCACAAGTGATTGGGCCTTAGTCGTAGCAATGCTTCATCCTCACTACATTTCAGGTCAGCAGCTTTCTTTGAAAGTGTGAGAACAAGGATGTTATGTGGTTCTGGCAAAAAAAAATTATTTTCCAGGGCTGTTCATAAAAGAAAAAAGCAGGAGCTCGTTAGACAGCAGCAGTTCCTGGGAGCAGAGTATTTTTGATGAGCTGGAGAGCAGCTGAGCCCAGGTGCTGCTCATCAAGGCCGAGGCCTAATGAGCGTTTCTGACATCACGGTGCTGCCTGGAAAGGGGGGGCGGAAGGAGAGGCAGCACTACCACAAAAAACTGCACCTTCAGTAGCAAGTTGCAAATATGTCTAAGTGATGTTTATTTCTAGTTATTTACACTAAAAGTTTTGTGTTAGTTTAGTTGCCTTTTATTGTTTACATTTAAAGAAAGCAAGTTTAGATTGTTTGGAGTGGTTGTTATACGATTGAAAGTACCTGGAAAAATACATATTAAATTTTTATGACTGTAGTAAAAATTTGAATTCTACTTATATTTCTCCTGATTGATTTACAGGAAAAATAATTCAGACATGCATCTTTATATCACTTAGTCATCTGCATGCTCTAAGTTTTTCATTAATATGTCAATACTGTTCCCAGCTAGGTTGAAATCCATTCTAAACTGACTTCTGTCAACAAATAGTTCCTCTTCTTTCTTTTGTTCTTTTTACATAGGTCTTTCATAATGGCGAAGATTGATAATTGATTTTGATAAACCCTTAGATCTAGAGCATACATAGAGGGTAACCCTGTGATAAAATCCATGGATTTACTCAGTAGGAGTTCAGCTTTTTAATCAGGATGCAGGTTCTCTATAAACTTGTAAACAAGTGAAAAAACAGTATATCAGACTTGCATACACACTGGAAATTGGTTCCAAAACAATTGATTCTCACTTTTCTTGTAGAGTCATGCATTTTTTTCGAAGAAGTCTGGAAATTCATCTAAGTACTACTAGTGACCACAAAAGTCAAGGCTTCGGACCAGCCTGACCTGACTTTCATGCATCAAAGAGGCAATAGATAACTAAGGTTGAAACACTCCAACAAATGACTGAATGACTTGCCCTTCTGTGGTAAAGCTAGGATAAACTCCACAGTACTTCTCACATAGTAAAAAAATCTTTTTCTTTTAAGATTATATTGGTAAACTATACTGAACAATTTAATTTTTCACTCACAGCAAGTTGTATTTGGCAAATATTGTACAAGACATATTCTATTCCATGCAGCCATTTCCTCTGGTTCAATCTTCTGCTATCTTTTAGTCCAGAATGACAACAAGTTGTTTACATTAACTGGAAGAAATATACCTATTATGCATATACAATATATGTATTACGCATGTGGGGCTGGCCCTTCCTGAGTTAGTCTTGCTTGCAATTTATACCATGTTCTGGTTTTGTTTCACAAATAACATCTTCCATCAAACTGTCAAGTCCTTTTCTTTAACTTTCTTTCATAATAAATATCTCACTTCTTAAATCTGTTTTCATTAGCAAAGACATGGGTGAGACAGAAGGGGCTTCTATGTGAGCAGAAGACACTTTCATTTTCTTTAGCTGTTATAGAATGTTTTTATTTGTGTTTTTACATCACTTCAGCATAATGCATCTTATTATGACTGACAGGTCTGTAATGGGATTTTTTGCTGTTGTCATTGGGTTTCAGGAAAAAGTGACACGTTTTACTAGTTTTGACCTGTAAGCATTTGTCAACACTGAACTTATAAATTATATCTTTCAGCTACCAGTTTCTTGCCAGATGTAAGTAACAATTGTCTACCTTGTAACTGATCCATTTTTATATTGTTCAGTTTTCTGAAATTATGTCATCTGTTTAAATCTTTAGTGAAATTCCTGCTCATCTGCCTGGAGACCAGAGACACAATTTCCACTTACTAACTCCAGTCTTTACTTTCTTTTAAATTCCATGAAGATGTTTTGCTTTCTAGCTTTTCGTGTCTTCAAGCAGAAAATAATGTATTGTTATACAAAAATATTTTAAAATTTTATATCAAATTAATAGAGCTGAAAAAATAGTGAAAAATAAGACCTTTTGCTTTAAACAATGTAATTAAAAGTTAATTACCCAATAAATAGTAAGTGAAATAGAATAATAATACACCAAATGGGAAAGCACAATATTCAATTACTTGAAAGCTGTTAACCCAGTTAGATAAGAATCACAATCAAATAAACACACAAGTGATCAATCAAACAATAAAAAACAAACAAACAAACAAAACCACACATCATAATTTCAAACACTACCTCAAAAGACTACTTCTTGCAGACTGGAGAGAAAAAACAACTTGACATACACTGTACTGAAAGGTGTCATGATAAATACAGAAGCAGCAGGCTGTATTACCATACAGAACATTTCAAGTGAGTAAATGTGAAATCAGCTGGGAAAGAGCTGAGTATACAATGCATTTACAAAAAGATGAAAATATCAGAATTCTTGCATTTTTGTCTAAAGTGACAAGAAAAAAAAACAAAACAAAAAAAACCCCAGCTACTGGAGAAAGATGAAGCAGAGAGCAGGCATACTTAATGCTACCTTATTTAGTTTTTTCCATCTGAGCTAAAACCCTTCAACTTGGTTTTGGGTTGCATTTTGCCAGCAAAAGAAGAATGCAAAAACATTTGAGCAGCTTTCCATGCAAAAGAAACAGGATTTCTTAGCATCGGCTATTTAGTCAATGTTTTATAAGTCAGGCTACTCTAGTGCTCCGAAAAGAACTGAATCTCTATCTGTCATCAAGACCTGATATTAGGCTGAGAAGCTGCCCAGACCCTATTAGAGAGCCAGTGCTAACAGCAGCAGGATTAGAACTGCAACCCTAGAAATATCTATTTACTGTTGTGTATCAGTCTGCATTTTCAGGCACTAATGACTTCTGAAACAAAGCTAAGATTTTGCATAGAGTTGATAGTTGTACTTTTGTTTGAGGGGAAAAAAGATCTTTACAAAAAAACCTAGACTCACCTCAAAATTCGCAAGGCGAAAGCTTGGATGGGTAAATTTACCCAAGAGGGTAAGGGTTTGGAAATAGATTCGATTTTTTAGGTGTATGTTGTAATGTAAGTGCTTTGTAATGTAAATGGTTTGTACATGGTTGTTCTCATAAAATATGCTCATATAAATGGTTTTTCCTTACTTTAGACAATAGTTGGTTACACAATCACCACAAAGGCTTTTTTTAGGCAACTTACATGCACAGGACAGACTTCAATGGGGCTCACATGGACAGTGGAAGACTCCTGCAGCTTAAAGAACACATCAAGTAACAGCACGGATATAACCGCAGGAAAAGCTTCCTGTCATAGTCCTTAGATTAGAAAAGATTTCACATTGAAGTAGAATATTGAGGTTGCTGGTTTCCACCAAAAAAACCCAGCCAACCAACCAAACAAAAACCCCACCAGTACATGTGTCTTTTCCATACTATCTCATTCCTAGTTCATTCTAGTAAAAATTTATTTCTGGATAAACTTACTGAACTGGTAGCTTCAGCTGACTGTATTTAAAATATCAAAGATGAATACAGATGCTAGGAACTAATTTAACAAATGAATGTAGAAGATAAAGCTTTACTTCATGATACATGTTTAGTATTTTGAAAGTCACAGTTAAACAAGCAGCATGTGGGGTTATCTGGGGGAAGCCAGGATTAACATTCAGTGCTAACACTATTAAATGGGAAGTGTTTGTCTCCTGCATTTTCCTACAACTCAAAAGCTTTTACAGCTCGTGTAACACTCAATTAACCATCAAAACATGACAGGTCATGCTCTATTTTCAATTCACTTACTTCAAAAACTTTGATAATGTATTACATCATATGATGGTGCAAACGGTCTGAAATGTTTTGGGTTTTTTTTGTCAGGAGGAAAGAATTTTAAATTTTTATTTTCTTACAGAAAATTTTGAAATTATTTGACTTTCACACATGTTCAAGTATGATTCTGAAAGTCACATATCTTCTGTGGATATGTGAATGTCATCCCCTCACAGTTTTTATTCCCTGAGTGCTGAATCTAAGGTATGTTATTTTAGCATGTGTTGTTCCATCTGATTGGTTAGTTTTTTAAATGTGCAGAACTTTTTTGCTCATACCAGCTGCCTACCTGTCATTGCTGCATAAATAAACACCAGAAACACATATATAACCTTAAGGTGGCTGATTACTACTTTAAGCTCCTTGTTTAGAAAGACAAATCCATTTCCATCTGGATGTGCTGACTGACTTTAAGCTGTTTACTGAATCATTTAACAAACTTAATTATTACTTCTCATCAGTGTCACAGTTGTGACCAAATCTTACAAGTATCTTACAACTCCTGAGAAAACAGTATGGATTGCAATTTATACTTTAATCTAGAACTACAAAATCAGATGTATAAAATCTTCTGTCAATCCAGATTATTTTTATTCATATGGTATAAAACCTCCCTTTACCATGGAATTCTGTCAAACCAGGGAAGTGAAAAACTATTTTGGACCATCTAATTACATATTTGATCCTTCACTAACTTATTTCCTGTTACTCCTTAATTAAAATGGATAAAATCTCTTTATGTAGGTTTCTGTAAAAGTGACATGAAGAGCTTGACAAAACTCAAGATGAATTTGTAAGCTATTTCAATGTTTTTAAAGCTCTCCTAAGGGAGCTTCCAGGAGCTGGCAGCTCATGCGGCAGTGGCTGATGAGACCTGGGCAGGAGCAGGAGCAATAGCAGCCATGTCCCCTCACAGAGATAAAAGCCTGCAGGCAGCGTTAGTGACTGGGATATTAAATCCAGCTGGTGGTCGGTCACAGGCTGCATTCCCCAGGGCTCAGTGTTGGGGCCAGTCCTGTTTCATATCTTTATCAAGTACCTGGGCAAGTCGATTGAGTGCAACCTCAGTCAGTTCACGGGTGATATCCAGTTGAGCTGGAGGGCAGGAAGGTTTGCAGAGGGATCTGGACAGGCTGGATGGATGGGCTGAGGCCAAGGGTATAATGTTCAACAAGGTGAAGTGCTGGGTTCTGCAGCTGGGTCACAACAATCCCGTGCAGCACTGCAGGCTGGGGGCAGAGTAGCTGGAAAACTGCTTAGCAGGAAAGGACCTAGGGGTGCTGGTAGACAGCAGCTGAACAGGAGCCAGCAGTGCCCAGCTGGCCAAGAAGGCCAGTGGCATACTGGCCTCTGTCAGAAATAGTGTGGCCAGCAGGACCAGGGCAGTGATTGTCCCCCTGTACTTGGCACTGGTGAGGCTGCACCTTGAGTCTTGTATCCAGTTCTGGGCCCCTCACGACAAGAAGGACATTGAGGTGCTGGAGTACACCCAGAGAAGGGCAAGGGAGCTGGGGAAGGGTCTGGAGCACAAGTCTTGTGAGAAGCAGCTGAAGCTCGGGGTGTTTATACCAGGGAAAAGGAGGCTGAGGGGAGATATTTTCATTCTACAGCTGCCTGAAAGGAGATTGTGGAGAGGTGGGAGTTGATCTCTTTTCACAGGTAACAAATGATAAGACAAGAAAAAATGGCCTCAAGTTACACCAGGGGAGATTTAGATTGGATAGTTGGAAAAAATCTTCAAGGAAAGGGTTATCAAGTATTGGAACAGGCTACCCAGGGAAGTGGTCTCTCATCCCTGGAGATATTCAAAAGACTTGCACTTAGAGACATGGTTTAATGGTGGATTTGGCAGTGTTGGGCTAATGGTTGCACTTGTTTATTTTAGAGGTATTTTCTAACCTAAACAATAAGATTTGTTGAGGACTACATTTAGTGCGGGTAGACTTCAGTGTACTTAGACTGTATACAATACAAGAGGGTATAAAATCCCAGGGATTCCTTTGTTCAAGGCCCCTCCTTCGAGGCAGCAGCTCGACCTGTTTTTGCATCACTGCACCCTGAACAAAATGCTTTAAGGAACAAGATGTCTGAAACTCTACTGGGGGAAACCCAAGGTTGAGCTGGTAAGGAAACCTTGTCTGTGTGAGTGGGATGTGCAGGGAGGGAATTAAGTGGGGCTCCCATGGAGTCACTGGAGCCACCTGCTGTAAAGGGGCTTCAGTCCCAGCAGTGCAATTGCTTGGTGGTGGAAGAGTGACTGCTGGAGTGCTCCCGAATGATCAGAAGTTTCCTTCACAGATTCTATGATGTAGGTCCAATACCTCTGCTTAATTTTATTCTTAGAGTGATTCTCATCACATGTCCAAGGTAAGCATATATAGCTTGTGCAAACTAGTATGGTTTTGATCTTATGAAACTGCCTGCTGAAGGTTACTTTGAATTCAGGAGTGCTGCACACTCCTCCAGGAGCAACACAGGAGAGCTGCATTTTCTCACAAAGATTTTACTTTCACCCGTATCTCACTTGTAGTCCTTAAACTGAAATAAGTATGATCTGTTTGAAAGCACAGGTGGAAATCATGGCAATCTACCAATGTAAATTAGGATAAAACATAATAAAAGGGAGCTAGGAGTGGTATCTGTTGTTCACAGAAGCACTGAACATTAAAACACCCAGTCAAATCACACTGCTCCATGACTTCAGGTGGCCTTCATTGGTAAATCTTGGTCTTCCTTCCTTTCTCAGTTAACATGCTTCTCTTTCTCCTATTTCACTAAGTCATTCAGGAAGACGGGAACTAAAATTCTAACTGGTTTCATTCAAGGTATACAAAACTGAATCGGAAGACTTTAGAAACTATTCTCAGTTTAAATCAATTGTCTTGTATACTTTTTTTAGAAAGCCACCTTTTTTTAGAAGCCACCTTTACCATTTCTAGTATTTGGAAGTCTCTACTTTTTGTTTGTATTTAACCTATCTTCAAGTGAATTTCTTGGAACTTGCCTGAGTTTTCTTCCAGTTGCCGATGTTCCCCTACCTCCAAAATGAACAGCCACATAACCTCCACATAGGTTTTCTTTAACCTTTTTTTCTGGATTTGCACAGTTCTAAGAGTCATGAAAAAATGAATAAACTTCCATAAAACTTTTATGTGGGAGGTGTTTTATAAAAATGTAGCAATACATATCTCTTTTCTTCAGTGGCTAGTGAAAGGTATGATCCTAAAGTATTAACATTCATCTAAGATGCAGATAAAATAATAGAACATCCTAATTCTGTACACAAAAATGGAACAGTTCTAGGAAAATTTTTGTAGCATTGGGTTATTAATTTAATATAGAAATTATTCACCCTTTAATAAGATGGTAATTATTTTCATGCAGAAGCAGGTTGCTACATAACAATTACTTCACACAAACAATCTTACTTGCAAAAAAATACATTATTATTTCTGCCAACTCTTCTGCTGAACAAGGTTAGTAAATACTTTTATCTATAGTAATCCACAGAAACATGAATATTAATGACTTTTTATTCTGATATTTACTTTGAAATCTTTATAAAATTGCAAAGATTACAGGATATTTTTGCTCTGCAACAGAATCTGAAATCTGCTTTTCCCATAGAATCACTTACTGTTTCTGTTTAATACAGGGTGGGAAGAATCAAAGCGTCACAAAAAATTTTTAGGTTTTTTTTTTTTTTTGCAAAAGCATTTGACTCATGTCCTTGATGTAAATTGCACTTTTAACTTGCTTCATGTTGCAATTATGTCAGCACTTTTATCATAACAAATGCTTACCAATGTATGGGAAACAGCTCTTCAAGTATTAGCAAACCAGCTGGCAGCTGCTGCATATGTGGTTCTGACTGATAACCAGGTCCCTACATTTCTCTGAGCCAGATGCAAGCAACAATAAACAGGTGGAGTAGGTGGCCACCAGAGAGAGGGAAATAGGGGACTTGTTTTGGTATCTGTGCTGGAATTCTGCCATAAAATTCTTCTGGGGCACCTAACAAAAAGACTTTGTTTTTTCAATCACCAGAAGTTGTGTGTGCACATGTGCATGCACGTACCTAAGCTGGAACAAGCGCAAGAAGAGAACTTGACTGACATTCCCCTTGGGAAAGCTAACCTGTGGCACTTGTACTGGGATAGCTATGACAGCAAGCTTTGAGAACTCTAGGATGTCACTTACAGGGTGTCATTACCAGAATAATTGTAATTACTGGCACACACAACAAAATCTTCAGAAAAGAAGCATAAAAATTTAAGTGCTTTGCTGAAAGACAGTGATAGGTCTTGGGCATCTGCAGAGAAATTTGCTACAGATGAATATGGCTACAATGCCTTGTGTGTGTGTGTGTGTGTGCATGTGTGTGCGTGTGTTTTAACACTGCTTTTTATTTACATATATTCTCCACTAATACATGAAAAAACAGTTCACAAAAGGGTAAGATGTATTGCATTTTCACCTTTTCTGTTGTACAGACATGCAACTTGCAGCACAAGGGATTAAAAATAATATTCTCAAAGATCCTAGCAGAAATGTTTTACAGCATGAACTAGGCATCACCCAGAGGCTCTATATTGGTGCCAAAGGAACTGGCTTGAGAACTCTAACTAGTAACATAAGCCTCTAAACCACCCTTCCAAGAGACAGAGCTAATTGACATGGAGCTATCCTGCTTCAAGGCTGCAGGGCAGTTTCTCTATGTGGTCTCATGTTGTGGCTTGTTTCGTGTTCACTGTCCCACAAATAACTCAGGTGTCCATAGTACTACATTGTGTTATGTGAACATATTTTAAGATACATCTTTTGAGACTAAGTTCATCAACAATGGAAAAAAATAAATCAGGAACCTCTGTGCAAGAGGAAGTGAGGCTTTCAGTTTTCTAGGAAAATTTGTGACTGATGTTTTTTACAGTATCCCTTTAAATGTTTAAATGTTATTTGAAATGCACTGAATTTTAAGCCTAACTCCTTAAGGAACTTTAGATTATTTAACACTCATCAAAAACTCTTATTCAGTTGAGAAAAGAAACCACATAATGTTATTCCCTCACAAAATGGAATGGAAAATGGATAAAAATCTTTAATATTCAGAAATGATGATAGTTAGCACTTTGCTGACCAAATCCTGGCATGCAAACCTTTATAGTTATGTACAGTTCTCTCAGTACACACTCACAGGTTCAGGCACATCACTAAGTAGCATCAGAAAAACATCAGTACTAAGCATGTAATCATAATGTGCACATTCTGTCTGTGATGCATCTTACTGCGGTTTTACTTTACTACACCTGACTGCATATATACATCTAGATGTACATACTTTTGCAGCAATACGATTTTCCTTAGAACTTCCAGATGTATGAAAAAAGATGTTTGACAAGTCATGTGCATAAAAAGAATAGGAGGGAGCATATGTTCTCTTGTAAATAATTCATGGATTTTCTTCCTTCTGTTCTTCAGCTAATTTGGAGTTGTTTGGAGAATTTTCCCTCCTATAGAAAATGCACAAATGCCTTGTAAATCATCTCAGATATTACAGTATCTGGAACCATGCCAAAGGATCACAAACTAAAGTTCATCTGCCTGCCGATTCAATAATCTTGGGATAAAGATCATAGGAAATCAAGGATTACACATAATAGTCTTTTGGCATCTTGACTTGCTCAGGGATATCAGCTAATGGGCTGAGATGTTTAATTCCACAGAGCACAGAGTCTGTGATTGGTGGATAAAGTTAGAAGCAGTTAATTACTACAGAAGATCTTATTGAGAGCTCACAGCCACTGATTTTTCATGGCAAGAGCCCAAGGAATCTACCACATTGCTTCTCGCACTTGCTTAGCACATAAATCCATCAGTCCCTCTAAAGTACTAAAAGCCTCAGTGCTTTCAGGGCTGTTTGGACAATGCTACGTAAGAGGCAGGACGCAAGTAGCTCTCATGTTTGTTGTGAGTGCAGTAACAGCAGTGGACACCTGTACTTTTTAGTTGTGGTTACCACCCTTTAACACTGAAAAGTACAATGTTAAGCTCAGAAAAACAGAAAAACACCCAAAGAGCTTTCTGTCGAAATTCTAATTACATATGAAAACGCATTCAAGGTATTTACATGAACATTTATGGCAGACCAACAGCTGGAACATCAAACTAGTTTTGAAACACAAGTTTAGGTTACAAGGGATACTTTGAGGCCATGTGGTCTCCAGTTAGCTCAGAAAACAGAAGCAGCTAATATAGATTCCATAGACATTCTTAAACCTGAACACTACCTGGTGTCCTGACTACTTCCTTTACTTGCAAGGACACACTGAAGAATCTCAAATACCCCACTGAAGAATCTCAGCCTCAGTGGAAAGTGTCATTTGTGAAGGAACATGAATTTTCATAAAGTACATGAAATAGTGGATTTAGAGGTGAAGATGCTGACTTGACTTAGTTTAGAAAATTTGAAACACTGCATTTGGTGCACTTGGCTTTTAATATCTTAGAGGCACAACACAAAATTCAAAGCTTTTAAACCTATCCAGGAATTACTTGGTTTTAGGAGTGCTAATATGGATCAAGCTTCTCATCCTAAATATTCCCCCAACAAATAAGTTAATACAGCATTAGAGAAGTTGTGGGAGAACAAAAGCATTATTACCCAGTAGCAGTTAGTTGTGGTTTAGTTACTAACTACTTAATTCTTTAGATAGTAATATAGAAACTTTACATTCAGAATAGAAATTTGCAGAGATAAATTATAATATTGCAGTCCCAAAGGACTTTAATGGCTTATTTAAATATACACATCATTTAAGATTTCAGAATGAGCAAGTGATAAATACTCTCATTTTACCTCCTGCCAAAATCTTTTCTGTTCCAGGAAAACCAACCAGCCATCCAGTAAATGGAATTCACAGAACCTCAAAAGTATACACCCTGGCCTGGACCAGCAATAGTGTGTCCAAAAGGACCATGGCAGTGCTCAACTCCCTGTACTTGGCACTGGTGAGGCCACATCTCGAATACTGTGTTCAGTTTTGAGCCTGACAAGAAGGACATTGTGGTGCTGAAGCAACAAGCTGATGAAGGATCTAGAGCACACATCTTATGAGGAGTTCCTGAGGGAGCTGGGGTTGTTTCACCTGAAGAAAAGGAGTCTCAGTGGACACCTGAAAGGTGGTAGTAGCCAGGTGGGCGTGGGTCTTTTCTCCCGAGTAACAAGTGACGAGAGGAGAGGAAATGGCCTCAAGTTGCACCAGAGGAGGTTTAGATTGGATAGTAGGAAAAGAAGCTTTACTGGACAGGTTATCAAGTATTGGAACAGACTGTCCAGGGAAGTGGTTGAGTCCTCATCCCTGGAGGTATGTACAAGATGTGTAGATGTGGCACTTGGGGACATGGTTTAATGGTGGACTGGTGTTTAATGGTGCTGGGTTAACAGTTGGACTTGATGGTCTTAGAGGTCTTTTCCAACATAAACAATTCCATGACTTGCTGGATGTTTTTTAAAAAAAAACATGAGAGCAATGCAACTTTAATAACAAAAATGTGAAGCAGTAGAATTAGAAGAGATATCTACAGCACAGTGAAAGGAATGAAAAAGCATTGCATATTTTAATTGGGAAGAACAGGAGTGAAGCTATCTGCTTCTGTCTATCGGCAGTAAACAAATTGCTAGAGTCCCCAAAGCTCACAAGGCCATATAAGGAAGAGCCTCCTCTTCCCAGAAAAGAAAATTTCAGGACATGCAATTGAATTAAGCAAATAATGAGAAAGCAAATAAGTGCTCAGGAATTCAACAGAGCTCCAACAGGAGGAAATACTTAATTGAACAAAGGTTGCCTCTGCATCTCAGCTCCTTAAGTGGTTACTGTGTCCAGCTTACATCATTTAGTACTTTCTGTGCTGGCCCCAGGCTGTGTGAAGGCACTGCAAACTGAGAAGCTGAGCTGCACTTGGCATAGTGAAAAGACAGGTCTTCAACAGAGGGGTAGAAAATAGTGAGACATAGAAAACGCAAAGTATAAATATTAATAGCACAACATTGGCTCTTTTTCTGCATACCCTGCAAGAATTTCACTACTAAGCTTGGATCTGAAGTGTAGCTGCTGACCAAGGCTTCATGAGACAGGAGCTGGAAAAATTTTGCATCCACTGGGAAAACAAGGAAGATGCATTCCTACTTGAATAGCATTGTCAGCACAGCATCAATGTCACTATGGTGCTGTCATTTTACTGCAGCAGAGACAATGCAATATATATGGGTCATTATGAGTCACAATGGTAAACCTAAACCCTGATCCCTTCAAAACACATAATCTAACCCTGCATAATCTGAATACTTTGGTTTTACCTATTTGATTAATGAGGAAAATAATACTTATTTGCCTGATACGTAGGGCCACTGAGACTAAAGGGTAGACTTGAGATATTTTATTTCAATGTATTTTGCCTTTTAAAGTCACATCCAAGGGGAGACTGTTCCAACCAATTAATCTTCCACTTCCCGAACTCTGGTGAAAATGAGCCTGCCTTGTCTCATTACCTCTGCTTCAGCCCTCAGAGCCACCTAAAGGTGGATTTCACAACTCCACTGTACATCACGAGATATGGTTCCATGCCCTCATGGGGCTCTGAGTGATGGTGATAAAAGCCATGTTAGAACAAGCAGTCATACACTGGGATGCCTAAGGTAGCTGTCCCTGCTGTAACAAAAGGAGAGTGAAAAAGCAATAAACTAACAACTACCAGAGAGTTTTCTCTCTGATGTTCAGCAGCTTTAGGACACATTAATTGTTGCCTTTAGATTTCCCCAGATGCTGGCTTGCCATTCTGATTATCCTGCCTCAACTTTTAATGATTGTGTCATATGACAGAATGTAAACCCTAGTTATGTCTTTTTTAGCTGGCTGAAAATCTTGGGGGTGGGGATAAAAACATGAGCTTTTTTGTCCTTTGATGACTTCATTTCTCTCTGTAGTGAGATGGTTAAATTACAGTCCATTTTACCAAAAGCAGCACTGCTTCAGGGGACAAATGCAGCACCAGTGAGAAAGGCTTGTGGCACTCAGGTAATTTCTCTTTCAGATGTTAGAAATTGCACTGTTCTCTGGCTCCTCTTGAACTCTATATCATTGATTTTGTTCGGTTCTTGTCTCTAATCCACATGTACATCCACATGTTTTAATGATATGCCAAAAAAGTTCCTCGTGGGATATGGGACTGTGCCTCCTTATGGAGCTTTCAATAAACTTTTGATCTGTAACGAAACTCCAAGATAAATGTAGAAAGAGAAGACAGTAAGGACAAAATTTAGGCTCTACAAGATACACAATAAAGCTGTTTATCTCTGGTATCCACTAGGCATCTTATCAACTCGATTGGCTTATATCCTTGCTAATATTTTACTCTGAAATGATAGGATTTTTCAAAGCTAAATATTAAAAAAAAAACCTGGCTCTTTCTGTCCTTGACATTTCTGGTCAAGGACTTCCTTTATAGATAGATGCTCCAGTACTCCAGATCTATTCACTTATGCTCTGTGGAAGAGGGAAGAAGAAAGAGGCCAGTTGTTTGTACTCATTGCTGTAACATTCCATTTTACTGTGCACATTAGGATTCTTTCAAGATGCCAGTATTCTGGATCAGAGTCTGTGCAGCAGGGAGGCCACAAGCTGTTGTATTGGCACCTGTGCTCAGATACTCTTTAGTGTGAACATAGAAGACAAGTTCTTCAAGCTATGCATAAATCCTATTAGCATGGTCAGTTGACCACACTGATACTAAATCAGCAATCAAGCTTGACAAAACGGTGACAGTAACTGCATCGTCAAGGCAGTCCTTTTAATGGAGGAAAGATGCTATTTTTTGTCAAGGTGGAATGGCATTTGTTTAAGGACAACCTGACATAAGAGCAGAATATCCCAAACGACTCTGCTACACTTTTGTTGGCTTCTTGTAAAGCCAGCAGAAATGGTTACAAACCCACATAACTCTTTAATTGACGTAAATAAAATACAGATTATAATCAAAGGAAATATTCGAGTGCCTAGAATAGCTGCACATGTTAATCCATTCAGAGGAACTAACTTTGCATTTATGGAGCTAAAGAAGAACTTGCCAGCTATTTCACACCCAGCTGATGCATATTCATTCCTGTGACCATGGCAGCCCTGGGGCTTCAGTAATAGTTGTACTCTCCAGCACAGAGCAGCACTGGAATTAGAGCTGTGAAAAGGTGCTAAAAGCACCTACTTGCAGTTCTTAATTTAACATACGCCCAAATTCTGGCCCATTCTGTAGTGAAATGGGGTTAACTTTTAATGTAAGAAAAGTTCTCATGTTTTTTAAATTTCAAAAGCAATATACTGAAAATGGCTGCAACTGAGAGGCTGATCTATCAGTTTGTGAACCGTGCTGTGTTTAAACCATCCATTGGAAGCCTTCTTTTTGTCATGTTTGCATAGATATGACAGAATTTACAAAATCCATTTATACGCCATTTGTCCTGCAATGTGGTCTTTACACTTTGTTTTGACTGACAGTTCAAAAAAAAATGTACATCATTGTGGAACAAAAGAGAAGGAAAATCTTTTCATGAAATGAATGAATAACATGACCTAGTTTCTAAGTGTATAAAAATGGGCAGATTAACATTTTCTCACCTTCCTGAGGTGTTCTCAGGCTTTATAAATCAAGAATGTGCTATGGAAATATCAAATATTATGTGGGATGCTACAATCTAGATAAAACCACCCTGTTAGTTATTTATATCTGCAGACTCTTATGTTTCTTGATCTCAAAGTTTCTGAGATTTTTGTATCTGAAGCAAAATCTGTCCACATATGACTTCTACAAAGCCAGTGAGACCCTTCAGAAGTGAATTAACTATTCCTAAAGATTTTTCTTTAGCAAATGCAAGGCTTTGTTACTTTAAATAATACCACTTTTTTTAATCTCTGGAACTGACATATGTGAGGTAAAACCACAGTAAAGACAATACACATCAGTTTTCCCAGAAAGTAAAATCACCAAGGTCAATCTATTGATAGGGGGAAAAAAAATCTATATTAACAGAAAAGATAAGCTCTAAGCCTCTTATTTGAGAAAATTTTACACTGGAGTGAAATGCCATTGAAAATACCTTCATCATAACCTTGAAGAGTCAATGTTTGTATTATTTAGAGATGTTGACTAACTGTTCAGCTATGTACATCCAGAGGCTAATGTCCAGAAATCATGGGTGCATACAAAATGTCTATTTAAAAATCAGGTTCATTTTAGCTACAGAAAATCCAAAAAGACCAAATGCAACTATTAGTTTTTAAAACAATCCTTTTAAGGCTTAAGATCAGCTTAGTTGTAGTAGGACACAACTTAAGGAAAAATACTTTGAGCTTATTATTGTTCTTATAATTAAATTTTCTGCAGAAATATTGATAGATTTGAGTAGTCTTAACATACATGTCAAATGAGGTTCTTTACTTACATGTGCTTTTTGCTTGAAAAATTTTAGGGTTCACTTGGAAGCCCTGAAGAAAAAGAAAATGAATCTTGCACTTTCAGGAGTTCTTCAGTAGGATACTATTTAATTTGGAGTGCAATAAAAAAGATCCTATTTAAAATCTGCTAATTAAGGGCTCTCATTTGTCCAACCAGGTTAGTTGGTGATAATGTTGGGGCCAAATATAAGCCCAAGAATGCTTTGCTGACTAGGAGTTTACACACAGAAATAGGGCCCCGGTCATATCAGCTGCTGATCAGTTACTGTTGTAAATATGCACATTCCATCTAATTGTGTAAATACATATATTCCTTCTTTCTAAAAGAAAAATAAAATAATACAGGTAAAAATTCTTAAGTGCTGCAACAGGAAAATTAGGCATAAACTCAATCTCAGACTGAAATAGCTCATTGAGGACATTGAACTGTTCTGCCAAAAGTCGGTTTATTCACTTGCCTTGTTATGGAAATAGACTGATAGAATCGGAGTAGTTGATAGTTTCCTTTCCAGGTAATTGATTACCTGCATCAAGCCTCCTGAATTCCTCATAGACCAAAGGCCTTGGAGAATCCATTTAACTATCGTGCATATTTTAGTTTCCTAATCTATTGACCAGCATAATAGCATTAATTTGCCTCTTTAGTTTTCCGTTGACTTGATTCACACCTGCCTTGTAACCCCTGAAAAAAGTCTTTTTTTAAAGAAGATAAGACATCATCAATTTTCTAAAGAGCAGCGGTAAATTCTTCCAAGATTCACTTCTTTATTTTCTGTATCAGCACCCATTTAGAGAACTATTTTTAACTCTTCCAGGATTGATCTATAGTAATCTCCCTAGTACACCTTAATTCAGAGAAATTTCTGACTGTGTCCAAAAGGCTAAATCAAAACCAAAGGCTTTCAGCTGTGCCTTAGCATTATAAAAGTACAAACAAAACTCAAATCCTACCCTTAGTCCTCAGCCTATTAGGCTATCTTCCTTTCCCTCCCCTTTAAACCTTCCAGGCCTTGCAAAGTCAGCTAGGAATACTGCTAGAAGAAAAGGAAGAAAGGAGAAAAGCTTTGTTACTCCCTCTTGGCCCAAACACTTTTAATGAAATTATTTGGAAGGGACCTTAAAAATCATCCAGTTCCAACTCCGCTGCCTAGGGCAGGGACATCTTCCACTAGAGTTTGACCATTTTAAAATAATAAATCATAAAACTCTCCGATTCTTGATGGCACTCCTGCAAGTGGCTCTAATGCTTCTTTCACCTAATACTGTAGTGTTAATTATCAGTCTTTAGTGTGGCACCTCAAACGGTGACTCTAATAGTTCCACTTTATAGCATCCTTTCAAAGACTGAAAGGGTAGGCACAGGCATTTTATGAAGACTTATTAGGCAACCTACAACAGATAACAGCAGTAGAACAATTAGCTACATTCATCAAGATCACCCGAACAAGGAACAGCGTGTCAGACACATTCGTATCCACTTCAAAAGAGAATATAAATCTCAATATGTAAGTTTAGAAGACTTATTAGACTTTCATGCCTTGACAAGTGTTCTATTTTCATTTCATTCGACACTGCGATGAGTTGCTGACATGCAGTTATTTCTTTCAGTCATGGAATCTAGCCAGGTTTTTTGCAGTCATGTGTCTCCCGGCCTAGTGATAGAAAAGGGATTCATACAATACAATAGTGTTCTAGAAAGGGGTAAAAAATGCAAGTACACTGAAAATAAACAGTTGCAAACAGGACCTGACAGAGCTGGAATCAGTTAAGAAAGTCTGTTATTCATGAACCTTGTGAGTCTCCAGATTTTCCTCCCTTTCTGAAAAACAAGGTTAGGAATAGAAGCTCAGCATCAGCATTTCTGAGCTACAGCTCATCCTGTAGGATTAAAAACTTAATCACTTTTGCATCACACCCAGCTAAAAGTGGATTAATAAACTGGAATACACCTAATGGTGAGGGCAATTTTTTAAGGGCACCTGCAAATACTGATGTGAGACACTGAGGTAAGGAAATATCAAGCAATCTATGTTGAAGTCCTTGTTCATCACAAATTACCTGTAAGACTGAGGAAATCACTTTGAACAGGCATTGTTTCCAAGGGTGTTTATTCTGTAAGGTAGCTGAGTAAGCTTAAAGTAGGATGCTCAACTATTCCAGTGAATTTAGTATGATTTATACTAATAAATGTAAACATCTCAAAATTCCATCTCCATAGGTTTTTTCAGAAATCTTCAATATCTAAAGCTATCAATTCAAGTAGCAATTACTTGTCACTGACTTGCACAGATCGCTTACCAAACCAGTGTCAGAAATGAGAAAATAGTTTAAAGATCACTGATCTCACCACAGTCTAGTGATATTTCATAAAACGCGGTAAACATTACACAGCTATACAAGAAAATGAAGGACACAGATATCTTCCTTATCAAAAGGGAGAAACAGCTGACAAGAAATATCAATCTGAAATAAAGAAAGCACCACAGAGACATTAATGTGTGCCATTTGCTTTAATTAGTAGGTGGCTATCTGCTGTTCTAACAGAAAAGACACTTCAACAAAATAGAATGAACCTGCATGACTCCCTTGGCAAATGCAGAGGAAAATAACTTTCTTATTAAAAAGGATATAAAATTCAGCACAAAAAAGACAAAGACAAAAAGGATAAGAAATGCACACTCAAGAAACTATTCAAGTAAACTACAAGATGAATACGGTACAAGTGTAATAATTTAAGAATACAAACACTTTCTCCACATCATCATCATCACAATTACAGCTAGGAAGTGCTTGCTAATGTTGCAGCAGATGACATACCTTTTATTAAACATTTTAAAGATGGTTTTTAATATTTTAAACCACAAAGAACTCTATTAAAAGGAAAAGTGTTTTGCTTGCTAAGAACTTCAGGTAATTGTACTGGGTATCTAATTTAATTCTCTAAAATTATTAATTTATTCTTAGTGTCTTTATGATTTTGTCATACTGGAAACATCATACTGCTTGGGAAAGTACTGTTCTACGTATGTACTAGACAGCTCCAAATCCAGTGTAGCCACAGCTCACTGACTTCATTTCGATATGAAACTTCCCTGCCAGTGCAAGGCACATCAGCTTTATGACTTTGGCCTTGCTTCTTCCTCCTATAGAACCACTTCAAGAGAAGTGCTTACTCACTTGCTTTTGAACTTCTCACTTACACATTCTGTTTTTAGTCTTTGCTTTTCTCAGTCTTGGAGTCAAGTAAGAACTCCAGTGCTTCAATTTACATTTCTGTAGGGAATGTTAACATCCTCTTAACTTGTTTTCTTGATTGGATACCTTTTAAACCATAGCCATTTACTACAATACAAATTACTCTCTTGTTACCCAGAGTAGATTGTGTTTGTGCTTGGAGTAAAACAAGAAAATCAGGACTGTTATCTCCTTAGAGAGTATAGTTCAAATGTTCAAATTTCAATGAGATATCTACAGTCATCTGTTTGATGTAAGCCCTTGAACTTTGTCCAGGAGTTACAAAGGGGAGAGATGAGCAGAGAGGGGAGCAATTGCTGGGGAAACTCTTTCCTGAGTTACATGATTTACTTATATACACATAAGTATCCCTGTCAGTAGGATCAGAGGCCTCTGAGACAGCATTTGGGAAGAATCTGTCAGGAAAAACTGAAAAAAAAACCTGAGCCAACCAAACAAAAAGGGCCCTGAACAAAATCAAGGAAAAAGTTGACTCCAGATTGACTCGAAATTTTCCACATCTTAAGCAAGACTGAAACACTGAGTAGATCTAATGGAACTGAAAACAAATAGGTACAATTGCCTTCCTTCTTTAGGACAAAAGAGAAATTCCTGCCTACTTCCAGAGGAAATAAGAGAATGTAAAGATGCCTGAGCAGCAAAAGTCCCCCCAAAGTCTTATCACAGCAGGGATGGTGGTGGGGAATAAATTGTCTTAATCTGACTTTAATTAATTCTATAACGAGCATATAATTTCACCCTCCTCCAGTACAAAACATATTAATTATGAGTACAAGAACACAAACAATAAAATTAAAGCAAAATTAGAACCTAATTTCTTTTCCTTCAAGTGCTAAATGGAGAAGGAAAAATAAGGCAATAGCTCACAGCTTTCTAACTGGTGCCTGATTAAAAAGAAACCATACAAAAATCCTGACATAATTAGCTAAGCATACAGCACATTAATTTTTCTAATTTAGGCCTCTTCTTGTGCCCTGGGGTTTTTTTTTTTTTGGACATAGATTTCATTATCTCAAAAAATCTCACATTTCAGCCCTTGCAGAAAATGTCAGTCTTTCTTCAAGGCAAACAAAGTAATGAGATGCCAAGGGCCTACATAGATATACAGAGAAATTGAAGAGGAGATGTTACAGGATTAAAATATTTTACAAGTGCTTATTAGTTTGCTATAGTTTAAAAGGAAAGAATAGACTTGACTTGAATGAGTCTTCCAGATCTAGAGAAAAGAGCCTTGAAGCATCTTATTTTTACTGAATCTCTAAAGCTCAAGTTGTTACCAAAGATCAAATGTAGGTACTTTTCCCAGATAACTGGTATGACCAGTTACATCAGTCTCTTGAATTAAGATATCAGCTGTCCAGATGCTATAGTATGCTTCCTCCTTCACCAACCCATTGTTTATGTCCAACAAAATACTATTTTGCTCTGCCTCTTCCCCTTTAGACATAAACAAGGATGCCTAACTTCTGGACAATGTAGTAAGTGTGGATTCTGTTAGAATGGATCACTGACTCTCCTATATGTGGCTATATGAATAATTTCCTACAGATGGTATATATAAATGCATTGCATTATTACTAACTAATAAATGTCACCTGAAATATCACCAAGGAAGGAGAAAACGTTTCTCGCACAAAATCATTTGTAGGCCTGCACAATACTGTGACCAAGCACTGGTCACCTAAGTAGCAACTCAAATCTCTGCAGTAACAACTGCCACAGGAATTAACCTTTCCCAAACCAGTTCACCCGTGGCAATGCTAACACCTGTCACATCATAGCTGTTTTTTCTCCGTCATAATTCTCCTCTTCACAATGCCCCAGAAGTGAAGAGACTGTCCTAATTTTCAGTGAAACAGATTTATGACAGCAGCACACTTCAGTTCAGCAAATAAAGCAGAATACACAGACTTGCCAGTTTGTCCCAACTTGCTGCTTATTCCAGCAATAGTGCTGACAAATATTGAAAAAACACTGGCATAAGTTAAATCAGAAGTTATAGAAACACTCCTCACAAGTTTTTATTTCCTGAAAGTGACAAATCTCCTTGGAACTTTCATTTTGCTGTTATGAAAATGAGAGGAATATCCCTTTCCTCACAGTTACACTGCTTTACTTTTGACCTAGGGAAATTACACAGTCAAGAATTACAGATGATGATGTGACAGCACTTTGCCTCTTTTGCACCTAGAGAGTGGAAAAAAGAAAGGAGGAAAGAAGAGAATGTATGCATGAAAGCAAAAGATGCAGATCTAGCTAGGAAAGCACTTACAAATAGATTATTGCACCTGCAAGACTTGTGTTGCTGTTGTCCAAAGATTTGTTTCTTGTTTTTGGGCTGCGGTAAGGAAGAGGTGGGTGCTATGCTTGGTTTTTCAGAACATTCACCACACAATAGCAGATACTCCTGTCACCTAGTATGGGATATATTGAATCCAAATGACACAGCTGACAAAAAGAGTTATGTAGCTCCATGAGCTTGTGTACTTTATTGCTTACATTAGCTCCTGGAAAGAGAAAAAGGGATCTCAATGGGCTGTAAATCTTCACTGAAGCTCCTCATGACATTGTCTCCTTGTATTAGGGAAAGTGAAGGTGACATGTGGTACCTGCCTATCAGGAGTATGGCTAACATGAGATGTTTCTGATGCTCAGCTGTCTGACACCTCTCACAGCAAACAGCCAGAATCCAAGAATGGACTGAAGAGAGTGAAATTACCAGTACATCTTTTTGGAGACAAATTTCACTTCTCGTTATCCACATGGCAGTAGGAAGTCTTCAGAGAAAGATTTTAGAGTCTTTGCAGACTCATAAAAAAAGCAAAGGTTTTGTACTGAAAAAAACCCATCAAAACATATACCTCATTGTCCTTCTATTTCATAAAGCAATCTGTAAAATTTTCTGACAAAGCTTTACAATATTTAATTTGCCATGCAGTTGCAGACCTAACAGCTGCCATGTCACAGCACTGCTTCCTACCTATTGTCTTGCTGTCAAAGAGTGAGAAGGTGTAACTTAGGGTAGTTTAGCCACAACGAGGACATCAGGAAGGCATCTGGCTGCCAGTAGGATGAGCATTGTGGCTAGATTGGGCAAGTTAGCAGAAACAAGAATACTACTGGTTTTTAGCCCACTGAGTGACAGTTAATAGTCTGCATTTAGACGGTTTTGACATTTTCTAATTTCCTTTGGTATTCCTGCAGTCTGATGCCATCAATCCCAGCTGACTGCAAGACTTAGGCAAATGGAAAAAACCCAACAAGAATTAGGGACAAAAAGTACGTTTCACCATTAGTAAGCTCTTACATCTGTCACTAACCAGTGTCTCCGATGGCACAGAAGATAATTTTGCCTCTGCATCCACATCTGACAGACCACCATGGTTCTATTTGTAGTCTCTGGTGTCCTGATTTATAGCGTGTTAGCTTAGAATGACTCAGACCAAGCAACTGTGATATTACTCAAACTCCTTTTCACAGCTACCGTGATCAGCATCTTCCTGTTATCTTGTAGGTCTGGGGGGAATAAGACTTTTTTTCCTTGCTTAAGGAAAGACTTCAAGACATGTCTTGCTTCTTATGATGCATACTTTTAATGGTAGGACTTAGAAAAACATGAAATTAAGAGGGCTAAAGCTGTGTATCCCTGTTCTGTCATGTGAGATGGGATTGATTTAAAACGATTGGCCTCTTCACATTCCTCTTACCAATTTTGTTATTTCCACTTTATGATGTCTGACTGCTGTGTTACTAATGGCATTAGCTCTGCTGCTGGAGCATGCTGCCATGCATGTCATAAACTTTCATACACGTATGGCATTACAAGCATGACAATTTGACATCTGCTCAGTTTAAAGCATATTTACAAGAGATTACACAAACCGGGAGAGTTTATCCATCTTTCTTTCAGAGATTAGCTTTGGTAGGCAAAGCCAAGAATAAATGTATCCTATGAATAGGGAAAGACTGTCACTTGTTTCAGCAAGTCAACGTAAGGGTTGTTTCCTGACAGCACTGTCTGTTTAAGCTGTGGCTGTATAAAGCTGCTGAAAACAAACCAGCTGGTTAATATCTGTGCAATGCAGAGTTCTCATCTAGAACATATAGTATCAAAGTAAGAGCAGCTTTGTATTTCAATGCTTTACATAACTAAATTTGGCATGTTAGTGAGGCAAAGGTGAACAGTGCACAACATTCCTTTGCTCTGTTCATACTCATCAATTGAGCTCTCCCCAAGAGACAGTCACATACACTCTGTTGTTCTAACTCTCACCACAGCTCAGAGTACCTAGTAATTTTCAGGAAAAGTCTTACCATGGAGTATACAGAGCTAAGTATGTTTTGTGTTTCATCCGAGATTTTAAATATTACAGTGCATATTCAAGGCATCCTTTCAACAGACTCACCCAAGCTGTGCTTCGTACAGTTACTGCATGTATATTTTATGTATATATATAGATATAGAGTGGTGAATAATTCAAAGAGCAGGATACACTTAGTACAAGGGAGACATGATGTGCTCATTTGATCTGCTTTGGTATTTTCCATCACAAAATTTGCAGAAATGATGTTCACTTAAATATTTAATAGTATGCAGAGACATCAGCATGTATTTTCCTTTGAAAAATAAGTATTATATCAGTTTTAAATAATGACACTAAAGCTAAAATTATTTAAATTAGGTTTAACATGGGTAAGGAAGTTTTTGCAAAAGTTAGTTATTTTTCAGCATCCTGTGAACACTATGTACTCTTTGCATTTTTAAATGCGAGCCAGATTATAAAACCCAGTCCATAAAAATAACACTATGAAACTCTATTTCCCCAATGAACCTGTGTACAGTTTAGTTGAATTTAGTAGTCAGAAGATGTGCATGGACAAGCACACATGCACAGATATTATAACTCTGCTAGAAATTCTCTCTGATCACTTGATTCTTTCTTCTTCTGTCATCACTTCCTCCTTTAGCACAATAACAGCAAACTGGAACTCTATTTTATTGATAATCCATAGAACAAGAGGTGAAACAACTGAATCTCTAAACTGGAATTAGGATTCAGTGGTTTTCATATCAATAGTTGATACATTAATTGGTACCTCTATTCAATAATCTGGTTGGACTTTCAAGGACATCTAAAGACAGAAAGCTTGTAAAGCGTGTGCATGTGTGAATTTTTCTGTTTGCACTTCCAGCTGGCTAATGTGAGTCAGCTCTGGTCCAGAAGCCACATACAGCCATATTATCAGAACTCTGTGGTCAGAATATGCACTCCTCTGTTGCATTCGAATAGGGTATTTAAAGATTGCAAGTAAGTAAGATATTTGCTCAGACACTTTACTACATAAAACTCCTGGATGAGAGTTAGGTTACACCTATCCACTTCGACCTTTGAGCAGAAGAAAATAATGCAAGTGTATTTATCAATGTGCATGGAATTTCAAAGGACCAAATCAAAAAATCACTACATTCCTTTAATATGACTGCATAACACAGACAATAGAGTTTCAGTCAGTGTTTGCCTCATCAATCACATATCTTTTGGCTGTGTAATAAGGAGTCTTTTTGGGATTCTATCCAGTTTAAATCTAAAAAAAAGAGAAAAAAAAGGAACATTTCCTACATTACTTCCCTAGTAATATTTTACACCATACCAAATGTGACGGAAAGCCTGAAGCTTTGGGTTCTTTATTATCATACTGGTTAGATTAAAATCACTAGTATTAGAAATAGGTCTCTCATAGGTACTTACACCATGTGTTTACCCCACCACTTACCCCTAAGCCTTCGTTTAACAGCAGGAGGCCATTATCAACAAGGACTGAACAGAAACAGTCTCTACTGGAAATCTAAAGAATAATCTTCTCCCTATGTCTGAGTGTAACAAAAGTTACAAGTGCTTTTGAGAGAAGTTATCATACAAGGCATTCTGCTTGATCAGATTCTCCACCATCACAGTAAATACCAGACCCATATTGCAGCTGGTATTTGATAGAATTTGACAAGCAACCCTGACTGTTCACGCGATCCCTGGCATCTACAAGTCTTCCACTGTACTTTTTATGTCTTAACCTGTGCTGCCTAAGCACAAACTCTTCTTCCTTTCTTCCTAGCTATTGCAAACCCAGTAAAAGCATGTAATCATACTTTCACAGTATGATCTTGTTCTGATGTTATTAGAGGTGTCAGAACACACAAAATCTTAGAACACAGTGCAGATGAATGAAATGGCTGCAGACTCAGTACAGCAGTCCAGTACACTCATGAACAGTCCTCCAGCACACTGGGGTTACCAGCACTCGAGTACCCCTGACCTGGCACATTGATGAATGGCACCCTTAAAAATTACCATGTGCTTGGAAATAACCTAGAAAATAAACATGAATAGTGTTGTTAAAGTGCATATCATTTTTTCTTAAACGTAGGAAGAAACTGTTCCAAAAATTATTTTTTTATTTATTATTTTACCAATTCCAAATTGGTGTCTATTGTTACCTGATTTTAAAAGGCCACAGAGACAAAAACCTTAAAGTTTTCCACAACCAAAAAATTCCTATGATTAAGAAAATTACTTGATGCACAGGCTAGATCTTTATCCTAAATTTCTATTACTGCTAGCAAAACCTCATTAAACCACAACAGAGAATTATTCATCTGCTTCATCTACTTCACAAAGTCTTTATACATAGCTTATCTTTTAACCAGTCCATTTGTTATAATGTTCTTTTATCTTTCTTCCTCAGTCTTGTATTACCATTCCACATTTTCTATACAACACCAACAGATCACGCTACAATTTTAAAGTATTTCTATTGATGCAATTGGCATGTGGTTCAGGTGCATGATCTTCCTCAGCAAATATGAAGAAGTACTCTTTTCTGTCACTATAACCCATTTTCCAGGCAAGAATCCACAAATCATTGTTCTTTACTGAAGAACAAGTGCATCATGAAAAAAAGTTCTTTGTGGGATGCTTCCAGTTTGCCTCATAATTAAATCCACTGGGCTCCCATACTTCATTGAGATTAATGGTTAAAAAAATAAGACCTTTATGCTTGGCTTAAAAAAAAATAAAAAGTCCGTACCTTGCTTTGTTCTTCAAGACTTGCAGACAATACACTTCTGCAAACTGACACTCACTGTCAAATACCATTCTCCTGAGGCAAGATCAAAACAATACAGCTAGATATATGTACCTGAGCTGCAAATGGAGTTTGTGTATCCAGGCACTGTATAGATAAAGAAAGCAATCACTAAGTAGCAGAATGTCATATTAAACCTTGGAAATCATTACAGTTGATCAATTCCCCTCCAGGAAAAAAAAACAATATTGTCTCTGAAACGTTAAAATACTAAGTGTTGTTGGAACACATTCATTTCTCTGAGAGGAACACTATAAACACAGCATCACCCAAGTGTTTGGTTAAGGAGGTCAGAAGAGCTGGCAAAGAACACAGCTGCCCAAAGCCAAGGTCCTGCTCTGCTCCCTTTGGCCCCTGCACTACCCTGGGCCTCGTGCAGCCCCCACAAGGCAGCGACCCAAGTCTGGCCCTTCTCCCCACGGGACCTTCACCTCACCCACTCAGGTCCTCACTGGGAGCAGCAGCACAACCAGTGATCCCAGGTGAGGTCACAGTGCCCTGGGCCCAGCTCAGGCGTGGCCACAGGGCTGGTAGTGACAGTGCCCAAGGTCCTGACGCCTTCCACTGTTTGTTCCGACCCAGTCAATGCTCCTGTCCAGCAGGTAACCACACTCAGCCAGCCTCAGAACCATGGGCAGAGCAAGCTCAGTAACTTTCATTGTCACATTCCACTTCAATAAGTTGCTGTCATTAATTAGCAACCCAAAAATTATCCCTACTGTGTTGTACACTAATAAACACCTCAGTAAAAGTCCTTTCTTCGTGATGCTGTCCTTTTATTATAGTACCAGGTATTTTCATCTCATTTGTCCCTCCAAGTATATATAATTCAGCTACTTCTGGTGGGAGAGGCTGGAAATCATCCAGTAAAGAGCAGAATGATTCTACAAGTAGTGTAAAACCAATCAGGTAAAAAGTAGTTGGAGAAGACCCCACTAACTCTAGGTCAAAAAGGAAAAAAAAAAAAAGGATAAGAAAATGTTTCAAAATCCAGACCTTAACTTTCCTGCTATAATCTGCCCAAGATAACACTTGTTTTGGTCTTTCATTATCATTCTGGTGGGCAGAGAACCCTAAATCTCCTCCTATCTCTACATTTAACATTATAGGTGAGGATAATCAAGTGCATGAGCAAAAACATTACTGAGCAAAGTTAATTAACATCTCTTCTACCATTAAAACTCTCTGTGTGAGTGAAAACTATGGCAGAAAGTTACTTCTTATGACTTCTGTTGCCTGACTCTTCTAATGACCACATAGGACATAGTCAACTACTCTCTCAGTAAACCTGTGGGGTAAAATATATCCATTATTTCTGCCTCATAAAACTGCACAGAATTTATTTTGTAGAAATGTAATTACGTTTGGTGAATCCTGGTTGTGAGGTCAGTCCTTTCACAGTTTCACAATGCATGCACTGTGCAACAGTCTGCCTCTCCATAGCACAAGCCGTGTTATCAGCAGGAAAGCTGGGCAAAAATCTACGCTTCCTTTCCAGGCCATTAATGAGGCCTCTGTCCTGGCCTTGCATAATGCTGCTGGAAATATAATTGTATATGTAGCAATTTCAAGAGCCTCAAGTTGTGCAGAACCGTTGGAAAGATTCCAGCCAGTTGGAATAACAAATGTAGTGGGAGTGAAAGACACTGCATCAGACCCTCTCAACATGACAGGGTCGATTTTCATATTTCATTTTTCATTTATGCAGGTGAAGCAAACATTATCCTGTGGGAACTGTGTAGTTAAATAAGGTACATTCAGTAAAAATTTTAAAAGTACCAGATGGAGAAGAACCGGGAGGTACCAGTCACTCAATATATCACAGAATGAGGGCATATCTTGTTCTAAACTGCCCCACTATCAGTTTTATTCCTAAGACAACTCAGGCAACTCCACAGGAAATGAGAGGATGGAAGCTTTTTACTAATATGGCTGGTTTTGGCAGATGAAAGGCTGCACTTTAAATTTCAAGAAAAATGTAGTAGGATTTTTTTATTATTTTAACAGAATATTTAGAGGAAATAAGGCAGCCAAGCAGGAAAGAAGAATGTGATGCCCATTGAAAGAAAGAGCTGATGGAGAACACTGGGGATCAGAAAGCCTTTCCATAATTGAGACTTCCATCCCTGTAAGTGAAAAATCAGGCATCAATCATAAATACATCAACTTAAAAACAGACATGGGGAGTGTTAGATTAATTTTTACCCAGAATCCATCTCCAAATTTGCACATCTGTGCAGAAGAGAGAAAGTCCTGAGAGTATGGGGGGAAAAAAAAGGAAGGAGGAACAATTCATTTTTAAAGACCTATTTACCACTGGCAACAAAAAAAGCAACAAGTGCAGGTATCCTGGCCATGGAAGAACTCACAGCTACACTACATTTTTTTCTGGTGAGAGGTAACCAAGAAGGATAATTAAACCTCAGAGGCATTTTTTTGTCTTGTGCAATTTTTCTTTGAGTAGAAAACAAGCTTTGAGGCTGCCCCAAGACACTCTTAGGTTTGCTATAGCCACAAATGCAGACAGCAAATGAAGGCATTGCATTGATTTGCTCCTGTGTTTTGTGAGAGGAGGCACCTTAATATTCACTAGGGACAAAGCATTGCCAAATAAAAGAAAAGAAAAAGAAAAGAAAACCCTGCCATTTCTATACTTAATGGAATAAGAAAGAATAGTTTCAGAAGATAAAGGGGTTTATTTCAAGTCATCAGCTGAAGCAGCCTGTCTTGCCTGTGAACAAGTGTATTTGCATGAATAACAGCTGCCTGCTAGCTTTCATGTGCAGAAATAAACAGAAGAAAAGCAAGTTATGTGTAAATTATTTTTAAAATGCTGTAAATGCTTGGTTCTGAAATCAGCAGCAGTACAACAGAAGTAGTCGCTTGTATAGAGTTAATCACACCTCACAGTTTAGAAGGCCTTCCAAGGACCTACGGCCAAGAGACTTTCATGTACTTAAGTCTCACATTGTAAAGCCTTTCTTGTTACACAGACATCCTTCTATATCCAAGAATTATAAAGCCAGTTAGGGGGGCACACACACTGCTTTCCTGGAGGGTAGCAACTGCTAAGCTGCATGTAACCACACGATGTTTTACCTTGGCAAGTGCCTTCTACAGCCAATATGAAACACTGGCCTCATTTAGGCCAGTGCTGTGTTGTGGCACTGTGGCCTTCGAGGGCTGGGATTTCACACTCTGAATCACTCCAAGGACACCACAGTCTTTCCAGCTACAGAGCTTCCATGGGTGCTTCATGGCAAGGCAGTCTGGGATCTTGTCTCAACCAGTTCCCAAACCTTTGTTAGTAGCAGCCTGTGGTAGTAACAACAGCTGGAAACTAAACTCCAATAATTTGCTCCCCTTCGCACCACCCCTGCTGGCAAGAGAGGGGCAAAGGCAGAGGCTCTGGGTTGGGATAACAATTTACTGAAAACAAATACCAAGAGAATAACGAACGCACAATAACAGCAGCAATATTAAGAACAAAAGTATACAGAAAGAGAAGGTGCTTTACCCACGAAAA
Source organism: Ptilonorhynchus violaceus (assembly GCA_013397565.1). Taxonomy (NCBI): domain Eukaryota; kingdom Metazoa; phylum Chordata; class Aves; order Passeriformes; family Ptilonorhynchidae; genus Ptilonorhynchus; species Ptilonorhynchus violaceus. The sequence continues at coordinate 148,013 of VZRJ01003181.1, read as the reverse complement.
GGTGTTCACCACCTCAATTTAGTTTCATGTGGCCACTGGGACAAAGACAAGATGGTGGCTGTTCCCGCCATTAGTGTTTCCCGTCCCCGAGCCTGTGACACCAGAAGACAGTGACGGACAAAGCCCCGAAAGCTGCATTGTCTGTGTTGCATTACCTGCTGTTCCAGGCAACACTCAGCTCGTCACACATCATTCCACTACTGCTCCATTCCCTGCACCTGCTCCTGATCTGCCACTTCTCCATTTCTGGTCCTTTTTCTGAGAACGCTTTCGGACATGAATCTTGTCCTTTTCCCTTTAACAGGTGCTCAAACATATCTGAAAATGGTGATAAATAGTATCAGTTTTGAAGTCAAGACAAATGGCAAATATTTTTGATTTTCAAAGATGTCAAGGAAATCAAGACCTTTCTTCAGAAAGAGCCAAATGGATTCAGAATTTTAGGAAAGCAGGCTTTATGTTATTTGAATAATAAGTCCTGAATTTTGAAGTGCTTCATGGCTATCTTCAGGGGTTTAGTGTAATTATACACAGCTAGAAGAGAATCTGGGACAATATTCTTCATTTGTGATTCTCTTGTAACCTTTAAGCTATCCTTTTTGCTTTTGCTGCAGCCAAATGAATGCAGTAATTAATGTTACTCTTGGTTTTGTTTCATGTATTGTTTATTAATTCTTAGTTAGTTAGTTAGTTAGTTAGTTAGTTTTCTCCAGGAAGTAGTATACCAACTTTTGGAAGTATAGAGATAGCCTGGGGGTTCTTTCAGCTGTGCACAGCCCCAGCATCAAAAGGATATTATCATGGAATAAAGTTGCCAGGAGGCAAATACTGTTTATGAATCCTCTGGTCCTATAGTGCTGTAGTGATAAGAAATGTCACTGTGGCATATTGTGCTGAATAATAAACATTCCTTACCTAACCACTTTAAAAGTGCAGGGAGCTGAGGCTGCTGGTTATCATTAGAAAGGGAAAAGATATTTTGTCCTTTCTTCTTGAAAATGCACTGAAAACCTTCTTGTTAATTATGTCTGTGGTGGAGCAAAGAGTGGGAAGTTCTGAAAATATCTACATTAAGCACATGAAATATAGTTTTACTATTTTAATTAAATAGTTTCTAAATATAACTCACTTTAATTTCAGAGAATAATTAAAAATGTAATTAGTTAACATTGCTGTGTGACATCATTCACTAGATTGTTCATGTAAAAATGCAAAAAGCCCTATAGGATACTTGGTGTGTTTGTCACATCCTTCTGTGATGTTAACGATGAACAATACAATGGTGTTCTGGGTGCAAATAAATATTCCCACCAGAAAACTTTGGGGCATTTTCAGAGTTGTACTGCGTATGTAAAAGGCTATAAAATATAAGGTAGGGAGGTAATAAAGTCCTTAAGTTATCTTGATAAAACTCTTGCTTCTAGTATGTTTTGTGGTTTTTTTCCAGTTTAACTTGCATTACTTTGGGAGAACCCTCATCTGAACTAAACTGAAGTGCCTATACAGAAGGTAAAACTAGCTGTGAGTTACCCACTGATACTACAGTGGAGTCATGATTCTGAGTACATACCATGTGAGATTAGGCCATAGTTAATAGTTGCTGATATCATCCCACCAGTCACCACATCACACATGCAAAAGACTTGTATCTGGAACAGAAGTCCTGTACTATCAGCTCATAAGTCTTTTATGATATCACTAATTCTGTTTTTCTGTATTGGTCTAAATTGTGATTGCACTTCTTTCCCTTACCCATGTTTCTGCTCTCATCTGCATAATACATCTACTCTATCAGCGCCTCTCTCCCTGCCCAGGAAAGAGCTGGTGGATTTGAAGAGGGTAATATGTTGTTGTAGGACCTCACATGGAGGATGGAGAAGGAGACATTTCAAAGCTGTCTCACACTGGGGTTGGATGGAGCTCAATTATGCCAGTTTAACATCTCATAAATACAAACCCTGGCTTCAGTTACAGAATCACAGAATATTCTGAGTTGGAAAGGACCCACAAGGATCATTAAGTTCAACTCTTAACTGAATGGCCCAGTACAGGGATCAAACCTGCACCCATGACATTATTACTCTAACTCATCAAGCAAATCTCAGTTGCTGCCAGTACCCATTTTTTTCTATTGATTTTTTTTCACATTTGCCTTTTTACATTTGTCCAAAGACAGCACCATAGAGCAAGAATTCCTTATTAAATTTACTCATACAAATTCATTTTTCTACAAGCATGATTTGAAAGCTGCAGAACACAGACAAAAGAAATTCGAATGAGTGTGTGTATACACTGACTCACATGTAAAACAAAGATATGTTCATTGCTTTTTGTGATATGGTGGCTTATTCTGCTCAGAGATTATACAAGCATTAGTACAAGCAGTAACTCCACAGACAATGCAATCTTCTGCTTCTGTACTTTGACATATGCACAACTTGGAAATTAACATTCCTTCACTTTAATTACACAAATGTATGCAGAAGTGAGCTCAAGAGGAGAAGGCACATGAATATATGAATCTGTTTGAAAATATGAATGAAAATTTGTGGGAAATTTTTATACATTATTATTGGGAAAATCATCATAAATCTGTAAGAAAGTGTAAAGAAGACTATCCCACAGGATTGATGGTTCATTATTTGAGTGCCTACCGTAGATTGGAGAGCTGTTCTGTCCAAAAGCAAATGTAGGGTATTTGAATGGGCACGAACAGATGATCTCAAGAGGTTCCTTTTAAACTAAACCATTCTGTGATTCTGCAGCTTTAATCCTGCTGTATGGACATGCATTTCGTTTGGCAGATTCAGTATGACACACCACTGTATCATGGAGAATGAGTTATATTATAATCATTTAGTCACAGAGAGAATTAAACACTGACATATATCTCTATCTAACTGTTCATGCATGAAAGAAGACTATAAATAGCCACCAAAGAATTAAAATGGGAACTTAGGTGAATCTTAAGCAATACTTAAATTTATTACAGAAATAAAAGTCACAGTAGCTCATTTTATTTTCCCTCGTTTCTAGAGATAAATATATGGATGAAGCATAGGAAGTTGCTGATTTAGGTTTATTGCCCATCCTTGTAAGTACTCAAACTATGTTTTGACATACATTTGAGATATCAAAGTACTGAGTGCACTAACAGGGTCTAACTGTTCTGACTAGCCTGTATGCACCTTCTATTTCCTTGTGCAACTTCCTTCTCCCATCACAGTCCTTGGGGTCTGCTCTGCTACTGCACACCTTGGACCAGGATTCTGTGAAAAGAGCTAGGCTGTGAGAAAAAACTTAGAGAAGCCCCACCTTCAGCCTCTATGTCCACACCCGACAGAGACCCTTTGGCTCCAGAGCCACACCTCAGCTCATGCCCTGGCTGCTGGTCCTTGACTGAGCTGTACCATAGGTGTGCCATGCCTGCCTTGTACCTTGCCAGTCCTGACCCTGCTTTGTTGATTTGACTCCCTGGCTTGACTGTAGACCTCTATGGCATGGACCCCTTGTCAGAGAGGTCCCTGTGTTGCCTTGCTATCAGCTCACCTTTACTTGTTGGGTGAGCAAGCCTTCTTGCTGCTTCCTTGGTAGTATTGTGCTGAGAACAGAAAAAGCAACAGAAATCTAGGATTTAGACACCTGTGTGTTAAAAAAGTGCATTTCCATAACAGTTAAGGTTCATTGCTGTTAATAATGTTGTCCAAAGTCAGGTGCTTCAATTCCAAATTTTTGGCCAACAATTTCAAATTAGGCAGATTTTTTCCTCCATTCCTGTTCTCTGCTATAACCTGTATTCTTTCTACCTAAACAGATGGTGTTTTTATATTTTCACAAGTTCTAGTCAGGGACTAAAATAACTTATTATAGAACCATAGGATTGTAGAATATTTGGGGTTGGAAGGTACCTTTAAAAGTCCTCTTGTCCATCCCATCTGCAATGAACGGGTACATCTTCAACTAGATCAGGTTGTTCAGAGCAACCTGAGAATATTCAAACATCCAGCCTGACATCGAATGTTCCCAGAGGTGGGACATCCACCATCTCTCTGAGCAATCTGTTCCAATGTCTCACCACAGTCATTGTAAAAAACTTATATCTTAAATAAATCTTCTGTCTTTTAATATAAATCTGTTACTTCTTGTCCTATTGCGACAGGCTCTGCTATAAAGTTTGTCTCCATTTTTCTCATAGGCCCCCTTTAAGTACTGAATGACTGCAATAGTCTCCCCAGGACCTTCTCTTCTCCAGGCTAAACAATCCCAACTCTCTCAATCTGTCTTCATAAAAGAGGTGCTCCAGCCCTCTGAACATCTTCGTGGCCCTCCTCTGGACTGCTCCAATAGGTCCAGGTTCTTCCTGTATTGGGAATCCCAGAGCTGGATGCAGTACTACAGGTGGGGTCTCTCCAGAGCAGAGTAGAGGGGCAGAATCATCTCCTGCGACCTGCTGGCCTTGCTGCTTTTGATGCATTTGGCTTTCTGGTCTGCAAGCGTACATTGCCTGGTCATGTCCAGCCCCTCGTCCAGCAACACCCCCAAGTCCTTCTTGGCCAGACTTGTCTCGATCTGTTCATTCGTCAGCCTGTTGCCCGTAACAGGCGGCCTGCCCTGACCCAGGTGCAGCACCTTGCACTTGGTCTTCTTAAACCTCATGATAATCCCATGGTTCCACTTCTTGATCTTGTTTAGGTTGCTCTGCATGGCATCCCATCCATCAGGTGTTTCAACTGCACCACTCAGCTTGGGGTCATCTTGTTCATGGAAAGTAAGCAAAGAACTTCAATGTCCACAGAATCAGAAGGAATCATATAAGTGGAATGTATGTCATTATTACAGGCATTAAAGAACTATGTAGAAGGTTCATCGATTCATCTGCTTTTTCAGTAAACCTGAAGACATGCCTTCTAAATTTGGTTGACTATTTTAATTATGTATTACTCTGAGAGGTTTTATTATTTCTGATGTATTTTAACTGCATGGCTGTGAGGTAATTAGAAGGGGTTTTTTTGAACAGCAAACATAAAAATTAAATGAATTTTTATTAAACTGTTACCTCTATTGCTATCTAATGAAAGCTTGATGGGATCTTTTCATGAATCTCCCTGTAGGCTTCTAATTGACAATGAATCACAGTGCTGTTTCCCCAGTTAAAAGATGCCTGCAAACCTCCGCTGTTTTGCGATCACATTCATATGAATAAACCACCAGCTTTAGAAAACAGCAATGTTTTGTTTTATCTTTCATGACATCACTCATGGTTTCTCTCATACTCTTCAGTTGTCAAGTTTAATTATTCTAGGGGTTTGGGGTTTTTTACTGTAAAATAAGTCACAAACAGGATGTAGACATACTGTAGGCAGAATGAGGAACTGAATTTAATGACTGTCATCCCTTTACAGTTTAAAAGCATTAAAAACTACTCCCCCCACCTTTAGAGTGTCAATATTTTTTCTGACACTTCTTTAAGTCAAAAATTTAATGCATGAAACACACATATATATTTCAGTGTTTAGAAATATTCCTTAAATATGAGCAATTTCCAATTTTATCTTCTGAGACACAAAAGGGAAGGTGTTTTTAAGAATGGTAAATAGTTTTTCCTTTGAGATAGACTATCTTCTGGGAAGAAAATATTCATATAACTTCTCTTTTGGTGTTTCTTCCTGCCATCCTGTCAGCATGGCAAACTTTGCTTTCTCCCAAGGAAATAGCCATGAGATCAATCCTCCACGCATCCTGCAGTTCCTTACTGGTAGGTCCTGTCAATATGTGTGCAGGTCTTTTGCCTTTTATATTCACTCTTTCCACAGCTGCTTATGTTTGCTGCCTTTGAAGGCTTTGGTATGTTCTCTCTCTTTCTTCACATCGATTCTTCTTACATTGCAAATGACCACAAGAGCAGGGTAAAACACAGAACATTTGGTGCCGATTTTGGTTCAAACCAGCATATGAAAGAAAAGTTTCCCTGCAATGTCTTGTCTACGTATTGTTACGATGCAGACAACTACTACAGTCTCTTGGCACCTGTGGGCTAAATAAACTGTATTCGTATGCAACTCATAAGTAAGGTTACACACTTGCTAAAGAGCAAAGCATATTTTGTGGTTTTCATTACTCACAATTAAGATAGCAAACGCAAATGCACAGACCTTTGTGATACTAGAAAAAGACAACATAAGAAAATGCTATATGAAAATATCTGTTTTGTTTCTGGCAGTATTTTAATCAGGTTGGTTCCATAGAGAAAGTAGATCCTTATATGTGTATGCATTCTGCCTGTTTTCTTAGTCACCTTCTGAGGAAGAGCCAGATTTGTCATCTGAATCTCTCTTGGAGAAAAGGTAGAAGGCATTTGGACCTGATATGCCTCCTGTGTGGTACGCAATACACCATGTAGAAAAATAAATCCCATTTGAGTAATAAAAATAAAATAGACTAATGACAAGAGAAATAGGATTACTAGAAAAGAAGTTGATTCAAATTTTCTTGTTGTAACACTAACTAGATAACAAGGTCCCTCAAGCCTGGTAAATCATAGCCTGGAATTCTTATTGGTGGCCAAAGGGTAACTATACAACTATTCACTAAATTGTAATGTTTTCAGATTTTATAATTCCTCCTAATGTGTTGTCCTCTCCAGTCTGCTGTCTGAAAAGGTCCTGTTACCATGCCTGTTCCAAAAGAGTGAGTCTTTAAATATTAGCATATGAAAGTATACTCTGATTGATACTACCTGTTGCAGGGAAATGAAATCGCTTGATTAAGGGAATTTATGGATTTGGCCAAATTTAGCTCCTTTGCTGCATATACCTGACACAGAGGTGATCACCCTTATCCTCCCCTTCCTTCCCTTATTTCAATGCAAGATGAATGGAAATGATATAGAAAAAGATGTGATTATCCCTGACATGAAAGCAAAGAGATTCCAGGGGACCATTGGAAAATTAAACTTGTACCTCCAAGGATTCACTCTGCTCCTTGTTCCTCACAATAGTGCTAGAAGTGATTTAATGAGATTTCGTTTTTATCATAACAGACCTTGTCATGCAGTAAACCGTCATCAATTGTGCTCATTAGAACATACAGATATTTCAATACCCTTAATACAATCTGTATGACCTCTGAATACACTTTTTGTTTTGGTCTGAACCTTTCTGACACATGTTAAGCAAACATTATGCTTAACCTAATCAGGAGCAGGGTTTTTGTTTGTTTCTCTTTTGAGAAGATCAAAACCCTGAAAATTATCCATGTGGAGGAAATCCAATCTCCATGTTCTCAGACTAAATCTGAACCTGATTTCACCTTCAAATATTCATGCATGTAGTGCAATGGGCTCACTCATGACGTTGTACAAGCAGTATTTAGCTCAGGTCTAAGATATTAGATACAAAAACTTAAATTGAAGCAGGATTATCATTGATATAGTTTTAGAATTAAAGAAATTGAAACAAAGAGAGGTGTGATCACCTAACCAGGTGGTGAAAGTAAAACTCAGGTTTCCTTAGCAGAGATACCTGAATGTCTAGTTTCAGTCTGCCCTGAAAGAAAGGTCTACCTTCTGGGTAAAAAATGAAGCTGTCTTTATTTTTAAAAAATAGAAAAAATTGTAAGAATTTCTAAATATGGGGAAATTAAATTAAAAACAAAATTATAGAAATGCTGCACTTTGCTTAAAAAGAGAAAGTGTGGGAATCCAAAGTCTAAGAACTCCAATTTCAGCTAAAACTCCCAGTGCTTCCAGTTTTCAAGGTATTCCCCATTCCTAACTAAGGGCAAAAGGAGCAAAAGCCCTGCAAAAAGGTAGTTGAGATGGTAGTTCAGTTACAAAGGAGCTACAATATTTGAAAATCTAGAGTTCTCCAGATCCAGAGTGACACATGTCCTAGCTGCCCATCCCAAGATACAGCTCAGATCACAAATGCAGAAAATCTGAAAAAACTTGATAACTTACAGAGCTTCACCTCAGGCAGATCCCTGATTGCTTCTAGATGCTTTGTCAAGGACCCTGGACCCCTGGCCCATACCTACAACTTAAGTTTGGCAGATGAATGGGAGCCACAGGCCACAGAATCCCAGCTGCAGTAGAAACCAGACACTCGTGTAAATTTGCTGGAACCAAGCAGTGCTTTTTCAATGGACCTTTCTAATTTCACAAATAAAAATTTCTGATTAAAATGTATCTGATCACAAAGGAACTAGCTATATTTACACTTGATTCCTAGTTCTTTAGATAGTGTAGCACCATTTACATGGTCTCAAATGACAGTGTTTGACAAGGACTGACAGTGTTTGGTAGTTTTTGAATATAGACTTTGTTGAGGAGGGTCTAAATTTATTAACTTGTACTTGCATAGTATCATTTAAACTGCCTTGGAGGCAAAATCTTCACTACATATGTAAAGGTCTCTCTCCCCTCACCTAACCCCTTTTCTTCCTTCACCTAACACTACTTTGCGATCATACTAAGTATGACAGAAAAACAATTGAGAGCAGAGGGCAACATTGGCAGGGTCTTGTCCATCTTACGGGATTGTACAAGCAGTATCTGATTTTACTGAAGGAGAACTGTATAAAGACAAGGGGATCTACAAAGACACCAGAGACCTCCAAGAACAGAAAACTGCTTTGTGAAAGTTGCTTAAAACAGAGTATTAATACACGATTTAAATGATGAGTCATGTCCAAAAATCATGGGATAGGTTTAAAAGCTAGAACTGAAACTTATTTTCTTCGCTCTTGATTTCAAATGTTTAAAAGTCAGCCATGACATGCCATCCACCCATGCTACTCACACTAATCTTTAAAATCAAGGGAATGAGTAAACTCTTTTTGCTTTTAGCAAATAATTAGTTTTCTTTTTGAATGGTTAACTATTCATATATTCTGAACTTGTTGAGTGAACTTCCTGGACCCAAAACATTAATATCATAATAAACCACAAAGATCATCATAAAATGGCAAGAGTTGAGAGTAGAGAAATTATTTTGACTCAGAAGTCTCTGTTCTTAATTGTATTGGAAGATTACGGAACTGGGAGAGAAGTCCTTGATTTTAATTAATTTTTTCTTTTCCCAACTGATAGAATTTCACTGAAAAAAAATCCTGTCACTGATAGGTTTCCAGAGGAGAAATATAACAGTTCGTACTCACTTTTCATTCATAGTACATAGCAATGGTGCCTGAAGTTGATATACAATAAAACACAAATTAAGAAAAATTTTCTCTTCATCTATATCCTTTCCAATATTAATAGTAATCTCATTTTTTGTTGCTTTGTTTGTTTGTGGGAGGGTTTTTTTGGTTTGTTTGTTTGTTTGTTTAGCTAACCAGAAGGCTTTCTATTTGTATTGCATATATCCAGTTTCAACTCCATTCTGCACTTGGCCCACAGTGGCCTTAGGTAAAAATCTTTATACTGACTGTAAACAAATGGGAGCCTTGGCTTCCTATTGTATACGTCAATGTCCTAGCCAGTGGATAACATACATATCTACCTATTTTTGACAATGTAAAGCTAAGACTTTGATTCTGAATAGATATGTTAGCATAATCCTGTTTTTTGCAAACATTCTCAAAAGCTTTCTTTTCAGTTCTGCTACAGAACAAAGGAAATAAAATTGAAGACATTGTCAGAAAATGAAATTGTCAGCTTTGGTTAGCAGGTGTATATTTCATCTTCTTGTGACCATAATTAGTAGCTCTTTGTAGGAGCAGAAAATGAGCCTCTATTCATATGGCACTTTGGAAAGTGTGTAAATGTTATCTTTTATGGGAATAAAAAGAGTTTCTAAGTCCAGTTGAAAATGAACGTACTATTGTTATGAAAAAAGACTTCAGTAGTGGGGACATAATGACTGTAAGTCTGGAGCAAATTTATCATTATGAAAAAATGCACCCACTTTTCCCAATAGATCTCTTTCATTAAGGCAGTCTTTGGCTGCTTTTCCTTCGTGAATCTACCTGGGTTTCCCACTTTCACAAATCTTGTTCCCCCAAGACAGCTCTGCAATGAAAGCAAAGTGTTTTTATTATTGCTTTTGTTAATCACGCTTCCTGCATCCTGCAAAGTGCTTCTTATTCTAAACTGTGCCAGAATTATTGGGGAATTAATCAATACTTGTTACCAGTCATGATCACAGCTGTTAATCACAGCTGTAATTACCAATTGATTAATTAGTGCAGCCCTGTTCAAAAGTCAGGAGTCATTAAATTTCCAGTACACATAACTTTAAATTCAGCCCAATATCCACAAAGCTCTACAATTACATTTCAAACTACCATATTTTATTTAAAAATTATTTTTATTAATAACTTTTAATTATTATAGCATTTTCCAGTAACCCAAACTGAATTCTTAGTCTATATATAGTTTCTCTTTGCATACCCACTCTAAATATAATAATTCAATGAAAACCCAACCTGCACATGTTTAGGGACCTTGTTTTGAATTACCCTTTCATTGTGATAAATGCCTTAGCTAAAGAACATTTGGATGTATTCCAGAGGGTGATACACTGAAATTACCTACTTTCTTCTGCTAGTGAACACAATTTATATTAGCAAAACAGCATTTCATTGTATTAACTTAGGTACTTGCTTATTTTTACTGGACAGTGTATATCACCTAACTCTTAATTCATTGACACTTTTTCCTCAGAGTTCCAAGTAGAAGAATCTGAATCCATTGCTTGATGTTTTGCATGTGAGAGGAGCTAAGTTACCTGTTAAAAGATAAACATATTTTCTTATGCTTTCTTATTACTTAGAAAATAATATTTTCTGGTAAAATCACCAGTCTGCTCTTAATACTCCATTAAAATGAGTTTGATTAAAATTCAAAGGTCAGTCATTGATTTAAAACACACACTGTTCTTCATTTGAGGCAGTGCAAACCCCAGGCAGCTATAACAACACTAAACATAATCTACTCCACTTGTCTCATAACTTGAGTTTGTATTTGGATTTAGGAATACAATTTTATTTGGCAGGATGTGCTCACCCCACTGCTTTTCTGTCCATGACATCTCTCTACTCCTCAGACAGTTCTTTTTTTTCCTGTTTTCTCTTCCTGACCTCCTCTCTCCTTTATAATCAACAGCTCCTTTCTGTCATCAGACGCAGTTAGTGATCTTTTACCTGATTACCATACTCTGGTAAGGTTTAGACATGAGAAACTGATATACCGCTGGTCATAATCATAATTTTGTGAAAGAATGTACTGCTTGAATGGACCTGTTGCACATCTCATATTTTATTATTCTCAAGCAAAGCACAAGGATTTTTCCTATTAGCTCCTATGACTTTTCAGTGTCAGACAAGAATACTGGGGAAAATTAGTCCAATGTTTAAAGCAGTGTGCAGTGCCACCAATCCTGTCCAGTGATCAAGTGAAAATAATACCTTGCACATAGACGTACCTGCCTGCCCTAATCACCCTGAGAAATCAAATCAATTTAAAAATCTTTTAAATAGAGACAGAAAAAAAATATTATTTAACTTTTATTTCATATGCTGTATATTTCCCGTATGTTAAATACTATTTCACCACCTAATGAACACCACATGAAATAAATTTGCTTTATGCATATTAAAATACTTATTTTAACTACAGCAAAACACATATATTTTAGGTTGATTTAAAGATATTCAACTGTAGCTAGACTTTATCTTTCTATATGCATCTGCTCATATAAAAATATACCTGCTCACTGACGTGCTGTACCACTATGCCAGAGCTAGTGATTTTTTTTTGTTCCAGATGTAGTTATGTTATCACACAGCATGGTTTTCTCTTACCTTACAACTAGAAAAAGCATAGTAGCCAAAAGAGAAAGTATTGAAAACATAATGGCTGGATCCCTTGGATTTCTTGATAGCGTTACGCATTATATGCATATTAAAAGCAAATAGCTTTAGCAAGGATAATGGTGTCTTACAAAGAATATCCAAGGAATTAGAGGCTATTACCCAGTGGCTGAACAACTCTGCAAGTTCTGAAGCTGGGCTATGTCCACACTTCTCACTGGATCGCTGTTGCTGCTACTGATATCTGTCCTAAGTGCTGTCATTAGAGATTGCAACTCGCTAAGCCATGCAAATTTCAATGCTCCTGGGAGCAGAATAATAAAGGTTATGCATTGTTAAATGTGTCGCTGATTCAACAGCCATTTCCCTCACTACAATTTTATAGTGGATGCCCATTGAGCCTCACAGGGACAAATAAAATGGGGTGTTTTCAAGCAATACCCATCTAAAGGATGAGGTGTCATGGTCTCTTGGCAGGTGACTACTTTGATGGCAGAGCAGTTTGATTTGCAACACTTATAAAACAGCTATTTCTGACCCTAGAGCGAAGCAGAGTTAATTACGGTTACTAAGCTGTTTGGAGCAACTAATTTATATTGTGATGCCTAAGTTGGCACAAGAAAGAAGAGATTTGTCAAAATATACTAAGACAGCTTCCTTAAACCCTACTTTGTTTTGTAACTCAACAGTAAAAATCTTGTTTTGTTATGACAGAGATAGAATATAATCAAGAGAAGGTGCGTCTTCCTTGTCCTTAAGGCCATATTTTCAGTTCCAAAGAGTGTTAGCTGACAGGCCAAACATGTTGTGCAGAGTCTTTCAGAAAAAGAAAAATGTCAGGTTTTTTCTTGTTTTCACAAGAACTACAAGTTACAGAATGACAGCCTTTTGGCTAGGCTAGAGAAAACTTTCAAGGCTAACTGTGCAATAAATGAAGCACCCAGTCTTTTACCTGCTGCTTACTTCATCTCTTGTCATCAGACCATAGGGGTACTAGTGACTTAAGACAGGTTTTTTCATCATTCTCAGGCTGTTAACCCTCTTGAATTGTTAAATAAGAAGGAAATGTCATTGACAAGAATGCACAATTCATGTCTGTGCTCTACAATGGATTATTAGAGAAAACTGAATCTTGAAGGGCAGAGAAGAACCACAAATACTCAGTTCTAGCAAAATTTTCTGCAACTCACTTTCTCCAGCCCCGGTTTCACTTCACAGCTCCCACAAGGGCTGTTACCCACTAGTTGAGAAAAGTAACCTCAGCTGTATTAAGAAATCATCAGGCTGAATCTGCACGGTGTTTACTAGGACTTTGTCCGGAAGCTTCCACTCTGCATCTTCAACTAAGCTCCTTCAAGTTTGGATGGATCATTATCTGTTCTCTGTGTCTTCATTTGGTACCCATCTGACTGACAAGCAAAGAAAAAGAGTATTCAGGACAGTGAACTAAACCTTTGCTTCTATCAGGTCACACTTATAAGATAACTGAAAATGTGAGTTAGAAAAAACTAGCCAGTTCCTATTTACTTTGCTACAATTTCAATTGTCGTTTTGTTCTCTGTACGCAGACTCTCCCCCTTCCCTCTCTTCTGTGCCACAGGTCTAGAGGCACTGTTCTTCTGGACCTCACCTACTCCTCACAGTACCACGTTTTGTATGATCCTGGTTCTAAGTAGCAGAGTGACATTTTCTGCATATATATTATCATGAGATCTCAAGTTGCTGTGCAATTTTTATCAGTGAATAAAGCATCATAAACTTCAGTTTATGAACCTAGCTTCCCTACTGGTCTTGTTTGATGTCTGCCTAGTGGAGTAAGTTATGGCAGAGAAAAACAACCTTTCTCATTTTCCTGCGTAATAGCTATTTTTTTCAGAACAGCAGAATACCAATAAAAAGTAAAGCTATTTTATCACTGCTATTTACCAGAGCATGGCACTTTGTGCTTTGCTAATCTGTAAGACTCAGTTTTGACAGAGCTCGTGAGCTCTGTTTTATAAACAGGTTGGACAATATCACATATTTCAAACATGAGAACAAAGGATCCAGAGTTCAAATTCTTGACCCCAGTCAGGAGCACAAAAATGTCATTATTAATAGAGAAAAATTAAAACACAGGTTTTGTCTCCATTTGAAAACACACAATCTAAGCAATGTATGTACTGATTTAACATAAGTCTGATAATCTTACTTTCACATAAATTCCAAATGATTAATTAGATCTGTGAAAATGAGGCAAAGGTCACCCCTCTTGCAGCTAAGCTGTCAAAGTCACTAACTACTTTGATAAATATGGGCTCTGATGACTTCCCGAGGCTGTCTTCAGCCCATCAGATATTCTTATGCATATTTAAAAATTTAATTTAACTTCTCACATACTTTATTTTTAGTCTTGTCTGTTCTTACAAACAGGAGGATGTAAACAGAATGAGAAAGAAATATTTGAGAACCAAAGACTCATAAATTTATATCAGAGAAGATTTCTCATGCCGTGTTTTTAAATCAGAGAGGCCGAGAAGGATTTGCACACAAGAATTTGCAGGTTCAGAACACGTGGTTTGATTGCCTGTCTTGGTTTTGGCTGGGATAGAGTTAATTATTGTTTTAGTAGCTGGTACAGTGCTCTGTTTTGAATTTAGTATGAGAATAATGTTGACAACACATTGATGTTTGAGTTGTTGTAAGTAGTGCTTGTTCTAAATCAAGGACTTTTCCATTTCCCATGCTCTGACAAGAAGCAGATGCACAAGAAGCTGGGAGGGAGCATAGCCAGGAGAGCTGACCCGAACTGGCCGAAGGGATATTCCGTACCAGAGAGTGTCATGTCCAGTATACAAACTGGAGGAACTCATCTGGAAGGTGCTGATTCCTGCTCAGTCAGCAGTCAATGGGTGGTGAGCAACTGCATTGTGGCACCGCTTGTTTCCCTCAGATGTTATTCCTTTCTTTCTCTTCCTTTCCATTAAAATTATTACTATTATTGTAATTGTAATATTTCATTTGTTTCAATTATTAAACTGTTCTTCTCGCAATGCACAAGACTTCCATTCTTCCAATTCTCCTTCCTGCCAGGAAGAGTGGGGAGGGGTGCGAGCGAAGAGCAAGTGGCTGTGTGATACTTAGTTGCTGGCTAAGATGAGACAATGACACTGTCCTAAGGTGAGAAGAGGAAGTTTTATTAAGTCTGTTGCAGTTTCACAGACCTACAGAAGTAAAAGCCATTTACATTACATTACATTACATTACAAAAGCCATTCCATTACATTTGGAATAAGTGCTGGAATATATAATTAACATAGTTTTGCTCTGACAAATGTTGCAATATCTGTACTGTCAGAGCTCCGACATCTGTACAGATGTGCTTGGTATTCACACTCTTGAGACTTATCTCACAGGAATAAAAATTGTACCACTTGATTCCTGAAAATGATTTCAGGTAAAACAGTGATCTTTAGAAGCAGAATAATCAGATAAATGCAATCAGTATGGTGTAAGCATAACTTGGAGACTAAAGAAATAAACAAAATCACTCCCATAAAATTTTCACAAAGACTAAATCATGAGCAGGTAAGCAAACCAGACTATAATTATGTTATCATTTCCCCTTAGTAGGGTCTCTAAGGCTTTCTAAGACATGGTGAAAGGGCCCATTGGGTGCTCTTTTTCTCAATCTGATGATAAAGACTGTTTCCAAGCCACAGGCATGGAAAACTGAGCATTATGTGTACCTTGGTATGCTATCATACTATCTTCCATAAAGATCCCCTGTAACATGTCTCTGTTCAACTGCTTTCTGACAGAAGACGCTTGAGCAGAGAGGACAAATAGTCTGTATGGGTTTTAACTTTCAGAAGTTATGGTAGAATGACTGTAATTGTCTTACCAAGCTACTCCAAAACTGTATAACTTGTGTGTACAAAACGCAACTTTTTTCTTTCCTGTGAGGGAATTAAGTTGGAATTATTTGTACAAGGTGTGCTTCTGCTCTCTTCTCTGTGCACATGCTGTCATGCCAAAGCATGACCAATTAATAATGTTTCTGGAAGAGGGAGAGTGAACTTTTCCAACTTAGTGAAATGGAGTCTTTTTTGTAAAAACCTGGCAACTACATCCCTCCTAAGAGAGAGCCATCTGGCACCTAAAGGCTTGTAGTAAGTATCAAAGCAGGCTGTTGCAAATTTCTAAGGGATATGATATTATTAAATGAGACTGAAGAAGCCAATGACCTATGTGCTTCTATGCATGACGTATCTGTCAAGACCTTTCTTAGAAATGTTCTTATATATTCTGTGAAACTCCCTGTGGAAGAACTGAATGCTGTGTCTGAGACAGAGATTTTACTTGCAGAAAAAATGAGGCAAAGTAGAATTTGGGAAGCACGTTTGTTCCTAAAAAGTTTTCCTTTAAAATCCAAAGGCACCAGAAAGCTAGTTTCTGCAACAGATGCAATCAAAACTTAGTATAATCAAGCAAAGTCTGAACTCTATCAAATACTAACAAACTCCTATGAGGAATCAATACTTCCCAGTGAAAACAAAGTGTTGGAAATATATCGCTGTATCAGTGCAGAAAATGAAAAATGAATTCTTTGTCCCAACATTTAACACCTACTAGTTGAGACAAGAGTTTTCTATGCCTATGTGCAGCTGAACCGACAAAAGGGATATGATCTCACTATATTCATTTACACAGTTTTCATCCCAGTAGCAACTTCCATTTCCTGGTGTCTTGCTTGTGTCTTCTGCAAGTGCTAACCACTGGAACTGAGGAAGCCTGACTAGGTGAATATGTTATACCTGATAAAATAAATTGGAGTAGGAGAAGGACTGGGAGTCTCTTATCCTTCACTCTTTTTCTAAAGTACTGTTGACTTGCAGACAGTGCAGGGAATTAAGGGAACTGCAACCTCCCTCACCTGTATTTTCCAAGATAAGCTGGTGTTGAAAAGTGATTTGTGACCTTTGTGGTTCATAGTCTCTCCTGTGACAGGTCCATGAAATTTCCTGGGTAATGTTGAGCGATGTTGTGTCTACGGGTCAGGACTGTACAGTTCTTAGAACAGCCTATGCCATTCAGTTCAGCTGCATTTTGCTATGCTTTGGCTAGTCCAGGGAAATGTATTAGGATGACAGTCTACTAAAGTTCTATTGAACAATGACACTTGCAAGAGAGCGTTGATTTCAGTCATGGAACTTGAAATGATCCGTTTCTCATGCAAAATGGAAAAAAAGTAACAGAATTTATTGAAATAAAAAAGAATAGACAGTATATTATAATACTTTATCAGGATATGGACATCAGAAAAGTATAAAAGCTATTTTTAGCCTTCTTCAAAGTTGAAGTATACAGTGTGCCTTCCTCTTTCTCTGTATTCAGTTGACAAGCTATAGCTGAAATATCTTGCAGAGCCTGTCCTCGGGAAGTAAGTATTAGCTGTAGAGGCATGGCAGCTCATGAACTTCCACACTTGTTTCATATCTGCTGGTTCAGTCTTTCAGAATCAGAAGTGATGGTGACTATGGTGTGACTGACTCACAATCTCGTTATGGTGCAGCACGTGACATACTGCTTCATCAGAGACTCATAAGAAAACTTCTTCCTCCACATGCTTCCCAACAAGTGCTATAATCTGACCCCCTAGAAAAGCCCATCGTACTTGCAGCTTGCTTATCATATGAACACATTTTCTGAAGCTTCACTTTTAAGTGCTGCCCAAGTCACTTTCTGACAAATGGCCATTCTGTACAAAGAAAGCAGCTCTCTCTGATAATAAGATGCAAACTATTAATGCTTATTTTGTTATTCACTGTCACATAATTAATCACAATGAAAATTTCTTGGAAATAATTCATGTTCAGTAACTAATATTTACTCCTATGGGAGAAAGCTTGGTGACATTTAGTATTAATAACACAATGTGTATTTTTTAAGGTCCCCCTCAAAATGCATCTTAGACACGGTCTGCCTAGCTAAGGAAAGAGGAGGAGATGATAGTACAGGAAATCTTACGGCAAGTGTTAATCCAATTTTCAAAAGTAACCTCTCATTCTTGCTTGTCCTTCATAAAAACTCTCCAGTCAAATGAACTGTTCCACATGCAGAGATGCTAAAATTTTTCTCTAGTAATGTCACCCTCATATCTCAGTTTGCTCACCTGTAGAACAGACACAAAAAGCTGCCAGGTGTGCTGCAGTCAGTGGGATTGGTGAGATCTCTATCTAAATGACAGTGGGTTTGTTGTCCCATCACACTCTTCCATCCTGTTTGAAAGTAATGACAAGCCAAAGCCTACTTGAAAGAAATGACAAGCCCTTAAGGCTAAACAGGTCATCTAGGGCATATTCTATGTCTTTACGTAATTCTTTCTATCTGTGTGCACATATGCTTAGCTGTTAGGTGCTCTGCTGCTTAAAGAAGATGAAAGTACATGGCTTTTTTTATGTATAGGGCTCCCTGCAATTCCACATTAGTCAAATGATAAAGAAGTAGCAGTCATTGGTAGAATTATTTATAAGTCATTCATTCATCTTTATGTATAGGGCTGTCAGGTTTTTTCCACTCACACAGAAGGAAAGAAAACCCAAGACTTCGTGCTTGCTTTTCCAAAGAACTGTGCAAACATTAACTAAAACCAGGTGGAAAATAACGATGGAAGGAAATGGCCACACAAAAGTTAAGTTTTAATGCAACTTTAAATATAGCTTGTTCCAAAGAAAGCATAAGAAAATTAGAAAGAAATTTGCACCAAGACCCTCAATACATTATAATTTTCTCTCCTACACAGTGATTCTACATGTATATGAGAAATGCTATTTTGATCTGGTGGCATTATTCTCTCCCTTTGCATTGGTGTAAAGTAGCAAAGGATTAGACAATACTGAGTCCAGGTTATTAAAGACAATGTTCTGAGAGATATGTTGAGTTGGAAACATGATTCTTAAGAGAGATGAAACTGAGCTGAATATCCTCCTAGTGCCTAACACACAGAAAACAGGATGAATCCATAACAGGAAAGGTGTTTTGTACCTTGTTTCTCTACTGTTTTCAAACTCAAACTGTACCAGAAGAGCTTGTAAGCAACTTTTTTTTTTAATTAAAAAGTCCAAAGTTCATGAAAGAACCATTGACAACTAAGCACCACACCTGAAGTCTCCCTCTTCAAAGGCAGGTCAGAGAAGCAGAGAAATATGCAGTTTGCAACAGTTGGCAGAGAGCCCTCTGTCATGTTTGTTTGGGTTTTTTACTTTTTTTTGTGAGAGCACTTCTGGCACCACCTTGGTCCTGCTGGAATAATTTTCATAATTCCATGTGTTCAATTTTTCTAAGATTTTTTTTCTTTGGACAAAAGACAAGGTGGAATCAGTCTGTGAAGCATCTGGAGCATCATCTCATCAATAAAACTATTTCGATAACATGCCATAACTAATCCTCAGATTTTCAAGTTTGAAAATCTGATTCTAGCTTTAAGTCCAGCTGGCTGCTCAGGCCATCATCTGTTAAAAAAAAATACCTGGAGACAGAACCTTGGCTGTCAGAGTGACTTTCTCGGTTGTGTGCTTAGCAGTACTGTGAAAAATTTGCAGCTTTGCACAACTTCTCAGTACCAAATAGACTCTCAGGGTACCCCAGGGAAGCTGTTGAGTTTGTTAATATTGTAACATTGACAAAGACAGATAAATCTCTTTCATTCTTTTCTATTTTTGGCAACTAATTTAGAACACCATCTTCCAACTCTATGAATCATGCCTTCAAATATATTTCAAATATACGTCCACCTGTCTAGAAGAGGAAAGGGAATCTCTAGCAGCAGGCTGGTCAGCTAGGTGAGGCAGGTTTTAAACTGAAAGACTCAGAGTAGGGAGTCCAAAGAGACAATGCTCACGGCATCACATCCAACTGGGGAATAAGCCAGGCCAACCAGAACAGTGGTAAATGCTCCTTATCTGCCTCCCAAGATGAGATCCAGAAGGCAAACCACCTCAAGGGTATGACTGTGGTAGAGCCTCTTGCACCCTTGCTGGGAAATTTGCACACTTGATTACCTCTCTGAAATCCCTGTACACCAACGAACACAGCAGGGGGAATAAACAGGAAAAATTAGAGGTCAGTGTGAGGTCGCAGGGCCATGATCTCATTGCACTTACAGAGACATGCTGGGGTAGCTCACATGACTGGAATGCTGTCATGGATGGATTTATACTTTTTAGGAAAGACAGACCAGCAAGGAGAGGTGGTGGAACTGCTTTTTATGTGAGAGAGCAACTGGGATATATTGAGCTCTGCCTAAGGGTGGATGAAGAAGGAGCTGAGAGTTTATGGGTAAGAATTCAGGGACAGGCAGCGTGGGTGACACTGCTGTGGGTGTTTGCTACAGGCCACCCCGTCAGGAAGAGGAGATCAGAGTTCTGCAGACAGCTGGAAGGAACCTCACAGTCACAGGCCCTTGTGCTCATGGGGGACTTCAGCCACCCTGATCTATGCTGGAAAGACAACACAGCCGGGCACACACTGCCCAGGAGGTTCCTGCAGAGCATGGATGATAAACGACTTGGATGCAGGACTTGAAGGTATACTAAGTAAACGTGCCAAGAAAAATAAATTGGAATGAGATGTTGACTCCCTTGAAGGCAGAGAGACCATGAAAAATTAGTGAGCTGAGTAATCAAGAGCCATGCAAAGTTTAACAGGGGCAAGTGCTGGTTTCTGCACCTGGAACGGGGCAACCCTGGACGTATGGACAGACTGGTGTACAAGAGGCTGGAGAACAGCCCTGTGGAAAGAGACCTGGGGTTCTTGGTCAGTGGCAAATTGAGTACAAGTCAGCAGTGCCCTGGCAGCCAGGAGGGCCAGCTGTGTCCTGGGGTGCATCAGGCACAGAATTGCGAGCCGGGCAAGGGAGGGGATTGTCCCGCTCTGCTCTGTACTGCAGCAGCCTCACCTCCAGTCCTGGGAACAGTTTTGGGTGCCACAATATACGAAGGATATAAAGCTATTAGAGTGTGTCCAAAGGAGGACAACAAAGATGGTGAATGGCCAGGACAGGAATCTGTGTGAGGAGCAGCTGAGGTCATGTGGTCTGTTCAGCCTGGAGAAAATGAGGCTGAGGAGTGACCTCATCACAGTCTACAGTCCCTTCACAGTAGGAAAGCAGAGGGACAGGCACTGATCTCTTTTCTCTGGTGACCAGGGACAGGACAAAAGGGAATGGCATGAGGCTGTGTCAGGGGAGGTTTAGGTTGGATATTAGAGAAAGGTTCCTCATTGAGAGGGTGATTGGGCACTTCTCCCCAGGAAAGTGGTCACACTACCAAGTCTGACAGAGTTCAAGAAGCACTTGGACAATGCTGCCGGGCACTGGTTGTGATTCTTGGGGTCATCCTTTGACAGGGCAAGGAGTTGGACTTCGAGGATTCATTGTGGGTCCTTTCCTTCTCAGGATATTCTATGATTCTATGATTCTGTTGTATTTTTTTTTAAGATTTCAAATAATTTTGTTTCTGAAAGTCAAATAAAACAGTGCAGAAGATGCCACAAAACTGAGAGGCCAGAACTGATAGTTTCAGAAATTTGGCTACAGGAGCACGTTCTCTTTCAGAAGAAAACTGTAGCTGTTTAATGCAACTGTTTAAATAGCCTGTCCTAAATAGAGCAGAAGAGTCAGCAAATTTATGGTTGCACAAGGCTCAGTCAGGCAAATGTCTGGAGCACATCTTTTATTTAACAAGAAAAGGTAGAACCATTCTACCATGTTCTGACTGTTCAGATACATGCTACAAGCGTTACAAGGCCCATTGCAAATTACTATTTCCACATTCATATAATCTCCTATTATCTCTGCTCAGTCAGTGTGAGGCAGCCTAATCTATTCCTCACCATCCAGACAATTTTTTTCTAACCACTAAATAGCATTTCCCTTTTGGATTCTGATACCCAGCAATAGGCTCATTTGTTTAAAGGCAGTTTCTACATACCCTACTAAAAAATGTCATTTTGCAGCCAGGGAGTTTAAATGCTTTCCCAGCCTGAAAGTTTAACCCATTGATTGCGTGTGTGTATGGGCTTACATACATCTATAATTATTATTTAAGTCAACGGCATAAATGACAATTACAAACTATTGCAGAGATTGTATGATGAGTTGTCATAATAACGACTTTAAGATTCTTTTTACTGCTGAATTACTAGTAAAAATTCATTTATGAGCCCTAAGTTGGAAAGCACTTACACAGCTGCTGAACATCAAGCAATATGCATCCAGTGGGACTGATCTAGAACTAACCTAGTTTTACCTTACCATTAGATAGCAGCTAGGCAGTGATGGCTACCTTCATATGAGGCCATAAGCATAATGCGGGAACACCTGGAAAACTGTAAAAAAAAAGTCCAACTATCATTTGTAGTAATGAGGTAAATGAATAAAGGGACTGTCTTATTTCTTGTTACCATACTTATCATACACTGGGACTTTTTGAGAAGTTGTACTTGCAGGTGTTAATTAATTTGTCCTTGTTCATCTCTCTTTGACATCTGACTTTGCAGCTCATTTTGAAACACATCTGCAGCCTGTTTGAGTGCTCCTAAATCAACATGTAGTACATTGCATGGATATATAAATGTAAACATAGAAACAAGCTTGTAAGAAGATCATATATAATGATGACTTCCTCAGGTCAGAACAGATATTTATTATAAATATAAGGAATTATCAGTTTTCCATAACAATGATGATTTCATGGAAAATGTAGATAGTATTTACACAAGATAACATTTACAGCAAAATTTGGAAACTGGTCACTTCTCTATCAAGAAAAAGCAAACCATAATGTTTGTTTTGGGGATGGTCTACCTTCAGATTGTTTAATGATGTAAATAGTCACAGTGCCCCTCGGAAATCTCTCTTTTTCTGATCCCATTACCAAACCTCACTGAAGAACGACTTCCAGTTAGACTAACACAGCAACTCCACTTAATGTTATGGGAAAAGGGATAGATTAACATTATCAATTCAAGATATAAACATAACTCTATGTTTCAGAAAAAATTCTGGTATAATTCTGGTATTCAGTATATCAGCTTGATTTTTGATCAAAACAAATGTGAAAATATCAAAATTTCCCATGGGAGAGAGAGAGAAATTTAAATTTTATTTCTTAGCAGTCCTTAGCTGACTTAAATGAGAATTGAAGGGAGGAAACATGATTTAGAATTAAGTTCTCTGCTGGCGACAAAATGAGCACCTACTCTAACACTGGGCATGATCAACCCATAACTCATCGGTTATATGAGTTATATGTTACAGGAAGTCAACTAGGCCTACTTACCTGGCCCTCCACCTGCTCTTGAATGCCATTTTTCTCGAGATGGCCTTCTGGCAAAAGACTTTAGGCTGGATAAATTATTCTGATGGTGACAGACTGCTCCTGGCTGCCTTTTTCATCATTCTGAGCTTCAGTGCTCATGTGATACACACTTTCAAGGGCTCTGACAAGTCTCAGGGAAAAAATGGTGGTGAAGAACAGGCCAGTTATCACTGTCAGAACTGTGAATCCATGAATCCTTCTGCCTGACTTTCAAATTGCCTGTGGGCCAGAGAACAGCTGGAAGTACAAACCATCCCTGTTGGAGGAAGATACCAGTTATCCTTTTTCCTAGGACAGTTTTATGGCTATTTGTGTTCCAGGATTTAGGTATAGGATGTTCTTAAGCCTAACTGAAAGGAGGTTGTAACAGGGTGAGGATTGGTCTCTTCTCCCGGGTAACAAGTGACAGGAAGTGGCCTCAGGTTGTGCCAGGGGATGTTTAAACTAGACACTAGGAAAAAATTCTTCTCTGAAAGGGCAGTTAGGCATTGGAAGAGGTTGCCCGGGGCTGTGGTTGAGTCACCATCTCTGGAAGTGTTCAAAAAACATGTAGACGTGGCACTCAGGGACATAGTTTAGTGGTGGACTTGATTTACCCCCAAAAATTTACTGCCCATATTGCATGATGAGACTTTCTGCAGCTAAAACAAGTAGTAGAACATGGAAAGAAGATTCAGTTTTCATAAATGGAACCATAGAGTATTTTTCAACAAATAAATCTATTTCCAAGTAACTGAAGCCTAAAAAAAAGCTGATTTTGAGTTTCCAATTCTGTCTTGTACAAGGAATTAGAAGTCCAATTAATTCCATTGCAAAGACAGTGTTGGTAAAATGTGTGTGTCCTGCATATGTCACCTTGCCAGCAGTTACATCCCTGAATCTAGGAGTGCAAACCTTTTCAAGCAAGAAGTCAGCTGATGTAGAAAAAGTGACATCTGATTCTAGATGACTCTTGGGCTGGGGACATGGCAATATTTCTCTCATATTACAGCAGTGATATTCCTGGCAAAAATCTTAAACCCAAGAAGCTACAAGATTCATCTTTTCACTTTTTTTTGCATGGCGTCTTTCTTAGATGTTATTAAATGTATGGTAAGTTCACCACCAGAATCTAAATCATTAATTTCAAGCTGTTATTTGGTCTTCCCAGGTGGATCATACATTAGAAAGGACTGTTTAGTTTGAAAGATAATAACTGGTATAGTCCTTCAATCACATTGTCCATAAATGATTTTGTAATAATAATCGAGCAAACAGAAACTCCTTCTTCCTTTTATAATTAAAATTTCTTTGAAGACTTTAGCAGTAGATCACTTGCCCAAGGGTGCATTGCCTTATTTTGATTTCTTTTTGATGACTAGAGAGTGAAAGAACTGATGTACTCTCCCAAGAAACAAGACATTCTGAGAAAATGTTCTTCTTGTGTAGGGAAGATGATTTGCAAAAAATAATGATCCACCTGAAACTCCTCCAGTTTGACATTACTTTTAAAATTTTTATCATCAAAGAAAGCAAAGAAGGCTTTGTTTTAAACGATATTTCAATCTTTCATTAGTTTTCCAGCTTTATATGATCCTATGTTAATATCTCCCACATGTTAAAATACCTTACTTCTCCTGAAAGGACTTTTCTTCTAATATTTTATGCCTCGGTTGAAAATTCAATCACAAAAGAGAGGTAGAGTTGATAAAAGAATCAAAATAAACAATGACAACACTCAGAAGGATATCTATAGGGCATCTGTTACCAGTTCTCGGAGATGAAGGGAGCAAGCACGTGCTGTTGCACAGGTTAGATTGATCCAACTCAGACATGGTCAGTCGTACTTTCTGAGGCTTTAACACACAATCCAGAGGCATGCTGGCCTTGACCTTTATTAACAAATGAAAGGAAAGGTGGTCTGGTAAAACATGGCACGGAATTATACAAAAAAAGTAGCAAGTTCCTGTTTCAAAAACAGGGAAAAGGAAGCGTGATGGGAGACAGATGAAATTGTGCATCAGTTTAGGGTGAACTGCTGAATTGCTTATGTGAAGGGAAAAAGTTCTATCTTCTTTTTTCACAAAATTATCTTCCTGTAAAAAAGATGGAATTATTTTTGAAAGCCACTAGGGGTGATAGCCCCTTTTTGGAGTGCTGTGCTGATAAGGCCATTGGAACACATATTCTTGTGAGCACTGGGCAGAGACAGAGCTAATTTGTTTTTTTCAGAGCAGTGCAAAGTCACAAGGTGTTAATGCAGCATTGTGACAGGCATCTCATTTTTATTTGGCATATGTTATAATGTGAATCTCAGTATTCATATTGGATTCCTTGGAGTAGAACATGAGAGTTTCAGGCACTGATTCATGGTCTTACCTGATTTCATGTCAGCTTGAGTCCCAAGAGGGCTGCAGGTTCAGCAGAAGCACAGGAGCCCCAGTCAAAATGCTGTAGAAAGAAATAGTAAAAAAATAAACAGTTGGAAAAAGGCAAGCAGCGCTTCTGTCTTAAAAAGGGCTTAAAAGGATAGAGTCAAGGACTTTTATGCTTCTCAAAATACCTCTTTCATTCAAGTGACAAAAATCCAGGCAAAGGAAAACTTAGCAGTGTAAAAATCACTCCATGACACATTTAAAAAAAAATAACCTGTTGAATTTCCTTTGGGAAACTGTGTTCAGAAATAGTTTGAAACAGCTGGTAATGGATAATTTTGCCTAGGCCACAGTAAATGTTTGTTGCATGCATACATAAAGGAAAAATCAGAGACAAATTTTATAATCTAGCAGAACAATTTATCTGCCTCATAGACTCATGACTATTTGAATTGAGCATTTGTGACTGAGGAAGCAATCTGTAATCTCAATCTCCTGTTATTTCCTTCAGTAACTGTCGAGATTTCCTTCCACAAGGAAGTAAATCTGTTAGGAATTTTATTCTTATATGAGAAATGTATACATTTAATGAGCAAAAGACACGAAGGAGAATTTGGATTTTATCCTTAGAGAGAACCGTGAGACAAGATCTGCAAATGTGGAGTGCCCTTGTATCTGAGGTGCCATTGGGTTTCTCTTATATGCCATGAATACTTTAAGTTGCTCACCTGTTGCTATAATAAAAGTGAAAGGAAGAGAGACAGAAAGAGAAAAAGAGATAAAGGTAGGCAGGAAGGTACCCAATGCTATATATACTAATGGCAATGGAAAGCGATCTAACATTTGGGGTGCTTATTTGAATGAACTATGAGTGCTCTGAATTAAATAGCTTATTAATTTTCATGACAAATTGAGAGTTGCAGTCTTCGGCACAATGATTTATAACACATTCAGACTGAAAAAAAAGAATTCCATCATATGCACAATGGAACCTATGAAGTTATAAATACAGCTGCATAAATACTGGGTGGATGAGTGGGTTTTTTTCTCAATAGAAAAAAATAGCTGGTAGAGCTAGAGCAATCTGAATCTGAGTTAGAAGTTAATTTTGAGGATAAGTGAGGTGCTAAGCTTGTATTTTCTTAAATGAAAATAAGAAGAGGTGGACTAGAGAAATACATAAACAAATGGTCTCGTAGAGTTTATTTTTCCTATAACAGCTATTTAGAAAATGTAAAAGAAGATTAAACTAGTCTGATGTTTTCTGTTATCACTGAACTTATGAGGATTAAAACTATTCCTTTCACTGAAGATAAGATCCTTCTGCATTTTAACCTCATCCTCTTACTTTTAATCTGCATTTTTCAAAGTTTTAACATGGAGGTAATTGCCTGTCACTGGTGAGTAGAGTAACATACAGAACAGAAAAATAGGTTCCCCTTTTGGCAGGAAAGTACCAGTACTTTCCTGGTACTGGTAAATTGTGACTGGACAATTTAACAATTATTTTTTAGGCTTATAAATTAACACCCTGCTGAGGCATTTATGTTTCTCTGGGCACTTGCACAGACATTGCTGCAGCAAATTGCAAAACTAAGTTTTTCTTTTGCAGTCTGCGGCCTTCAGATTTCATTGTTGTAATCAAACTACCAAAAGCAACCCTGAATACCAGATTCTGCACCACAAGACAGCCTCCAATAATATGAGTTGCCAGATCTTGTGATTTAAGTCACAAATTAAAACATTACCGAAGCATCTTTACAATAACCACATTACCTATAAAATCTGAAATGCGTGCAATAGAAGACTTCCACAAAACCTTTGAAAATGCTAGAAAGTTCTGCACAAGGGATTGTCCAGACCTTCAGTTATTCATAGCACCATGTTAATTAGTAATGCTCTGAGCAGGAAATAACTGTGCCACACATGAACACGACTGCTGAAATCTTTGACAGCAGAAGTCGCCATATTTCCCCTATTTAAATTGATAATTTTCTTACCACATTCTCCAGAAGGCAAAGTCATGCCTGCTGTGCTTCAAAAGCCATTAATGTGGTTCTTCAAAAATCTGGAGTGTAGTTAGAAAGTGCTGACACCAATGAGGAAACTCTCAGATGTTGAGAAGGCCATTTTTTCTTTATATTCGTATGCTTTAATAAGGAATTCAAAGAAACAGATGAGTTTATTTTTCTTTTTCTGACTCACACATTTTGAAATTATGCTAAAATGTAGCAAAAACCAAGAAGGTGAAAATAATAATCTCTTTTTGTGTCCATAAAATCTGTGATTTGGGGTTGTAATCATACAATTGAAAGTGCAGGCATCTATTTCCTTGATTTTCATTATAATTAATTTTAGAGTGGATATTTTGATAAAAGACTGAGCAATGTGTTAAACAGAATGTTTGTACTATCTCCAAACAAAATGTTCATGTGAGTTACCTCCAAATGTGTTAAATTCAAATTGAGTTTGGGAAATACATATTTGCAAGTATTTTTCTCCATCATCCTCTTCCTACCTGATTTGGATGCATTTGGATCATACTTGAAATTTCAAACTACAGGGATTACAATTTTTAATATTTGTGTACATCACTGAAGTTTTTAGGGAAATGCTAAACATATTCCTCCTCTTCAGTGAACTAAAATTTCATATGATGGAGCTAAATGCATTTTCGCACAGAAACCCCGATTAAATCCTAACTGTAACACTAACCTAAGGCTGTCTGAATGGGCTAATAGTAGCAGTGGTAAGTAAGTAGTAAGTTTCCTCTTAGTGGAAAGGGAACTGCAGCACAGTCTCACAATGGGCCTATCTGCACAGACAGTCTGTGATAGACTGCTGCCAGCCTCTTTTGTAATGACCCTCTCAAAGCAAAATCTTCTGAAAAATTCATATTAGGAGGTGATAACATGTGAAGCAATGCATAGAATCTGTCCGAGCAAAAGATAGGATTTGTTATTCAAAGGTAATTGAATAACATTAACTGATTAGTACAGCAGATTCATACTGGACACCAGTAACTTTGAATAGCATAAATGAGCCTTAGTTTACTTGTATTGACAGCAGTTAGATTTTGCTCATAAAGACTACTTGTTTTCTCCCAAATTGAAATACATCTCAGAAGTTTTACTCTGGTTTTCTTTTTCTTTTTAGAAAGCTTCAAATAGTGATGGTGTTTAGTGGAAACTAGCAGTTTGCCCTCAAGAGAGCTGGTCAGTCTTCCTCTATTTGTACATTTCATTTACATCCATGCTGGCACATTTTAACACTACAGNAAAAAAAAAAAAAATCAGCATTCTGTTTTAAAGCAGAGCTACAAGAGGAAATCATTGCCCATCGTTTTACCTATAATGTTTCTAGTTGGGATTTTTCTTTTTTTTTAATGAGAGAAAATAAACAAAAGATATTGCCACATATTTCAAACTGTAAGCTTTTAAAAAGCATCATTATCTTTTTTTTCTCTCTAGTTACAGGAGCAGAAAAGCCCACAGGTGCTGTGTAGGGTATTTTGTAGCCTCATTTATATAGAAATTAATCTCACCTGGCAAAGTAAAAACTATTTGCTATTCCCATCAGTGATGACCTAAAAAGTCAGCATTAAACAGTATTTGTTAGACATTTTATAATGTAATCAGGCCTCTTTATTGATGCTTGCCGCTGAGAAGGGCATAAAGGTTCTCCCAGAGAAAGTAGTGGAAACTCAGTTTCAGCAAATCACTTAAGCAGGTGCTTATTTAAATATGTGTTTCAATTTAAGCAGGTGCTTATATTCCATCAAAGTAAAGTAGTCTCAAAAATGTACTTCAGTGCTCTGCTTAAGCTGGGCTAGCACCTCGATTAAAGCCTAAATTTGCAAACACTTACATTTCTGGCTTTTCTCTAAAGCTCTTTGAGAATTCCAGAGCCCCAGCTTAGGTGTTATGCGTCTGCAATGAACGAGAACATTTCCTCCCTCGATATGAAATCTCATTGTCTGATGGAGAAAATAGAGTGTAACATGAAAAAAGATAAATCAAAAGTCTTATCTCTTCCATATTAAAAAATGCTGGGTCAAAATGAGCTTTCATTCCTCTAGCAAGGTGAATAACCATGCTTGAGAGGAAGGTCAGTTGTCTGCAAATATAGCATTCTAACCACTGAGGCACAGCTGAGCTTGACAAAAGATTTTTTACTTCTTCAGATCTGCAAAGGCCCCTCAACCTTTCCATAAGAGCCTGTGTCTCAGTGACATACCCCACCCAGATGTCATTGTCAGTAGCCACATTTGGCCTGATAAATAGCCCATTTCTTCAGTCATTTCAATGTAGAAAAATAGCTTGTTTATATAGTTTCTGAACCTCTGTGCTGGCTCAGAGTTACCATATTTCATAACAAATGAAGAACATCTGTTTACCAAATTCCTGCTTCTAAATGTTTCGGGTAAACTGATGGGAGTTATCTCTGAGTGGTAATGATAGAATTAATACTGGCAAAAAGTAGAACAAATATGTTTAGTGAGCCATGCCTCTGCTAGTTTTGTATAGTTACATGTGAGTAAATGGATAAAGGAAAATTACTTTTATGAAAGAAATGCAAAGACGGAGGAAGGAAAAGAAATGTTGTTACAAAGTACAATTCTTTGAATGCTTTTGTGCCAATAAAGAAGAGTTTGGGGGTCTGGAGATGTGGTTTGCACACTTGGATTTATCTCTGATGTCTCAAAGATTTTTTCCATTTCAGTAATTTAACCTTCAAAAATCAATGTGTGCTTCCGGATAAAGATTACAGGTTCGTCAGACATGTAGAGGTTAAAAAAGCAATACTCTTTCTGTCTCAGACCTCCTTCTTCAAGGATTTGCACATAACCAGAAAGATCAAATTTCTAATTTGTAGAGTATTTGGGGATTTTTGGAGATGAAAGGCACCATTCAAATGTTAGTTATTACCATTGCAGGCGGCAATCTTTACTATCACAGTAGGGGTAAGTGCTATAATTAGTGCCAGACAGCGTTGGTACAGTTATTCATTTATATTACTGACAGTTCTGAAATTATCTTGTGGGGAAATGCAGAAATTATTTCAGAACCTATTCCTGATTCTGATCCCTAATTAATTGAATGTATTATCGCTTAGAGACATATACTCTTTTACCTGAAATATTACAGTAGTTACTGTTAGCATGAATGACAGTGTGTTGGTCTTTATATGCCATGGGACACTGAATCATACAATCATACACTGTATCATACCATTTAATACTTTTACTTTCCTTTGAACTTGCAGTTTCGAGCTGCTACTCACTGATCCACAACTGTGTTTCTGATCTGCTGAGCAAGGTGTGTTGATTTATGTATCAGTCATTATTACTGCAACATAATAGAGAGCCTTGAAAATATTTAGGATCACTTCACAAACAGTTTACTTTTTCATCCCTTTTTATTTTCAAAACAGTGGTGTGTATGGCTTTTATACTTGTATATTAAACTTGGCATTGCAGTGTTTATTTACCTGCACTTTACAATATGCAATTAATATTCATATCAAAAATGCTCATGTTGAAGGAAAATTTCACTTCTTCACTAAAGCACTGAAAAAACCTCAGTATGACACAGGCAACCAGTAACAAAACTGCTGTAAAATTATCATAACTTGCAGCTTAAGGTTTTGCCATATTTGTAGAGTACATTCAACACATTCAGTATATGTATTATTTACTGTGAAAAACAGTAACAAGCTCTTACAGTCAATTATTTTTGATAAATTGTAAGAATAAAATCTAGTGGATGCCTTGCCATCTCTTGTCCCTATAGCACTAGCAGCAGTTAAATTATTTTGGCAACAGTCCAGCACCAGAAACTTGTGATCTGCAAGAATGGCCTGTGTTAGGAGGGACCATAAAGATTATCTAGTTCCAAACTTCCTGCCATGGACAGGGACATCTTTCTGTAGACCAGGTTTCCCAGAGCCCCATCCAACCTGGCCTTGAACACTTCCTTGATATTTCTGAGCAGCACATGAATCAATATTAGGCATAATATTCACTGTACAGTAACAACAGCACAGATCCAAGTCAAAGGAAAATTTCAGGTGATTCTTTCTCATGAAATATATGATTATTTCCTATTGAACTCCTGACAAATCATTTAAACTGCTTTGATACTTGCCATACAGTATTTTAAGATACAACTTATTTCAATTTTATGACAACTGAAAATACAAATATGTGTGTGGCTTGTTTCAGTGAAGTTTGAAAAACCCACACTTTATCATTAAAGTGTTTAATGATAAACACTTTAGTATCTACTAAATATTGGTAGATATTTGGTATTGATGGATATAAATATAGAAGATGGGGAAGTTCTGTAAGTCCATCTTAATCTTCTGAGCTATCTTTACAACTAGAAGCACTGCTGCTTTCCAAACATTATTTTGTCAAATTTGGTTTTCACTATGCCAGGTGATATAACTTTCCTGTTTTCTCATGAGAGGTATTTTCCCTTGTAAAGAAACTTTTTTGTCAAGGCCTTAGACCATATATCCATACAGAAAACCCAAGCTGATCATCACTTCCAAAACTTCTGTGACTGAGACAGAGACTGGCTATTTCTCATTTAAAAGCACTCATGGAAATTTACCCAGAATTTTTATGCTTCTGTCATAGATAAGACATTCCTGGCTCTGTGAACTTTTTGCGTGCTGGCTTGTATTTGCACTTTTGCGGATTCCCTACAACAATTTTTTTAACATTTACCTCTGTATTCAGGCTGACTTAATATGCAAGTATCATATCCATTTTTGCAAAACATTTACTTCACCATGACTCTGATGGTGTGCACATATGGAAGGTAGGGGTCTTACAGCACCTCTAGACATGTGGATAGATATGTTCCTGCCCTATGATACATGTGTACATGCAGCCCAAAACACATCAGAAATCTATCCACGTTGCATTGTAAAATAATTTTCAACATGCTCTTCTATCACTCTCTACTGTTTAAGGTTCATGATTCTCAGGCTTTTCTCTCCAATTGAGGCCACATTTTTGGATGTCTTTCATATGCATGTTATATTTATGTATGACTCAGGAATTCTTAAACTTCAGTTCATTATGCAGTGAAGATAGCAAAATTGTTGCACATACATTTCACAGACTAATTCTAAATTAAATTTCCATTCCTATGCCTAGGCTTTAAAGGTGTCTTGATATACTTTGAGAGGGTTTGCAACTTGACAAAGTCATCAGTAGCAGTGAATTTCATTAATAATGTTACCCTTTGGTTCAGCTTATTAATGAGGATGTTTAATAAGAACAGGCACAAGATCCTGCTCTACCCTGTTATTAATAACATTAATATATTTAATACTTGGAAACCACTCTAGTTTTTTTATGGCATACTATATCTTCTCCATTAGACTGCTGTACTTCTCTTGTACAGCAAGGAATTGAATTTGGTGCTGCATATTTTGATTTGTGCTAAGACCCCTAATACACTAATCTTACTAATATGCCTTACATTTATTTATGTCACAAATCAAGCTGCCCTTGCATTCTTACTTTTTTGTAGAAGATATTCATATGTCATTGCTTCTGTATCATGAGTGGAGATTCATTTTAGGTTGATTTTTCTGCTGGCTGGACAAAATTATATTTTTTGCAAAGTACTGTAAACATCTTCTTTCATGACATATACATTATGACAAATGTTAAAAACACTTTGCTATGAAGTGTACCTAATTTTTAATTCAATTTTATTACATGCCCTGTTTTCTGTAACGCTGTCATACTTTAAAGTATCTGGTGAGTTCTGTAACAGCCAGTCTAACAGCCATGTAGACAGCAAAGGTGCTTTCTTTTGCACTTAATATTGTGCTTCCAGTTTCAATCAGAGTTCTATGTAATTCTCAGAACAGCTAAATATACCTGATTTCCATCATTAGCATGGCAATAAATTGAAGCTCAAAGTGATTGAGAGCAGCCCTGCAGAGAAGAACTTGGGGGCAATGGTTGATGAAAAATTCACCATGAGCCCGCAGTGCACACTCACAGCCCAGAAAGCCAAACCAGTCCTGGTCTGCATCAAAAGCCTCGTGGTCAGCAGAGCAAAGGAGGTGATTGTCCTCCTCTACTCTGCTTTTGTGAGATTTCTCCTGGAGTGCTGCATCGAGCTCTGGTGTCCCCAACACAATAAAGACATGGAACTGTTGGAGCAAGTCCAGAGGAGGCCATGAAGTTGATAACGGGGCTATAGCACCTCCTCTAAGAAGACAGGCTGAGAAAGTTGGGGCTGTTCAGCCTGGAGAAGAGAAGGCTGCATGGAGACCTCATAGCAGCCTTCCAGTATCTGAAGGAGGCCTACAGGGAAGACAGAGAGGGACTCTTCATCAGGAACTGTAGTGCTAGGACAAGGACTAATGGGTACAAAATGCAAGAGGGAAAATTTAGGTTAGATATTAAGAAGAAATTTTTTACTGTGAGGAGGGCAAAACACTGGAACAGGTTGCCCAGGGAGGTTGTTGATGCTCCAACTCCAGCAGTGTTCAAAGTCAGGTTGGACAAGGCCTTGAGCCACTTGGTCTAGTAGGAGGTGTCCCTGCCCATGGCAGTGGGGTTTAGAACTAGATGATCTTTATGGTCCATTCCAACACTTAACATTCTATGATTCTATGATACTGGGCGATATGCCAAGAATACTGTAGTGAGCTAGTAGCAAATCTGTTAAAATAACTGAGAAATCCTCCCACATGCACACTGTATCTTCTGATCTTAGGTGCTTAGTCTGTTACAATGTTACTCCAGCTATTAACATTCATCCAACAAAACCTCTTGTCTGTATATGACACATTTAAGCATGTTAAAGTAATATATTCTAATTATTCGTTATGATTAAGTGGTTTTAATTTTACAAGTATTCCTTTTGTGCAGTTATTTTAACCACCTCCTCAATAAAAAAAAATTCTCAATATTTACCTGTGGAAGCTGTGATTTTCCAGAAAGTACAGCAATAGTTGACTTCTGTGTAGCCATGTGATTTGTACTGTAACATTGGTGTGAGCAAAAAGGAAGTAAGAAAGGCCAAAAGAATGCATTTACTTGTGTCATTCTTTGTATCTGATTTAAGCCACTGCTTGAAAGAAGTTTATTCTCTCTCTGTATTTATGATAAGGAGCACTAGCAATGCGTGTGGTGGTGTTTGCATGATGCAGCAAACATAGCAGGATTGCTTCCACTCTTGAGTTGCTGCACTTGTCAGCATCCAAAAAAGCTCAGAAACAGGTGAAAATAGTGCTGTTGGGTAGCAGAGATGTTGGAAATGTTTCGAAAAGTGCCCAGCAAGCCATGACTACGAGCATATTGTGCAATGACCTCTATCTCTCTACTAAGAGCTCTGTCTGTCTTGGGAGGCTCTGCCAGCTCACCCAGCGGGTGGTTCAGGATCAACGGTTGCCTCCTTTTGGGGTCTGGTCTGCAATTCTCTGCCATTTTAGGTATCGGCAACCAATTTCTGTCTTGCCAGAGCTAAAGAGTCCCATCAGCTATTCAATTGAAGGATTTCATGCTGCTAGCTATTTACTTGCAGACTGCTGAGACATTTGGAGCTGACTGTGAGAATCCCTCTCTCCTTTAATGCTCTGAAGAGTCTCACTGTCACACACTGCAAATTCAGAATACTTATGCAGGCTGAGAAACCACCTTGGCATGAGTACAAGACAGGTTTACTTGTCCATGCTAGAGAACAAAGTTAAACATTTTGTCGCAATTTCGCGTGTGAAAAACTCTGATGATTACAAAGTGAAAATGTGTTTAAGTATCGCCATTAAACTCATATCTACATTTGGACTAAAATCTATCACTAACATCTATATTTAAAATTATAAGGCCTTATACTATTTAGTGTTATATGTTTACAAGTTTACTATTAGTTTTATTAATGAACTGGATGGCATTTTACTTAATGAGTGTGAAACACCTGAAATATGTCTGCTTATCAGAGATCTAAAAAGTAATAACCCTCTATGTTAGTCTCTCAAAAAATCAATACCCTACATTTAAGAAACTTTCAGCTCACATGCAAAAAAACCATAAGGAAGCATTTATTAGGCATAACATTGATTGTATATTCCTTTGCCTTATCATAGCATATTAATGTTAGAAGTGATCAGTTTAACTTCTACATACTGAATATTAATTAAGTAATTCTAATCCACGTGGGAAATACAGAAATCAGTATGACAACTAGGTGATCCAATGGAAACTTCATCTTCAAACATACACAAAATCAGAATAGGTAAAAAGAGTTGTGTTATAGAATAAGACATTGTACTTGTGGAAAAGAGGCCTTAGACATTCCTAAGATTATATGCTCCAGTAGGAGAGATTTTCTCCCTTACTACACCTCTTCAACCAATACCAAACTCAGTTAATTCCCCATTGTTTCCTCATCACAAAAATGAAAATTACTAAGTACTTTTTCTTCATCGTCCTGAATCTCGACATTTTGAAAATAAAAACAAGATACAACTTTTCAAAAAAAATCTGTCTGGTTTCAAAACATCCTAAGCCTGTTTCTAAAGCAACTCAAAACATATAAAAAGATAACACTTTAAAGATTGTTAAAAGGTCCACCATTCCTCCCTCTGCATAGGAACCACTAACATTGACAAAGTTTTTGTTCTTTTCAGGAACAAGTCTTTGCTTTCTCTGAGATTTTCAAATATTTTTGTGACAGGACTATAGAGGGAAGTATTCTCCCAATTTCTTTTTTTACAATTGTTTTGTTGGTGTGTGCTGCAGGTTCAGTTTCATGGCTGACTGGGATTAGTGAACACCAGCCTTCTGAGAGGGTCTTTAGGAACATCCCGCAAACTGAGTGGCAGATGGGAAAACAGTTTTTGGCAACACTGGCTTTCTAATTACTGCAAGAAGAACCCAGCATCGTGTCTCTGCCCCAAGCAGCTGTACTTTAATTTGCCATGGAAAATATCCAATCAGATCTGTTTTTTCCCCTCTCTCTTGACTTAATCCTGTCTTGTTTTATTTTTTAATATGATCATGTTATTTATTTAGTTTAATATTTTAAACTAAGTTTCTCTGCGTTTTTTTCCAAGGTCTGACTGCCAAGAATTTCCCTGTGATGGGATTACTTAGAGATTAGCCACTGCCAAGAGCTTTCCTTTAGTATGATAGGATTGTTTAGGGAACAAACTGTCATCATGTTCCATCATCAAGAATTGGGATTCCAGTGGCAGACCAAACTGTTCAAGCCGTTAGAGTCACAGGTGTTCCAGGGAAGATTCAAAGTGAGGGCAACAAGCAAGAAACTGATATTTCAGGGTAGTCAGAATGTAAAAGTATCTATTGTCTAGGTAGAAAGCATCAAACTCTCCAATTTATCATTTCAGATGTAAGTTAATGTATGTGTAAAAGGAACCAGAAGGCTTAGGCCTATGGCAAGTAGATATGATGATGATTCCTTTCCCCAGTTCTATCAACCACCAGAGTTCCCACGATCTCAATTTGATTTCTTTTAGACATATCATGAAGTCAGACAGCAGTTACACTTTTAGTGTCCCCATGTATCCCAGAACCTTACTTGCAAATAAAAATGGCTCTTGCAATTTTCACATTAACCATATGTGCTACTACGTTCTTGTCCTGGTTCCAGCCAGAACAGGGTTAATTTTTGCAGTAGCCAGGAGCAGGCACGGCCAAAACACAGAGGTTATTTTGTACCACCTCACCTAATGGCCAGTGCCAAGTTTTCCATGACTAACGGGCAATAATAAAAAAAAAAATGTCCAAAAAAATCTTCTGCCAAGTCACAGCTGGTGGGCTAATGTCAACTCAGTATAAACAATAAGAGTGCTTAATTTTCCCCACCATTCCTAAATCAAAATGTGTTCTTCTCTAGAACAGATAAATTGATAATGAGAATGGCCAATAGGTAGATTTATATTTTTTTCATCAGAGAAATATGTTTACTAATAGGGAATGTCATAAAAATCACAGGGAAAAACATTTTAAGTAACTGGAAGTTAAGACAACTCATATTCTCTCAAAAACAGGATTTTGCTGTATAAGAACCCATTAGGAAATAATTTGTCCCATATTAACTCCATTTCATAAATCATGTGGTTGATGTCAACAACATAACCCCTGTTGTTAAAACTAAAAGTAAGGTATTTGAAAAGGACATTCTGTCAAGAAAATAGAAAAAATTTACTGTTATTTATTGTACCATAACACCCTTCCAGCTACAAGAAATTAGGACTAAAACTGCATTATACTTTGTTTTAAACCTTTGTTCAATGAACTTTCAAACAGTGTCAAAATAAATCCCATGGCATTGATCTGCCCACATGAGGTTGCAGTATCTCTTTTTCCTCCTCAAACTATTTTGCATTATTTGAAAGTCCTCAGCAGAAGTAAATGGGAGCAGGTCTGGACTCATCAGTTCTGTAACTATTTACAATATGTGATGGCTGTTTAGTTTCATAGAAAGTGAAACAATGTTAAATATTAAAGAAAATAAACAGTCTGTTTTAGCTCTTATGGTCTCTTTATAGTGTAGACATAAAAATTTACAGACCCTGAATCTAGGATTCTTGAGTGATGGAATAATATTTTCCTGAGAGCATACACAACATACTGTCCCATTCTCATGACATTGACTACTCATCATTGGTAAGGAAAAGGTAGAAGTATGTTGGTGTATATCTGTTAACATCTATTATATCTGTCTTATATGGGAGAATAAAATGTACAGTTTATATCAATTCTGCCCAATCTTTCATGAGACCACTCCACCACTCATTCACCACGTGACATGTTAGATGTAGCACATAGTGCACCTAAGGTGTTATAACTGTACAACAGATGAAAAGGGCACTTACAGAGACACTATCACCTCTTGCATCTGACTAAGAGAAGAATCTTACACTGCTCTCCTAGGAAACTAAAATTAACCAGCATTATACAGGATCAAGTGCACCATGCCCCTAGAACCATACAACATAATAAATGGCAGTCTCTGAGGTACCTGGAATTCATATTTGACAAGCATTGATTTACACAGAACTGTGAACCACAAAGGCTTCCAACTGGCAATTACTGACTGTTATCTC
This sequence comes from Ptilonorhynchus violaceus, assembly GCA_013397565.1. NCBI lineage: Eukaryota > Metazoa > Chordata > Aves > Passeriformes > Ptilonorhynchidae > Ptilonorhynchus > Ptilonorhynchus violaceus. The sequence goes on along the minus strand of VZRJ01003181.1, from coordinate 109,384 downwards.
TCCCTCTGTGCCAGAGGTATCTATCACAAAGCCTGATAAGACAGTAGGAAGACTAAGGAAAATAATGATGTTGAATCCACAAATGATACTATGGACCACAGATAACTATACTAGAAAACTCAGAACAGAGGAATGATCCAAACCAAGTATTACCCACACTACAGTAATTCTAAATTTGCACAGCCATAATCATGGTTTAAACTCAAAGGGAAGAGTCCCTTACCTCTAAACTAGCATATTTGTGTGAGTGTGATTGGACCTGCTTCAAGACCAACATGTGATGACTTACAAAGTCACCAGGCCGAAGTGCAATTGAAGTGCTGTTGCACAGCAAGACAGTCGTATGTGTCATATACATGAAATGCTACATGGAATTTCAAAATTGCAAATCAGCTGACACCTTAAGAAAAACAAAAACCAGCCAAACAAAAAAGGTAAACCTGAGTACTGGTCAAAATCATTAATCATATCCATGTCATTGGAAAGATATTTTCAGATAAGAAATGCTCTTTCTTGCAGGCAGTGAGGAAATTATCACAGCCACAATGCAACGAAAGATCCTAAATTAGGAAAGAACTAGCTTTAAAATTAAAATATTCATCCTTCCACCACCCCCTCTTGACTGGCACACAGGCATATGGACACTCCAAGAGACCTGTGACAATACTGGTGCATACAGAAGGCCATTTTTAGAAGGAGAACACCCACGCAGAAGAGTGTGGCATCTTCAATTGAGAGAAGTCTCAAAAAAGTCTGAAGTTCAACAGTTGGAAAAAGACTGGGGGGAAAGAAATAATTGTAGCATTTGGAGATTTCTCTTTTGTGACTTTTGTTTCCAGTGTTGTTGACAAGAACGTAACTCATTGCTTTACTGTAGTTACACCTTTTTCATTAATTAAATTCTTCAGTAAGAGTGGTCTCAGATAAATCAGGCAGATGTAGGTTTTGCAAGTATCAATGAATCTATCCTTTAGTGTGCAAGTCAGTTTAGATTTAGACTGCTTTGGCAGAGATATGGTATGGATAGATTCTGGAGTGCCATGAACGTCACAGAATTGCATTTCCCAGAGAATACAAATGACCATTACTCACCTGTGCCATAGCACAGAGATGTTGACAGACACTGCACATGTGTAAGAAGGATGAGAGCAAAAAACGGTGCCTTTTTTATTCTGACAAGAGATCAAGGTCCTCCTCTCCTCTTCTAGGAATTATGAACATTGATAGGAAGAGATGGAGAAAAAGGAATTTACTTTTTTTTAAGTGTGTGTGCAGGACAAAGGAAAAGTTACAAGGAATAACGGAAATTTCTTAACTCAAAATAAAAATGTGACATAAGATTCCTTCCATAAGGGATGCTTGCAAAAGCATGAAAATATTTTTATTCAGGAATGGTTTCCTGATGATTTTAAAGTTTCCCCTGGCCTCTTAATAGACCATATTAAGTCTTGGGTGGCCAAAGCTACTGTAATGGAGTCTTTCCTTAAACTCTCTTACATAATTAATCTAGCTCAGAAGTTACACATATTATTAGCAGTTCACAGCCTGGGAAGAAAAATACTTTTTTTTTCTCTAGGCATTTTTCCATCTTTCATTACCCTGCTCCTTTTCCATTTTATATAAGATATTAATTTGTGAAAAAATGCTTTAAGATCTCTTTCTTGATTCAAATCTCTGCTTTGTAATGTTACTCTAGTTAGGAAACATTTGTGGCAAGGAAAGAGTAGCTGAGAGTAACTTTAGATTGAATATAAGCCAATGATATAAAAATAAATTGCACTCCAGTCAAACTGCAATAAGTCTCTAGGAAATATAACAAACACTTTAAAGTTATTACCTGGTAGAAGAGGGAAGTATGTAAGACATTAAAGGTGTATGTACAAGTGTCTATCATTCTAAATAATTTGAATCACATACTATATATTAGAAGTCAGAAGAAGAAAAAGGAAATACAAAACTCTAAAATAAGCCTTACAGAAATATTATTTACTAAGCACAGTACCCAGAACTTCAGAAATAGCTCAGGTAATGTTCCCTATACATTAGATATAGGAATGTACATCTTTAATTACGAAATCTTAAATCCTTCCATGGGAATTTCATCCATACCCTGAGCCATCCTTGATGAATAAGACCCATAGTGAATTCCCCTTTCTATCCTTTTTTTTCAGAGTATAAAACTGCTCTTTTTGTTAGACACTGGACAGGAACTAAGGACAGCATAGGAATCCAAATAAATATCACTACCATCTTTACAAAATCATTTCTGTCAAGCAGTACTTTGGATTCATAATCTGTAGATCCTTTATAGACATCTTGGTGCAGAGTTTATCTCTAAAAAGATCATAGGTATCTACATGCATAAGCATAAAATACACATATGCAAGTTATATTTCACTGGCCAACTTTTAAAAACAAGATTACACTTTAAAATAGTAATGTGGGTAATTCTGGCTTCAAGATTATTGAAAAATGACCTTTATTTCATTTGGTACCCAGAAAATATGGGAGCTCTAGTGTACAAATCTTTCAGTAGTCATCAAAAAGGAGTTGCTGTTGAAACATACCTTGTTGTAATTAGGCTTAAAAAAACAATCAATATTAGCAGAACATATGTTTTCCTGCTCAAACCCCAGGAATATCATTATTTGGAATTTTCATGGTGCTACAACTTCATACATTTGCTAAAGGAGAGGATGAGTGTTCTTTATGAGAAATTTTGACCAACATTTGCTGAAATAACTCAATTTTATTTTGCATGCAGAGGTCTTCAGTGAATATTAGTTATAGATAAACAGGAATAGAATAATCTCTTGAAAAAGAAATCCTTTGTGATTACCCAAGATCTGCGAATGATATCTTAAAACAACATCATACTGGGTGCTTTGATGAAGTTTCCCTTGAGGGTGATGTAACATGAGGTTGCTTAATGAATGTAAAATTTTTCCTTTCTATCGAGAAAATCAATTCCTCCATCTGTTAATTGCAGCACATCTGTGCTGCAGCTGTTTATTGCATCACAACATATATTGAAATTTAGTGTCAAATACAATGACAGAAGTAGTTTCAAATGAAATTAAAGAGAAGAAATACTACTTTGAACTAACTTCCTATTTTCCCAAGACCTACTGGTCTGTACTATTCATGAAAATGCAGCTAAAACATTTTTATGATCACAAGGGTTGAGCCTCTGGCTGTTCATTAGGTGGTTTTGTTACTGACTGCACGTTAGTTATTTAGTTAATGCTGACTGAGAAAGCAGATCACTGTATTTACCAGAATAAGCTCCTTTGGAGTTTTCTATTAGCTGTTGACTACGCTGTATTCTTCGGGTCTATACTACTTTTTCTAATTTAAATACAATCAAACAGTCCCATGTAAAACACGAAGCAGACTGTTTGATGATTGATCAAAAGCTTACACTCTTTGAAAATTAGCTCACTTATAATGAAGCAGCCTGTGCAATTTGAAATACAAGAATTTCCAGATGTAGTTATGATTCATTCTGGGAGGTAACAGAAATTCTACCAGGATCTTTATTGTGCTATCCTCTTGTTCTTTTCTCTGTCTCTGCCAAATTCCTACAATAATACTCATGCCTAAAATATTTATTTTTGGGTATAGCTAAAAACCCTGTCCAAAGTCAAAACAAATCTGTTTAGAATTAAACAATATTAGACTATAGGAAAGAAAGGTTGGTGGTCTACTATTCATAAGTCTACAGTGCTTTAAGGCTTACCTGTCTCATCATGAATGGTTCAATAGGTGAAACTTTTCTATTTTTATTGTCTTTAAAAACTAAACACAATCAATATCATGACTGATATTGATCACACTTGATGCCTGCCTGACATCTATTTCACAGGCATTTGCCTGTAGGGGTGATAGTGGTGGAAAGGAGTTTTCCATTTATGTTTCTCTTTGTAACAGTCATTAAGATGACATTGTTTCTGTTCCCTATTTCTTGGTGCTATATCACTGCAAATAATAAACATTAAACCTGCTCTCTTTTCTTAGAGGAATAAATCGCTAAGCAGTCAGAGACTTTTCTCTATTTAGCTTTAAAATTATATTGTAAACACATCAAATTTAAGAGGAAAAAACAATAGAGATTTTGGGCACTACTTAGGCCACAAAGACTGGCTATCAAAGCCAATGCATTGCAATGTATCATTCTGGAGTGTGAGCACCTAAGAGTGGCACTGCTAGGAGAGGATATAATACATAGCACAGTATCAATACTTGTTGATGTAATTCTACAGTTAGGTATTCATTTGCAAAGGCTTGTATTTATCCCTTAAACCTGTCCAAATTCTCCAAACAAAACTGCACTCCACCTCCATTTTCCCAGCACTATCTGCAAGAGACTACAGTTTTTGCTAAGCAAAACATGGAAGATTGCACAAGAAGAAGGAAAAGGGAGAGGTATTACTTCTGCTAACATCTAATAATAAAAGTCAAAGCAAAAACCAATGTTCACAGGTCCTCTAAATCATTTACTGGTGGAATAACCAGTGTGCTTATATTATTCCTCATAAGTGCTTTTCTAACCTGTTCTTGATAGCATCTCATCAGGAAGAGTCCATGATCTCTCCAGACCATTTATTGCAGGTATTGCTTTCCTCAGAGTTAGGAAAAAAACCTTCTACCTTGAAATATTGGCTACAGTTTAGGGGCAGATTATCCTTTTCTCTTAGAACATTGCCTGACTACAATATCTTCACTCTTTTTTTCTTCTAGACTATTTTAGGACTGCTGCTTTACATGTGGTGTTATTTTCTTTCAGACAAAACCAATATTTGGAGGCTCTAATTGGAATAAAAATATTACTGTAAGGTAATTGTTCTGGAAAATGAAGATTGGGAGATAAGAGAGCTGAACAAGTAGAAAAAGATTGACCAACACAAAACATACACAGGAAAAGAGAATTGTGTGATAACAAACCTAGAACTAGTTCCTTAACAGGGTTTGACAAGTGCCTTCACCTTTCTTTAAATCTTTTCTAAAAATCCACTTGATCAAAACCCCAGATTTGCCAAATCAATGTTGCCAAATTACAACTAGATGATGAGGCTTTCACATTCCATTTTGCTTTGATGTTAATTTTTACTAGAACCCTAGCAAACATGGGATAGACATAAATCATTACATGCAGAACAATGTCCTATCTTTCTTTTAAAAGAGTTTCTGATTTCAAATAACACTGTGCCTAATTTTATATATATATATATATTTATTTACATATAATATTAAGGATAGAAAATAACAATTAAGTCTTTTATCTGAGCTACTTCATTAATGATTTAACTCCAGTATGTCCTAATATTAGAGTAGCACTTATTTTGTACAGGAACTTTTCACAAATAATTTTACACCTGTGTGCTTCAAGCATCTGCAACAAGTAGAAAAGGAAAATATTTTTGGAGTATATTCATAGAGGGATTATTTTTGACCGCTGTGACCTAGAATGATTTGTAGAATTATGTTAGTAGGTAAAATTTGTCAAATTAAGACATGATTTTATTGTCATAGCATGAAGCAGAGAGTAGATATTTAGACATAATTACATATCTACTATAATTAGAGATGTCTTGGACATTTCTCTGAGACTATGGAAAGAAAGTCACATGTTATCATCCTCCCTTCAGCTAAATTGAAGAGAAATTCCTGTCAATTTATTTGTCACCCATGTTCTACCAATTTGCAGATTGGAATCTCTAATTTTCAGAATATTTATATCTCACACGTACAACTGGCCAGGTAGCAAACTCTACTACTGTACAGAACTATGTATAAAGATTGTTTCATTCAGAAAATGGTTTCAGATGAGGTACTTTGATCTTCTTCTACCTCTGCATGCATTTTGCAATTACTTTTTTAAAGTTACCTCTTGATGTGTAACTATGAAATATTAAGGTTTACGTCTGATTTGGAGTGAATATTGTTGCAAAAAACAGTTATGACTTCTCACTTCCTTGAAAGCCCTGGGTAACAGTTATGCAGGTTGCAGTTTGGTTTGGGAATATCAAAATCTTGAAATAAGAGGAATTCCACCCACAGAAGGTGAGAAAGAGAAACTTTGTCAACTGTAATTTCATGGTTGTTGCAACATGCAACTGCATGACTGTAGTATTTGAACCTAGGTTGCTTCAAATGGTATAGAAAGAAATAAGATTTTGAGTCTATTTCTATAAAATGATGAGTGTTCACAACAGGTAGTTTATTTATTTTATCTACATCATCACTTTCTTAACTGTGAGATGTGCAACACACACGCTGTAGTTCTGCAAAGAATTCTATACAATTGGGGTCTTTGGAAGTTATCTTAGCAGACAGCTAGTGGGTGATTTAAGCATACACTAATGCAATCCCTGTGGGTTTGAGACATTATTCAGAATTAGCCTGGTGCTTTACTTCAGGTTTTCTGTCCAGGATTCTAGTTCCCCATTAGATAATGAAGGAGCTTAAATTTTGCAGAGACTTAAATTTAGATACTTCTTTTCTTTTGAAATAGACATGCACCCTGTCCATATCCTTATGCAAACATGTCCAAAGATACAAAAATCTAGACAGAAGGAGTTGGCTTTGAAAACTTGGTAAAAGGTGAGTGTGACTGAGATGTTATATCTGGATGAGAAGAGAAAAGGAGCACATAGAAACAAAAAATATTTCAATCCAGCCTGAACTATGCATATGATTTCGTAGGGAAGATAAAAAACCCAAACCCCAACCAACCCACCAAAAAAACCCACAAAACAAACCAAAACGAAATAAAAACCAACCAAACAAAAACGACCAAGCAAACAATAAGAATGACCAAAAAAAAAAAACCCAAACAAAAACAAAACAAGGAAACAAAAACAATTTTTAAAAAACCCAATCCCCCCAAAAACACCAAACAAAAAAATAAATTAAAAAACCACATCCAAAATATAATTAAAAAACCAAATCCTGGTAATGAATTTTGGGACGAGATGCTGGCTGGCATTTTGGTGCTGTAAGCCAAGTGAACTTTTTGATTCCTTTTCTGCTAAATAGCACTTGAATCCAAGTGCCCAGCTGTGAATTATTCTCTAAAATGGAAAGGTCAAGACCATCCCATGATAACTATCTCAGTCTAAGATTAAAGGCTACTTCATAGATAAATTACACTGGATTTCATTATCAGCACACATTAAAGAATGCACAGTACATCTGTTATGCACAGTATAATGAGAAGAAACTTATAGAGGAAAAACACATGAGGTGAAGGGTCACTCTTGGGCACTACAAGCATATGAGAAATAAAAGCAGAGGAAAGGTTCAGTATTAGGAACCCTTTGCTAGTCAGATAGCAGGCAATCTGCTCAGGTCAGACAAATGTGTCTGCCTAGACTGACAGTAGGATGGCCTGAGCTTGGGCTGACAGATGAAGATTATCAAATGCATCTTAAGAAATCTTTTCTGTCCAAGCTTGGGTCTTCTGTCAGTGCCCATCTTCATTTACTGAAGTGAGACACCAGTGACAGGGGCATTACTGGATGAAATTTAACACAGCTGTACAGCTTACCTTTGGTCTTAACAAATAGAAGGAAACTCCAAGTAATAGGGTCTTTTTATATCAAAGGTAACATATATACTCAAGGACTTTTTTTTTCTGTGAGCCAGTTTATTACATTTCAATACAGATACACAGCTGTCCTGCAAAATTTTGTCAGAAGCTGTTCAGTTTACTTGCTATAACAGACATGTCAAGTACTTAATGTTCATGATCAATAATTGTAAGTAAATTGCAGATGAAAAAAAATTTTGCAGCAGTCTAATGCCTGAAAATAATTGGTAAAATGGTTTCCACTGAAAAGACAAAAGTTTGTTTGAAATATCATCTTGGCATTTTACTTTTTTCTGCCAAAACACATATATTTAACATTACGTGAACACATAGTCAGCTGAATCATATCTGGCAGACCACACTGGTTCCACAGACAACTCAATACAAAATAAGTTGATGGGTTGCAGTGTACTTTGGCAGCAATGGTGGCATACAAAATTCATTGGCACTGTCTCTGTGAAATAGCCTTTCAGTATGTTTTCATCAGAGACTACATTCTCAGTGCTCAGTGTTGTGGTGCTGAGAGCTGCTTTCCCTTCTATTTCTCTCCGACACAAACAAACTCCTATTTCACAGATGCTTGAAATTAGATGAAGGGATTACAAAATGAAGAAGAGGAAAATCAGAACAATATACATATACTTTAGTGGTATGCAGTAATGACTGAGCTACTAGGTGACAAGATATTGTTACCTTATTATAGAATAGATCAAATCTCAGTACACTTCTTACATGATATCACTGTTGTATCACTAATTATATGTGTGAAGTAATGTCACTGATGTTGTTTTTATACTTTGTTTTGTTTTATCAGACAGATTTTAGTAATGAACCTTTTCAATTGCAATACTTATGGAAAGCAGAGGTTTCTATACAGGTATTAAAACATGCACTCAGAGAAACAGCGAACAAAATGCTAGCAAATGCCAAAAGATTACCTGAAGCAGGACACCTGTGCAACCTATCAAAAATAAATCACACACTTTCTGAAACAGAATTTTAAATGGAATAATAAACACTGGAGTTGATGCCTTATAAAGTCTTACAACGGAACTTGGGGAATGGAAAGTATTGATTTGTGTACTATCTTCTCTCATATTACCAAAGCATCTCAGTATTTCTGCTAAAGTGATATATTGTGAGTAGTAGAACAATTTTACTTACATTGTCATCAAGCCTCAGACTTAACAACTCAATTACATCACAGCAGCCATTCACAAAGTCACAAAGTCCATAAGCTATTTGCACAAACTCAGGAGGGCAATGAAATAAAATAAAGGATAAATTTTTTTGCAATGGTAAGTCTTTGCTTTTTAAATTCCCATGTGGGAAGTTTTAAAATACGTGACCAAATGTAACATCACTTTATATGTTGCTTTTATTCTGAAAAAAGGCAGTGCTCTGATTTTTCAAGTAAGAGCATTTTTAGGAAGGAAGTTCTAACAAAGCAGAACATTTGACTAGATGTGTTTTTATAAGATTTTTCCATATGCTGAGTACTCATTCAGTTCTGGTATGTCATTTTAAAAACTGTTGTAAAATCAAAGATGACAGAGGTGAGGATAATAAGAATAAATCTGATAGGAAAGAGCTACCATACAAGGAATGACTAAATAAAGCTTTTCAATTTGGAACAGAGAAAGCTGGAATGGGCTACGCCCTAGATGTCTACAAATCATAAAAGGAAAGCAGAAAATGAAGACAGTGGCACAGGAACTAAAGGGCTTTTGAGAAATTGTCGGGAAACGGTTCTAGTGAAAAGACAGAAAAGTACTTTCTTGTGTGATACATATTAGTCTGTGGCACTCCTCACCCCATACTCCTAGGTTCCAGAAATGTATGTGAGCTGAAGACGGGAGTAGGGAAATTTACTGAGGGTAGTTGTCTCAGTAGCTCTTAAACATAGTGCAGATTCAACTTCTGCTGAAACATCTCATAATATCTCAAAAATTAACCTCTGGAAACTGTCCAAATATACAAGGGTAAAGATCTTTCCATGTAGGTCCTGATCTAATGCACCTTTCAAAGTATTCCCATAGCTAAAGATTCAGCCTGATGAGTATGACATTTCTCTGGTTCCACAGCACATGAAGTGAGAGGATTGCTCATTTTGTCAAGTAAAGATGGTTGCTTGGTAGTAGTTCAGATTTACTCCACAGAGTATCTGGAAATGTAGCAACTTCATCATCTCTTCATGTTTTTCAAACTAGTTCATACATTTTTTTTTCCTTGTAATAATCATATAAATGGAACCTTAATGACTCCAACTATATTTCAGTCTACAGTTTTGTTGAGCATTTCTTAGATGAAATTAAAATAAATCTCTAACAGTTGTTAACAAGTGTGAATATTATTGAAAACATACTTCAGATGCAAAAGAAAATTGGTCAGATTAAATAGAGGGTATAGACATGTTTGCCGGAGAAAGGCATATTCACATAACAAATCCTCTGATCAGAAGGGCATTTAAAAATGCCCATTTACAATGTGTCTGTATTTAAAATTAACCCAGCATCATCATCTTGAAAATTTAGTGTGCATACTAGCTTTCTTAATACATTCTTTTTGATGTGACACTTCAAGTAGTATAGCATCATATAGAGTTTCTGGCTTCACCATAATAAACTCCTTAATTAATTCAGAGGATGTCTCATTTGGTTTAACTGTCATTTTAGTGCCTTTTTTTTTTTTGGTCATATTTACATCTTCTGTAACATATTTTTCCCAAATGTATCCATATTCCTGCAGTCTCACTGCAGTACTTCCCCTTGTATCGTGTAGGAGCAGAAGTGTTCCATGTCAGCTTGTTAACAGCCTTCATATCTGGAGGCTATTGTCATATACATGTTCCTAAAATACTTATGAGTTTGCAGCTTAGCTAAAGATAGAAAAATAACTGGTATCATATTTTTATTTTCTTCAAATAAAACTGACTTAATTAACTAAGTGAACAGCAGGATTGAAGACAAAATATGACATAAATGTGCTGATTCTATCCTTTCCTCATTTCTTGTTAAGACTGTAAAACATACAGGGTTCCTTGGGGCAAGAGCCACATCTCTGTTTATTCTGTAAAATGCTTAGTACAGGAGGAACCTCAAAAAAACTATGACAACTTACAATTCTTCTCAAGCATTTCCTTCGTTGTGTTTATACTGACATTTTAAGAATATTTAATTCTCTCAGACTTGGAGGTTTCCAGTAATTCGCTTAGGAAAGAAACAGATGCACATAAATGCAGTGAGTGCCTGGGAGAGGCCCTTGAACCTATGCAAAAAGAAAAGTGCCTTGAATTTTCAGAAGCCTCACTTTTCCCAGTACATTTAGACAACCATACAACATCAATGCAGAAACAGCTTTAGATATTAAGCAAATGAAAATACATGCTTAGCATGGCAAATAACAAGACTGTAGAATCATGTCCTATGGGATGCTGACAGGCAGCTGCTGTGCTACAGGAGCCCGAAAGCCATGCTCTCTGGACCCTGGAAAAGTCTGCAAAACTCCATCTCTTCCTGATTCCTTACTTTTGCAGGTACTGCTGGGATGTGTTGTCCTCAATTTGCATAAGAATCAAATGATGCTATAGACCTGCATATTCACCGTTGCCCTTGACAGCAATCTTGCATAAGCTCATGGAACTCATGTAATATGGAACATGGTGAATTTCCTTAGAATCACTTGTCTTAGAGAACTGGAATGATTCATCTCCTATCTCTGACATGTCATTCTTTAAAAACCTGGGCACACTTTTTCTGTATCAATATTATTCACACAAACACTTGTTCCATTGATGTTTTGCAAAACATGGTGTCAGTTTTAGAAGTCCAGCAGAGGAAGAAATTTTTTGTGTGCGTGAGTCTACCTGTCTGTACTTTTTATCTTCTTTCAAAGGTAACAAGACTCACATTACAGGAATCTTTAAAAATAACTGTCAAATACGTAAATTCTTTCTATACTTGGTTACAATGCTCAAGGGTAACTTTTACATGTTTCATAGACTTGACCTGTGCTGTCAACACTCTTTGCTGCCTCCTGGTTCAGAGATGTACAAGCATGTATGGAAACTGCTGCATCTGCTTCCTTAAACCTTGGGGTGGCACACAGTGATTATGTCATTCAGGCAGAAGAAATGAAGAATCCAGTAGCACTTGGGTTGTATTTTTTTATCCTTTTGAAGCAAATAAAAGGAAAAAGAGGTCAAAAAAGGTTCAGTTATATAATTTGTGAAAAGGAAAAAACCCTAAGCAATAATATTAATTGAAAGGCCTGATTTATTGCTTGTGTTGTCCATATCTCAAGTGGAAAAAGATTAAATGAGTAGAAATGCTGCCTGTAGCAACAGATTTTTGCAATTTTTTACTTGAAATGGTTCTTATAAACAGAGTATATATAGCAATAAAATTTGAGAGGTGTTTTAAATAAAAAGGTTTAAGTGCCATAACAATTTATCCACAGTCCCGAGGAAAATAAGTCATGTTTTCTTTTAGTCCCTATGTCATTGTAAAAGTAACTTGTTTCTTCTCAGTTGATATATGAACATCTACTTCCTAGTTCCATAAATATCTTAAAAAGCAGAGAAGTAGTCTTAATATCAACTCAGTATGAACTGATGTATAAGAACTTTTTCAATATTGTATTTGGTTTATGTGGCAAGGTTTTGGTAGCAGGGGTGCAGAGGGGCTGCAAGAGTGCTTCGGTGTTCTCCTTGTGTTGGCCAGGGCCAGTTCCCACATTTAGGTCCCCACAGCTGAGTCTATCAGTGATGCTGGTGGTACCTCTGTGATAATATATTTAAGAAGTGTAAAAAATGTTGCATGGCAGCTGTGGGAGAAAGGAGTGAGAAAAGTATGGGAGAAACAGCCCTGCGGACACCAAGTCAGTGAAGAAAGAGAAGGAGGAGGTGCTTCAGGTGCCAGAACAGAGTGCCCTGCAGCCTGTGGAGAAGACCATGGTGAGGCAGCTGTGCTCCTGCAGGCCATGGAGGACCACATTGGAGCAGACAAGCACACTGCAGTCCATGGAGGATCCACACTGCAGCAGGTGGACATGACCTGAATGAAGATGAAGCCCACATCAAAACAGGCTTATGGAATCAACTGCAGCCTGTGGAGAGAGGAGCCCACACAGGAGGAGATTTTGTGGCAGTAACTTTGGGCCAGAGAGCATCCATGCTGGAACAATCCATTGCTGATAAACACTACTCCATGGAAAGCACTCATGCTAGAGCAGTTCTTGAAAGAAGATCCACATTGGAGCAGTTTGGGAAGGACTGTATCCTGTAGGAAGGACTCCATGCTGAAGCAGGGAAGAGCATGGGAAGGAAGGAATGGCAGAGGCTGTTATGAATTGACTCTAGCCCCCATCCCTCATCCCACTGTGTCACCTGGAGCTTGAGGAGATAGTAGAGTTGGGAATAAAGGAGTGAAGTTGAGCCCAGGGAGAAGGGAAAAAAGTGATTTTTAGTTTCCTCTTTTTTTCTCACAATCCTACTATATTTTTAAATGTCAGTAAATCAAACTGATTTTCCCCAAGTCTGTTTAGCCTGGGTAAGTGGTAACTGATGTGGTAAGTAGTAACTGATCTCACTGTCTTTCTCATGACCAATGAGCTTGTTCTTATTCTCTTCTGCAGTCTTGTTGAGGAGGAGTGAGAAAGTGGCTTGGTGGGTTTCTGGCATCCAGCCAAGGTTAACCCACTACCAAAGACAGAAAATATAACTTTGTTTTCCTGAAGTATAGTTTGGTGCTGTAAAAACTGATCCTACTATAATTTTTATTTAGGCTAATACATCCCTCATCTGTTTACATTTCTTCAGTCTAAATAGACTATGCCCAGACTATGAACTGATTCCATCCATCCCATGCCTCTTCTGCTGTAGCCACAGAGAAGACAGAGAACAACTGTTAAAACAGCACTTTACATTGACAGCCAAATAAATACTTGTCGTTTTATTGTGCACGGCCTTTGCACTGCTGTTCCCTTTGACTCAATGGCCATTTTATCCACACCGCTCATGAAGAAGATCTAAAATATTGCATCTAGACTCAGCCATGAGAAAGATTTAACAGGAGGAAAAGTTTCTGCTTACAAGAATCGTCTCTGTCAATAACTTGTAATTCTCAGTAGGCTGCTGCAGAAAATCAAGGAAGGAATTACTAAACTTTTGCAATTAGAAAATCACCTTTATTTTTAAGCTCAGGAATGTTTGGAAGATGATAACGTTAAAAATGCCAAGATGAGCAGCAGTAATAAGCTGCTGCAAAGACCAACACATGTGTTGACAAATCTCACATTCGTACCAGAAGTCTTTAAGACAGACTTTTCAAAAAGTATCCTAGTTTTCTTTTTATGATCCAGAGTAAAGATCCAGAGTAAAGAAATGGAAAAATGGGATTTTATTTTCAAAATAATATATTTTAAAATTGATACTGTAATTTCTTCATATCATCATAGACATTTCTAGATTTTGGATGAGGAAATCGTGAAAAAATTAGTTATTTGATTTGACAAGACACTGAAGGAAATTTAAATTGACATATAACTTGAAGCTCATTGTTTGTAAGAAAAGAATAGATAGTAAGCTGGATGCATTCAATGACACCTAGTCCAAATATCTTAGGGAAAAAAGAAAAACAGCAACAAAATCCAACAGTGTTATCTGTGGGGTTCTAACACAAGTGGAAAGCTGCTTTCCTGGCAAAAATTTAACTTGATAGTGTTTTTCCCCCCCTGTGTTTCATACCCCATCTGGTCACTGGTTAACTTTCCTCTTTTTTATTTCTTTATTTCTGTTCTTTACACAAAGCATCCTTAAAATCAGCTACTGTTAAATGAGCTCCTAGTTTTTTCCTCAATATAGTATTTTCATTTGTACTGCCTCCTTAATTTATGTTTCAGTTAATCTGTTCTGAGTACTTACATTCCTTCCTGTCGGATGTCTTTACTATTCCAGCCTTTGGCAGCTAACTGCAACCACAATCATGCCTATTGACTATGTTACTATGTGTTATTGACTGTAAGAAAAAGTGATTGACAATCATAGAATCAAGGCAGCATGGGGAAAGACTCCCAAACTCCTAACTGGGACACAACATGTAAGAAAGCTGACCTCTCACACAGAGTATACAACGATGAAAAAAGTCCATTCTCCAATTATATATTTCTCTGTCAGGAAGAACACTAAATATAAGTAGGAATTTATCAGGATAGCTTGTCAAAGGAGGATCTGAGTCCCTCCTGTCATTTGCATATATAGGAGATACCTCTCATTTCAGCTCTTACTCTAGCAACTTGAAATCTCAATGCCTCTATGTCAAATGGTTTTTAAAGTACAGCCTTACTAGTTTCAGGTTTCTCACTATCTGTACAGTGCTTTTGTACAAATAGTGCAGATTTTCTTTATTTCCCCACCATTTTTGTACAAAAATCATGATCAAAGTAAAATTTGAAGAAATTAGTTAACTCCCAAAGCTAAATATTTTTTGAAAGCCAAATAAATCCTTTGGAAATTGATTGAAACAAGGATTTAGGCATTAAATCTTGACTAGTTATTATAAGGAGAACAGTTTGATGTTTGTTCCTACCATAAACCAAGGCAGTCACCAAACAACAAGCGGTTAAGGTTCTTTTTGCAGCCTGACAATGTTATTCTGAAAACAGAAGTGTATGGCCTATGGTACAGCATGTTTCAACTGATGCTATTGCAGAGTTACTAGGTGGGCAGCAATTCCACAGAAAACAATCTAAGGATTATAGTGGTTCAGATGTGGACTATGGGCCAACAACATCATGCTACTGCATAGTCCAATAATCCTTCTAGGAAGCTTATACAGAAATAATATATTACATGTATGAAGTAATGATTTGAACCATCTCTATCCTTGTAAGGCTGCCCTTTCCAAGAGCCCTGTATAATTCTGCATAACAGATTTTAAGAAGAAAGTAGATATGAGGAGAAAACAAAGGTCATTGAAAATAATCAGATGTAGAGTAGTTGAATTAGTGATGAGAGAAATGGAATATGAGCCTATCACTGAGTGTCAGATGACTGTACATAAAGAGCTAAACAACACAAGAGTTTATGTCAGTGATAGATGTTGCAATGGTAGGAATAGTGAGCTAGTTTATTCTGCTTGGAGACCATGAGAGGCTTCAAAGATCAAGTAGAAGAATGTCTCTCAGGAGTGATATAGACCCTTCCTTCTGAGAGTGAGGAGAGACAATGTTTTCCAAGGTGTCTACAATCTCCTTCCTATGATTACTCTAATTTTCATAGAATGAGCTCTTCATTTATTAATACATTCCATTATTAACTTATTTACTGCATCCCTTTCCTCTGCATTCTAAAGAATATATTGGGTCATAACAGCACTGCCTATTTGGTTCCCAACACACTCTTGGTATTTCTCTTTTTTAGAAATGCAAACTGAGTCTTGAAGAAGAGATGATCTGTTTCTGCTTCAAGTTCTGTCTCTTGTAAAATCAATAAGTGATATGTTAACAAGCCACATTTAATGGAGAATTAGATTTCTTTAGTCTCTACACATCTTCACCAATGCTCCATTTTTCATTTGCATATTTCGATGATTCAGTTCTTACATGTCACCAGTTCTTCTGCCAAAGTGGCTTCTTATGCCAGACAAGTGTTGGTAGACTAATACTCTTCTGATAGGTGTTAACCCCCACTCTGCTGAACCTCCTAATTGATTTGGTGAAGCAATTGAAGTGCAGCTGCTGACTGAAAAAACGTGTAGTCAGCTTCTAAGAATACCCAGGAGAGGGCAATTCTATTACCAATCTGACTGCAATTAAAATTCTTTGATGTATCTCTCTGTACTTTTGACTTTCTAGTTTGGGTTTTCAGGAGAATATCAGTAGTACTAAAAAGGTTTGACATTTCAAGCAGTCTGCATCCTCAGTCCATTGACGCTTTCATTATCGGCAAATCTGTCTATTAGTGTGAGATATTAATGTTCTGTCAGCTACCAAATTAATAAACAAAACTGCTGGAATAATGAAGAAAGAAATCCAAATAAGGAAATACATCAAACCTGGATTTTCTATGAAGTTGGATAGCTCAAGATTTTATTACTTCACAGAAACTTTACAGATGAAGATTAGCAGGCAGAACAACATGGACACAGTTGTGGGTAGCTGCTATAGACTTCTTAATCAGGAAAAAATGAAGAAATTAAAAAAGAAATACCTTTTTTAAAGTTCTTCAGTTGAGTATTTGTTTGTGAGTCATCAAAATATTGAATGTTTCTCAAGGCAATTCCCACTGAATATATGGTCAGTAGGCCTGCTGGATCAAAAATTAAATTTAGTTAATTTAATTTTTATGCAGTCAGCATGGCTATATGAAGGGGAAGTCATGCTTAACTGAATGGAGTAAAGTGTTCTACACCAGATTACTCCCTAAATACACTAAATCTCTTCAGTTTAATCAAACCATGTGTATTAAAGTCATAGTGTTTCTAAATCATACCAGCAACTCTTTGCCAGTGCCATCAACGGTGTAGAAAGTTAATGTTGGAGTATCTCAAATATGTCCGTTGAGTTTTTACTTTTAAAAATAAAATCTACATTATATCTTCTTGAAATTTTAGATACAGAAAAAGCTTAAATTATCTCTTCTGTGGTACATTCTTTTGAATCTCAGCTGGAGCACTCAAGTTTTGTATCAATCTGACTGAGAAACCTGTGACAAATATGCAAAGCAATAATTTTAGGTAGAGGGGTAGTTTATATTTCAATTTTCTTGATTTAAGTTATACTTATTTTATCAATAGAAGATCAGATGTGTTAAAAAAGTTGATTGATAAAAATATTTCTTGAAATAAAAATAGTTTTAAAAAGGTTATTCATATTTTATTATTTATGTCATGCAAGAATGAGTAAAGTAAATGTTCAGTGAGATGAAGCTGGCCAAATACACTATGTATATTCTGTTTCACTTTCAGACAAGTTCGTAAGACTACTCAAATTTGATTCAAAGTGAAGCAGGAAGTTAAAAATCTCCCTACTGTTATTCACGGTTCAAACAAAGTGGGAAGCATTTCAATTTATAATGGATTTTGTGAGCAATGGCCCACATCTTCATTTATTTTTTAACATGAGTCAGAATTTTGGTGGTTACATTTCTTGACAGAATCCTCTTAAAGATTCATGTACTTTAGTGCACTGAGAATTCTTCAGCTGAATCTGTGTCCTGCCTTGAATACTCAAAAATTAGTCAATAGGTTATATATTGCAAGAATGTATTGGTAATTTTCAGAGAGGAGCCACTTCAGTAATCTGTATTCTGTGCTATGTGATGTCCTTCTAGGTAACATGACTCTGCTTCTGCTGATATATTCAAATCTGTTCAGAAAGTCAGAGATCTTTTGAAAAGATGTGTCAGAGATCCTTTTAGTAGTTTACATGAAATGAACTAGTTCCTCAGGCATTCTCATAAAAATTGCTACCAAAAGTGACATCCTTATGAATGTGCAGCCCTGCTACTTAGAGCAGATCCCTGGAGGCTGAAAGTTCAGACAAACGGTGCTGCAGTTCAAATGAAGCCTTCAGTAATTCTGTCTGTTCTGTGGTGTTCAGCAAAGAAGTGCTTAGAACTCAGAGTTTTCAAGGTCATCAGTTTGGCACCATCAAGACAGAATCAAAAAACGTCATCCTACATACTTAAGAAGTCACAATTGTAATGTCCTGTTCTCAGTACCCTTCAGGCTTTTAAAATCTTTATAAAATCTGTATTAAAAATTTCGCTTATAATATTCCAGATAAAGAGGAAATCAATATCACCTAATGTACACAAGTTTAGTTGATAGCATCTCAGTGTCTTTGAGGTTTATTGGGTGCCCAAGAACATTTACATACATACATGATCTACTACCATCAATGGACGAATGTTAATATCCTCTTACTTAAACTGCCATCTTACTTTAGATTGTAATAGCTGTAGACTTACTACTGTCTCCTACCTGGCAGAGACTTTGTTTCCTTGGTAAGAGCTTTTGCAATAATAAAAAATGCTAGGCGTTGCAGACTGTGCTTTGAAAACAGATTATTTGATCTCATTTATAGTGGTTTTTTGCAAAGACTGATAAAAATTTAACACAAGTGCCACATGATGTTATTGACTTGCCTTCTAAGAGATTGCTTGTTTTATTTAGAATTACACAGAATTTATTTAGAATTTTACTCAGAATTATAGCTTCAGGCAGGCATTGTGTAGGCAAAGATGGCACATTTTTCTCACAAGCACAATAGCAGTGAATTATCATGGGCTCTACTAGAACCCGCTGCCAGAAAACACGCTACAAAAAGTTCTCTTACTGCATCTTGGCTTCATCCTGCAACCTTATCTAATATTTCTGGTTCTGCATTACCTCCATACCTGACTATTGCTCTTCAGAATCAGTTGTCATGCCTTGACGTATCACTACTGTTTCTGAGGGAAGGCTGGTCATTTCCTTGACTAGTATTGGTAACAGATAACAAACATTTGAAAGGACGGATCAAACATAATTTTCAGTGAAAGAAAGGAAGGGACTGAAAGCATTTCACTGACTAGTTGTAGAGGTAGGGGTTATAAAACCTTCAGGCTTGGCCTTAGAAAATACCATACCACAGAAATATCTATGACACAATGAACAGAAACTATTTCAGCACCTTCATTTCAGCACCTTCTTTCAGCATAAAGAGGAAGACTGTGTGTGCATGTATACAAGGGAGTAAACTGCTAGGAGTTACACTTATGAAGCAAAAAGGAAATCCAACTCTTATAAAGCAAAAGAAGAGTAGTGTTGTTTGCTTCCAAGCAAAGCTGTTTGAAGCATGAGTGAAGAAAGATCATTTAGAGTGATATTTATCTACTCATTCTTTCGGAACTAAATTAATCCTTATCTCATTCTCTCAGTGGTAGATTAATCCTTATGTGGTTGATGTTGTTTTACCTGGGATGTAAGTTTACAGTGAACTAAAGAATCACTGACCTACCTAGCTAACCCTGCTGAGTAAAGATCATCTGCCCTTTTCTTTACTACATGTATTTTACTACATGCATTTTACTACATGTATATTTACTAAGATAGAGCATTTATAAAAACCAGGAGTAAAACTAAAGTAAATTTCTCTGCAGTTTCTGTCCATGTCTGAAATTAAAATGCAGCATTGCTGTGCTGTTTAAGCCACTAAATAACAGTTATATACTAGAAATGGCTAAATTTCTGTGAGAACTAATATGTTATTCACACCATGTGGTTTCCTAAGATTATCTTCTTGGGTTTTACCAGACACTATGTAACAAAGATTACTAGCAATCTAATCTAGTAAGAGTGTTATAATGAAAGCCTCATGATTGTTTATGAACGGTTTCTTTCAAAACATTTTTTACTCCTTGATTAACAGTTATTCACGTAAACACTGCAGCAGTATTACTTGTGTAAATAAATTATCATAAAAGGTGTCTAATATGTGTCTAGAATTGCAATTCAGGCTGTTGAATTTCCAATCATCAGTTTTCAAATTTTCATATAAAATGTTTTGGGTTTGGGTTTTTTTACCTTCTAATGGCAGATTGAATCAGAGTGGAATTATAAGACCTTTAAATTATTTCCCAAACTGAAAATCCTAGTGTGTCCCATATTTAAAAAAAAAATAATTATTTTTTAAATCACCGAAAAAAAATAGCGCACCTCTAGGCCTATTGCCAAGGATCATTCTACTCTGTAATTGGCCTTTAACATTTTTGCTGTTGCTGCAGACCAAATTAAAAGTAGCTGGCCACAAAGGGCAAATCACAGGGAGACCTGGTGCCAGTAGTAATCAGAGGTGATGATTAGTGAGAATGGCAGAGGAGACACTAAGTGCTAAGTGATTAAAGAGAGACACACAGACACTGAAATGTGGGAAATGTAGGAAAGAAAAAAAAACAGTAAAGCTCAAGTGATAATATTTTGAGGTGTAATATCTGTATGTGAAGACCACCTTGTGTATAAAACCGTTAGGTAAGTAATCAGTGTATTTGAATTATTCTCACTATTTCAACTGCTTTATTTCTCCCATCCTCATTATTTTCTGAAATGTTTTCTTTTTACCTGCTTCTTATACTTCCTTTCTTTTGACTTCTCAACCAGTGAGAAGTGTGAGATTGACAGATACAGTGACTAAAGTCCATATTAGTCCTTCCAATAGGCATGACATGAGCAGTAACTGAGCAAAAATTGTCTTTGCTGCTGCCTGCCAGCCTGTTCCACTTGTGTGGCAGCCAAGTCAAATCTCTCAGAAAGTGAGCAAATTCCACGAGATTCGTCTAGCTAATTCTTTCAACCACTGCTAAGGAAGGCAGAGTATCTACTGTAAATATGGTAATAACTTGTGTTTTATGGATCCTTGTCATAGAAGGAGATCAGGTTGTTCAAGTGGGACCTGCCTTTCATAAATCCTGGCTTGGCCTGATCTCCTCGTTGTTCTGCCTGTGCTGAGTGACGTCACTCAAGATCATCTGCTCCTTAATCTCGCTGGGCACCAAGGTCGGGCTGACAGGCCTGTAGTTGCCTGGATCCTCCTTCCAGCCCTGCTTGGAGATGGACATCATATTTGCTGACTTCCAGACAGCTGGGACCTCCTCAGTTAGTAAGGACTGCCTTAGTTAGTACATGACTGAATATTGGTAGAATGCTCGTCCTATAACATTTTGGTGCAGGTTGGTGAACATGAAATTAAGATCCCTTTTTTTTATGGATTTTGTTTGTTTGTTTGGGTTGTTTATTGTTGGTTGTTGTTTGGTTTTTTCCTTGCAGAAGATTCCATATGAGTGTCTATTATCTGGGCACATTAACTGTAAGAATAGTAGTTTATGTGATTATATGAAAGTCTAGGTGTGGTCTGTGATATACACGAACTATAATAACACGAACACTTCCAGAGAATCTCTCAGACCTCTTCTGGGAAAACAGTTGCTTCTCTAAAGCAGAACACCCAGATTTATAGCTTTTCCCAATAAACAATAATACTGTAAAATAATTTAGAGTGTCACCATGGTTCTCATCTAAGTTACAGATAACTGGAAAGACTGAGAGTCATAAAATAAACACATTCACAACAGATTTCTTGCCTTCTTCATGAATCTTAAAGACTGTGAAATACACAATTTTTGGAGAAGATATTTATAGGCGATAGATTTTAAGTAGTGAAGATAAACATCAAGATAAAATGTACTGTAAGATTTAGATAAATATATTTTTGCACGGCTAGGTCTTTAGAAGAGACACGAACAAGAAAGGAATCTTGAGATATGATACCTCAGGGATGAATTCTGTATTGGTAGTTTTCTAGGAGAAACTGTCTCATCCACTGGAATCTTGATTTCAAAAGCCTTTCATACTCCGTGGGTTGTCAGATATTCTGTTCTGCCTTGTTTTACACATGGTTGTAAGGCATGAAAACCCTGTCAGTGTGCCCCAGCCAAGTTATCTTCAGTACGTTTATCAGGGCCTGAGGAATGCAAGTAGTTCTAAATTGGGAACGAAGATGTTAGAAGAAAGAATAACAAGAGAGTGAAAAAAACCAGACGAAGAGGGACTGTACCATCCTGGACTGAGACCAATCAGGTGTCCTGAGAGGTGCATACAGGGCGTGTGGACAATGTGGGAGATCCAATCGGGTCATGCGTGATCGTGTGAATGACAGCTGCAGAAAATGTATAAGAATGGAATAATGCAAACAATAAACGGACTCTTGCATAATCATATTGGTTCGTTGTACGAGGGTCCCGTGCTCCCGCAACACATTATCTCCTTCTCTTCTCTTCACTTCTTTCAACTTCTCTTCTCTCCATTTGTTTTGTTACCTTTAGTTCCCCTAACAAAAACACAAAATTTTTTCTTCAACCTGATATTGAGCTCCTCTCCCACACACCAACCTTTGCACTAACCAGTGTAGACACATGGAATGAAATATGTCCAAACAAGCCTTCTCCCAGGTGACATAGAAAGCCCAAAATAGCACCTGCCATTCTAGGTAAGATTATTAGATGCAAGTTATACGCATCATTTAAAATCATTAGCATAAAATCAATAGCTCTAGGAAATAATTACAGTTTTCACCATGACCTTGTCCCTCATGGTACTTCATCCTTAAGGGTTATTTAATTAAGGCATAAGAAGGATAGCTTTCCTTAGTGATTATGCATGAAATTTTACTGACATAGAGATATGGAAAGAATCCTTCTCCTCCATTTTCAAAGCCCTTTGCTTCATTACTCTTGATTCCAGCTAAAGGCCCTTAGAGCCCTGACAGTGTGATTGTGATTAGAAACAGCTTCAACTTGTGGTAATATTTAGGAAACTTTTCTATTTGTAACAATAGTGAAGCACTAGAATGAAAAACTTCCCAGAAGGATTAGAAAGGATGTGACATTTCCTCTGCTAACTACCTTTAAGAATAAATGTGAGTGTTTATTTTATAGTGCAGGATTATCTATTTTGCATTGTTCAAGACGGGTGAACCGAATGACATCCTGGAGTCCCTTCCAACCCTGTCTTTGAACCATTTATATGTAATGAATAAATAGCTTTCTGTAATCACCTAATCCAACTCTACTTTAGTTATCTCACTGTGATTGCAGTATGCATCCAAAATACGTGAAAATCAAACCTGTTGTTCTCTAGCTTCCCTTATGATCAAAAATGTGGGCATTTTCCCTTTTTCCTGTACACCAGAATTTGCAATAACACCTCTGGATTTGAATCTTACCTGAGACTTGATGATTTTATATTTACTGTTTGAGTTCAGAAGTTCTCACTGATATGGCTTTCTAAGGCCCTACTCTCAGAACAGATGGGCTATAACTAAGGTTTAATTCAGAGAACTAAGATATGCGTGTTTATTTCTAGTCCTAAAACTAGGACAGACTCATTCTGTGTCTTTGAAAAAGTCCCTTAGGCTTTCTCAGCTCCTCAGTTTCCCCAGAAAATACAACTGACATTTACTATTTCATGCACATGACAGAGCATGTTGTTAAGAGAAAAAAATAGGACTTTTTCAATAGTATATTTCTTGTCACAGAGGATTTATTGTTACCAGATTTCTAGCAAATGTTTATCAAATAATGAGACTTGAAAAGTTTAAGGAACTCAAGAGCTTTCCAAAAGAGAGGCTACTATGAGACATCTAGAATTTTAGAGCAAAGTGACCAAAATTGATAAAAAAATTCAAGAGGAAATATTTGAATACCATTGGAAATTTAAAACTATAAAAACACGATGAAATTTAGAGCAACAACAGTTGAAAACAGTCGAACAGTTGAAAAAAGTAACAGTGGAAACAGTTGAAACTATAGGCAATACTGGACCCAAAAGAAGGAATTTTTAAAGCCCACAGCTGTCCCTCTCCATATGCAATCATGAATCAATTGAGGTGGGATGAAGCAGCTTGAGCTGGAAGAACTTAAGGACATAATATCTATTTCATTAATGCTACACTATATGATTTTTACAGAAGCATCATCTAAGATTTAGCCACTGATGGATAAAACTTGCTCAAGGGAATAATCTTAGAAAGGAAAAACGTAAGAACTCTCGCTGTTGTTGCATAGAGGCCAAAATAAACCAAACATCACATAGATCAGTTTTGGTTCTTGTGGTTCTTCTGAGATGAGAGCTCTGGAGGCAGAGCACTGCTGTTTCCCAAGAGCATAAGCCTGTGACAATGCAGTAGACAATGACTGCAGAAATGTTTTTCAGAAAAAATTCTCGTTCTTTTAAATGACCATTGTGCCTTTCTATCAGTATGATCTGATTCCACACAACCTCAGAGAGAAGCGGTAGAAGCTGAGCTATAAGGTTCAAATTAAGGTAATATAATAAAAAATATGCAATTGTGGACCAGATTTCAATTTTCAGCAGCTAAGTTTCCATTGTTTTAGAGAACATCCAAATTGTTCAGCAGCATTTAAATTAAAACCTAGTCCTAAATGACAAATATAGAATAAGGCTGGCTACTACCTCTTTATATTTAATGCAGGCAGTCACTAGTGAGGCTGATTTCCCTGCCCTGTTCTGTTTTCGCAATGAGGCTTAATAAATATTGACAGCAATTACACAGAAATAAGACTTTAAACAGGCCCTATTCAGTCCTCAGAATGTACAAGATGCATAATGAATATGCTACAACCATTAGAGAGAAGGCTGATTCTGAAAGATGGCTTGTCTCAGCTGAAAGTTAGGACACTTTAGATGCTTTCAATATTGTGACACAAGAAATTCTTCTCTGAAATTCTCAACCTTGTCTGTACCCAAAATGGAGCCTTTACATTCTTATTCATGACAACTACAATATGAGCAGGTAGGTCTTGTGCCAGGAGCAGCAGACTCTTTACACTTCCTGTGGATTCCTCCATTTCCAGGAAATTCACAATCAACCATCTATCTTTCTAGACGCTTTTTACCACCAGAGACACTGATCTTATGCATGATCTAGGTAGGGAAACCTTCATGGGAACAGGAAAAGATACCTCAATTCACCAGAAGTGCTGTTATCCAGCCTTTTTTGTACAGTTACACATATAAATGATAGTGCATATCATTTTTGCAAAATAGTTACGGCTGTACATGCAATTGAGGTCATTGTGCATATATAATAGAGAGTTACATGTGTTCAGTAATTTTCACATGCACTTCTATTGAATTTTTCTTAGCTACATCTTAGAGCATTTAAATTATGTACACAATTGTACACATTCTCTGAATTATCATATCTTTATTTTGTAAAAAATATTATCAGTAATATAGAAAAAAACTTTAATTATTAATCCTTAAGAACGGCTATCAGAAAACATACAAACTGAATGAAGTGGGATGTTTTGAAGTCTGGAGAACTGTTGGAGACCAAGTATCACTAAGCAGTACACAAGATAATATAAATATAAAGCAATAAACCCAGCTGACCTTCAATTTATAAATAATTTAATTGACAGAAATTTTCTGGTATGGCTGGCAAGGTAACTGATTTACTTTAGGGACAAAACCTGAACTCATGATTTAGGGCTGCATTGAATTTAGACTTTTAGTATTAAACAAAGAGAGAAGGGAGGAGTAAGAATTCACTTTTATAGTTAACTGAGACATGGTTGATGTTGCCTAAAACCACGAATTATGGAAGTCATTTAAAAAAGAACAGTGGGAGGCTTATTACTTGAATGCTCAAGCAACCCAAGTAACAAAAATTCATAGCAAATATGAAATAGCAACTAAACAAAGAAACTGAAAGCAATGAGGAATGTCAAAAATAGGAGCCATTTCTCACAGGAGAGGCTGAAATAAAGAAATCATCATATAGTAAAGCAGAAAAGTAAGAAATGCCAGCACTAAATCTGAACAAATATCCACAAAAGTTACTTGCAAACTTTTTGGAGTCCTGTGTCTCAGTGTATAAATTACTTTCCTTGTAATTACAATGTTTGAGTGACAAATTTTGTTGAGCATTTCTCAAATGAAATAGATTTCCTAGCAGGTAGACAAATTTCACTGAAGAAAAAAAGCAATTCCTCATATAGTGTATGTCCGAATAAGAAAGAAAAGAGAGTCAAAATTGTTCAGTGGAAATATTTGCAAGAAGAAGTGATCTGTCTGAAGCTAATTCTTATAATAAGTTTAATATTTTTAATCTATATTTTCTGAATATTATTCTATTCATAGAATACCTTTCACTTGTAACAAAGTGCTTCTTTGACTAGAATTTATAAATATAAAGAATAAGAGAGAGAAGTTCTGATGTATGACAACATCTTTTTTTCAGGGTCTAATTTTCACCCTCTTGATTTCATTGAATCCATCTGTAAGTTTTCACTTTAGTGACATTTTTCCATTCTTACATCAGTTAACAGGGAGGAAAGTACAGTTCTGTATGGCCCTGAAACTGTGTACACAGGTTTCACAAAACTTAAGCAATATGCACACAGATACATGCATATGTGTATGTGCATATATATATATATCTATGTGTCTATGTATATCTCACATAGTTGTGCACTGCTTTAATACACATTTCACTGTTCCATGCTGTGCCTTTATTGCCCAAACAAGAGTTAGGTATATGCATACACCTCGATTTTCCCAGTATTATTTGCCGTGTCCAAACAGAACAAAGCAACTCAGTATGCATGCATTTTCATGGCACTGGTAGACACCTCACTAGGATATATTTTGGGACAGTCTCTCACCACAGCTTCCTCTAATGATCTAAAAGCCACAGGGATTTGTGTAGTATGCTAAACCTTTAACACAAGCCAAATGCTGTGTCAGCACCAATTCTAGTTACTCTCTTTGGTGCCATTAGATACACATGGTGAGATTTCATTCCCATCATGTTTATAGCTTCAACTTAGCCTGAGGGGATTATAAAAACTAGTCATGCCTGTGTGGGTCTTGTGGCATAGCTAAAAGAATATCTCTGAACTCAGGGCAATACTGGGTTATCTTTTTTTTTTCCTGGCTACATTAAATAAGACATTGGTATTTAAACATAATTTACAATATGTAGATGCTAAGTGAGAAAAAAAGAGAGAATTTCACTCAGTGTGATGGAAAATGCAAATACAAATATAAGAATACAAAGATTACCATGCTACATCTTGCTCCTCCCTGATTTGAAATTTGTGGAAATTGTCAAACCTCAAGATCTGCATAGCTTCTCTCAGAGATGGTACCTGAGAGGGGGGCAGATTAATTTCTGAGAGTGAAGGTATCTTGTATTCTTCATCGGGTTAAGAAAGGAAGATTGAATGAGAGTTTAGGATGACCTGGAAGTGACAAGGGGGTACAAGACAGGATTTTATACTGCTTCTTCTGTTTTACAGTGGAGCTCTTGACATAGGTACTATTTAGCATGAATAATGGCATCACTGTTTACATTGTAAGCATAGAAACACTGTTTAGTGGCATTTAAACAATCCACTTGGCCATTTAATTTTTTTGTCACAAAACACTGAGCATAATGTTAACAAAATAGCAAAAGGAATGGTCTGGTAACAGGAGCAGATATCTTCTGACTTTGAAAACACCTTCTTCAGACTTTGCCAAAGACTTTGTGGTTGTATCTATTAAAGCCTAGGAAATGTTTTGGCATCTCTTTCTGTTTCATCTGTCTGGAAAATAGTAATTACAGAGATTCTTTTTTAAATTTATGCAATATGACAGGGAAAATTGGAGGGGACAATCTTTGCGATTATGGCTCTTGAGTGAGAAAAATCAGGAATACATTCCAACATTTTTTTATTAGTATATAACTTTGCTATATGGGCTGAATACATACTTACACAATA
Source organism: Ptilonorhynchus violaceus (assembly GCA_013397565.1). NCBI lineage: Eukaryota > Metazoa > Chordata > Aves > Passeriformes > Ptilonorhynchidae > Ptilonorhynchus > Ptilonorhynchus violaceus. The sequence goes on along the minus strand of VZRJ01003181.1, from coordinate 81,467 downwards.
CCTAGTGATTTACAACCTTAACCATTATATTGATAGCTAAATGCTGCCAAATGATAAACACTTTGAGTTTATTTCATGCCAGTGTAAAACTTGAGCACTTTTCACACGTAGGACATCTAAGGTAATTTTTCTTACTTCAATTTAACACTCATTGTTTTAAAAAGAACAAAATTTATTTTGAAACATAACTGAAATAGCTGTCAGTGGATCTTAAAAATGACAGTATTCTATTTTTAAAAAACCCATCTTTTTGTTTCTTGACATTGTAGATGAAAGACTTTTCTTTCAAGAAAAAAAGAACTCTTCTCACTAGGTGCCTATTTCTGACTATTTTGCATTCTAACAAACCCATGGCCACCTAGGATTTCACAGCTGTCACTCTGCAGCACTTCATGGTCACCTGAAATTTCATTAACAGGAAGAAGAACCAGATCTTTGTGCTCTAAAATCACAAATAATTGTAACTGCATGTAAAGAAACAACACTACTAATGGTACAGGTATAGGAGCAAGAAAACAATAACAGATTTAAGTTATTCTCTGTGCTTCTAATCATGGCTAGTGAGTACCAACACTGGCCAGACTCATTATTGCATGAGATGGAATTATATATACTAATCATAATATTGTAACAGAGAGTTTGAGATCTTAAGATGTCATTTAAGAGGAGAATTTGTCTTGCTTTTAGTAATCCTGAGGCCTACAAAAAGGATTTGAATTGAATTTATTAAACACATTTACATCTTTCAGTCCAAAGCTATACTATTGCACAGTCAGGAAATGTGATTTAAATCCTCTGACATGGGGAATCAACCATGGCAAAGGATCTTGATTTACATTTCTTGTAGCTAGATAGGACACCCCACAAAATGACAGACAGTCAGAAACCTTCAAATTATGTCAAACATAATTTTGTTTTGCAAATCAATTTTGTAATGCTTAATCAGCCCTCTGGTAAGCAACTATTGATTTAAATTAAATCAGAAAAGTTTACATGCAAATCAAAACTGACTTAGTTGGCTGTTCATGGATAACTTTCTTCTCTACTCACACAAATGTTGATCAGAAAGTAGGAAAGAAAAAAGAATGAGAAAAATATGCAAGACACATTACACTTGTTTGGAAAGTAACAAATACCTTGTTGTATTTGTTGATATAAATTCCTGCCTTCTCTTATAATTTCCTATGTACTTTCTGTATCAGCCACTTCTATATAACTTAACAAGGCTTAACTTAATAAATGACTGTGTGTATGAAACAAGCACAAAATTGATTACAGAAGAAGAAGGAGGTTGCAGATTTTGGATGGATGCATGGATGCATGCATGCATGGATGCCCTAAGTGCATTTAAAAAAAAACTGCACAGCTAGCCTCTTTGTGACAATGCATGAATTCATATTTCACTAATTTTAAAGTTAAATTCACTAATTCTAAATTTTTCTATTTAAATTCTTTTCTAAGAGGATAGTTGTCCCAAAAGGGAATATTTCTGCTTCTGCCTATAGCTAAAATTTTAAATTCTTGTCATGGTTTCTTGTGCTTCTGAACTGACAGTTCTAAACAATGAATCCTCTGTACAAAATCCAGAACTACTGCAAGATTTTTTCCTAAGTAGCTATTTAGCAGGTGCCATGGTCTAAAAATAGGATCTCTCCAGGTTATATATGTAGGATTACTTGATCTTATAAGCTATTTCCCTCCCCGGTCTTTTGCCTGACAATGCTAAAGTGAGTAACAATCACTTGTTTTGTTTATCCTAGTGTGGTCTGAAAGTCAAATATATTTTCCTTAGAAATTGCTTCCAAAACTATCAAATCCTGCCCTAAAGCAGCCATCTGGGGGCATCTTTCTGACTCTTTCTGATTTGAGCTGATTTAAATTGATGATCAAGCTGAAACCTGCTTCACACTCCTGACCGCAGATATAAAGGAACAGGATTAATTTTATTTTATTGATTTTTCTATGTTTGGAGTATGTCAAATTTTCACACGCGTGATAAATTAATGTTACATCTAATCACAGGTATGGCAGCACCTAAATACATGCCTACTTGACTTCAAATTTCCCACGATTCTATAAAATCAATTAAAGTCTGTCTGTCTTTTTTCCTACTGCTTATATCACTAATTGATAACATATGCAAGGTTCTCTGCCCCTAGAAGAGATACTAAAAGGCAGATAATCAGTTTTATCAAACACAAATTTTAATGCAACACCTTGCACTGACTTCATATGCTGTTGTATTAATTACATCAAAAAGCATCACATCTCAGAGTCAAGCTTTTTATACTTTGAGGAGTTTTACTTTGAAGCATACTACCTTTGGTACATATTTTGTGCTTTGGTTTTTTGCCAGATAAAAAGTAATCATCTGTTCCCTAGACTATGCTGATATTCAAAGAATCAGCATTAAAAAAAAGGTCCCTAAAAACATGGGTCCTAGTGCATGTCTCATTTCTTGTAAGAAAAACTACCAAAATACAGAGACTATGATGATAAATTGACAAGATAACATTTGAATATATCAATTTATTAAAAAAAAACACATTTAAAACTCCAAGTATTTATCCAGATATTTACACTCTGGTTTGCATTTTGTCATGTAGTATATTTTTTACAATATAAAAATTTGAGATTTTCTGTAGAAAATTTTTTTAACACACAGATCATCATAGAGCCTTAATTACATCCTTCTTTTAATTTTTGTTACACTGAAAGGTATTAAATACAAATTCATGTCCTGATGAGCTTGATTTTGGCTATACATTTCCATTTAGCCAAATCATACTGTCTATAAACACATCAAATCACTGTACCACAACACGAAATGATAGATGAGAGGATTCCTTAAGAGCTTTTTCAAATCAAAGCATTATCCAGACAAGAAAAATGAGTGCATTTGCACTTATAGACTTGGAAATGCATGAAAGAATCATAATACAACATAATTATACCTTTGTCCATAGTAGCTTTGCAAAGGCATTTCATTCCTGACTGTCATTGTCCTCTGTTTTTCTGCACCATGGCTCCCCAGGCAGCTCGGTACTCTAATGCTGACTTTCTCAATTTGCCTTCAAAGCAAAAACTACCATTCATACTGAATGCTGCACAACAAAGGAGAGTAGTAGGAAAGGTCACAAAATTCATTTTCTCTAACGATGTAAGTATGCATCCAAATATGAAAGAATGCTGCATTCAACTTGCTCCTAAGGTATTTTTAGTTGGGTTTTTTTCCACCAAAAGGGCTAAATAATCACATGCCTAAACCATTCGTGCTGACAGATCTTTAATAGATGCATACAGATGATGGGACAAATGGCAGATAAGAGATTTAGGAAAATACTTTTTGAAGAAATACAATTTATTTTCTAGTCTTTGAAAAGTGTCTGACAGCAATCCACAATGCCTGGCAAGCCTAAGAAGCAGTCTAAAGAGACCAAAGTGGTCCTGCAAATATGACTGGGAAAACTGTAAACCTATAAAGCTTAACCTTTAGCTGGTAGATTCAGTCCTGGTGCTAAAGCATAGTTAATTACAGACCTTTAAAAGACCATGGGTAAAAATTGTTCATTCATTTCTTCACAAAAGTGTGCAAACATATTTGTAATTGCAATGGCAGGTAAAGAAACCTGAAAGCTTTGATTATTTAGCAATGATAGGAAAATAAATCTCTTAAAAGGCATTCCTTCATAAAGAAAAATCTTATATCAGCAGGGCCAAGATGTATGTATCTGTTTCTCCTTATATTAGGTTATAAATCAAATATGATTCCTGTCCCCTGAGTTTTAGCATTCTTTTTCTATCGAAGAACTTTTTGGGGTTTGTTTGGGTTTTTTTGTGATACAAAAGTATAACATTCTATGATAGTCAGCCTCCTGGACAGTAAACCCTCCAGAAATTTGTATAAGGATTTATTATCACCAGTACTACCTGAGAAAGAAAAGAAGGTAAAACAATTGAACTCTGCTTAGAATACAAAAGAAGAAGGAATATAGGCTGGATTCAAAGGCAATCAGTCAGCCTTCCCATTGTCACCTTGACTATTTCAGTCAAAAGTTTTTACTTAGTACTGCCAAATGGCTTAGCTCTTCACTGTTGTCAACAATCAGCTCCTTAAAGGGCGGCAGCGACATTTTAAAAACCCCACATTTTTAAAGAAGTCAGGAACTGTTTGTTCCTGTAACCAGTAATTCATTGGCTTCCAATCTGCATTTTACACTCACACAGATACACCCTGCAGTCAAGGGGCAGGCAGTAGTTGTCAGTTGGTGATAGACTGTGATTTAGAAGCATATTGTTTGCCAACCTTTGAATTTAAATCCCTAATACAACAGCTTTTAATTCCTGGCTTATTACAAGTGGCAGTGTGCAGTATTGGTCATTGGGCTTAGACCCCTTAGCAATGCTGCAAGATTTGCTGAGTGAATTGGGGTTTTATTCTGCTTACTAGGTGTCTCTCAAGTCATCAGCCAGATACATCCTGGCACTGTTCCCTCAATAGGGATAATGAATCATGACAGTTCGTCTCAAATTGCCCAGCTCAAACATTTAAATGTCTGCCACAATCTACCAATGAACCCATCTGAGTGCCATTGGGGATCAGTGGGAGAAACTTATTAATACACATGGGATTTGGCAGCACGTCAGGCTTAATATATCACAACAGCTAAGATAATACAGTTGTGCCTTCCCCTTCCCTGTCCCGTGGTGAGAGAAGAGAACACCAGCAGTATGATATCACCAGGGAGTGCAGAGGTGCCATCCGGCACCATTTACAGCATCTCGCTTTATATTCATCCACTTCCTTATGTGGTATTCTGAAGCGTATTCATCTTTTTCAGTAAAGAAGTTTTAAGCTTTGCAAGCAGAGAAATAAAGTTTTTAAAAAGTATATTTCAGAGGTACTTGGGAAATCTATAGCATTCTGATTAATAAATGTAATACTCATTCCCTCTTCTATATTAGAACCATGATAGGACAACATGAGCTCATAACAAGCCTATAGCTCAATTGGCTAATGCAATTTTTTTTGCAGTCAGAAAATCTTCAGTATTACTGCCACGAAGTAGTTGAAGGACAAATAGAAATGTCCTAATATGTAGCTCCAGCTGGCTACATATTTTCTCCCAAAAGCCTTGAGAAGCAATTTGAGATAAAGACCTTTCCATTTTGGAAGAGCATTACTGTGTCTTTGGTGCTGTCTATATATGCTATACTATGAACTATTATAAATAATTGAAGACATATGCTTTATTTCCAATCCAAATGGGAAAAAAAACCAACAAAACCTGGTTTTCTTGGAAGAAGCTACTGTGACCAAATGAAATTCACTTCTTTTCCCTTATGGGAGGGGTAATACCCAGTAGAGGGAAACTTTTTTGACAACAATAATGTCTCTGGAGACACATAATGGGAAAGAAGACATGTTACAGCTCATTTACTTATAGCAGTTATGTGTTAAATTGCAGGTGAACTAAAATAGAATATAATTCTTTGGAAAAGACAGCAGTGAAAGGATTCAGAAATCTATCCCAACCAAATTGCTCTTTGAGTTAATATTTTATGGCTCAGTATTAAGATAATTATCTCCATTATTGATCCTGCCTATGTGGTATGGGCATCCAAACAGCACCTAGTAATGTTCGTAGTTTTCTCCAAAAGAGTAAAACTTAGAGTGGATTTCTTTAACATATTCTTCACAGAAGGTTATGACGAGGATTTCTTCAATCAGCTTGCAATTCATTTTCTCCTAAGTCAGCAACAGTGCAAAAGCTGGAAAACCATTGTCAAAATAAGAAAACATTTGTGTAAGATTTGTTTGCTATTATCAGCCTCTTCCTCCTGTCATTCCTTCAACTAAAAGTCACAACTTTTATATTACGAGACAGAAGAGAAAGTGCCTTAGTGCAGTGATATTGTGCTTTTGAAATAAAACTCTCACTTAACTCAGTTTATCTTGTATTGGTCTCTTTGCAGAGAAATTCAGATACATGCTGGGCAGATTCTTTTGGGAGAGAGTTGAACTAGATTCTCTGTTTTGAGTATGCACCAGATTTTCCACCCCTTCCCAGGGACAGAAGAGCTGCAACCAAAGACTTGTATTTGGATAGTTTCAATCATTTTGCATGGTGAGGATGACCGATCCAGCAGAAGAGAATAGATCTAGTCCCAAGTAAGATTCCCAAACTGCCTGTAATGTTGGTGTAGGGGCCTCAACACCTTTTTTTGTCTACTGATTTACTGCTACTGCACTAAATTGCTAGCTACTACAGATCTCACCACCAGGAGTTGCTTTCTTACAACTCATAAGAAAGTATAGCGAACAGCTGCTGTCATCTGAGAAGGTATTAGAAAAGCACTCATCTTCAGCTACAGTTCCAGCTGTTCTAAAGGAATGTCATCTTTCTCACAAGGAAGAAGGGTAGCTCTATTAGGAGGGCAAAGGGAACAGTAATGAAAGGATTCCCAGCCTAGACTTGTATTTGAAAGCATTTGAAAGTTATTTCAACATATGGGAAACTTCACTGCCTTTTTTTCTCTCATTTCTCTAAGTTACTCCAGATTGCCTTATTTTCTCAAAGAGCAGGACATTTCTGCCTGTTTTAACTTTTCCCCCTCACCCTAGGTGTGATCCTACAGAATGATCATTACAGTTGAATTAACGGAAATGTTTACACATTGCCTTGAAGCATCAGCAGCTTTTTCCCTAACCTAGTCCTAGGAATTGCACATTTCTGAATGTGCATAAATGTTATTCAGCTTCTTTTCTTGTAAGCACTGAAAATTATCTGAGCCTCTATTCCAGTGGGCTCATTTACAATAATAAGTTCTTCAAGTAAGAAAGCATATCTTGAAATTCCTTTAAAGCCAACAGAAATATTTTTTTAACAAAGAATTGATGCAATTTCATCAAAATGACCCCTAACTAAAGCCAACTAAATAGTTATGCATTTTTAAAGAAGACAGGGTTTGCTCTCAATCACTGTTAAGAACAATGGAAGGGAATATGTGAAAAGTAATTGGTAGTTAAGTTTACATTCAAGTAGCAGTCAAGCAGAGAAGATATTTGTCTCAGCACAATCAAAACATAAAGAAACAAATCAATAGAGATTACTGTGTGAGACTAAACTAATTAAATTCTGTCTAGAGAAAGATGAAAGTACATGTAACTCCATGTATAAAGGGCAAAGACATGAGCAGATGCAAAGCTGGGATTCTTCTCAACAGATAAACTGAGAAAAGGTCAAAATGCACATATACCAACACTTATGCAGCAAGCCAACCATCTCAGCTACAAGAGGGGGCTATAAGCTATTAATGAATAAAGTAGCTCAAGCAGGAAAATCTGAAGTAGGAAAGTACTACTTTGATTGTATATAGAGTATTGTTTCAAAACCTTTCAAATAGGTGGTAGCTCATTTTCCCATATCTTGTCAGAAACCTAGTCAGTTCTACAGCTCCTTTAAAAATCTGGTGTTCTACTTCATGTAAAAGAGTTAGCTTGCCTTTTTAAGTAAAGCTATTACTACATGTAGAGTTATCAACAGGATTTTTAATGTGCTATTGTCACTGTAGGGGCGGCCACGACACACACACACGAACAGTGCCTCGATCAAAGGGCAAAAGCGTTTATTAAACAAAGCAGCCTCTCTTTAGACACTTTTGTATGTTATCATTTGTGTTACATAATCATCGGCTGCTAAATCACTACAATAGATTCACTGGCTGTCATTAACTACAATATACTACCATTGGACACCTATAGCATAAGCATTCAAGCATTCAGAAAATAACAGGTGCAGATATGTTGCTGGTTTTCTCCTTCTATTGTTTAATTTTCTTGCTTCTATTGATACTACATTTTCATGGGTAAAATCTAATTATTTTTCTTCTCATGGGCTTTTCTCACGAATAGAAGCTAACCATCTCCGAATTAAGATCTGTGAAGCCTTCAGACTAGCTGTAGGCCTCAACATACTACTACTTCTCTCTCTCCAGTTCCTTGCTGTAAAAACTGTGGTACCTCTTGTCCTTTCCGGGTACCAGCCCCAGCATTGGTTCTGATTCTTCTTACTGCTGTGGGGCTGCTGTGTTCACTCTGAGACTTCCATTCTCTTTTCCATATCCATAAGTAAGCCTTTGTATGGCTCATTGCAGCTACAGTTCCAGCACCAAGTCAGAATGGCTACCCTCACTGGTGAAAGTTATGAGCCACAACTACTCATACATTCATACCCACAGAACAGAGCCTTGATTTTCAGAAACCTGAATGATAAAAGGTTCATTCCAAAAAAACAAACCCAGGCTTTCTGTGGTCCCAGCCTGTTTATGTGTGAAGTTATAAGGAGAATAATCTCATGTTGGTATTCACTTAATTCTAGTACTTATATACCTCACTCATACTGGCCGGTTACTATTCTGACAAGACACTCTTACCTCTTCAGCAAGGAATAGCTTAGTTTCATATCCCAACAATGAAAGCTCAAAAACATTTAATTCAATTCTGCACTGAAGCCAGAGAAAAGTTTGAATAATGTATGTGCCTTTAATCCATGGCCCCATTGCTCCTCCAGTTCTGTCTCTATCTTGCTCTTGTTTTCCTGTAGCATTTTGAATCAGGATGGATTATGCACAAGGGACCTTCACGCACTGTAAGCTATTTGGGAATTTAAACAAAGTCCTCAAGCTTAATTAGCCTTCTCCTAAGATGATAAATGCCATTTCTTGATGTTGCAAAGGAGGTTTATGACCATGCTAATAACTGACACTTAACCATACATTTCCTGAGCTGCAGTGGTAAACATATCATTTCACTGGCTTCACTAATATAACTGTTAACTCATAGTACAGACCCTGAAGGAAACGTTAAGAGAGGAATAACAGCTTTGCTGCATTCGCATACTCAGGACACACAGCTAATGACTCTGAGTATTAAAGCTTGTTATGGATTCTTCGAGACTGTAAACAGGGAGCATCATTATGTGATGGAATATCCTTATGTGATAGAACACCTAAGAAATTCTTAACACTGCTACTCTGCTTGGAATGAAAATCTATCAGGAGAAAGCAATTTTAAAAGCAGGGGGCAGATGAATAATTCAGTAAAAAATATGTCAGTCACTGAACAGACAATGGAAGAACTACTGCTTTTTTGTTTTCATTAGAGAGGAATCAACGGAGGTCACATCAACCTTACACAAAATAGTAAACAGTTTTAGATAAATTAAAATGGGAACCCTTTTGACATAGTATCAGAATGCAAGGACAATACATTTTATAATGACAAAATAAAAATCTTCTTTAGATGACAGTTATCCTGTGAAGTTTCAGGCTACAAAAATTGTTGAGACAAAGGGTTTACAGGCCTAAAAATATGTACAAATCAGATTTACACAGCAATTGTTAAATAGAGGATTTTGTTAGGAAAGCTTCACTTTATGTAACTGAATTAAACTAGTCAGGCTAAGTTAAGTGTTTGTGTGTGCAGGCATGTGCAGACCTACACGTGTATGTATAGTGGGATGAGGGAAGGGAAGGAGAATGGAATTAATGGTATACATTTGATTTTTATCACCATGTTGTGTTCCTTTATCTCGTTTTTTAAATAGTCTGCAATATGGAGAGGGGAGTTGATTTATCTAGGCACTATAGCTCTTTGCAATGCAGAATACATTTTCTTAAAGTGACATTTTGCAACATACTTCTCTTATAGAAGAAATCAGAGAGAAATATATCCCATGGTTCCTCCCTTGTAGCTTTACTTCTGATTCCTCTCTCTCTGACCTTTTTCAGATTGTTTGACCTCCATCTTTGGAAATTTATCTTTCCAATACTTAAGAGTGAGATGGGCCTGCAGAAAGAGGATGTATTACTAATTCTAAAAGTGAAAAGCATTCTGGTTATATTACTGCTGCCAAAATCTTTTAACAAATGTAAGTGTTATTTTTACTTTTCCAGGGAATATTTAATGAGCATCAAATATTCATAGAGGATAGATAATATTTAAATGACATCTTTAAAGGATTAAAAATGTGCAACTCTCTCATAGTGATTACTGTGTTAAGGCCTACAATATATTTTCATTAGGCACAAACTGTCTCCAAGGTGATAGCAAGAAAAAAAGATCTGAGAACTTTCAGTGTAATTTGTAAGGAAGTTCATATCCAAACCTCTGTCTTCAGGATTAAAAATTTGTGTTCAGCAGTAGTAGATAGGATGCTAGCTGAAATCAATTAACTAGTAATGTAAAGGAAGTAAAGATCCACTCAGCCTGTCGTTTAGCCCAGCCTGTGTTCAATTTGGGTGGCCTTCATGTTAGCCTCTCCCTCTGTAATTAAACAGCAGATATTCTCATTCTCACTCATGATTTTATTCCAACAGTCTGAACACCCTTTGCAAATGAGAACACAGGTAATGGTACAGAACACCTAATGCAGACTGTGTGTTTATATTATAAGATGTTAAGATAATACAACTCTGCTTAAGATATCTTTCCGTAAAACATAATGTGAGGTTTTTTGAAGAAAAGTATATTGCCAGCTGCTCCAAGAGGCATAGTAATTTTCCTCTTCTTTTTCTGTTTCTTCTCTTCTTTCTGTCAAACAGGTGCTTTGAATACCTCTATAATGTTATTGTGCACACTGGGAAAGAACTGCTTCCAAGCACACAAAGTGCTTAAAGGTACAACTACAAAAATCAGAAGTCTAGGCCATGTAAGCTGCAGTACAGAGAATTACAAACATGCTTGTTTATAGAATATAAATCTCAATAGTTGATACTAACCATTGAAGGATGCCATTCTCTCAATTTATGTTTCTTCCTGTATTACCAGGTTTACTACTATTTTTGTAATAAAGAAATGTAATAAATAAAAAATCCCAGTTGGAGTGAAACTCTACTAAAACTACAGTTGAGAACTAACAAGCAAATTAGATACTTAAAATAATAGATTATCAAAACCAAAGCAGGTTTACAAAATACCAACTTCCCAAATACCCAATAAACGTCTCCTCTAAGCTGAAGTTTCTAAAAGAGCTTCTTACAAAGTTCATATTTCTTTTTCCTGTTTCTTTCTTATAAATCTAAACAAGAGGAAGCATTGAGCTTCACGACAGCTAATCCTGACTTTGCCTCAACCAGTGCTCAGTCAAATTATTCTGTCTTCTGCTCTATCTTATCTGTGTATTCCTAAAGTAAGGATAGTAATCTTTGATGTCTGTAAACATTTATTTTTAATGGGAGAAGGGAACGTTGGGTCTACTCAAATTTTCTGCTTCACTTAGAATTTCTGATTTAATTCAGACTAGGAGATTTAATTGACAGGTTTTTTTAATTGTTAGAGCAGAGGATAGAGATACCCTGTCTATCTTGGAAGTGTTTACTTTTCTTTGCTCAGTAAGCCAAAATTCATACAGCAATAAGGAAGAAGGTACAGTCTGCAAAACAGCCTGCCAAAGAGTTGATTTTGCTGTTACTGGAGATGCTCAGAAAATTCCTGGGACTCAGCCACGGAAGAGCGTTTAGTTGGCCTTTTTGTTTTGATCTATTTTTATCTCCAGCTATCAGGGGCACAGAGGGGAACAACGCACAGGAAGGCCAGAGCTCTTGCCCAAGAATATTCTGTCTTCCTTCTAATATTGTGGGAGAGAAGAGTCCTGAAAGCACCTTTGGTTTTCTACACACACTTGTTTTCTACAAGTGTGAGTGACTGTGAGAGTGGAAACAGAACAGTTGGGAAAAATTCCCCAGAGTAGTCTCTAAGTATATACTTCACTGAGAAATTTTATTTTACAAAACCAGGCAAATCATTTTACAACTCTTCTCTTTTCACCTGCTTCTTGTAACTTATCTGAGATGATGCAGAGATTGCAATCACTTTGGAGAAACAACGGTGTTTTTCACCTTCCCGTGAGGAATAGACGTGTGAGAGGCGAGAATGGAAAGGTGAAGTAGCAAAAAGAAAGAGAAAAGCTGATGGTTTCAAGAGACCACAATAAGGATCTTCTTGTTCGAGCACATTTGTAAAAAAGTGGAACTTTTCTTTAGTTTCTCTACTTGACATGGTTCTTGTTCTGTATTTCCAGTCTATTCCTAGTATGGTAAAAACTTCAGGAACTCAGTATTTTGCAGAGCAATAATGACAAAGATATTTACCTCAATATCAGGAAGGCTAGCTATGAAACACTAGATGTTACAACTTCACTAGTTTATCTGAAATGTCCTACATTTATAGAGCCACTTGAACATATGGAATTGAGACATGGTATTTTCCAAGCCTGTATAATAAGGACATTGTCCTTTTCATTAAAGAGGTTCTTGTCTACCCTCTTGAATTCCACATAACAGGAAAATCTTGGCAAGAGGAAAACAGATCTATGGTTGTCACATTAAGTGAAACATTGTTAAGGGGTCTGCTACTGTAAGGACTTTGATCAGAACAATCAATCAGGCATAACTAAAATAGAGGTTTCTGCTCCCCAAATAGTCTTTCCTTATACACATATGTATATAGAATTCTTAATTCAGATGTAAAGATACAGCACCAGCCTTCAACAAGCACAAGCTGCTAAATGATGAAGCTTAGTGAATAGATTGGGCATATGCTGAGATATCCATGATTCTCCACCTGTGCAAGAGTAAGTTTCCAATTTAGAGCCCAGCTATTACCAACTTTAACAACTGTGTGTTTATTTTGAGATGCTCTAGGCAAATTATAGAGTATATTGACTTTTGTAGGATGCATTGTGAGCCTTGCCATGTGCTGCAATTGTTGTGAGACTTTGATTATGTGGACGTAAAATTTCAGCCTCACAAAGACAAGAAAATGGTAAATTTTGGGTTTTTCTTTAACAAGCTTTAAGTGTCTTTGAATCAATAATTTACTTGCTAAGTTGCCAGGAGATTGGTAAATTCCCACAATGGTCTACCCAGAACAGTGTGGTGTTTCATTTTGAGAAATTTGTAATACAGGGAGAGGAAAAAGGGATGGGCAAATGCATTCCTAGATAGGGAAACTACTGAATATTTATAGCCAAAGACAGAATATGTATAATTCTGGGGAGAAGCAATGTTGAATTTCCCTATCAAACTTCTACTAAAAGCAGCTAATAAAGAACTACACTAATCAGACCAATCCATGCAATGGGACAGAAACCTGGAATAATAATCAAAAGTACTGTCCACTTTCTGCTAGGACCACGTTTATTGTTCTGTCATTAACCTCCTATAGAGGTAGCTGGAGAGTTGCCAGTTGCAGAGAAGATTTTCTCATCATCAGGTGTTAAGCCAACATTCCGTAGACTATGTGAATTGGACCAAGGACCACAGATTGCTTGAACAGGCATTCAAAGCCTGAGTTATGCAGGTCCCTCATCATATGGCTACTTTTCTCCTGTATTCTTTTGCAGTGTATGTTGGACTTCTAGCAGAATAAAACCACCCTGGCGACTCTCCAGGGACACAAGATCTCCTAGAAAAATAAGATATGGAAATACTGTCTGTTCATACTGTCCAATCCACATCTTTACCAGAGCCAGCTGGCACAGACAAGAAAATGGAATAAGCCTGCCAAAAAAGCAATTCTTCTGCAGCTGAAAGGCTAAAAGGCATTTGATGGGAGGCATGGAGTGAGAAGAAGCTTGCTTTTTGCCCTGTTTATCAAGCAGGGCTAATCATGCTCAAAGTGTTACTTCATACTTTCAGAGATACTTTCCCTCTTACCTGAACCAGGAACCAGTTCTAATGACAGATAAGAGTTGAAAAGCAATACTTGCTTCTGTCAGTTTGCTCACATATTTGGAGAGCACCTGTGATACAAGTGCTATTTCAGCTTGGATATTTTTGAAGAACATATTTCATTACTCTTGGGTTATGGCATTTTCTAGTTCAAAAAACCCCAAATTCCACTGCAGCAATCTTACCTCTAAACTGTGCTATTTCGCTCAAGCATTGGAAATTGGGTAAATTTGATATTGCTACACAGTGATCAAATGCAGGTGAAAAAGGAGGCTTTTGCTGTTTTACTGGTGTTGTAAATGCTTTTGACCCATCTCATTCATTGATGTCATCTCATAAATGATTGCAGAGAAAAACGTTACCTAAGAATGACTGCATAACTTTTGAGTATAATGGTGACATGAAATAGATTTCTCTAATTCTCCTGGACATACCCAAGGGTCTAATCAAATCACTTGAACAGCTCCCTCAGGCAGGATCTGAAGGCCAGTGGTATTACTCTGCATATACAAGTTCTAGCCTCTTAACCTCCACTTACCTGTTTTGGATTTCTGTTCATATTGGTATTACTGGCAGGTTGCTAAAGCCAGAATCATCTTATGATACCAGAGAATGTGTATGCCTCTGACATGGCCACTATAGACTGTTATGATACAATACAGATCCCAGAAGATCTCAACATCTCAGCAGCACAACTGAGAATGAAAATATTAATGTTTATCATCCAGCCTATTACTGTCAAACTCTGCCTCCAGCTATGCAAGTATCACAACAGTTCAGTAGCATTTACATCAGGCAGTTTTGTGAGGTCTTTGTGTGTGTCCTCAAGCAGTGTAGAATATAAAAAAGGTTGATCATGCTAGGGGTATCTGTGCTGAGATACAGGATCATATAATACAAAACAAATAAGATCGAGTACACCCACTGATATCTTCTCAAATAAAATCTTATTAAGGAAACTTTCTAAAAATAAAGGATGTACATTAGGTTTTAGTTCAGACACTTCTCTACTCATTTTGAAGCTCTTAGCTCTTCAACAGTTGTTACTTTCATTGATTAATTTTCATTAATGCTGCACAAACACTAAAAAATTATGTCTTTTACACAGACAGCTTACAACTTAAATCTGATACTAGACATCATTACAAAATTGTCATCTCCCACTGAGTGGAAGCCTGAGTAGGGAGACTCTTCCTTTACTTTCATGCATTGATTTCTCTCCCTAATTATCCTACTCTGAGTAAACTAAGATTCAGTGAGATAGAGAAGTACTTACATTCAGAGATGTACTAAAATCATTTGGCAAGATTCCATTTAACTTAGCTGTTAAATGTTCTTCTCTGCTCTTTACAAAGTACTTTTCATTGAAAACAGCTCTTACATTCCATTGCCTTTGGATTCGGCAACAGGTGGAGAGCTAAGACATCACCACTGTCAGGGGCAAAAAAGCAGTTGTTCTGTCGATGTAGTCATAAAAACATGTAGTTTTCTGCCAAGGAAGAAACACTCAAATAACCAGCAGGAATTAATCCACACTTTAAACAATTGGAAAGGTTAGATTTCTTGTGCTGCAGAAAAGCAGTCTTTTTCATACTCCCATCTGAATGTAGGTATTCAATGAGAAAATTAAGTTGTTGATGATATTAATACTATCCCTTTATCCCAATTTCTAGTTGTGTATCAAATATCTGACAGAAATATATCTGCAGATGCTCTACTGTTCCAGCTTTGTTCATCTCTTGAGACAGCTACTTATCAGAGAAAACTTTCCTAGAGAGTTGGTGTCTGCTGAGATACAGGATCACACCCCTATGTTAATCCTGATGTGAATTTTAGCTTGATATTTCACTAGAAAGTATAAAAAAACGCCTCTGCCTTTTGCTCCATTATAAAAGTAATTATTTTTCACAGGTCACACTGTTGATTTTGAGTAAAGTATACATTCTGTGTTCACATCTGAGACGTAGCAAACAGACTTGCATTCTGTGAGGGGCAAGGTCACAGGAATGTTTAGTTGATAAATGCTCTGTTTTGATGCTTTGAGTTCTTAACTCTGTTGCTTTGTCTCTAATCCACTTTTGAATCTGAGCTGCAGGGGGGAAAAGCTGCTATTTCCGTACTAGGAAGGTCAGATAAGTGGATTAACATGAGAAAAAATATCAGTAATCTCTGGATTTTTCCATTTCCCAATTTATCATGTAACAGGGGAAATATTACAACTAATCTTTTAACCTTTTAATGGGACTGAAAATGCAAGTAGAACAGATGAAACACTACTCCTTTTTTCTTTTTTTCTTTTTTTTTTTTTTAGGCCAGGAACTGTTTACTGGTTGCATTTAAATGATTACATTTGGTTCAACTTTACTTTCAGTGGATCAAGTCCTGTATATTTGAACAAGTGCATTGGTTAAGAAATCTTTACAGCAAAATTCCTGACTGACAGTTTTCCATTCTCTCTGTTTTAAAGCACCTTGGTGCCGTAGTTCTTCTGATGGCTTCTGTGTGCTGGCAATTACCCTGATTAAAAACCCATTTGAGAGTTTCTAGGGTGACAGTCTAAAGTTTTAATGCTCCCTGTGATTTGTGAGAAGGAATGCACACTGTTCTCAAAACACATGAGCAGTTCTTTAAAATGTCGCCAGCCTAAGTACCAAAATATAAGAATGCCAAAGAAGAAATTTGTACACTCCAAATATTTTTCGCAAAAAGAGAACTTTTAATTTCAGTAAAGAAAATTCACTGTTTTCATGTTCACAATAGCAAAATTATGACTAGAAACATATTCAGTACATCAGACTATATTCATGCAGTTCAAATTCTCTCAGGCCTAGACCTGCAGGAGCCAATTCTGTACATTAGAACAGATGAAAGATTTCTTATAGTTTTATCGAAGATGTATAGTCATTTAGAGGCTGTCTGGAAGGTAGGATTTTGATAGACCTCATATTATGAAAATGTTCTCTCCCATCTCTGTCATTTCTGAACCCAATCTGTCTTGGTTCTAAGTAGGCCTCTCTCTGGAGTGCTTGAATTCTCCTGCAGTCTGGAAATCTCTAATACCCTTGTTTGACTCTTTATTTTCTGGTGGCCTAAAGGCAGCATATGCTGTTAAAATGTTAGCAGGAAAACACTTTTGATTGCTTAACTCCTGAGAACAAGTTTAGGTTATTTATTTATACTGGATGCTGAAAATCAAACTGGGAAACCTGAAAAAAAGACTAAAAACCAAGTAGTCTATCTGAAGTGGAATGAAGTGCATCTTGGGAGACACTTTTTTTCTGGTGTCCTTTCAAATGGATTACAATATTTAGAGAACAATGTGATACTAATTAGGAAATTACCTGCATAACAAAAAGATGCTATTTAAGGAAGCAAACCAAAAATAAATTGCAATCTTATAGTACCACAGGAGTATTGGAAAGCTAAGATGACAACACATCAACCAGATTTGATTCCTCATCTTTCTTTCATGTCTTTTTTTTTTTTCCCGAACAAGAGATTGAGATGAATCAGAATATTATCCAAACAGAGTACACTGTCACCTTTGAGAAAACTCTCTCGCACTACATAGCCAACCTTAATTTGCAGAGAGTGAAGACCAATCAACAAGATATGAATAAACATTTTTTCTAAAGCTAAGCTGGTAGAGGTTCTTGTTTAACAGTAATTCTTCTTATCTCTGCCTTATTTGGAGAAAGCAGAATGAATTGCATCCTTAAATTTCTCTGTCTAATTTGTCCACAGACATTTAATATTTACTGGGGTTTTGGGTTGGGTTTTTTTCACCCACTGCTTCCTTTAATTATTTTCCTTCTTTGATCTGCCTGCCATGATAAAAACTTTTGTCATTTGAGGTTAAGGACGTCATTAATTGCAAAAAGAGCAATCCAAAACATTCTAAATATTGGATGCACCTTTTCTACTTTTTTAAAAACAGAACTGTCCAAGAACTTTTATTGTTATTCAAACTCTACCTAAAGTGAATTTTAAAATCTTTTTTTCTCTGACAAAAGCCGCTGACAAAAGCCCTTTTCTAGTCATGAAGGAGTATTGCTATTGCACTTAGAGATGAACTATGTAAATTCGTTCTCTTTACATTCCAACAGAAAAAATAAATAAATAGATAGTCTTCTAAATATGGGCAAGGGAAGGGAGTAGAAGGAAATGGCAAGTCACCAAAACAATGAGTAATAATAAACATGGCAGCAGCATTTTAAAATACTGATGTCTTTTCTAAATAATATTCTAAAAATGAATTTGCTAGAAAGCTGTACTTCAGGAAAGGAAACACTCCTTTTGCTTTGTACATAGGGAGCATGTTAAATTTCATATGTTTATATCACATTAATCAGTCCTAAACAATATAAACTTCTGCTACTTGTACTACTTGCAGTCCTATAGAAGTTAATTCCTAGTTATGATTAATTATTCAAATTTAAAATACTGAAGTGTTATTATACATACGATATAGTTTGTGTTAGCATAGAATTCTATCTTATCCAACTATACTACGGAAATATATATAATAATATTATATATATACACACTATATATATATTATACTATACAGAAAATTTCTCCCACTACTGAGCAAAATTCAGCTGTACCTTAGTAAATGTTGTCTAAATGCAGTAGTGCAATAGAAGAGAGAATTTTCCCTTCCAGTTCCACTGTAGCCATCTACAACATAATATTTTAAAAATATCCATAGAAGCTCACACTCAATAAAACTAAAAAAGGAACTATGGAAACTTCAAGTCAAGTTCAGACAAGTCTTATTTCTGACCATGAAAAAGAATTTTGCATGTCAAAATGGAGAAGAAAATTTCATTCTTAACTGCTGGTAAGAGAAAATGGTTATAATTTTTTTTCATTTGGGAAGCACTTACATGCAAATCAATCTAATTTCAGGCACAGTCTCTATGGCTTTCCATATTCACCATTTCTCAGATTGTTTCTCTCTCAAATATTCATAGAGAATATACAGGAAGCTGCTAAACAGTTTTCAGGAAAACCACAAGCACAAAGAAAGACAGGAACCATAGGGTAAAAGAATGAAAGACATTATCCAGTTAGATGTACAACTAACCACCTGACCTTACAGAGTTTAGGTCACCTCTTCAAAGATACTACTAAATCACAATATACTTCTGTCTTTATGCACTTTTTGTCCTTCAAATCCCTAACTATAAATAACAGCATTAACAATAGTCCTAAAGGACAGGTAGATTTGGGAAGACAAACACCATAGTCCAAACATCCCCTCTTCTTCCTTTTTCCCCCCACTTTATATACTGAGCATGATGTCATATGGTCTGGAATATCCCTTTGGTCATTTTGGTCAAGCCTGAAGTATGCAGCCAATGTCAGGTGCAAGGCTACTGCTAATTATACTTGAAATAATCTTTATTCAGTTTACATGCACTCAATAAGAAAGCTTTTTTTCTACCCACAGGCCACACCCATTTTTAAAAACTTATTCAACATCCAAAAATACATGAGTTTTATTTCTTTTAATCTCTTTATCCATTCTGTTATCTGATATTTAGTCTTTGTACCTAAATCAATATTGTTATGGTTGCATGAAAAATTTTTGCCACATTGATTTCCCATAGCACTGAAACATCACATTAGCTCAAGGTAAAGAAGCTAATAGGATGAGAACAATAATCAGAATAATAATGGAGGAATTATAAACCAAATTACACGTAAGGGATTGAAATTTTATGTTTGGGTTCTTGTGCTACTATAAACTTTGAGATTAAAACATAAATGGTTGTTAACATCAAAGTCATTGTATCAAATCATCAATTTCTTGACAAAATCAACATCCTTAAACATGTAAGTGCATGAAGTAAACAATTGTTTGCTACCATCAGCTGAATTTCTTAATGCTCCACATGGTATTTTTGTTCCAGTGTTACTATTCTTTTTTCTCAGAGACAATTGTATGTGGGTGGTTGGGATAGAGAAGGAGTGTGTCTTAATATTTCACAGAGAAGAATATCCTGAATCAGGGCATATATCTGACAGTGCCTAAAATGAAAGACAAAAGCTTCCTTTATTAACAACAGAGACCTTCTTTGGGATATAACTCCATGTTTGTATTTATGATTTAAACCACGAGTTCATCAATGTAAAAGCAAGTTACTGGTTATAAAGACTGTGGCTTTGCTATCATGTTAACTCACAGTCAAGCTTGCACAAAAGTATTTACCCAGTAATTTACACTGCAATACTAGCTTGAAAACTGCCTTAAAGTTAGAAGAGCCTGGTAAAGAACTGTCAAAATGCAAGATCATGGAAACTATGAGGCAAACTCTAGCCAGCAAGCTCCACCTTGACTGGTGTAATGGTGGCCACATGCTGCTGTTCCCATCAGGAGGGCAACATTTTGCAGAGGCGAATGTTCTAACACAAAAGTTTTTCAACAGTTCTGTCGATGTGGACAATCACAAGGATCAGTCAGATAGTTAAAACACCTGAACTTGTCTGTTCAAAAAGTCTCAAACAGAGAGCAGTTGCATTATGTTGTCAGAGTGCCTAGTTTGATGTAATAGTGATGAATTTAAGGTCAAAGTAAAATTAATTAGACAGCATGCACAGGGCCAAAATTTCTATTGACTATTTAAAAATGAGGTTCAATATTTCTTGATTACATTAATAACTACTGTGGTGACTTGTGCTTACGCTCTTCTTGATTGCTCATTGGAGTTAATTTAAATAATTCTGCATGTGAATTAATCTAAGTATCCAAAGATAACATCATAAATATGGGGAAGTACTGGGAAAAATCAATGCATCATCTAATTATGTGTCCTGTCCTCCATGATGGTATAAGAAAAAGTCAATCAGAGTTTTATTTCCTGTGTCATACACGCAGTATCCAAGAAGTTGTTAAACTATGTTTTGTTATCTATTTATTTACTAATGATTTCTAGCATTTTATTGCTTTTTCACAATTGCTAGATACTAAACTGATGCTTTTATAGAGCTGTAAGCCATAACCACATGATCTCACCTCTGAGCGGTAATGGCCACCTACAAAACCATCATTATACCTATGAAAATAAGTCTTATTATTGTTTGATGGTATTTGATATCTATCTACACCGAGCTTAATTTTTTATTACCCACTGAGTGTTATAAAGTCTATCCTTCTGTGACAATGGTCCTTATCTATGCCATTATGAAAGTGTCATGAGCAAATTTAATCATCTTAAGATTCACACTCCTTTCCAGGTAATTTGCAAGAAAATAGAGTCAGGCCCATTTAAATCAGCATTCTTTGAACAAAATAATCTACAATATTCTGACAAGAGCATAAAATTAAAGCAGCAAGAGAATGAATGCTTTGAATATTCTTTCAGAATCCAGCAATTTACCATTTGAGGACTTTTGCAACTAGAGATGAAGCTATTCTGTTTAGAAGTTCAAGATGGATTTTTCTTCCATTAATTTGTTTACTTTCCAAATCCATCTAAATTTTCGCCATCCACAGACTTCCTTAAAAAGCCCAGATTGCAATCACTTTTCCATATTTGAGAAAAGAGTTTAAAAAAAAAAAATTCTAATTGCTCATATTTTGCCTTTCTGTCTGTAAGCAAAGAATATTTTTCTTGGTTTTTCTTTTGGCCATACCACTTCAAATGATTCATTGAAATAATAAACCCTCTTTAGTTTTCCCTAGTGCAAATTCAAACTGGTTTTTGGACAGTTAAATTTAAAAAAATAATAAAATCTGTGCTGTCTTGTTCCAATGGAAAACATTTCTTTCAATACTTTGGGTTTTGATAAGATCTCCATAGGTTTCAGGGTAAGGATATTAGTCCTTGTAATAGTATAACTTGACATCATCTTGACATCCAGTTATTGTAAGAAACTTAGTGAGTATTAGAAGTATATGTGTTAGGTAATATGAAAGAGCATGGAACGTACAGAGCATGGCATACATGTGGGCGTAATCACTGTACTAAGGAATTTCATTTCAATAAGCTAACCACAAAAATCCAGAAAAAAGCATACTAACCCCAGAGTTTTTCTTTCAGCTTCTAGCATCTTCAAGACTGATGAAAACAACATGCAAATGGCTATAAATAACAGGGTAAATAGAAGGTAGAAGTAATCATACCTGACTTGAGAAACTAACATTAAACAACCCACAGGAGTTTATAGAATTTAACACTGCAGCTGAATTCTACTTCCTGATTCTATGATCAAGTGATTCTGTCGTGCTTTCCGTAATTATTATACATTGCCACTGAGCCAGAAGTATTGAACATTGAAAAATTTGTAAACTCTTTTAGTTGATATCTTGGTATAAATAATAGTTTTCAAAGTAAAAGAATTGGGTGTGGTTATCTTGAAATTGTCTGCTGTAGAGACTAGAGACAAAATGGGGCCTTGATATGTGCTCTGTTCTTAGGCATCCTGGAGTATTCACTTCGTAAGAGGGAAACAGATGAGAAGTAGTTCTGAGATGAACTCAATTGACCTTGGCAACAGGCGCACTAATGGCTCTGAGAGTGGAGAGCAGGGCAGGCTACTTAATCCTCAGTGTCAGAAAGCAATTAAATCTGCTAATTACCAAATTATGTGTTCAAATGCTCAAAGGCAAGCACAAGCAGTAATGATTAACAATTTTGCACAGAAATTCTTCCCTCTCTCTCCAGCTGTTCCTGAGTATTCCCAAAAGATAACATTTTCACATAGGAGCAACTTCAGCTAACTTAATCTCACACTAAATGACAATGATAGCCTTTGCTTTCTCCTTGGAGATGGTACATTTATGATCCCCAAGTGTCAGGCTGTGAGACTGGACACTATGTTAAACACAGTCATAACCGGTATGGTAATGAAATTTAGATTGAGTGAATTTATTGTCAGAGGTACCACTGGGGAATGGAGTGGTAGAGCAATTTTCTAGAGTCTTGCTTTTCAGAGGTGAAGAGGTAACAAAAAAAAAAAAAAAAAAAAAAAAAAAGTTGAAAAATATTTTCTGGTCTAACTGCTAAAATAAACTAGTAACATCTTGGGATATTGCACAAACACAAGACCCTATAGTGTCAGACTACATGTTTGTGGTTTTTCACCTTCAAAGAGGAGACCATTTTTGCTGGAAAGTTTTTGGCATATTCTATACAAAGACAACTAAAGAAGAACTAAAGTATTTCCTGGGAGTCTTTTCTGACATCTTTTCCTAAGGTCTGAGAACTCGGACTGCTGAATTGAGCACATAGAGAGGTTATTGTAAAAGTCCAGTGCACAAGAAAAAAACCTGGATTATTTATATGAAAGTTAATCTGTAAGTGTCAATAACTGGTTAATGCAACATCACCAGAACAAACTTAGCTGCATTCTTTCCAAGTAACGCTGTTCCCTAGCATATTTATTATCCTCTGATACATCACACCAGCAGGCTGCTGGAAGGAGGAAGAGAAAGGGCTGCCCTAGAAACATTTGATTAGGCTTTAATTAACTTCTACTTTGCTGTGAAGCATCCATGTATTCAGTGGGATTACATAAAGGAAAAGCATAAAGGAACACAACTGAGGAACAGCCCCTGCATGTGTGTCGCTCTGCCACTTGGCTTGCAGATTCCTTTGAAGCGTATGCTTTTTGGGTTAAAAGGAAGCAAAATGAAATTTCCTGATTTTTACCAAGTTTCTTTTCTTTTTTTTTATTAGAAGCATAATAAGTTGTTCAATAATTAAGGGCCAAACCAGTTGAAATAATTTTGCAAGTAAAGAGTGCTAAACTAGTGTGGTTTGACTTGCACATTGAAATTAATCTCCTGTATTCCTTATGTCTGGTAGTTCAGCAAGTGTTGACAGTTTGGAGTCTGCAGGACTTGGTATGCACATGAGTGACATTTCACTGTATGAAGCATAATTTTAGAGGAAATCCTTTGTTATTTCTACTGTGAAATACCCCATCTCTTTCAGCATTTTTATTTTTTGTTTGTTTCAAGATTTTTACAACAGTGCTGTCCAACACTCTGCAGACCTACTGAATGAAGAATAAGACTACAGTGAAGTATCATTTTTTGTTACACCTCTCACCTCTCACCTCTATCACTCGTGTCCACCTGGCACACATCTATTCTCTGCAGTGTGCCTTTGCACTGCAGTTTGCATCACATAGTAAGTTCAAGTGTGTCTGTTGTGTTATCTCTGGTTTTCAAAGATACCTAGATATGTATTACACTTATAAATAGGAGTCATTAATCCTTTGAGAAAAAACTGTAAAAACTAGAATATCTTTTATGTGAATTTGTGCTTCCTTTTCTTCTGCCTAGAGTATGTTGAATCTAAAATGGCTTTTCATAGGATTAGAAGTGTCATAGGTGCTTGTGATTATAAAGATTGAATGAAAAACATAACTTCATTACATAATTTCTTGATTTTTAGTGTAAGTGCTTGATTTTTTTTTTTTTTTAAATATGGCTAAAACCATCACTGCTAGGAGCACATACCTTAGAAACACAGAATCACAGAATGGCCTGGGTTGAAAGGGACTTTAAAGATCATCTAGTTCCAATCTCCTGCCATGGACGGGGACACCTTTCACTAGATCAGGTTACTCAAAGCTTCGTCCAGCCTGGCCTTAAGCACTTCTATGGATGGAGCATACACAACACCTATATGCAATAAATCATGCATATAGGCCATTAGCATGCAATGTGTTGTAGAGTCATCTGAAAAAGTCATCGTATTTCATTTTTACCTTGCAGCCAGTTCTCTGCCGACTTCAAGTTTCTATAGGACTTACTCTTCCAACATTCAAGTCTTGGGTAACTTCTATCTGTGGCACAACAAAGTGTCTTATTCCTCTTTTCACATGCATGATGGAGCTTCCTACAATAGTAACAGATGAAAAGACTCAAGATTCATTAATATTATCTGTACTTAAAAATTATGCGGCTTTATTGACTATTTCATAACCTTGATAGGGTTAGGAAATTTTTTTTCCATACCAAAAAGTGACCCCTTATTACACAATTAAGTGAAATATTAAGAAGGCTAGGAAACTCTGGAATACAAGATTGTTATTAAAAATAATTGATGAAAACCAAATTTTGATTTAGCACTTTAAAATTAACATGCTTAGAGAATTTATTGTGTTTGTTTAACTAAACAGGTTTATTACAAGAGATACAAAATTTGTACGTTGGCCATCTAAGAAAATATCCCATCAGAATATTTAATAAGTCTTAACACCGTTTAAGTCTATATATCAATGATCTTTGTTTTTAAGTTCTGTTAAGACTGTCAAGACACATGTAGGTAATTTTGAGACAGCCTTACTTGCATACTTATTTTTCTAAATTTATACTATAAAAGCAAATTTTGAATTTCTTGAGGTCCTCACTTGGTAAATAACTGTTTTTACTAATTCATATGGACTACTGTTGTACCAAGATAATATTCAGTCACAGGAGTTAATAAACATCCCTACATAAGGAATTACAAATAACATACCTGGAATAATTAAAGAGGTGGGGGTCATCATGAACAACTTAAAGATTTCATCTGCGACTTTACCATTTTTGTGTAATAAAGTTCAGATTTTTGCATCTTTCATATATTCATCCACATATATGTGACAGTGCCTCCTTTTCTACCCTTACTGAACCATTTCCAGAATTTTCACTCTAGTTTCCCTATTTTTCAAAATGGTAATTTAGAACATCTCTAGGTTTCACAGAAGATAGGAGAATTATCTAGTATTTGAAAAGTATCTAGGTATAAAATGTTTGGGTACGGCTATCTTGTTTCTGCACTAAAACAGAAAGCTGCATTGACACAGTTCTCTGTAGCATTTTTAAGAATCCAAAATACAAAGAGCAAAAGTACTTCTCCAAAAAGCATCCAACCCTCCAGCTTCTGCAACTCTTGCCTCACTTACGATGTTCCTGCAAAAAGTGTTAGCATGATCAGTGGATTGAAATCTTCTAAAATTGGCTGGAAATACCATATAATCCTGTTCCCAGTTTAATGGAAAAGGGAAGCACTGAAGAGATTGTCCGGACTGAATTCAATGTAGGTCTTTCATAGTTAAAAATGGGATCCTTGGCAACAGACTGCATTTCTCAAACAGAGAGAAAGAAAATGGATTTTCATTCTCTGAATGCTTAGATGATAAAGATATTCAGTGTATTTGAAATTAGCTCCTAAAAGTACTGTGCCCTGTGAGTCAGTAGAACTCCACAGAAGTTTTTGGTTTTTGTTGCTGCACAGTGAGGGGCCATAATAATGTATATTGTCTTTCAGTTTAGTATGTGTTCTTTCTCTCAATGTGAAATATTATGAGACAGCAGTGGGCTCATTTTTTTCTGGGCTATCCTGCAGTTGCCTTCTGATTCTCATTTTATTGGCTATGCAGAGAAGATGCCACTTAAAACTTTAATTGCCAGAGAGGGTTGTGAAATAATCACTGAGATTTACTGCTCTCCCTTTGTGATGTACCTTCACAGCAAAGTGACCCTGGTGGTTAGGAAGCATATTGTATAAATGGCAATTTAATGAGGGCTTGGAGACTATGAGTTCCCCAAAGAACACTTCATTTTGAAATTTTCTTGTTATGGAGTATTTTATGAAGAAATCCTGACAGGAATTCCAATGAAGATAACCTGGGTCTTTAGCCAGAGACATTGTAAAAAATGGAAGAAAATTCTTAGTTAGTACTTTTAACACTGGCAAACTACATATCCATGAAGTCCAATCCTAGTGTTTAACTGAACTGATGGAGAGGCACAAACATGAAAAAAGATCTCCATTTTTAAGATGTAAACAGCCTCCATATTTTTTGAGTTGTTGGCAAGGCATCTAATCACAGTATTCATGATTCGCAGTAAGAATAATCGTTCAGAACATAACAAGTATGTTGATAGCTTTTCTGTTTTCAAGAACAGCATAACGTATAGTAGATGTATTACATACATTAATACATAGATTTTTTTTTAATTCAAATTCTGCTGCTAATCTACTGCATTATCTGCCAGAAAGCTAAGCTGCTTCGTTCATTTTATTGCTTGCAAACTTTGAAACATAAAAATGACCATTTATATGTTAATATTAAGTATTTTACTACTGATCATTTTTAGGAAGAACTTGCTTTAGTGTGCTCAGGCCCAATCCTGTACTGATTCCACTGTTCACCGAGATGTTAAACTCCTGTGCTCCTTTTAAAACTTCCTTTGTGGGGTAAGCCCAGGAGGCAGCTAAGCCCCACACAGCCGCTCACTCACTCCCTTCAGTGGGAAGGTGAAAAGAAGCAGAAGGGTAAAAGTATGAAAACTTGTGTGTTGAGATAAAGACAGTGTAATAGACAAAGCAAAAGCTACACAAAAAAAAAGCAAAGCAAAATAAGGGATTCATTCACTACTTCCCATCAGCAAGCAGATGTTTAACCATTTCCAAAGAAAACAGGGCTTCCTCAATGTGTAATGGTTACTTGTGAAGACAAAAGTGATAGCTCCATGTTTCTTACTTCATCTTTCTTTTCCTCAGATTTTATTGCTGAGAATAACATCTTATGGTAAGGAATAAGCCTTTGGTCAACTGGGGTCAACTGTCCCAGCTGTTCTCCTCTCAGATTCTTGTGCACCCTCAGACTAGTTGCTAGCAAGCTTTTATAAACTAAGCAACTATATTTACTAGTATAGAAAAAATATACTGTTGAAACAAGGGCTATGTGAGGTTTTTCAAAGAAAAGGAATGATGTCATAGTAAGTGAATATATATGTAGACATACTCTGAATATATTAAAGCTTGTAATCACAGTCACTCATGGCATTTGATCATTAGTGTTGCAGAAACTACCTTGAAAACTCTGTGAGAGAATGAAAAGCAGAACATAATTTGAAAGGTTAAATGAAAAAGCTGTATATAAAATGGAATATACAGTATATGAAATCTAGATAGATGTTTCATACAGATATTTCGCCTTTGACACTGTTAGTGGCCAAGACCTGAGAGAACAGGTGTTCCTTTTGGCTGCTGACAAATCCTCAGACTAAGTCAGGTCACTTTGTTCTTTGAGATGGTGATGATTGAAGATTCAAGTGAGCATCACCAGAGGTGAGAACCTAATTGGGCCCAGAAGATTGGAATTCTGCCAGCAAAATGAAAGTGCACAAAGTCCAAAATAAATTTTAAAAAAAAAAGGAAAAAGAAGCCAACCAAATTAAAATAGCTGCTGTCACTGTCTCTGTAAGACACTGAAAAACACAACACTGAACAACACAAACACACACAAGTAGGACCAGTGAGTGTGTAGACATTTCTATTTAAAAATCAAATCCTTGCTGGACTGGATATAAGAAATTCAAACTGGTCAGATCCAACAACAGAATCATCATAATTTCTAAGAGCAGCTACGAGTGAAGTAAATAAATGACTTGTCAAAATATCATTGCAAGGAGTGACAAAAAATCTTTATTCACCCCTACTCCCTCTCAGAATCCACAAGCATACGAATCAGGAAAAAAGCTGCTGCTGCTCTTGCAGCATTGTTTCCTCAGCAGATCAGGAGGCCCTGCCTGTCACAGAAGCAGTGTGACAGGCTCACAAGGTAGCTGGAAGCAATCCCAGATGGACACGCCACAGCCTGCTCACATCCAGCAGGCATGTGAGGGGCAGGAACCAGTACCAGCTGTCCCTCACAGGCCCACTTGCAGCAGCCCGCCTTCTCCAGCCCTCCCTCCCCTCAGTCTCTACCTGGTATGAGGCCGGCTGCTAAGGGATTTGCATGTTTGCATATTGGAGTCAACACCCCTCAGTATTGCTGGAGAGCCCCTAATGACACTCCTCCATGCTGTTCCCAGGCTGCAGCCACTCAGGAACCGGTCAGGTGGGAGGGGGTAGGCTCAGAAGGAGAGCTGCCACCTGGATGCTGCTGGCAGGTTATGTGGGAGCTGTGTCTGGACGCAAAATATGGCGCATGAGGGAGACGGGTTGTGCAGTGGTCAGTGGTAAATCACCCTGCACAGCTGTGCATTTGGGAACTGTCTGTTCAAAACAGCTCTGAAGAAAAGGACTCAAGTGTCCCAGTAGGCAGCAAACTGTGTGTGAGCCAGCAGTGCACCCTGGCAGCAAAGAAAACCAAGTCCAGGGAAGTGATCCTTCTACTCCACAACCGAGAAGACCAGGCCTGAGGGCCTGTGTCCAGGTCACTGGACAACTGAACCACAGTGCAACATCGTGTGACTCCACACGTAACCAACAACTCCATTCTTCCTTTCTTCCTCAAAGACATTACTTGATCATTGATATCCTATCCTAAGACTGACATTGGTTGTGGGAGGACAAGGCTGACCTAGTCCTTTATCACACTTATCACACGGGGAGTGCAGCAGCAGCAGCTGCAGGTGCAGCCTCTTGTCTCCAGGAGCTCTGAGCAGAGTCTGCCGTCGTATGGCTGCTTCCAGAACTTGTTGGTGCAGGCATGTGGCACACGGGGGCTGACAGATGGTTACTGTGGCACGCTGAAGGGTGCTTGCGTTAAGTAAGCACAGCAGATTATGGAATGTGTTCCCAGCCGGCGACGTTCCAAGTGCTACACAATGTAGATATAGCAAATTGGTTTTAGAAAGGGCTAGCCATGAATGGGGAGGATGCACACTGCTCCAGATTAATTGGACCAATAATTCAGCAGTTATTCCCTGAAGCAGGTCACAAAAACAGAAATAGATGTAGACTAAAGGATGCAAAAGTGTTTAATTTTGCTGTGGCCCAGGCTAAGATTGATTATTTCTTCATTTGTGTTATGTCTTCTAAAATATCTTTAAACAGTGTTCTAAAAATGTCTCTAGATTTTTTGGAAAAGCATATTTTGATCCAAACTCCAGATTGGATCTAAACATTTTTCATCTCTTTTTCCATTTTGGGTAAAAATATATTAAAGTCAACATTAAAAACGTCAGCCTGACTTGAATGTCTTCTTTCCCTGTATATCAACAGTTGCTGTCAAAATGATGATCAAATCTTTTAATAACCTCACACTGAATTTCAATCATATATTTAATCCAAATTGAAATTAAAATAAATTTTGGATTATATAATATCATTTCCGGAAATAATTTTATTTGAGGGCTGTATTTCATGGCCCTCATTATCACCTAGAGGAGCAAAAAACGTGGTCTGTATAAACAATGATTTTATTCATTGATACCAACTAACATATTTAATACTCATCTCAATATTTAGTAAAGGCACTAAAGAGAGCATCAACGCCAAGAAGGGAAGGGAAAGGAAAGGTAGAATTGGAGGTTTGCCCTGACCAATGACAGTATCTTGAGATTATTCTCTTAAGAACTTATCATTAGAGCAGTCATAAGTGACCAGCTCAAATATAATGAAAGGAGCCCTGAATTACTTTATTCTTTTTTTTTTTAGGTGCAATTACTTGTGTTCATTTAGATTAAATGCCTTTTTGGTCCTCAGGAAATCTCCTCAAGAGAGATGGACTCTCACTGAATAGGTTTTTTACTGAAAAATTTCCTCTTAATTTACTGAGCTTTTGAGATCAATGCAGCAGCTCATGGGTGGTAGCTGTAGCTGAAGAAGAAAGATGTTGAATATCAATGCCATTGTTCTATTTTCCTTGGAATTATTTAAATAAACTCAGTGCACCTGGCAATTGTTGGGAAGAGACCCAGAGAATATCCTGTTCTTATTTTGACTGACAAATTTCTACTATAGAACTTGTTTCAGTGCTAGGATCTGTTTTTTCAACTGATTGAAAATTATCTGCTTTTGTAAAAAAAAAAAAAAGTGTTTGGGTTTTTTTAAATTTTATTATGAAAACATTAAAAAAATCAATTTTTGTTTCCAGAAAATTATAAATATATTATTTCTTTCAGTTTTCCAGGTTTTGTAGAATATTAAAAATATAAATATTGTCATGAACATTAAAAAGACGTGTTTTTTCCATTTTGAAGAAGACAACAGAGGATATTTGGCTAGATATCGGAACGGCCAATTGGAAACCATTATTGGAAACCTTATATCTTTAAAGATACTTAGCTTAATTTAAACTTCAAATCCTGTGCGTCAGATACAATGAAGTCTCTATAAACAATTATTTTTCAAAATCCAATCACTGAAGAAAAGCATCAGAAGATGCTTAGGAGATACAAGCGGGGCAAAGGTCACCCAGAATTGGTTCAGCAGACTAGTTTTGTCATTCTGGATAAATAACCTGTATAGATTTATCTGAGAATGAAGAATAATTCTATTCAAGTGTTCTTTGGGATCTTTGGATGATGAGGGAAATTTAGCTCTGTAAGTGTTCATCAGAATATTGCTCAATACATGGACTTTATGGCCAACTAAGAAACAATGCTCAAATATTTATATATTATTAGCAGTCAAAGGAATTAACTTTTTTCTTATCTCTTGAAAGATAAGAGGATATATAAATCAACCTTGTCCTGTATTACTAAGTGTTGTCAGCAATATCTCACCTTAGCTGAAAGACATCCTTCCAGAAACATATGAATGAAGCAAGAATAAATCACATGAAATTAAGGTCTTTTGACTTAAGGACTGGGAAGACTATGTTTTTTCAACATAATGAATCAACCTCAGAACCACAAAATTTCAGTATAAAGGGTTTTGGTGATCCTGGTAGATTTTAATTAATTAAGTCATAGAAAAAAAGTGATGCATAAAAACTTGTCTTGTGTGAGAACTGGTTGAAATTATCAAAATTGCAACCTTCCAGTACCTGAAGGGAGCCTATGAGGAAGATGCAGAGGGACATTCTACAAGGGCATGTAGTGACAGTGCAAGGGGGAACGGATTCAAACTGAAAGAGAGGAAGCATAAATCAGATATTAGGAAGAAGTCCTTTAGGATGATGGTGGTGAGACAGTGAAACAGGTTGCCCAGAGAAGCTGTGGGTACCTCATCCTTGGAGGTGTTTAAGGCCAGGCTGGATGTAGCTCTGAGCAGCCTGGTCTAGTGAAAAGTGTCCCTGTCCATGGGAGAAGGGTTGGAACTAGATGATCTTTAAGGTCTCTTCTAACCCATGCCATTCTATGATTCTATGATTTTGAGTCTTTTTATACATTTATCATGATCAATTTCAAAGTAAGAGCTAAATTCATGAGGTAATATATATTTTAACATAATTTCTTGCAATGAGTGAAGTTTTTTACATACCTGAAAATACAGAACTGGAATTTGAGCCCGTTCTTGGGTTTAGATTGAGAAGTGAATACTACTGAAGAACATGATTTTAATTTCGAGAATCTTAAAGGATCAGTTCACCATTAACCTCAGAAAACAGATTATGATTTAAGATTAGATTTCTGGCCTCTGTTAGTTTATTGTAGTCCTTAAAATTGTCCTTTGGTCTACAACAGACACAATACATCCAGTTGATTGAGAAGTAATATTGTGACATGGCCTTTGAAATACAAGTATATCAGCAGTTGAGAATATTTCTTGTAACACGCTGAGCTTTAGGATGGTTAGACTGAACACTTCAAAACAAAGACCTTGGTTATTAAAAGTCTCTAATTTTAAGGAAGTTTCTTAGTATAGAGCTGTTGACTTATAGAGATAGTACCTTTTATGGCTTGTCTTGTTAAGATTCTTTGTAAGTTCTATTTTAGAATTTAAAATACTCACTTTGTGCTTTATACTGCTTGTATGTAAAGACTTTCTTTTTTTCTTCCATTTTTTTCATCCATGCAGTGGATGAGAGTGCAAGTATCACAGATTTTCCGACAGAGATAATATTCAGCCCACTAAGAAGATTTTCTATTCAAAACTAGAAGAAATAAACTTTCAAGATTAAAAGGATGCTTTGCAACTTGATTTTGTTCCCTGCTTCAGTTTGTCCTCTAGCCTTGGAATGTCTTGATCTCTTCTCTGTGCCTGTCAAATGCCACAGGATATCACACAGAAAAGCTAATACCAAGAGTTTGTATAGTTCCTCTGGAGTTCTTCTATGAGTGTACCTCATAATGCTTCACCTCCATCAGGACTTTAGATATAAATTTGTCTGTGAAGTCTCTTGTGACTTAGCAACTACCATATGGATTTCTATTTCACTTCAAAAAATGCATCTGCTTAGAAATGTATGGGAGTCACACATATGTGTATATATGCACACATGCACAAATACATTCTGGAAAATAAATCCCCTGAGACTTTAATGACACTTAGTTCAATCCCAGTTTATTCCCCTCTCTCTGAAGAAGGGATTAAAACATATATATATTCTCAGTTTTTTAAGAAGATTGGAATTCTATTTCCTTTTTATTAATTTATAAGCACTTCTACTATGCCCAGAACTACTTACAAAAGTATAGAGACCACTCTTCTGAAATTCTTGTGATCTGGAAATACACAGTGGAGGTAACCTACAGAGAAAAAGAAGAAAGAGAACAAAACTGGAATGTCTTTATTTCATTTCCAAGGTAAAGAATTGGATGGGAAAGCAAGTTAACCAATAAAGAATCCATGTAGCTGACAAACTGAAATAATTACCCAGTCTGACTCAGGTATGATCAAAGGTGAACTGTTTTTACAAAGTGTTTTCAAAGTGTAAAAGATGAGGGAAAGCCCAGGGAAACATGGGAAGGAACGCTGTAGATGGAATTACATGGAAGAAATGTCTTTGAAGAAAAAAACACTAGATGATACACTGTTTTTAGGAAGTGCAAAGATATGAGAAGACTTAATTGGAGCAGAATGTATAGTAGGGGTAGGGACACTAAATCTTGATATTGCTACTAATGGAGAGTCCATGGAGGTATTGGCCCAGAAAAGTCATGGCATTGCAAGTGATGGCAGGAAAATCAGTGGAGAGAGATTTTAAACTTTCTACTTTTGCTGTACTTTTACCACAGTAAGTCCTATAAAGCTTTCATCAAAAAATACACCTCTGGTTCTCATAGCTTAACTACAGATACAAATAAAACATTTGAAAATGTTTTCTGAAAATACCCACATAATATTTTCCTTCTATGTTATAGGTTTCTTAAAATGTCCCTGATTTTAAAAATTGTTTTGCTGTATGTTAAAATTTTTTACTACAGTTTTTTAATGCATTTAGCAAAACTCCATTTTCAAGATGCAAATGTACTTCACAATAAGCAAACAATTCCAACACAAACACTTTTGGTGACATTTCTTCCCCAAAGTTTTACTCTATTGCCTCTCAGCATGAAACACGTATTGATTCTGGCCTCAGGAGCTGCATTTCATTCTTCCTCCATTTTAGCAGGTGATAAATCAAAGGTGACAAAGTAAATGTGAACCAGTGGGACTCTAGGGAGAAGGGTAAGGTAGTCCCTTCCAGCTGGCTGGCAAAAAACAGCTTCCAAACAACTAAATCTTAGACTTAAGAAAGTTATTCAGTGTTCAGGAGAAGATTACAAGGAGATTTGATGCTTTCCAGTTGTCATATTTTCTCTAGAAAAGAGTTTCTCCATGAAACGTTTGAATTTATTTTTCTCCGATTTATTTCTGTTTGATAGTTTTTCCACTGGTTCTTTTAAGAGCTCCTATTCAGTATCTGCATCTTTTTATCATAGCACTTTAATAAAGACATGAAAATGACTTCTTAACTTATTCTAACCTTTTCCTCTGCCTTCTACTGGACTTCTAAGGAGTTCCCCATCAAAGGACTGTCTGAAGGTGCCTTTTTAATTCCCGGGAAAATGGGAGAAGAGGTAAATAAGCAGTATACTTTTTCTGACTGCATTCAACTGAAATTGTATGTTCCACAGAATCCCTCTTGGCAAGGTTTCTTCTTTGCATTTATTCTTTTAAATCTTTGGCTTTCAATGCAGTTGTTTCTTATTACTTCTTACCAGTTTGTTTCTGGGACTGTGCTTCCTCTGACATGATTCCCACAGTGTTATTTTAATCACATATGCAGCTTAAGAGTTTGTGACCTACCTTTCCCTTTTACCTTTTCTGTCTCATAATTCCCGAGCTAAATTTCCTACTATTTTTCCTTTTAAGTTTTATCTCCACGGAACAATGTGCACCTCATGACACCTTCGGTTATATTTTCCAATTTACTATTTTTCAATTCTATCTGTGTTTAATCCTCATGGGCTTTCTGCCATTACCAGTTATTTATTGTATAATGAAAGAGTTTATTTTTTATTTAGGTATTTTAAAAGACCTGGTGGAAGCCCATAAAATGTAGAGATTAAATACCTTGGTTAAAGGTTGTTTTCAGTGATCTGTTCTGTGATTGTACAGATTAGTAGAAAAAATTTCATTTTAAGATTGAGGAGTTGCTCTTGTCTCTGAAAAACAGGAGTTTCTTCCTGCTCTGGTCTTAACTGTGAATAAAAGAAATTACATTAATCATTCATTTCCTTCAGGTTCCTATATTATTAAGGGATTAAACCTCTTTCAAATAAATTTCACTATAAAAAGCACAGAGTACTTAATACAAAATGAGTAACTGTCTTTGCATGTTACTACAATCATTGACTATGGGCAAGAGAGGGACAATTCAGGACTTGATTTTTCTTAAATATTTTATCTTGACTAGGTTTTATTCACATATTCCTGCTTTTGAACAGAGTATTTCATATTATACCTTTATAATGAACACAAGTAAACTTAGCATTGCCCTTGAACTCAAGAGAGGGGACTTCTCTTCCTTGGTATTATTGCCTTTCCTGGAAATCTTGGAAATTAATTTCACAAGTTTGCGCTTTTGTTTCCTCAAGGGAAAAACAGGACAGTTCTTTTGGAAAATAGTTTGAGTTCTACTCGTTAAGAGTACTTGGTGTTATTTGTGTTTTATTCTTAAAGAACATATTAGTTATTACTTATACCATAAAAATTAAAGTTTTACTCATGACTAGAAAGAAGCTGCTAATAAAGTAAAGGATGAAACTGTGCAACAGCACATAGTAGAGTCATAAATACTTTAATCTAGGAATTGAGAAATTAAAGTTACTGAGGGAACTTAGGGAGACAAAATAGAATTACTTGTTTGCAGTTTACCTTTCTAATTATGGCTAACAAATCAAACCCAGCTTCCTAATCTATGACATTTTTATTTGGGAATGGGGGGAGAAATGTCAACAGCTGGAGTTGTGGTGTATTAGTCTTGGTAGTTCTATTCAAGCAGTGGAGAGAAAAAATCATATAAAGTTTATATACAATAAGAGTACTTTATATACAGTAAGAGTACTTTACTCTGCAATGAGCAGGCCAGATTTCTTGCAGAACCTCTTGGCAATTTTGTACTGTTACTTCTTAAACCTTCCACATTAAGAGAGGGCTCACATCCAACTGTAAGCTCCAAGATCTAACTTCTCTGCCACAGGAGAAATTATTTCAGCTTTTCTGTGTTGCTTTTTGCTGTGAAATGATAGAGGAAATTAATACAGAAATAATAAAATTGTTATGTCCTGAAGCATATAATTTAGCCAGAGTTCAGTAGCTGACTCTTTTTGTACTACTATCCGTCTGGAATTTCCACACACATACATTCTTTCTGCTTTGAATTTTTGTGAAAGGAAGAGAAAATTCATCATTTCTCTAAGATGTCTCCATGCCAGGCAGCTAAACCAAGGCAGAGCTTTGACTAAGCTGTCTGTCCTTCAGAAATTAAAGTACAGAGCTACTGTGCACACACTGTGAACCAACAGTCACCACATTGTCATCTGGGCTGATGGTCTTACCATGGAAATAGTACATATTGTGTCCCCCTATTTGTCTGCACTGAAATTTTAGGACAGAAACATAGACGTGTAATCTTCTGAATTGTGGCAAGGTCTTAAAAATGTTCTCAGAAACGGGATTCTTTTTCTGTTGCCTATAGAATAATATTATTTGGCTTTACCAGACAAATCAGGTTGCAAGAGTGTGTCCCTGAACCTTAAATGTATGAGATATTCTTTTTCTTAAACTGTGATGCAATTATATCATGGATAATTTGTTTTATATTGATAATTGCAGCTAATTCATGTAATAGGGAGGTTAACTACAGAAGTGAATTGATCATCATCTCAAGAGTTTCATACTCAGTACATAGATGTGTCATTATTCTGAACTAACATGTCTTGCTCCTTGTACTGACAACACACTCCTGTAGTCACAAGGTTAATTGCCTGGTTTACAGTTTTTAATATCACTGTAATTGCAGAGTAATCACACTGTGTTCAGTAGACTAACAATAAATTTTAAAGGTAACAAAAACGAAAGTTTAGTATCATGGAAGTCTCATAAAGTTTACTTGTTCTAAAGAAATAACTACAATCTTAGAAGAGCAGTTTAGGACTTGGGATGGAGTATTTCTCAAATCCAACCCACTTCCTTATTTTCGCTTGAAGACCCCAAACCTGTCACACATATATCCTTCTCAAGCCATATTTAATGCTCCTTTTTCAAGATAGAGTTGACT
Source organism: Ptilonorhynchus violaceus (assembly GCA_013397565.1). Taxonomy (NCBI): domain Eukaryota; kingdom Metazoa; phylum Chordata; class Aves; order Passeriformes; family Ptilonorhynchidae; genus Ptilonorhynchus; species Ptilonorhynchus violaceus. Next base: position 44,339 of record VZRJ01003181.1, on the reverse strand, counting down.
TTTTTGGGGTGTCTCTACTTGTAAAGTAACATGGGAAGAATCCCACTCGGTCTCCTTCTAGTAACTCGCCTGGGGAGCCTCGTTCACGTCAAACCAAGTGAGACCAGTACAGACTGAAATACAGATGGCACAATTTTTTCCTTGGCAGAAGTAAAGCAAAGCTGACCTAGAAATGTTCCTGACTTAGGCGTTGTATCCAGCTCTTCTTACATAAAGGGAGGCAGATGTAGTATGAAGAACTTTTGCTAGGGAAGGGGAAATACATATGATAGTAGTGGAATGTAACAGGGACATTAGCATCCCTCACAAAACTATCATCATGTATCAGCTATTAATTTCTTTTCTAAAATAACAGAAATATCATTTTGTTAAAGAGAGATTCCCAAAACCCCAGACCCTCATATTATGCCACTGATCTGCAGCTTCTTAAGTGAATTCCCAGTATTCCAGTATCATTGACCTGAGTATTTATTTGTTCTCTGTGTGTTTGTACATATTTGGCAGCTGCTAAATGCGTTTGGCACTTTTACCCACAAGCACCAGAGCAAAGTTGAACTCTCGGTTAATTGGCATGGTGACAATTATAAAAGTGCTGTTCTTGTGGAGAAAACAGATAGTTTGATTTAAAGACAATTAAAGCCCTGATTGAGCTGGGGCTCATCCTCCTCTATATTCATTATTTACATAGTAAGTTGGCAATAATTATTGTCTTTAGCAGAAGAAGGAAAGAGAGAAAAGAAGCCACCTGTGCAGAAGAAAGGAAGTTTTTTAATGGAGTTTGAGGAAGTAGTAGAGCAATCTGGACAGTAGAATCACTAGTGATTACAGGAACAAATGGTGTCAATTCAAGCGGGATGTCAGCCTTCATTAATTCCAACGCACTATCAATATGCTAACTACCAAATTCTTTATCCTGTGGAATGACCCTGATGGATCATAAAGCTTTTGTCTCCCTGGCATTATGTTTCTATACAAAACCCTCCAGCTACAGATCCACACATTCTCACAGACGGGCAAGGCACAAATTACCAGAGAGAGAGATTTCATCTGTCACTGAGTGAATTGCCTTTCCAAAGCTGCTTGCAACTGTGTGGTGTGTGGTTGTTTATTTACTATTCATAAGAGCAACATCTACAGGTTTTGTAGCTCTTTTTTGGAACAATAATCTTTCAGGAAAATCAGGAAGAATATGTGAGAAAACAGATTGATTAGCTTATCCGATTCTGAATGTACTTGAATATGGTGGATTGGGTAGCTTGACTTCAAATTATAAAGCTTGTTTTCCATCTAGTAGAATTAGGTGTTGGATGGGAACTGAACACAGTGGAGAAAATTAAAAGGTAAAAACTAACAATCTAGGGAAATAAAAGGTCAAAAACTAATGTGAAGTAGGAGATTATGCAGAAAAAAAATCTAAGTAATAAATAGAGTGGATGGTATTCATAAATCAGTCTCTATTTTTAGGTGTAATAACAATATCAAAGTCAAGACAAAACTGTTTATGTAAGTTTGATATATAGTCAGCCTACTCAAGCTCTACCTTGTCTCTGGAGATTAAACATGTCCTAATAGTCCTTTCACCAGGACAATGCAGTGATAGAAGAAGCCTGTAACACTAAATTAGTTCAGAAATCTGTTTAAATATGTTCGCTTACAGTACTCTGGGCTGTCATGTAGTCTTTCTGCTTCCTACAGAAGCCTGCAGGTATGTATAAAATAGTCTACGTCAACTTCTCACCCCTCTTCCAGTGACTGCAGGAAAATCAGGTAGGCATCTGCCATAAATGGAAGAGTCCCTTGATAAAGGGACACTCTTTCATGCCTTAAAGCCATAATAACCAGAACAATCCCAGAAGGCAGGGAAATCTACCGTTGTTAACATATGCCAGGTCACTTGGCTTCTACAGGGATCAGACTCAATTCAGGCATAAAAATAGATGTCAGAGTACTCTTTCTTTCTCCACTTTCCTTTTTTGGTATAAAATAACTAAAATTTCTGACCAAATATTATTTAAGAACCTGAATCTGCACAAATGACATTTTAAATGGATACAAAAGATCCAATAGCAGATTTCAGACTGTGGAACCAAACTACAGGGTTAGGTAGATTTAAAAAAAAATGATACTGCAAAGAAACGATAAAGAGATAAAAAGTGTAAAAAGGGATCACATCTAAAATGAGAACAGCACAAGGTTGTGATGACAGTGTTAGGGAGCCCCAGAGAACTTTTCCGTTCCCCTCTGTCCCATACCTAAAGATACACTGAAGAAATACCTAAGAAGAAGTAAACTTGGGCAAGGATTGCATAAAGGAGGCACGGAGTCCAAGAGATGGAGAAAATCCATGGAGATTTGACCAAAGGAAATGAACTAAAGCCTATAAAAGGGTAGTGAAAATTAGATCACTGGTAGTAACCCTTGTAGATTACTTGTTGAAAATGAAAACTATCTAGTTGATGAAGAAAAAATGAATATCAATTCTCAGAATAAATTATTTTCTGTGCTTGATGCTACTTTGGTTGTACAGCTTTGAATATTGTGAGAATCTTCTGATAAAATCCGTCTTGTACATTTGAAAGTCATGTTAAAATAGACACACTCCAGCTTGACAGGCATTCTTCTTCCACCACCCTGTCTTATGATGTTCTGCCATTCCTTTACTGCAACCGATCTGTAAAAAAAAAATCTTTCTTTTTTTTAATAGTTTTTCTTTTACTTATGTCAGAGACATTTACCATGATGCTTTTTTTTGGTATAAGAAATTACAGTGCTTCACTAAGTAAACATGAACATAAATATGGCAAGTATACTTTACACTGGTATCTCAAGCACTATTTTCATTTTTTATTTTGAAACCAGAAAACAGTAACGGCTGCAGTCGCCTTATTGCTATCATTTTGTAATGACCATATTGGAACCACATCTTCATTTTTGAGCCATTTTCAACACTCCTGTGATGAGAGTCAGAACTAGATTTTCAGCTCCTTCGTCTTTCCACAATCCTACAATTAGTTTTTATTTTCATAATACAATTTAATATACATTGAGATCACAGTATTTTTTGTTATCATTGGTTGCAGTTTTGACTCAGATGATGTATTTCTTTATTTTAATAGAAAGAGATTTAGCTCTTCTTACATAATACTTAGCGGGACAGAAAGAAGGCCAACCCTGTTAAACAACACCTTGGTTGTTCAGGTATTCAGTCACAATAATGAGACCTGTTAAAGTCTCAGTTTGCCAATCTTGAACTCGCCTTCCCTCCCACGCATGACTCAGATTAGTGAGCCAGTTTTGTGCCCCAGTAAGTGCTAAATTATTTAGCACCACGGAAACAGCTCGATCAGGACAGTCTGAGTAAAATAAAACATTCGTCCCCTGAAACCAAAAGGTGTGAGCTGGACATGCAGCACTTGGGTTTCAAGGTCCTGCTTTGGATTCCTTAAACAGCATCGCTGTAGTGCTGCAGCCACTGTTGATAACTAGTCTTTCTGTGATTTCCCACTTTCTTTTGTATACAGATGAGGCTGGTTTAGTGCATTAGAATTACACAGTTTGTTTTCACAGCCCGTTAACATACTGTCATTAAGCACAACCAACAGGAAGTTCCATGAAGGTTCGTGGGGTACATTAGGTAGGGTATGGGCTTCACACTTCCTTGAACCAGCTGACTTCTCACACTAGAGGGTGTCAAATTCCTTGTATATTCTTCTAGTGTGGTTTTTTTATCACTGAGAAAGGCAATTCTGCACACACACCTTACCTTCAGAGATGAATGCTTGTTTGTTTAAAGCACTTGGTGGATATATGGCTCAGGTGTCTCCCCTTACTGGATCTTATATAAGAAGGACAATTTCATGCCCCATGTTCTGCTCAGATGACAACTTGTTTTGCACTGGACATCATTAGGTCCCCTTGAAAGTAAAAACTTTGCTTATTCAGTGTCCAGACTGACTTAGGATTGTGGTCTAGATGTGGCCCTGTAACCCTACTAACATGTCTCTAAGCCAGTCAGTTCACATCACGGCATTAAGATTGATAAATACATCCATTCCAAGCCACCTCTGATGAATACCTTCATATTACTTCAAATGATACTATTTGCCTTCATGGACCACAGAAAACAAGCCATCACTAAAAGCTGATTTAAAAAACCCCACCATTCCTTCAATTCAAAACCTTAAAGGCTTCCAACATCAGGGCTGTAGTTTCCCTAAAATCCTAATTACAGTGAATTAAATTACTAAAATGCTACTAATTACTTTTTAATTTCAAGAGAGATGTTTACAAAGCACAGTATAATGAGTAATACAGTACTTCAAATGATTACTAATGTTGCCATTTTGTCTGACTTAATCTCAATTAGTATAAATCACAATGTCATCATTGCTAATTGCTATTCCTTTTGAGCAAAATGCTAATTTCTCTTTACAATCATACAATTGCTGTTTGTTTTTCACTTAAATTATTCTATTTAAGAGGCCCTGATAAAAGGAGTGTTCAGAATATTTATTTGCTAGAGCTCAAGAAGAGGAAAGCATGAACAGAGGCATTTAGGGTTTCTTTTTCAGTAGTTTTGTCTTCTAAGTTCGTTTTTTCCTATAATAAAAAAAAGCTTTCATCTCTCAAATGAATCATCAAGCAAGATGTAAATTCCTATCAAATTGTACTTTCAAGGGATTTTGGTTGGTTTACAGTTAGAAATTGACTTTATTATCCATCTCTGAAAGGAAGATTTTAATCTTTTTTTCATGAATATAAGCTGTACACTTGACTGTAGCTGTGTTCTTATCAAGGTTCTCACTATACCTGTGAAAAGCTGAATATCAACAGATAAAGTAATTTTTCTAAAGTCAGAGAATGTAAAAAGGGAGTGGCAGAGCTGAAACCACCATGGAGCTTGTTATCCTGCTTGTGGACTAAGTAGTAGTCTGCGCTCCTGCCCTGTAGAAGTCTCACAGAACTGGATGTCAAAAGTTTTGGTCCCTTGAAGAGGCTGTGTATTATGATGCCAATGGATTTCCATTCTGGTGTTGTATAAATGACTGGGGACAGGACACAGGACTTTGGTCCCGTTACCTTTGCCATGGTTAAGTGAGGTCAACTCCCAGCCTTGAGACATCAGAAATTATAAAAGCTCCATTTGTGTGCTGTGTCAGCTCACTTAAGGCATTGGTCCATCTTCAGATCCACTGGTGGGATCAGATTCAGTCTTGTCATAGCATTTCCTCATCTCTCTCTCTCTGTATCATTACAGGAATAATTTGATCAGCAGGGCCCATTAAACTGAATGGAGCTGGAAGGAGGTGCTGGAGAGTGCCAGAGTATGCTATTGCTTACCGTAAGACATCTTCACGCCTTTAAAGCAAAATTAATACTTCGAGATCTAATCCACTTATTACTAGAAAAACGTATGAAAGATTCATCTCTCTGTGCTGAGACGTGATGGGGCAGAATAGATCTAATAAGGTTGTACATGGTTCAACAGCCTTTCACTGAGAAATCTATGAAAGGAGTCCTCTGGACTGTGCTATTTCACTCCTGGTATAGACACAAACAGTCCTCTGAAAAGCTGGGTATGGTACAGGGCCCAGTATTTCTCTTTCATTAAGTCATTTCTTTTTCTCTACTGCAGTCATGGTATTTCTGCTGTTTGGAATGGACACTTAGAGGTAAGCAATTTTCATAATTTTTAAGGCACAGTCCAGGTCACAACTCCTGTAACTCTGTCTTCCAGGAATGAGCAAACGATTCATTTCTTATTTCCTCCTTACTTATGTTTTAGGTAGAAAACATACCAGTGAAAGTGCAAGTAGCACATTTTCCCTACAGAAACTAAGTCACATCCCATTAATTCAATAGCTGCATTTTAAGTATAACCTGATGGTTTCTTTCTAGACTCTGCTTGTATAGGTATTGTTAATACTGAAATTTCTGTCTTGAGAGGAGTGATAGGTCTGGAAAGCAGATTGTTCTTATGGCATTTTTAAGAATTAATTTCCCAGTTAGCCCAAAGAAGAAACAAAAGGGGTGAAAAGCACTTTAGTTATCTCTCTGTTTACCAATTGCTGATCCTAAATCACCAGCGTTGGTGGGATTTCCAAGGCAGTTGGTGAGAATTTTAATATGGTTTCCAGACAGGAGTACATTTGTTTGATTTATTTTTCTGGATACACCTTTGCTAGCTGTTGTCAAAAACATTGTCATAAGGAGACCTACTTTGTAAAAAAACTAGGTCTTGAGAGTTAAAACCCAGTACAGCCAGCTGATCCTTAACTGCAAAGGGAAAGCAGAACTCCAGATTACATGAACATAAGTGCTCCTGCACCTGTGAAAATCAAAATGGGCAAAATTTAAGAAGGCAGTCCCCAGTATTTTAAGTAGTTACTTCAGAGAAATTCCAATCTCAGATACAGAATTTACAGGTACAGAGTTTTGTCATTCTCTTCAGTTAGAGCAGGCTGGGGAGCAATGGCCGTTGTAGTTGATCTACAAAGCAGTATTCGGAGCATTAAGCAGCCCTTTTTCCCCCCATGTCAAACTTTTTTTGTAGACTTTGTGAGTCACTGTGAAGGTAGAAAGTTTTATTTTTTTTCCCAGCACTCATTATAATGCAGTCAAATTGCCCTTCAAGATATTTTTCCATGCTGGTGGCTGAACTTCAACTTTCACGCTAGCATAGGCAATACCAGAAGGACTACGGCACTGTTGATGTAAAGAGTGGGATTTAAAAAAATTGCTGTGTCTAATCATTTTGCATTTTTCAAGTTTGCACAATAAATAGACTAATCAATCTTCTAAGAAAACATGCCCCAGAAAGAACTGCATTGCAGAATAAATAACACAGGTTTTATTAAACTTGTATTCTACTTACTAATCACCTATCTGTAGCAAGAATCTGAAGGGCACGGCAGAGGTGACTAGTCACTCTCTTGAGATTCTTTACCTACATTTTGATAGATTGTTTTTTCTCATGTATTTTCACAGTTTTGGGGGGTAAGTGAACATTAAGAGATCATAGAGAAAACAGAACATTATTTTTATTTTGCAAAAACGCTTTCCTCTCTTCCTGTTTTGTTTTGAACTTAAACCAAGTATGTAAACCTGGTATTCCTATGACAAGACTGTCTGTGTAATTATTAACAAAATGATATTTTTTGTGTTTGTGTTTTCCCAGTGTATCAGTATTCCAATACCTCACTGGAAAACCTAAGTGTCATACAAAACTCACATTTTATGTTGTATTTCTGTTTTCATTTAAATAATGAACTGGAATTGTTGGATTGCTGTGAGGTAAATATCATATACTCTTTGGTCCCTGCGGTAAAAATCCTGTTATTATTGTATACAGATGAAATTTTTACATTGACCTACTTCATAGCGTTAAATCATTTAACTAAGTCACTAGATTTTCATGTAAAAGGAGATATCAAAACACTGAACCTCAGATAAAAAATATAGAACTTAAATGGTCTCCAAGTAAATGGTATTCAGCCCAGGGGCTCTGTTGCTGTTGAATACCAAAATGAAAATGTCATTTGTGAAGGTCAAATCAGGACTAAGATCTGCTTTCTAGATTATGAGGTTGTTTTGAATCTGGGTTTATTGTTCCTATTCAGCTCTAGTGTAAGATGTTCACTTTTGAGACTTTGCTTTTAGAAATGCCTGGAGATATTGGAAGAATTGGAAAGCAAAGAAGGAGCAAGTAACCACCATATATCTCCAAAAGGAATCTGTGTCCCTGGAACAAACTGGGGAAACTTTTGTGAAACCACACTCACAATGAATTAACCAAATGCAATTATCCCAAAAGTCTTTAATTAGAATACTTTCTATCCGGTTAGGAACAAAAAGTGAATACGCCAGATTTAGGAGACAGGTGGAATCTCAAGAACAGAGTATTACTTTCTGTGAGCTGTGCTCCCATCTCAGTGATCCTGAAGACCTCAATACTGTACCTGTGAGAATTTCAGCATAGACAGTACCTTCAGTTAATAAAGGCAGCAAACCTGTCAAATATAGTCATTACATGGTTGCCTATGATAACAAGTATTAGGCATAATGAGCAAAGAAATCTGTCTTTTTCTTATATTCCTAAGAAACAGATATTGCCTCCACCATTTTCAGGATTTCCTGAAGGTTAGGGTGGTCTTTTGTCCTGGTTTCAGCTGGGATAATTTTCTTCTTAGTAGCTGGTACAGTGCTGTGGTTTGGATTTAGTAAGAGAATAATGTCAATAACATACTGATGTTTATAGTTGTTACTAAGTTATGCTTATCCTAAATCAAGGATTTTTCAGCCAGCTTGGCCAGCTTCTCATGCCCTGCCAGTGAGAAGGCTAGAGAGGCACAAGCAGCTGGGAGATTACACAACCAGAACAGTTGACCCAAACTGGCCAAGGGATATTCCACACCACAGAATGCCATGGTTGGTGTATAAACTGAGGGGAGTTGGCCAGGAAGTGCCAGTCACTGCTCAGGGCCTGGCTTGGCATCAGTCAATGGATAGTGGGAGTTGTATTGTGCATATATATATATATATATATATACACACCTGTATTTTTTCCCTTTGAATTTAATTTTCTCTCTCCCTTTTTGTTGTTCCTGTTCTCATTACTACTAGTATTAATATCATATTTTTATTATTATTGTTGTTATTGATATGTTATATTTTATTTCTATTATTAGACCATTCTTAACCCATTGGTTTTATCTTATTTCTGATTCACCTCCCCACCAGGGGATGGAGTGGATGTAGGAAGGATGATCAAGTGGCTGCATGGTACTAATTGCTGGCTGGGGTTGAACCATGACAGTACTTTTATGCACCCAACGTGGGGCACAATGGGTTGAGATAATGACAAGTCTACCTAGAATGCTCCCTGTTTATCACCCGTAGGAATGGGGCTAAGGTTTTCGTGTTGGTCTATTTCGTAACAATGGCTTAATGATATGATAGAACTGTTGGTTGTGAAACCAGTCTGGTATTTGTACTCAGCATTGCTGTGCTCTCCGTACTTCCGGAGCCATCGATCAGAAACTATTAATGGTTATATTCTTCTCAGAGGCCCAGCCTGTGGAGGAGACATCTTCCCATATCTTCGCCTTTCCACCGCCACACAGCAGCATTTGAGAACCTGGAAAATTTTGAATGTCACTGGGGTATTGTTATCAGCATGGACCTATTGCTAGGAACTAGCATGTTGTTGAATGGGTTCCAGATCTTTTCTAAGGTTAAACAACTCTTTAAGACTATCACCTAGAGATCTGCCCTAGGTTGGAGAGCTATGAGTGGTAGTGTGCAAGGGATAGTACAGGCCTAGAACTGGATGACTGAATAACTTCAAATTTTTGGAACTCCACCCCAAAAGAAGTGCAGAATCTGAAAAAAAATTTAAAATATTTGGAAAAAGTATGCTATCACCCTGGTAATTCCAGAGACACGAATCACTGCAATATGCTGGGGCCTGACCCATGCCTACCAAGCCCTGCTCAACACTGTTCAACACCCTCAAGGGGAAAAGAAGGTCTCTGTATCTGACAACAAGGTGACAGACACTGCAGCAACTCCAACTCCTGGGACTGACACTGTGGCTACTCCAACCCTGGCGACAGGCACTGTGCTGAACCAGAGAACCAACCCACGCCAGTATCAATTGCCCTGATATACAAGAAGAAATGGCCGTGAAAGTCGGCTTGTTTAGCAAATGTGGATGAAGCAGGATCATCAGTAGAAAAGGAGGATGAGGCAGAACAAGAGGTAATCACTTGATCTCTATCCCCGAGTGAGTTGTAATAATATTTCAGCCATTATCTAGGTGAGCACATTATTAACATATTCTATTTGCATTATTAAACTGTTCTTATCAAAGAAGATAGGTTCTATCTTCTTTCTGTTTATCCTCCCCTTCCCACCAGGGTGTGAGTGTGCCTATCAGTGAGTGAGTGGCTGTGTGGTACTTACCTGCCATCTGAAGTTAAACCATGATGCCTTGCAAAGTTCCAAGTCTAGTATGAGATCAAGAAAATCCCATTAGAAACCAACATTTTGCTGATTTTATAGTAATGAACACTAAGAAGGAAAGTACACTTTCATAATTATGTAATTATGAAAACTAAAAACTTGCAAAAATTCTATTTCAAAGTGACCTCTTAGAGGTTACAGAGTCCAACCACTCATGTAAAGCACTAGGTCGGGTTAGCAATGACTTTGTCCTGTGCAGTGGGTAGTTTCTCCCACTGCAATCCAGCTTCCTGCTAACTTCTTTTCCCCCAGCATCCATTCTAATCATACATACATAATTGGTGGCTTTTGCAGCTTTTTATACTGGATTTAGTGAGAAGAGTTGCGCTTCACTGTCTTTGGAACTAACACCTCCAGTGTCTCCACATCCCTTTTGGAGAGCCAAAAGCATCCATAGTATTTCAGGTGTGGCATCACTGGTGTTGAGTGGAGGAGGCCGATACTTTCCCCTGGTCTGCCTGTCAGGCTGTCCCTAAGTGCTATGGGCATATAGTTCCTAGTAGTTCCAAACAGTCCCTTAAAGTCCCCTAATCACATATAGCCCCCTCATAGTCTAGTATATGGTCTCCTTTACTCAAATGAGACTCTGTGTTGATCGATATTTGGCCTTACATCCACCTTCAGCTCCACATTCTTTTACAGCAGGGCTGATAGCCAGTTGGTTCTCAGCCCAAAGTGATGCAGTGGGTTACCCTAAACACAGAATTTTGTGGTTTTCCTTGTTGAACTTCAAGAAATTTCTATTGGCATAATCCCCATTTTACAAGGAATTATGGATTGATTATCCGCTTGTTATGCCAGCTACTTCCCCTAGCAGCTGGTAGCTCATTACTGTTGGCATTCCTCAGGGGTCAGTACTGGAACTGAGTGTTTATCATCTTTTTTACTCATCTTTGTGATGAGATGGATCTACCTTCAGCGTGTCCATGAATTGTGGCCAGTTGTTAATACACTGGAGTGTACGGCAGCTCTTCAGAGACCTCAACAGACTAGAGTCATGGGCTGACAGGAGCCATATAAAAAGGCCCATAAAAAGCAAATCCTGTACATGAAGTGTAAGCAACAGGCTACAGGACAAGTTTCCATAAAGAAGCTGTGCAGAAATGGGCAGGAGGTTGCTCATGAAGAGCAAGCTGAGTGTGAGTTAGGAGTGACTTAGGCAAAGAAGGCCAGCCACATACCAAGCAGATTTAGCAAGACTGTAGTTTGAGGGAAGGCATTATTCCCTTCTACTCAGCACATGCGGGACCACACTTGCATTGCTATGTCCAATTTCTCTCTGTATTTAATGAATGTCATGTGCACAGGGATTTTCCACATCACGTGAGACTAACCGTTCCAGTTTGTTGAAGCAATGGGGGAATTAACAAGGCAGAACATTCAGATCAGCCTGCTAAACACATTTACACCCACTTTAACCCTGACTCTCTCTCTGGTGCTGTTTTCCCAAAATAGCAGAAAGATCCCTCCAAACAGAGCCAAGGGCATGTTTTTGACACTGAATAACATGTTGTCAAGATGAATCTATTACTGTTACTGGAAATTGCTCCTCAGTCAATATTAGGAGACATTAGTGTCATATCACATCAGATAGTGTAGTTTCAGAAGTAGAGGGGGACAGATGTTATGTTTTAAATCTTTATTTTAGTTTTGTTTTAGTTCTGTCCCTCAGTGGGTGCAAGTAGTGTCTAAAAAGACACAAACGTTTTGCATTCTGCTTTCTAGCCTACGTAATAGTTGAGCCTTGAAGAATATTTTGCAATCCATTCTGACAAAATGACAGATGACCAGATAAGTTCCCATGTCTTGTGGGGTCTGTTAACTGGGTGAACATAACAACAGTATCATTATTTCAATTACCAGAACAGAAAATCCATCCATAGGAAACAGGAAAAATGATCACTGGCACTCCAGCACCAGAATTCCTCTACTCTGCAGTGCTTCAATATTTTAACACAGGTGGTTGAATTGGAAGGAGTAGCACAATCACAAACATGACGTACGTACAGAGCGACTCATTATTTGATGGTTCTTGTTGGTTTTTTGCTCATTTGTTTCTTTGCTTGCTGTGATAAAGGAATAGCATAAACAAAATGAAATCTTATGCAGGTACAGCTGAATGGGTAACAAAGAATCTTGATTTGCTTCTTCATTTTCCCAGTCACTAGAACATAACATTGACTAAGACTGACATTTTATGAGAACTAAGTTCTTTAATAAACACTTGGAATATATAAGTTCTTGTACCTTATCATGTCACTGAACTATCAAATCTTAGGTTTCTTTCATTGCCACTAGCAATAGTTGCTATCTTATGTTCTAATGAAAGGTCATTTTTGTTCAACTGACCACTCTTCAACTGTAAATGATACATGAGATTTTATCACCTGTTTTAGGTGTTCTGGTTATAAATGACAGGATTATTAATGTCTGTAACATCAGTGAGTACCCTTTAAAATATAACCACAGTAGAAGAATTAAAGGATTTCCAGCCTTTTGGATTTGAAGCGGGTAGTTGGAGAGAGAGAGAACCTCTCTCTCCCCTGAGCCTCCTCTTCTCCAACCTCAGCTGCCTAAGCCACTCCTCATAAGGTGTGTATTACAGACCCTTCTTCAGGTCCATTGCCCTTCTCTGGACTCTCTTCAGCACCTCAATGTCCTTCTTGTAGTGAAGGGCCCAGACTGAACACAGGATTCGGTGTGTGGCCTCACCATTGCTGAGTAGAGGGGGACAATCACTGCTATGGTCCTGCTGGCCACACTATTGCTGATGCAGGCCAGGATGCCATTGGTCTTCTTGGCCACCTTGGGCACACTTCTGACTCACATTCAGCTGCTGTTAACCAACATTCCCAAACACCCTTAAAACCATGAAGATTTTCTTTCCAAAGATCTTTCTTAGTAACATGGTTATGTGGACCATAGATGTTCTGAGCAGTGGTAAAACTGTGTGTGACTCATGCATGCAGCATTAATACTTCTAAAGGTCTGTACAGTAATTGGATGAAAAAAAAAATCTTTTTTATCTAAAGGTAAGTACTATAGTGTATGAGATTCACTTTGTCCAGAACAAGGTCTTTACAACAAATTTCTCTGTGCTACAGTTTTATGGCTGTCACTAAAATGTCAACCATTGATCCAGTGGCTATATTATCTGAGATTCAATTACAGTGGATCAATGTTGGCTTTTTAACAATAACCTTTGCGCCATGCTGAACAGCACTGGAAATGCATCTTACTCCACATACCCAGTACCAATTGACAGCAGTGGTACTGCTAACATATACAAATGGAAAAGAAAGAAACATTAAAGAATCAACTTCCAAATGACTAAGAAACTTTGAGTACTGAACTCTGTCCCAGAGAGAGGAAAAAAATAGAGTTTGAAAAACTGTCAAACATTTGCCCATGTATTTTCCTTTCCATACATATATTCAACCACCCACAGAAAGATTCTGATTTTTAAATGGAAAACAACTCTGTTTATTCAGACATACCTTGATGTTACACTGAAATTTTTATTTCTAGCAACTCTCTCAGAAGTCTGATTACTCCAAGTAACACAATTCAATATTTTCACACCTTTAGTTGCAGGTTTATTTATTTCTTTATCTGACTCAAAAAAATGAATCACAGCATTAAGACCTACATTCAGTTTCTGTTGCAGGGTTCTTGACTGACGACAGATAAATTAATTATTTACTTCCAAAGAGGAATAGTAACAGGTTTTTACACCAGTCAATTATGAACACCTGTGATTTTGGGCACAGACTGTATGCTATCAATAGCCAGTATTAGGAACAAAGTCCTTCTTACAAGTCCCAGGCACTTAAGTATTATTGTGATACAGAAAGAGAAATTGAAAAGTCTCATGGTTTTAGAGGGAACTTCACACAGGTTTAAATGAGTTGAGGGTAAACATGCTTGTGTAGACTGTGTGTTTACACAGAGTAGCTGTGTCAGCGTCTCACGTGGAAATAATTCTCTCTCTCACTGAAATGTGTAGTAAATAAGAAAGGCAGAAGTGAACAATCAAGGGAATACAAGTATTTTCAGGAAATGTGTTATGTATTTATGCAAATTTCTTGGTAGACAGAGGCAAACTAGGGCCAATTACCCTTAGTTTGTCATTCAAGTATGCTTTCACTTCCAGTGAGAAGGTGTGAAAGGCTTTTGTTCTTGTGCCAGTGCAATATCTAGCCTTTCTTGGGGGTAGTCATCAGTGCAAATTTAAAGTTGTCCTTTTTGCCAAAGGAGTATCCAAGGGCTACAAATCAAGGATAAATTCGTTTAATTTCACCTGATTAAAGGCAATAAAAAAGATGGAGCAGAGAGTTTTCAAAGGCTTTCTCTGGGGTCTGTTCATCTCTGTGAGTATAATCTGGATTCCAGGATGCTTTAAAGGTTCTTTCAGATCCCCAGCCACAGAAGTCACAACTGAAAGGTCATGCAAGCCTGGGCTGCAGAGCTAGGTCTGCTATAGCTGGCATTCCTGGAGAGTGGGAAGGTTGAGCATCTTCTCCTCAAGCTTCAGAGAGCTCCACCTCTTCTTTCCCCACAGACTATCAGAGTATTTGGAAAGCAACTTTGGATAGGAAAATAACGCAGAGATAAATGAGCATGTTTGAGCCCACTCCTGCCAAAGGAAAGAAAGATATGTCTCTGAATCTAAGGGGCAGGATCTCCTAGGGATCTTTGTCTTAAATCATGCAGGACACTCTTTCTCAGGAAAGAATAAATTAACCTCTTGCCTCCTTCAAGCACTCCAGTGAAGAAAAAACCTTTAATCTGGTTGGAAATCTACATGATAACAGTGATGTGTTTGAGAATACAGACTTCATAGAAGTAAATACTAAACACCCCAAGTGTACACAGAGATAGATCTCTCACTAGATTTAAACCGCTGAAATTCCACAAAGAGACTTTACTGGTACAAAAGGTTCGAATTGAGCCCAACACCTCTTCTCTCATAAGTAATTTCAGCATACAAGTTAGGAATTTGACAATAGCGACCAAGATAACCAGCACTCACATTTTAACATCAATCTGTCATTTATGTTTATGTAGATACCTTCTTTTTTTTACTGTACAAGTGAATGGATTAGTTATATCTCTAAATGTCTAGTCTGAGACATATGGCCTCAGCCAAAGTGACATTTAATTCAAGCATCATGCATCACTGACATTGCTCACAGAATGCAGTGGTACTCAGTTTATGAAAAAGAGGAACAGAACAAGTCCTCCCCTATTAGCTAATTCTCTAAACTGAGATCATCTTAAAAAAAAAAACCAAACCAAAAAAACCCAAGAAGATCTGTGCCCTGGAGATTCCTGTAACCTTTAACAAACACACGAAAGACAACTAAATGACTTCAAAGTAGTCACACTTAAGGCTGTTGTTTGCTTCCAGGTTCTAGCTATCTGCAAGGATGTTAATCCAATTAACAATTTGATTTCCTGTCTTACCTCATCTCTCTTCCCCTCCCCCTCCCACTATCCCCCAGGAAAGTGTTCATTAGGGAGAAGAATCATTCTAAATTGTTCATTTCTGGGTAAAATTTGCACTTGTGCTACTTACAGATGGAGTACTCTCTTGTGCTTCAAGAAGCCAAACTTGACACGGAAAAATCAAAGTTTGCTGCCAGAGAGCTCTTCAGTTAACTTGGTCAAATCATTAAGCTTTTTTTGTAGAGGACATTGAGACAGAGACATCTTCATTACTAAATTCATCTTAGTAGGCATTGGTTTCAAAATTTCATAAGATCAAATGGATCTCAGTGACTGCTCTGCTGCAAAAGTACATCATCAGTAGACCTACTTACTTTTCTCTTGTAAGGCTATCCAAAATACTTCTTACTTGTTGGCCTGTGGAATGTTTCTTTGCTTAATCATTAATTAATTAGGTGGAGAAAAATCCCAGTTAAAAAATATTGCCTTAAAAAAGGGTGCTGTAAATTCTTAGTGGGAGTTTCTAAATCAGTTTTGTAGAAAAACTACAAAGAATGTTAAGAGGAAATGAGACACATGTACCCACATCTAAGACTAATATCACTGTTCTGACAAGCTATATTTAGAACAGATTTCTTTGGCATCTGAGACACCACTTTCGTTTTCACAGTAGAAGGAGAATTATGCTTTCTCCAGGCTCAGTGGAAAAGGGTGATGTCGCTTGTAAAAGGCAGCATAAAACCAACAGTAATTACTCATCTTGGTGCTATGATTCAGCCTTCTTCTCAAATACATTTTGTTTTAAAACAAAGACACAAACAATGCTATGTATATGTCTTAAATCAGAGCTTTTCTATCCAAAATATGCACAGTGTAAACTTCCTCTGACCATTGGTGGGAAATCTCATGGATTTTCAAAAGCAGATGGAAGAGAAATTGTATGCATACTGAATTTTATTCACAGTACTTAATCAGGAGCTTTATTAACTGGGGTATACATTTTTCATAGTTTCCTTGGGCAGAGTAGTGTCTTTCTGGGGATACTGGGTCTGGGTCAGACTTTATTTTCTTCATCAGATGTTCATAAATTACTTTCTCCTGCTTAGTTAAAACTGTGCATTTTTTATTATAGGAAAACATGGAAATTTTGAACTTATTATGCCAAATGACAGGATCCTAATATTTTCCTTGGAACAAACCTTTAGAAGAACTGAACTTCAGCCACTGCTCCGCACATATTAGTTGTAACTTGAGAGATAAGAGATTTCATTCAGAAAAGTCATCTTGACAATCAAAATATAGTCACTGGGGTCAAGCAGAAAAAGAGAAGAAATTGATATGAGAGCCCAGAGTTCATCAGAATTTATGTTTATAGCTGGATATTTTTGGCCTGGTGTGCTTATCTATGAAATATGTATATAAATACATAAATAAAACATATATGTATATATACGTATGTATGTATACATATATATATACACATATATGTATATAAAAATAAATAAAAATTTGAAGAAGCTGTGATGTACTACATCTGATTTCTAATTAATTTTAAAATTTAAATATGAATATCCAGCTCCTTGTAGAATGTGCAAACAAATGTAGTTAGGTTATTCTTACCTACAGACTTTGTGTGTAGTTGCTAACAAATTATCTAACAAAGTTTACTTGCAAAAGAGCATCAAGATATTTGTACTTAAATTTCAACACATGTTTCTGCTATTAAATGAAGTTTCTTTTAATGCCTGATTTAATGGAAATAAATCAGTCAGATACATTCAGGATAATAGGAGTACAATTACAAAGGCTGTGCAGAAATGTGGGGATTCTCAACATAATCTAGATATTCCTTCCTCAGCATGTATTTCCAATTACAATATATTGTTGTGAATAATGTTTTTAAGCTTTATTTCAGTTAATTTTTGGCAATGAAACTTAGCAGCTAGTAGAATTGCCAATTTTGCTATTAAAGGAACAGTATTTTTACCAACATTTTCTATAAATTTGGTGGAAGTTTGATCTTACACCTGCAAGTACAGGCTACTATTTTGAGGTAGTCACTTTTATGAGGCTTAAGACAGGCCTGAAGTTCAGGAAGAAATGTAACCTCGTGATTATAAGGAGAACAGCTGAGGTGTACCAGGCAGCAGTTCATACTATTTATTTACTAGAACTGGATGTACAAAGATAAGAACATATTTGCAGCAATTTACCTAATAATTCTTTTCCCAGTGGATTTAATTGAAATACTGATGCATTTTCAACGTTGGAAAAAAGTCAGCCAGCAGTATTGCACTGGTTGATTGTCAGCAATTGACAACTCCTATCAGTAGTTAGACATACATTGTACTTAAAGACATCAAACTGTGAAGAAAATGCTAAGCAAACTCTACTAGAAGCAGTGACACCTCAGAAACACAGTGCAGTACTTTTAGACACAGTTCAGTCCCTTTTATTTGCATCTTACAAATGAAGAAAAACAACGCTCACTTATTCATTCCTGAATATGTTTTGTTCCTGTTTTCAGTAAATAGCCTTTCTTTAATCTTAAAAAGTTGCACGTAGCAATTTCAGTAATTTTTTGCTTTCCTTTTCTTTATGTGAGACTCTATGTCAGGCTTTGCTGGCAGAGCACAGGCTGCAACTACTTTTCAAAATACAAGACTAAAGAGCAGGGTTTGATGACATTTTTTCACAAGCAGTAAAATGAAGTCGCAATGTCCCAGAAACTGAGGAATTCAGGTAAATTTCTGTGAATATTTTCAGCTGAAATAGATGGGGAAATTATATCAAAAATATGAAAAGATTAATTTCTTTGTAGGATTGCTGAAATGCTTTGACGGTCATTTGACAATAAAAATTTTCAACAATTCTTCTATTGCAAAAAGAATTTTTAAAATTAAAAGCTATTTCATGTTGGAAGAGAAAAATATCAGAAAGGTGACCTGGAGAAAATTGTCTGCTTTATTTTGTGGATATTTTTTCTGCAAATATTTCTACTCTCTATATTATTTTTTTTTTGATTCAGCATGATCTGAGTATTTTCCTGAGCTTTTCAATTTGTCTCTTGCACCAAGTGCCATTATTGACTGGCCACCACAGTATTCTCCTCCTGTGTTTAGAGAGCCCTGTAAGAACACAGCCAAAGCTGATGCTTCAAGGACAAACACAGTACTGTTTCACCCAGAGGTACTTTTTAACATATCTGAGACAAAGCTCACAGCATTTCAATTTCGGTTTCAGCTGCCCTTGGATTCTGTTCTCAGAATTTTCCTCACCCAATCACAAAAGCTTATCAGAGTGTTGCATTGTACAGTTAAGCATTTCTGCTTAAGAAGAAAGAAGAAGAAGTCTTCTGTCTCTTAAGAAGAGACAGTTAAGCATTTCTGTGATGCAAACTATGTAAATTCATAATGTGATAAAAAGTTCTACATACCCAAATAAAACACAAAGTAAAAAAAGGATTCTCTTAATTCTTTTAATATCAAGAAACAGACACTGAATATTTTCCAGACTGTTAGGCTTTTACTGCTATCTCTTTATTGGTGTTCCCTCTTGCAATTCTAGCATGTTGGTACATTTTCGGATACCTCTATATTTACCATAGTCACATTTGTTACGCTAGGCTAAATGTTATGTTGCTAGTCTTGCTGCTTTCAGCAATTCTCAAAAATTTAAAATTTTCCTCATTTTAGAATGAATAAAATTCTGCTTATGACCACTAATATTAATAATAATGTTAATATATTATCTTTTAAATGGCTAAACAACCCTTCATAAGGAGAGTTGATATGGAGCAATTTCCTCTTCTTTAAAAAGGGATAATCTGAAACTATTTCCTCTGAGATATTCTGAAAGTTTTCTTGTTAACTTGGCTGTAAAATACAATAGTCAGACTAATTTTCAGTTGAAAATTGCTGAAAAATAAAAATAATTTAGACAATCAATCACCGAGTTCTGGAACTGGATGTTTTGGTTTAGGTTTTTCAACTTTTTTTTTTTTAATGAAAATCTGAGGGAGGTATCAGTTAAAAATACAGTCTTTAAAGTAAAAGTTTTACCAGCAAGTCTTTAACCAAGTGAAACTTTAATGGGCAGTCTGTTCATAGATTGTATTTTTAAAAACATGAAACAGTTCTTTCAAAAAAGGTCAAAAGGCTGCAGGTGAGCCCTTAAGGTGGATTTCCTCCATTGTGTCCTTTTGTTATACTAGAGCACAAATAGCCAGTAACAGATTTCCTGAAGAATTCCCCATGCATTTTAGGGGAATCCTGTGAAAATGGAAAGAACCTAAATTTGTGTCTCACCTCTGAAACTCTTAAACTGCCTTTAATCAGGAATTTCATGGCTTGTTCTTACCTCTTCTCAAGACGATCCCCAAATCTGAAGTGCAACATCAATAAACACTAGGAGCTCCTGAGACAGAACTTTTTCTATCCTTACACATGCCAAAAAGGAAAACACTGTAATTAAGACAAGAAATCACAGAGAGGAACAGAGAAACAGAAGCACATACAACCCCAATGCACAGCTTCTCAAGGGCACATGGGGACCATTCACTTCATTTGCAGAAATCTACAGATTTTGAATCTGAGCTGTAAAATATAATAATACTAGCTCAAATTTTCATTTTGTGGTCCTCTCCACTCATGTTTGCAATGTATTGCTTTTATTTTCTTGGATTATAGTGCATTATAATACTATATATTTCATTACAATTTTTTCCTCTTTCAGGAATCTCTATACCACTTAAAGAGGATCAATATAGGGAAAGTGATTTAGATGACCTAATATAACCATTTCTGTTTTTCTAATAGTAAAGTCCTAAGAGCCAAAGTAGAACTTCAGAAAAGAAAACTACTTGAGTGAACAGCTTTGCCTTTGAGTGAGTCTTTTCATTTGTGTGAGCTGTTAGATGTTGTTCCAAGCCCCTTTCCCTGCAGGATACAAGACTAAGAAGGATTATTCAATCTTCAAAACCTCACTGGCTCAAGTTATGACACAGAATCCTCAATATTCACTGAGAAAGCAGACGCTTCTGGGGTGCTTCAGGCCCAGTTTTTGTTTGGTATTTCAGTTGGCAAAAATACTGTTAAAGGTGAGCTCTACAACCAAAGAGGCAGTGAAAATATGAAATCTTGCCAGAAGCTGATTGACCCAGAAGTCAGAAGTTATAGTTAAGCTAATTTCATGATGAAATATAAATTCCACAGTTTTCATCTTTCATATAGAACTCTCTGTGCCACTGAGTCTTTTTCGGAGTCAAGCAGCAGTGATGGGCTCTTCTTTGCATAAAAAATAGCATTGTCCTGTGATTTGAGTGAAAGTCAAGATCTTTGTTTCTCCATTTGTAAAGCCAGATATAATCATACTTAATCAAATAGGAGTCTATTGACCATTAATATTTTCAAAGTGATACTTTTCAAAAGAGGAAAACAGGTACCTTTATTTTAAAAACTGCTGATTGCACAGATGTTGATTTCTTCTTTACTGCGATTTCTGATCATTTCAACTTCTGTCTTTGTTCTTGGAGAAAATGCTGGATCTGCAACAGAATGAGCATCACTTTTAAAGAGACAGTCTCCTCATTCTCTTTGCTATTACTGCAAAAATACATTAGAATTGGTAATACGCAATAATTTCTGATACAGTTCTTATGATTACTTATGTCAAGCCAAAAATTGCCCCTATATTACATTAAACAATGTTACTGGACTTTTCTAGCTGCCTTATGAATTGAATCACTCAGCACTCACATTGGGACTTCAAGGTTCTAGAACATGTACAGACCAGCAACAAACAGAGTCTGCTCTAGTATATTTAAATACTGATCAGAAAGAAATAAACTTTGGAAAAAGAAAGTCTCATTCAGTGCAGGTAAGGTAGAAGCACAAATCATGTTATTACTCACAAAGTTTGGGATCAAGATGGAAATGACACTTGCAAACTTGAATCATAGTTCCATTAGTACATCTGTTCTCACCTTTCACCTCACACCACCTGTCCATAAAGAGACAGAAAGTGGAACGTAAGACTAGATATCTAGATACACAATAGAAACAGGTTTGGGTTTTTTTAGTGGAGACATCAATTCATTGCATTGTAAGATGAATGTAAAAGTTTCTTTCCTGCTCAATAGTGATTTCAGGTTTCTTTTATCTTTCTGCAGTTAACTGTTATCCAATCACTGTACCGTCTAATATTACCATAACTAATGGAGATAAAGAAAGAAAAGATTCAGTAGGTCATGGTTAGGTGTTGGCTATGTTCCCCTACAATATCTGTGGATTTCATAAAAGCACCTCACAATCCCTGTGCCTCACTTAGATTCCCTTTAGCATCTCCAAACAAGATTTGATTGCTTAAGTTTTGTTCTGATCCTCCGTGTATGGCTGAATTTCATCCTAGTGCAGGACTGTTGCTGACAAAACAATCTCCTCTGCTTTGTCCAATTTGGCTGTAAATTACTAAATCAATGTGACCTTCAGAAAAATCTCCTAGATGATTATTCTGTAGCCTTGACTGCCAATATGAAGCACTTCCCATTTACCAGAACTCTTCACAAAAAGCAATTCACTAATTGAACAGCATTTCAGTATTGGGGAAACTGAGATAGTTCCTGATACAAGATAACACAGAGAGCAATATTTCAGAAGTTACTAAGAAATTAAATATACTGTTACAGTCATGCTCAGGCTGCCAGGTCCTGCCAGAACCTAGACTGTGTAAAATCCCATTTTTCTTCTTGACTGCTATGCCACTCTGCAACTTTATATCCATTTTTTTATTCTTAGTCTCTAATACAGTTGCAGCAGAAAGCTTTTGAAAGCTCTGAACTCTCAAAGACCTCAGGCCCAGCCTACAAACATACACCTTTGATTATTTTTTAATGAATAGCCCTGCTGCAAGTATAGAGAATCAAGGCATGCTTAACATTATATTTCAAAAAATTATTGGGGTAAAAATGGATTAATATCTTAGTGCTGCTATTAATTTTGTAAGTTTCAAGTTGCACCCTTTGGGACACAAACCTGTCTTTAGCTAGACCCAGATTAGAGAACAATTTTGCACTATGTATATGTACTACAGCGTGCAGTGCTTGAACAAGTACCCTTCACTATGAGGGTGTTGAGGAACTAGAATTAGTTGCCCAGAGAAACTGTGGATGCCCCATCCCTGGAAGTGTCCAAGATGAAGCCGGATGGGGCTCTGAACAACCTGGTCTAGTGGAAGATGTCCCTGCCTATGATCCTGTGTCTCTGATGCATCTGTTACTAACCATTGCTGAAAAGGAGACAGAGAAACTGGAATCTGACGTTGAGACCAGCACTGTAGCTCCTATGCTGTTACTGACGTCAGTGGAAAAGGATATTCAGAGTAGGTTACACTGTCCAAATCTAAAAGACAACTCTGGCCATGAAAAAAGGCAAAAGTAGTTTCAGAGAGACCAACTGCCCTGCAAGACTTAGATGGACAGGCTTTTTAGAGCAATGGGAAAAATAAATATTTCCTAGTTTTCCTAAAGTACTCTTAGACTGAGAGATTTAATTTCAGATTCTGATTTCTTTCATTTTCTTTGGTGCATCATTAAATATAATTTCTAAAGGCAGCTCAGTAGAACAGACATTAGATGTGCTTTATTACTTTAATCCTTTTTTGGGATTTTTTCATTTTCATGCATCTTCTTCTTTTCCTTCCTAACACACTCACCAAAAGCCACTAACTACTACACAGAGACACGACATTTTGGTCATTATCTTTTGATGTGCTTTTCCCAACAAGATGACTGACTCCATACTGCTCTCCTTTTCCTTTTTTTCCTTTTCCCAAATATTTCTAGTCACTCCTTTATCAAGCCACATTGGTAGCTTTTTCCCCTGGTATATAGAGCTGAGCAAGTAATTTTCAACAATATACTTGAAGAAAAATTTTTTCCCTTCTTGCGGATTACCTGCAAGAAGATCTTGATTTGAATTTGTTAGATACTAGAACAGTTCTCATATCATTTAAATTGTTAATCTCTTCTTGATCACAAATATTTATGCTGCCTACTTTTTCACAAATTGATGAAAAGTCATGTAGCACTGGTTGCTTCACACGATTTTACTTGGCAAAACTGGAGTCTCTGATGCAGAAAAAGTGGCCTAAAGTATGAGCGAAAATATTAATTTGTAAACCTCACTATATTCACAGGTATATATTTCTCTCAGTCAATCTAAACCTTCTACACTCATCTTAATTGGAACTTTAGCCTATGGTAGGTTTCAGCACAATGCTTTCTTGTGATACCATAAGTCTCTCTCCACAGTCATGCATTTGAATTTTTCTCCCAGTCCTCCTTGTTCAATATATTTCTAGTTGATTTGGAGAGCAATAACATTGCAGGAGCCCAGACAACATTTTTCACAGGCTACATATCAAAGGGATTTCCAAATGGACAGTTGCAGTGTGCTGTTATATTTCCTCTGTTCTCCAGGAGTGAGACCACTGCACAAAGTCAAGAAAGAAACAATGGTAGCAAATTTACCACTGTACAAGTATTGTATTCTTGATAAATGGAAAAATATTTGGCTAATCTCTTTTTTATTAAAACTCTGCCATTTTGTCAGCTTTCCAAAATACTTAGAGCCTAAAGCCTTAGAAGTTTCAGTATGACTATTGTGTTTCAAGAATCTGAACTGCCTCTATATTACACTAATGAAGCTTCTTAATCTACAGCATTGCTATTTGGAAGTGAAATAAGTATTTGAAAGTGAAAGTATCTGGAAAGACAGTAAGCACGCAAAGAAATCATTGAGGTCTACATACAGGCTTCCTTAAAAAGGAAGAAATTTTGATGAGGGAAATGCAGTCTTTCCACCTGGGAAATGTAGTTGCTCAGTGTTGCTCAATGACTGTCTTCATCAGTGGGACCTGAAAGAGCATTCTGCCTGCAGCCTTTAAGATGTAATTGTACTTGAAAATCAGTTTTTCTAGCTCAGTCTGGTAACTAAATCTGGGTAAAGATGAGAAGAAATGAAATGAAGAAGTGAGGATGCTGTGTCCTAGTCCCTTGTTCCGCTACTGAGCAGCCGTGTGACCTTGGACAAGACACTTAAAATCCATGACTTATTGCTTCAACTGCCAAATCAGGCAAGGCTGACCTGCCTTTGAGTGGGCTGTGAGCTTCAATTTTTAACATCTTGGTACAGAACCACTCAAAACTGAGAAATAGAGGCTTTCATTGTTGTAACTAAAAAAAATGGTGACTTCAGCTCAGTAGAAATTAAAAATCAGCACTTTCTTCTTGTAACCCTGGGGATGATGACATAGATCCACTCGAGTAAGCACAGGAAGGTTCTGAGAAATGGGCAGAATAACAAATCACAGAATAAATGAATGAACAGAAACATCCGGCACAAGTTTTCCTAGCTGTCCTCACCTCTGCTGCTTTGATTAATAGGGAACAATGGAGTAAACAGTGCTGGAGGACAAACTAAGTAGCAAAGAATTGTAACTGACAATTTGCTGCTAAAATACATAGTCCCTTGTAAAACCTACTGATTAATGAAGTCTCTCTACCAGCATAAAAAAATACACACATGAGACAGAGTGGCAAACTCTAGTAAATACTCTCATTTAGGAAACTCGGCATCTTGCAGCATTTAATCTGCCTGCTATTCAATAACAGCAGCACACACAAGTAACTTTTCTCCTTTGTTATTACTCACCTGGAGCTATTAATCATCAGACTACAAACAAAAGGCCAAAAGGAGAGAGAAGAAGTGATGAGCCTATTTGTTCCTTGATGCAGCTCCTGAGGAGGGCGGTGAACCCAGGGAGGGGTGCAGAGCAGCCTCCCGGCCCTGGTAGAGCGGGGTCCGCAGCGGGGGTGTGCACTCAACAGAGAAGAGGCAGGGACACAGGGTGTCATCAGCAGGACCCTGAAGTCACCTTCCCTTGCCAGCCAAAGTTTTTAGTACAACACTGCCATCTATTGCCTAAAGTCCCAGATTTGAAGGATGCTGGATGTTACAAAGTGGTCTGTCTTGTGAGACGGCCCCAGACGTGAAACTGTGTGTGGCACCCCACCAGCCAAACACTGCAGAAGTTACAACCTAGACACATCCTTTGCTCTTCCAGCCCAAGTTTGCTGTCATGACAGGTTGCCAGGTCAAGGCTGTGTGATGGAAGCTGAGCAGACTGGACATTTGCAAATAAGGCAGTACAAAAAATGAGAGGTGCTCTAACTGTTCTCTTCTGACTAAACCCTTCTGAATCATCCTGCATTAACCTTTTGATTACCACACCGAACTGGAGATTTATCCAGAAGATGTACAACGGAGGACCCAGAAGACCTGACTTCAAATGGTTGTCCTGCCAGAGCAATACTAAATAATCCAAGGGTCAAAGGAGGAAAAGGACTTCTTGTACAAATTGCTGTCTGATTAATAGAATATTAAATCACACTAAAGCAATACTTTATCTGACTGTAAATGCAGGCAAGTGCTTCTTCCTGTTTTAAAAAAGCCTGTTTGCAAAATTCGTTCACTGCTTTCTGTTCAGGCTGGAATGCTCTTAATTCATTATTGCACGACATTATACAGGCAGATAAACATAGATAAGTGGAAATAAAATTTAGGGTTTAGGCTGTAATTTTTTGGTCTATAGCTATCACTGAGTTTCTCCCAGAGAGAGAAAAAGATTCTGGAGCTGGTCGAGAAACACAGATCCAGATGCAATTTGATGAATCCTTCAAGTTTCAGTTTTGAAAAAAAGAATAAGTTGTGTACTTCAGTCTCCCAGGGAAACAAATTGAATTAGGCCCATAGGAGAGAAAGAATAAAGAGAATTAGACTTTTGTATTGGCAAGGAGTAGACTAGAACACAAAAATGTGTAGCATTAACAATATTAAATCTTTTATCCACAGGAAGGCCAGGTCCAGAAAGTGTAAAAAATTCAATGGAAAACTACTCATTTTTCTTCTTTCTGAAACTTCAGGCAGGGCTGTCCTATCAACGTGGTTAAAAGTCCTACATTAGATTTAACTACTTTGTAAGGTTCTGCCTTTTGAAATGGGCTTGTTTAAATCTCTCTTCTGAACTGCACTGGCTGCCCATATGAGCTCAGTCCTATGAGAAAACACATTAACTCTGGGGCAAAGGTCCTAGAGTTACAGATAAATGACTGGGAGGATATTCTAGGCCACATAAAGTCATATTTAATCTCTCTGGGAATTCTGGAGATACACGAGAGAATTGTCAGTAGAATAATTTGCAAAAAATGTCACCCAAATGCTTTTATGGTGGAGTAGCTCTTTTCACAAAGGCAGCCAGCTCCACATCTTCTGTAGGCTCCCTCAGCTCATCTGCATGTGTTACATATTTGAATTTTTCCTCTATACTTTGTGTTTAAGAATTCTTTTATGATCCATCTTCCTCCCAAAAAAATAATTTTGTTTCTTTGATTGTAATTCTGTTTTAGGGCCTTTCCCAATTTATGTTGCATACCTACAATTTTTTGCCTTTTGATTTTATTATTTCAAAAATATGAGAAGTAGTGTAAAAGACCAATGAAAGCGGGGAAAAAGGCAATGAAAATGTAAAAAGAATGGAAACAGACATTTGGCAGTGGCACTAAATAATTTTTAAAACCTCAGGATATATTGATGAAATAAAACAGCCAGAATTCTTGTGACTGATAAACTCTTTTGTATCCTAGGCCAATAAAACTTGGTGTGAGTTCCAACTTCTTTCAGCAAGGCAAAGGATATTACCAAAATGAGTCTCTATGGGCTCCATCACAACTAGCACAGTGAGAATTTACCTGGTTTTTTTAAGTGTTCTTCAGTGAAACTTCTGTATTCTATCATATATGGGGATTTACTTTATCAATGACACTGTAATGCCTTTGTTTGGGTTTATTAAGATTTGATCTTAAGTATTCATCCAGAACTCTTACAACCCCAGCTGATGTTTGGTGTGTAGGACCCAGCTGACTACAAAGGAGCTGTGGTTTTTAAGTCATCACTGTCTTCCCACATGACTTCCCAAAAGGAAGAATTCTAACAGAGTTTTCACTAACCGATGTACATGAATTATGTCGTCTCTAACGTTGTTGTGGAAAAATAAGAGTGCATTCAAGTAAAATAAGATTTCACAGTCTAAGCCAATCAGTATTTTCCCAACAATAGAAATCTATATTTAAACATTTCAACAATATTTTACTCATTGACTTTTCTTGTCAGAAAAGACTTTTCAGTTTTGCATGGGTGTGTCTCAATGTTTCCAGGTATTCAATCCGACAGCTTCAGACTATCTGAAAGGGAATGAAGGAAAATGAAAAGGGACCAAAATGTTTGGGCAACACAAAGCACAAAGAAAGACCTCTTACAGCAATTTTTAAGGTTAGAATGCTTACATGATTAATCCATATGGCAGAAAAAGGGGAGGTTCCAGAGGCTTCTAGTGGTCGTTGATTTTGTGAAGACCTAATCTTGGCTCTTGCATCTCTGAAAAAAATCAAATTCAGGTTTATTTTTATCATGTATCTACAATAAAAAAATAATCAGATCATCAATGTTCAAGTTTTCAGTATTAAGTATTAAATTTTCAATTTTAAGTTCATATTTTTTATTCAAATTTGCTTCTAGTCCAAAAGAGCTTTTTTTTTTTCCCTAAAGTTTTGGAAGCTCAATACCAAATATACTTAAACATTTCAGTTTTCCATGAAATTCAGGTAAATGTGCTTAGCATTTTGACCAAAGGTGTAATTTCCTAATTTTTAACAACCAAAGGGAATAATTTAGTTACAGAGATTCAGCTATTCGCAACACTTCGTGTGTCTTTAGGAGCCTTGGAATCTGGTTAACTGCAGCTTCAATCTGTGCAAGTTCAGAAGCTACCTAAAAGCCACCCACGCCTTAGGCAATCACTTCTCGTTAGGTGCAGTAAGCACAGGAATGAAGATGGATACTCCTACCCTCTGACGCTGTGATGCCAGACACTGTTGGTTTCACAGAGGGGGAAAACTGAGCTTTGCAGCCCGGAATAATATCCCTTGGCTCGAAGTGTTACCTGGACTCTGGGGAGGATGTCAGAGGCTTTTTACCTCACCAATATCCAGGTTCTGTCAAACTCCACAGCAGTGCCTTACAGGGCCTGTAGTCCTGGTCTGTACCGTACATGTCAGTCAGTTTGTAAACAAAAATACAATGAGAAAAAAGAACACTAAAGTTGTCAGACGTGAATCAACATGACTAACTCTGTGACAGCTTCTGCCTCATGAGAAAAAAAAATCAGTTGGGGCATATTCATAGCCTCTATTCCTAATGTTTCTATGGCAATTTTGGCAGCTGGTCATGTAGAATTCATTTCTTCCAAGTCAGCTCGATCTCACACTCTGGCAGTTTTGATCTGTAGCCTCCTAGATTAATACAGCATAAACAACTCCAATTATCACAGCTCACATCAAAAGCTTTTGGAATAATGATAATTGAGTCAAACTGTGCCACTGAGAGAGACATACACAGTGGCATCAGGGTGGTATTTGAAAGTCTCACAAAAATCACATATTACTGGAACATATTACTAGAAAACACAAGAAATTTAATTTTAAAGATATTCAGCTTGCTTTTGATCCTTCTTAAATACTCTAGCTGTCAGTCGATAGAAAAACTAGACTTTTTGAGGTTGATTCAAGTGGAAAACAAGATTTTGTGGTCTGGGGTTTTTTTAAATACATGTGGAACATAGTTCCATTCCAGTAAAAATACATTTTCTGTGAAATAGAAAAGCACATTTTGCAAAGATAAGAACTTCAAAGTTCATCCGAAGCAAGTGGTGAGAAAAGATCTGAACCCAGAGCATAAATATCTGCAGAACAACGTTTCCTTTTATTATATAATTTCAAAAATCTGCTTGAAATGAAAATATTTCCGAAAATCTTAAGAATATTTCTCACTACCAAAATCTTTCAGTATGTAGAACAGCAAAACAACAAAACATTGTGTAGATAATCTTGGAAAATTCATCACATTCTGTGATGTGTTTGGTTTTCTCATTGAGAAAATGAGAAATATTATATCTCTCACATAAGCTCAGTCAAATGTGTGGTATAATGAATGTGATAAGGGCCAAAACAGCAGTATAGAAAAACAAATGACAAAAAGAATGTGGATCCCTGAATGTGAAATGTCAAAGGTGAAAGAAAGGTATTTACCTGGGATTCTGCAAGACTACTGATCTGCATGAAGGACATTCCTTTTTTTTACCAGACAAATACTCCTCGGTGGGATCTGCACCTGTAATATGGCCTGCACTGTCTTAACTCTTGCTGGTTTTCCTTAGGCTAATGAGCTTTTCCACTCCTGAAGGAAAAGAAACAAAGCTGTGATTCCCTTTAGGAAGGTGAACGTTCAAATAGTTAGAGAAGAACAGTAGAACTGTGTGACAGTGATGCAATATGTTATCATAGTATATCTAAGGACATCCACCTGGTCTATCAGAATAATCTATATAGTTCCCAACAGGAGTAATAAGGAATACAGTATGCTTATACAGTGAAATTTTGTGAGCTAAGATGCCTAGTAATCTAGAAGTCATTATTTTCTACTGCATTCATGAGAACAACATCATGATGGGATAGTCAAGAGGCATTTTCAAAGCAGTTTACAAAAAAAATCTCAAATTTCAGTTTTAAATAAAGTTGAAAGAAAAGGAAACTGCACTTTGTCCTGTCTTCAATGGAAATGCTACACAGAGAGGTCATCAGCCATGTAGCATGTCTATTACATATAGTATATTTCAAAGGTCTATACAATAGCCTGGATTGAAGTTTGTTTTACTTTACAGCAAAAGAGAACTAGAATTTCTTACTAAATACTCAGGGGCAAAATTATGCCCAACTAAAGTGCCCCAGCACGCCTGGTTCTATGACATTCCAGTTCCCTGTACACGTGTGTGTCCACCACTGGTACTGCTGGCATACATGATAAAGTTTGTACACTTTTAAGCACTGATAAAGTTCTTGGTAACATTTGGTGTACTACTGTAATTGCTGTGCTAAGCTAGAAACTAAAAAGCGTAACGATGAGTGTGTAACCAGAAATGCCAATGTGCCTCCAGGGGGTCATAGCAGATCTGAAATGTGTCCCTTCAGAAGCACTAGACTTAGAGAGAAGCATCAGATCTCCTCTGTCTACCTGATCAACATGCAGCAGATGGGCTTTTGTTCTGTCTCATTCTATTCCTGTCTTTCTCAGATATACGGCAAAAGGTCCACAGCCATCAATACATTAGGTCACCTCCTGTCATTCAGCAGCAAGAGCCGTGTCAGACAGGAGAAGCCTTGAGAGTTTTCTCACTTCTTCTGTGCTTTCCAGAACATAACTTGGTCACATTTCCTTTATGTAAATTCTGGGTTTTGATAAAGAATTATGTCTGTGCTCCTTTAACAAAACTCTAATCTCTTCAGTGTTTGTTATGCTGTATACAACATATCTCTGCTGGGCATGGTTTGCAGCAGAACTGGGAATCATAGGGTCTAATTCAATACTGCTGTGCAGTACAGCATTTATTATTTCTTCAGGCTTTTCCTTTCTTCTCCATTAAGTGGAAGCAATCTTAAATCACAAGGTATATGACTATGGAGTATTTTCAGATTCAGGCTTCATATTATGTTTCCTTTCAGAAAAGAATCTTTAGGCAGGAAAGCATCTTCAAAATAGTAAGAGAGTACCTGAGATCAGTGACTGACAAACTGCATAAGAAGCTAGAAATATACTGTATAGCCTTTCTTCCACCATATCATAAAAACTCTGGCATCCTTCATTTTGCTATTCAGTTTAGGAAGTTTTTATCCTTGAAGAGAAGCCAGCTCACACTTCAGTTCCTAGCTGGTGGAAGGGACTTGGAGGTTTGCTGAGATCAAGAACTCAAAGGGTAGCTTCTACTTACAGAAATGCAACTGCCATGTGTGCTTTAGGATGTGAACTGCTTTATAACCTCAGATTACCAGCCTACCTTTCTGCTAGTTAAAGGCTACAGGTATCTGGGAAAAGTGAGAAGGAGAACTAGAAGCCCTTTCAGGGGGCTTTACTTTGACCCTGTTGCCCGGCTGTGATTCTGAGCTCTGAAGGATATGTCAAGCAAACAGATTAGGGGATTGTCTCCTGTCTGCCTATGCTACACAGGAGCTTTTCTGCTCATGCTACATATTTACCAAGAAATCAAATTCTTTTCCGTTTGTTCCTCTCAGTAATGGAGTTTGAACTGGGACATAATCATGCTACACCAATGTCTTGGATGTCTCCTCAGTGAGTGCTAAAACTATTGGTTTTCTTTTGGGCTAAATTCCCTTGGTCTAGCAACTGGTGGCACGGGGACCATTTATACATGTTGGATTTATTATCTATGGTTACCCACTTGGATCGTTTTTCTGCATGCTGGAATGGAGCATAATTGGGCTATTTCTCATAACAAATGGAGTGTGCCTGTAGAGAAGGAGGTTGATCTACATCAGATTTTGCCTCACTGTTTTTAATGGCTCCACCAGGGAATGGGTTTCACTTCTCTGTTGGGGTCTTTCCAGACTAATGTTTTTCTGTTTGTTTAGTGTCACAGAAGTTGGTCTCTGTCATATTTTATGAGTGGTATTTTTGCATTGCTTTTCTGAAAACGAGGTGAACAGAAAAACTCCAGAAAGAAGTGTCTCTTTAGTATAGAGAATTCAAATACTGATAGTAATACTCCTTTCTGGAGTTTTCTTGCAGGAATATCTGGGTTTATTTTAACACAAAATCAGAACACAATTCCTGCAAAACATTCCAGCCTGGAAGTCCTTTATTACTATTATAATAAATAATATAACAATACAATATAATATGATATAATAATATAAATAATATAAAAATATTATACATCTCTGCAATCTATTATTGTCTAATTTAAAACTGACATCTTCAGCAAAAAGAGAATTAATGCATCATGGCTGATGAATAAATTCAGCATAGCAAGACTACTGTTTTAGTGACCTGTGATGCCCAAGTTTTTTCTTTGCTTGTTATGTGGTATAGGTCACAGGCATGGTCCAGCAGAAGAGAAACATTTAGAACTTTTCATTAAAATCAATCCAAATCTTACTCTTTGAGCATCTGCTTTTGTTTGGGTTATGTTTCCCTGGTGGTTCTTTAAAGCACAGCTAAGGAAGAGTCAGACACACAGGGAGACAGGCACTGTCTTTATTCCTTTATGCCATTACTCTCAAATAAGCTGCTGGCTAGAGATGAAACAGAGCAGCGTAGTAGCAATCAAATCTGCTTCCCAGCATATTCCTATGCTAGGCATCTGGTAAGGAACACACACGTTCTGTGTTGTCTGGGTTGGGCCTTTGGCTGAGGTGTACACCTTAAAGAAAAATGAGAGTTTATTATAACACAGAATGAGACTGTAGAAATCCAGAACACAGCCCCATACCAGCCACTGTGAAGACAATTAATTCTACCCCAGCCAAAACCAGAATAAAGAGATACTAAACTGTGTTTTTCTTTCTAAGACTATAGTGGAAGCCAAAAGCAGGAATATTTCCAAAAAGGGAGCACAGAATTGTATGGAGGGTAAGTCAAATAGCAAAAAACACAGAACCATCTAGGTACAGACTCTGGCACTTGGGAGTCTTTGGGAGAAGATTCTCCCACTCTGCTCCACCTCACCTGAAGTACTGCCTCCAGCTTTTGGGCACCCAACACAAGAAGGATGTGGACCTGTTGGAGTGAGGACCAGAAGAGGGCTGCAACAATGATCAGGGGGCTGGGACACCTCCCCTATGAAGACTGGCTGGGAGAGTTGGGGTTCAGCCTGGAGAAGAGAAGGTTCTGGGGAGACCTTAGAGCAGCTTTCCAGTATCTTAGCGGATCATACAAAAAAAACAAAGAGGGGTGTTTCATATGAGCATGTAGGGATAGGACAAGGGGGAATGGCTTTAAACTGAAAGAGGAAAGGATTAGATTAGATATTAGAAAGAAATTCTTCACTGAGGGTGGTGAGGCACTGAAACAGATTGCCCAGAAAAGTCGGAAGTGCTTAAGGTCAGGTTCAATGGGGCTTTGAGCCACCTGGTCTAGTGGGTGGCATCCCTGCCCATGGCAGGGGATGTGGAACGACATGATCTTTAAGGTCCCTTCCAACCCAAACCATTGTATGATTATTTGGATTATTGTCTGTCAGAAGCTGGAAGTACGAAAGTTCATCAGACCAGTTGTTTATTGGAGTAGTCCAACATGGATATCAACGCTTATAAAGTCAGTCTGTAACCCAGTTCCCCTCTTGCTGTATCAGTAGTTGGAGAAGGATGTACTTCAAGGAAAAGATATTGGGGCAAAAGAGCATCAAGGTTCAGTTAATGAATGATAACTCTAAGGATTGTCTGTATATGTTCCCTCTCACTGTTTTTGTTGTAACCAATCTAAGAGGAAAAATAACAGTTGCAGATGTTCACATGTTTTGTTTTAGCTGCACAGATAAATGACAGCAGTGAAATAGAGGCATAAGGAAGGAAAGCGGCTTTTCCTTGTATGTCAGTGGCAGAACCAGACAAACACTTCCACTTCCTAGTCTATTACCTCTTTTCACCTTCTTGATTTGCTATACCCCAGTGACATCTGTTGTATGGCAAGAAAGACATGGCTTGCAGTTCATCCTGAAGATGAATGGATTCGCAGCTGATAGTCAGGGTGAATACCTGAGGACTCATTAATGGAAGATCCCTTACGATCAGGGTACTCTAACATGGTCAATGATTGCACCCATGACATTATTGCAAAGTCCTGCTGGTCTTCAGATTGGAAGTCACATGGGTCCTTATAGGTCAAAAACAATCATTTGTATTTCACTTGAAAAACAGCACCTATCAGCTCAGTGCCTCCTGCATCTGTTCTCTTCTTATATGATTTATGCTTTGTTTCCATGTACATTGTATTGCAGTAATCCAATTCCCAAGTAAGTCAGGCATGGGTGGTAGCAGCAGTGTACTCACATCTGCAAATACACAAGAAAGTAATTTTGGCATAGGGAGGTATAAGAACAGCTGTAAGTTTTACAGCCCTCCGTCTTCAGTCCCATGTCAGATAAAGAAAATATAGTGCACAACACTGATGAGCTGAAGGATTGCTAAAAGCAAAGAAATGCACTACTACATTGATAATTTTTTTCCCTAACAATACAATGAATGCATGATTGAGAGATACTGCCCTTTAATTCAGTTTAAAAATGCGTATTACAAGTGCTACTGAAACTTGATTTGGGAAATTTTTTTTCTCCCTTACCTATAACAATTAAAGTTCTAATTAGTTGCACTGAGAACAAATTTAAGAAATGTCTAACTTTCCAGAGATTTAGCAGAGTTATGTTACCTCTTTGCATTAATGCTGTCTAATAAATAGGTTTCAGGAGCACACATTAGTTAACATTAGAAATGCTTTCAAAAATTAATCTAGCTCCAAATTTGCTTGTTCCAGCTGATATGGTTTCTAATACTTAAATATGCACAGCATGCTTATTTTTGTCCAGCATTTTTTTAGTGGAAACAGTTCATAGATGTCATCTTAAAAAGTTATTCTTTTACAAAAGAAACCCCACAACTTTGCATTCTCAAGGGTGAGATCCATTCTTGTCTTGCATCAGGTTACATTTCACTGACTTTAACAATGCTTCTCCTTTTTTTCACCAGTCTAAGGGAGTTTTGAAACAGGCCTTAAATTTGTATTAATTTGTATAAATGCATACCTAATTATGATGAAGATGAACAGAATATGACACACCACCCACCATGTATTTCTCACAGACAGTTTTTTTGCTCCAGTATATTTAGTACAAACCCTGCAATTTTGGCTGGGATTTTTTCCCCCTGAAATCCCAGTTTACAGAGTTATATTATTTTACAAGAAATCCAGCTCTCAGTTTTCTTTTCAGAAAATAAGCTTCAAGTTCTTGTGGCTGCTAGGAGACATTTGGAAAGGTTAATGTGAAAGGATCAAACACTAGAAGGCAAATAATATAAAGATCCCAAGGGATATTACTTTTAAAATCTCTTGATTTTTAAACCAGTTTTATGGGATTAAAATTGCAGTGGAGGAGACTGAGGTTAAACATTAAGAAACCCTTTTGCTGTAAGGATAGTTAAGTAGTAGGACAGTTTGGCTAGAGAGCTTGTGATTTTCCACGAGTGAAGGTTTTTAAGAGCAAACTGGACGGGTTGCTACCCAGGAATGTTTAAGCTCTCATTGATACTGCCTTAAGATGTGGAATAGTAATGAGGTCACGTAGTGAGTTCTTCTTTTGGCCCATTTTCAATAGTATCGGTTTACGTAGCCTGGTTTACCATTTTTAACATGTTGGGTTAACAGTGAAAAATGCAAAATTGCTTCATCTAAACCATGACAATCACGGTTTGTAATGCATTTCTCATAAATATTGTTAACAAAAATCTTTAAAATATCAACATTAGTAGGTAAAAAAGAATTAATCCAGTTTTAAAAAGCTGGCGTTTTCCCATAAAGTCCTTTCTGTATTTTCTAAGGGATCTCCAGTCAGGATATTTTAGCAGTCCCAAGTAATCCCAATGCACAGGTTTGTTTCCTTTTCATTTTTTCTATTCTCATGTAATCATCTTATTTTGTTATTATACTAGTATGACTTTATTTCTAGCATGTTTATTTTTAAAAAATTGTATTCAATTGTGGCTTTACAAGTTCTGTTGGACAGTGGCCCAGCTGGCATTTAAGGTGGCAGCTTTCTTATATGAAAGTAAGATAAGGTTACCTTGTTAGCCACTGAAAAACCCCAGGTCAATAAATACTTTGGCAATGACTTTTGAGGTAATTTGCTCTGTGTGGACTCTCAGCTGTCAGCACAGAATGAATGCAGTGCACAGCATGTATAATATGTGCCCTTGGTATGAGAAATCCTCAGAAATAACCAGCTCTGTAAGAGAGAACAGAAAGGTCTAGAGGATTCAAGATACTGTTTCTTGCTCCACAGCCTGAGGTCAGAGCAGACAGCCGAAAGCCTTGAAGTCCAGGACATACTCCAGTAGACACCGCAGTAACTGTCTCTCATATACCCGATATGACATGCAGAAAAGTTACATGAGCAGCATTTTAATCCAGTTGATAAATCAAGAATTTTTATGGAAGAAAACCTCAGAAGCATCTGTAATACTGGATCTGTACCATTCTGCACTCATTGTGGATACTGAATGAGGCAAAGGTCCTATATTGAAAAAAATGTATGTCAAACCTTCTGATATAATGCAGACCTATAACACAAAGGAAAGTTGAAGTAACCTTTCCCCAAACAAATCAAGTACTAGTTTGCCATCAAGCTTTATTAGCCTAAATAAACTACTCTAAAGGCTTCTCTAAAAAAGAAAAATATGCACAAGTCTTAACATCCCCATCTCAATAGGATGACAATAGGATTTTGCTATCAGTCTTCAAAATAGACCTTTGTCCTTGGACCTTATTTATGGTTTATTTGCTTTGAAGGAGACTTTTCATTTTTGTGTTTACTGTTATTGTTTCTGAATTGGCAGAAAGTTATTTGCACTTGGTGTACCATACACGAGAGAGTGAAGTGAAACCAAGTTATGTTTCTGCATCTTAAAAGCTGAGGGATTCCTAATATATTGTGTGCTTTGTAGGCAGAGGAAATCATCTACCATGACCCAAGAAGTAGTTAGAAGAACTCCTTAAGAGGCTGTTCTGGGGCCTGCTGCTCAGCATCAATTCTCCCAGCAATTCTGTTCTTTCTATGCCTGCTAGTAACGTTGCCTCAGCAAATCCTATGCATTTCTAATGCAGTGCTGTGCTGCTGGTGCTTTGGTTTGGGCACAAGTTCATGGTAGAAAAAAATACACAAAAAAGGCAAGCTTTAAACTGCAAATGCAATGCAGTCTGTCCTAGCCTCTTATTAGAGTAGTACAGTGTCTCAGCTTTTAAATAAAAGGTTGCTGTATTCAATCACTTGCACTTGTCCTATTCCTACCTTAAGAGTCCCAAACCAGGGGCTGAAGAATCCAAATAAAACATGGTCATACTATTAATTCAGTTTCAATTTGTCAGTTCCTGGTTCTCCATTCACTAAAGAGTGGAGCCAAGAACAGAGACCCATTCATTGCTAGTCATAAAATATGATTTTTGTTTTAGTTATACTACTTTTTGCATCCAAACTAGTGCCCCCCAGCCATCCCTAATCTACTGTGCACATGTATCCATCCATCCAGTTCTACTTCATGGAAAAGAAACAAGTAATACATATCTTTGCATCAACTCTTTAGTTCAACATTTGCTATTATTAGAAGAATTAGGCTATGTCAGGAACTCATACACCCTTTTTATTCCCAGAGGGTGAAAAAGTTACTGAGAATCAATAGAACTACTTTTTCTTTTGCAATAACAAAGTTAATGCTGTCCAATGGAAAAAGATGCAGCCTTTCAGAAATGTCTTTTTCAACATCTCTCTTCTGAAACTTCACACACTCTCTTGAGAATTGTAAAAAGTCAGCCTAAGTATAAATAAAGAAATATGTAATGTTCTTAGGAAGGGTTATAAAAATGAATCAAAACAATATGTCTTTTGTTCCTCCAGAAAATACACCAAAAATGCAGTAAGTGTCTTCCTAGTAAAAGCATAATTTGTTAGATACACAAAAGAAAACAAAGATCCGAAACCTGCAGCCTGTCTAAAAAGCCTGTCTAAATATGAAGTAACCATTTTGTCATTCAAAACCCTCTGCCTTAGGTGGTGGAATTGAGAGAAGATATCCAAAGAAAACAAAGTCTGTGCTTTAAAATTCTCCATCTCTCTACAATGTAAATCCCTACTGGTGCCATTAAGTCAATGGATTTCCTGTGAATGTAGTGTAACAGGTCATTTCCTTTCCTTACCTCTGAATACATTTAACATAAGAATAAAACCTAAATTCTTGGGGGGGAGGGGAGAAGGCAAATCTATTTCTGAGCATTTTGTTTCGTTTTACAGTAAAATAGAAGAATTTGTTCACTTTAACTAAATATTTGTAACATTCTAGTGTTAATAAGTCTTAATTGGGATGGATTAGGAATACAAAGAGTAGAAAAGCCAAGAGTTGATGCAGATCTTAAATAAGGCATCAAGGCAAAAGCAGGGCTGAAGTAGAGACCAGAGCAAAGAAGAAACTTCGGAAAAACGAAGAACAGAAAGAAGCCTTGAGCAGGCATCCTGCAGCACCCAGAGCTGAAAGATATAAAACAAGATGGCCCATCTCAGCAAGGTCAAACAGGCCCCTTTCAGAGCCATTCCTCTGATGTAATGATACTGTGGGAATGACAGTGGCTGCTGCTCATAGACTTTGCTCATCTTGGTGGCATTATGCGACACCATGACCCCCATTTCTCATCATGAGTTCTGATGATGATGTCATTGGTCATCTCCAGGCAGACAAGCATGCAATAGTGCCTTTTTTTTAAAGAGATCTTAATGTCATGTACTATTGCTGGCCTGATTCCAATCCATCTCTCTGCAAAAATGCTGAATTATCAATAATCTGTGTTTTATATTGCTGTTGGTGTGCACGTGCAGAGTCACACTGGAATGCAAGCACAAGTCCACAACCTGTTTCAGTTCTAGAATCGTCTGAAGGTGATAGAACAGTATTAACATCTTCTTTGCTAAAGTGATTAATAGATTAATAATGGTACCTGAGTGCTCACAGTGATTTATTTGACAAGCCAGTTAATCATCCATGTATAATAGTACAGAAGTAGGAGCATGCACTTCAGAGGAGGGTCAAAATTAGAGATCAGGAAGTCATTTAGCAACCGTAGGAGAAGATGAAGAATACAAAAGGTGAAAGGAAAAGAACATCATGAAATATTTGAACACTGTGAAATAGCTTCTCATATTTTTCTTCCAAATTCTAATTTAATTTTGAGAGCTTTAAGAGTCTTGAGGAGCATGAGGACTCCACATCATAGAAGTCTCTCATCCTCTATTTTTCTTTAGATGAACACCTTGTGTCTACTTCTCTCTCCCAGCACAAGAACACAATTTGTATAATATTGTGAATAATATGCATAAATCATATAGCCCCAAATACAAATATTTGGAGAATGGCTGTAGGAACCCAAGTACTACTATGCAAAAACAGTTAAAGCTTGTATCTTTCAGCCTATTTTATACTAAACATTGTGTTGTGTTTGAAGCAAATAAATTTTAAAGAGAATTATATGGAGTAGAAACACAGAGCTGTTGGAATTCTTAGAGCTGAATTTGTCTGGAATACAGTGACAAGAGAGTCAAACCTGTATCAACAAGCAAGAGGTTTACAGAAGACTTTTAGTAGATTGTATGATTTCTGTCACTAACAAGTTCACTTAGTGTGCGAAATTTTTTCTTGTTGCTCCAGAGAAGAAGCTGTTTTCATGATGAGTATTTAAGGAGCTTTTATTTAAGTATAAAAGCAAGAAGCACTTATTTACTTCCTAATTTAGAATGAAGCAGAGTAGAATAGAATAGAACACTTACAGTTGAAAGGGACCTACAAAGATTATTTAGTCCAACTGCCTGACCAAAAGTTAAAGACTATTTTTAAGAACATTTTCCAGACACTGACAGGCTTGGGGCACCGATCACCTCTCTGGGAAGCCTGTTCTAGTGTTTGTCCTTTACATACATCCTATCACTGGATACGAGGGAGAAATATCAAAAAAATTAAGCCTTTGGGAGGTTTTGACCCTACAGACACATACTCTATGTGGCCAGAAACAAGATGGTGCTGAAAGAATCCAGCAATAGGAAAATAAAAGTAAAAACTCAGGTCATACAGGGGCCAGCTTATCCCTGTTAAGCAATAAGCACAGTGTAGAGTTTAGTTGTGTACAACTGTGGACGAGCTGGAGGTCAGGTTCCAGAGAATAAGGAAACTCTTGATGGAATAAAAGTAAATTCAGGAGAGCACAACTCATCTACAATTTCTGTCCTGCGTTTTCTTTGCCTGAAAGTTGAGGGTTGAGAGAAACTAAACAGGTTTCTTGACTTGGAAATAGAGGAACCAGCAAAGAAAAGATTAGTGCAAAGAAAGAAACTAACAGAATGCTCTAAATGTACAGAGAAGTAAAAGCACTGAATAAAGATGTAAAAAAGAAAACATGTTTCCATAACCAACCAAGAAATAAAATTTAGGCCATATGACTGATATCAAACAGCTCCCTAAAACAGATACATCAGCCTCTGCCCTTATACCATCAGTGTACACATTCAGAATAGTTAACACTCCTTTAGGAGCTTACTGAAGACTGTTATTTTGATTTGCTTTGGGATGTGAGTTGTTTCTGTAGAATATAAAATATTTTTATGCTATAGAGATTAACAAGATTTAGTGATATTTTTATCTGGGAGAAAGCCAACATCTAGAGGATCCTGGCAAGTCCTTGGGGAGAGGAAAAGCTGTTGGGTTAAAGATTAAAAAAACTCAAACAACTCCAAACCAGAGGAAAGCTGAGGTAAAAGTATATGCTGGAGTTAAGGCAGACAGCTGCACAGACAAATCCTAATAATTTTGAGATCATCATCAATATCATCCTTGCAAACAAGAAAAAGAAGCAGAGGTGAGAAATTCATACTTAACTGAAAATAACCACTGGAATGATGCCAGTTTGCACTGTGACTTGAAAACAACAGGTCAGGCTGAAAACCTTCAGGAGATAATTTAAGGTATCAGCACAAATTGGTTGGTCATTTCCCAACTCAAAGTTTCAGCCCTACATGATATGTTACTTTGACCATGCTACACTATTTATTGGAGCAAACTTATGAAAAAGGATCTCGTAGGTTGTTAAGGGACTGAAAATCTAAAACAAAATTGTGAAAACTTTTAATGAATAATAAAACTACAGATACTGGCTTGGTATATTACAAGTGTGTGCTGGTTTGGCTGTAAACCAGCAGGGGAAATTAACCCCACACAGAATTCCTCGAGAGATCTTAGGTCAAAATTACAATTTTAATAAAAAAAAAAGGGTTAAAATAAATGCACTAATACAGAAACACGGGCTTAAACAAACCGACAGAGTCACGGTACAATCTGACACCCTGTTGAGCAGGGTGGGAGCTGTGCAGTCCAGTTAGGCTCTGGTCCTGCAGGAAGGCCTGGTAGTCCAGTCCCCATACCGGAGTGAAGTAGCTGAGTCCAATTCCGAGGAGCGAAGCAGAGTCAAGTCGAGCCGAGTTGAGAGTTGAGCCGAGTTGAGAGTCGAGCTGAGTCGAGAGTGGAGTTGAGTCGAGAGTGGAGTCGAGTCGAGAGTGGAGTGGAGTGGAGTGGAGAGTGGAGTTGAGTGGAGTGGAGTGGAGTGGAGTGGAGTGGAGTGGAGTGGAGTGGAGTGGAGTCGAGAGTGCAGTCGAGAGCGGAGTCTTGTCGAGGGTGCTTTCTCCAATCCAAAACCCTTGTTTTATGCTGTGTTTCTTGGCTGGCACCTCCCCCAGGGGTGGGAACTTTCACAGTGGAAGAGGAGCTTCCCGATGTTCTATTGGTTGTTTCGGTAATGAGCTTGGGTGAGATGATCCCCACGGTCCTCCGATGATCCAGGGGTCGGGCTATCAGTCAGGCTGGGTGGTGCTAATGGCCCGTTAGCTGAGATCAGGCAATCAGCTGGGTGGTGCTAATGGGCCATTACCTGAGATCAGATAATCAGCTGGGTGGTGCTTCCTGTTGGCCAGAGTGCTTATCTCAGTTGAGATAAGGAGTCCCAGGAGTGTAATTATGAAATTTGTCCAGCTTTTGTGGGTGGT
Source organism: Ptilonorhynchus violaceus (assembly GCA_013397565.1). Lineage (NCBI taxonomy): Eukaryota > Metazoa > Chordata > Aves > Passeriformes > Ptilonorhynchidae > Ptilonorhynchus > Ptilonorhynchus violaceus. Next base: position 2,066 of record VZRJ01003181.1, on the reverse strand, counting down.
AATAGAATATATAACTAACCCAGGACAAAGTGTCAAAAATGCAGCAGAAAAGCTACACTGGTTTCACATGAAAAAATGCCTCCTGAAGCAAAGTAGGCATAGATCTGTTTGTGTCAACTACAAAACTCGGTACTTACTCTAGATAATTTTTCTTGCTTCCCTGAGAAGTTGATATTGAGTGCCTTTTAGAAGCATATATTATAAAGAAGGTTTTCAATTAAGTTTTCAACAATGGACTGGGAATAAAAAAAAGTGAAAAAAAGAAAATGAGAGAAGTTCAGATTTTATTAGGTACCTACAGAGGAGAAACAGTGAAACCTGGTTTATCAGTCATAGAACTGAACAGTTTGTAAACTTAGAAATTCATGACTAAAAATCTCCAGATTTTTGGAGGTAGACAATTCAGAAAGGACAAGAAAAGGCAAAAAATCAGTTTGAATTTAGAATGGAAGCAACTAACCAACAACATACACATTAGATACAAAGATCCAGTTGAGTAAACAGACTACTGCAAGCTGAAAGGCAGAATTACTGTAATTTTTTCCGTATTCTTTTGCACTTTCCTAGCTATTTACTGCCAGATGCTGTCAGAGAGAGGACAAATGGGGGTTATGGGGACAGACTCGATATGAGGAAGGATCTTCCTTGATATAAGAATTTTTCTACAATGAAGGTGGTGGAACACTATGTTGCCCAGAGAGATGGCGGATGCCCCATCCCTGGGAACATTCAAAGCCTGGTTGGATGGGGCTCTGAGCAACCTGATCTAGTTGAAGATCTCCCTGCTCACTGTGGGAAGGTTGGACTAGATAGTTGATCTTTAAAGGTACCTTCCAACCCAAACCATTCTATGATTCTATGAGAATGGCTATACAGTTATTCATTATGAATTCTTTGTTCTGTCCTGATATGGAATTGCCTATTAAGTGGACACCAAGATAGTGGATGCTTTCTCTGGAAAGCAGGGAAGAAATGGATACAGAGTTGGCTGTTTTGCTGGGAATTCCTTAATGAGGCAATATCCAGGAAAAAAAACAATGTCAGCCCGAGCTCAAAACATACAAACATATGAGGCTATTTTTATATATATGAAGAATTTGTTTTACTGATTCTTGAATTAATAATACAAATATTTCAAAGAAGCTGCACAAATCTAAGTAGCAGCTGAAGGGTAACTGGATGACATTACCTAGTTTATTCAATAGGTTTACATAAATATTTGTTATATAAATTATTTAGATTAAATATTAAGTTTGGACTGAGAAGGGAGAACGTGGCTAGACTACACCACAAAAGTAAACCCGTGACTATTCACATTAAAAGATGAATTGATTAAGAGGCAGCCCCTTTTCAACCCTCACAGCTGCTGCACCCCCAGTGTCTTCCGAGCGGCCAGGTTAAACCACAGGCTGGGGTCTCCCTGACCACACCACTGCTCATGGCTCAGACTGTTGGTGTGTGCACTGTAAAAGGGCATTCTGAACTCAACCAGGCAACACACAAACTCTGCAGGCTGGCTGATGTGACTGTCACTAAGTCAGTCTATGACACTGAAGGGGCTCTGACTGCAACAGCCCATGCAGACTGATGCAGACTGTATTGGAGTACAGAGTTTTTCTTATCAGCCCCTGTCATCAGCGGGACCTGGAACTTGTTCTCTGCCCATGTGGGCAGAGGCAGAAGAGCACCCAATTTCTGTAATTGTGACAGCTCTGAACAGCTGCTTGGGGTTTCTGAAATATACCTTGGCTTGAACTGCAGTTGTGATTAAACTTGTTTCCAGCAGACAGCAACTTAATGTAAAACTAGCAAGAATAAAGTGAGGATTTTGACAAGGTGTCATCTGAAAGATTTTTCCAGCACACTGGGAGGCTGCTATAGCTTTTTCAGTATAATTCCTAATATGACAGGGACTAAAGCTGAACCATTGGTCATTAGTTTTAAATTTAAACCTTCTTGGGTCACTATGCTAAAACCACTCCGGATAATTTTTAACACAGAAGTCAAGGAAGGGATCAATGTAATTTAACTTGAACACCCAGGCTGCAAAATCACACAGAATCACA